>JANUWF010001224.1:0-1200000 GCA_026120185.1 Voacanga thouarsii | reverse complement strand
AATCATTTTATTGAAGAAATAAAATTAGCTTAGGGACAACTAGGTCATGATCATATTTCTATTGCCAACCACAATCATGAACATATACTCCACTCCAATTCATCAAATCATCCAAAACATGAATAAAGGCATAGATCTAAATTTACCAAGACATGATCCAACCTCTACCAACATAAACATATCCATGGCTTTAACAAACATACATGAACATAAACCCTATTCACCAAAGGTGACATAATCTCTAACATGCTTGATCACATATACCACTCACGACATAGAGACATGCATTAACCCCTAAAAACGCCATACAATCAACCAAGACAATCAACTCATATAACAATCCCATCTCCATCATATACACACATTTATTCATGCTTCAATCTCAACTTATCACAACAACAAATGCTAAAATCCTAATCATAATCCATCTCCTTCCAATATCATCCTAGAGACATGAATCTAAAACTTAAAGAGAGGGTTGAAGAGGCTTACTTGATTGATGAGTACCTTGGAGTAGCTTCGAATGGATCCTAACTCTTAGGAGACTAGATCCGTCCAAGAGAGATGAAGAAAACATGGCCATGGTGAAAGTCACCATTCGGCCAAGAGAAGAAGAGCATTCGGCCAAGAGATAGAGAGAGAGAGAGAGAGAGAGAGAGAAAAGAGAAAAAAAAGTCCATTAGTATGATTATATATATATATATATATATATATATATATATTCATTAGAAGTTGAAGATGAGAGAAGGTGGTGTGATTGATCATGCTTACCTTGAAGATGTTCTTGAGTCTTCCCGAAAATTCTGGTTTTTTATCCAAAAGTGAGACTTCGATTTTGGTGTTTGATGTTAAAAATTGCAGAAGTGGATTCAAGGGGTGGAGTAGGTGTGATCTGGAGTTTTTGAAGAAGATTGGAGTGGTTTGGAGTGGTATTAGGCGTGTGGATGCTAGTAGGTGTTCTTGGTGTTCTATGTATTCTTGAAGGTTGAAGAGAATGAAAAGGATTTGATTGAAGCTGGCCGAAATTCTGTGGGATTCGAGTGGCTGAATTGTTTGAGAGGTTTTGGTAGTTGATTGTTCTGGTTTGAGAGGAAAAGGAAGGCTGATTATTTGGAATCCAAAAAGGAATATTTTAGGGAATTAATTTTAGAAACAAAATATGGTAAGAAGATCTTCAATGGAGGAGAGCTTTTGGAAGCTCTAATGGCCGACTGGATGGCTAGGGATTCTGTTGGAATGAAAGCTGTTTGAAGGGCTTAATGGTGGCTGAAAAGAGGGGATACAATGGTGAAGGAATGTCTGGTTGTTTAAGGGATGTTTTATGGAAGTTTACTAAATACATTTGCTGGAATTTTGGTCTTCAATCAATGGCTTAATTGGAGTAATTGATGGAGATATTTTAGGGGCAGCCATGGACTGGTTTTTCAAGAAGAAGGTTGGAAAAGATGATGGAGCTCAGTTCATGGCTGTTCAAGGGATGTTTGCACAAAAAAAGGAGGAAGGTTTTGGATAAGGCTGAAGATGGAGCAAGGCTGGAAAAATTCCTGTACAGAGGGATGCTAGTTGCTGGAAATTTCTGGGCAGCTTTTGCTGCCATTTTCTAGTAAGTTTGCAGAGGATTTGAAGGGGAATTCAGAGGTCTTTCAAGGCTGGTTTCCAGCCTTCTTTATGGAGGAAAAATGTGGCTAAGGTGCTAGATGAAAATTGGAAGAAAACAACTTGGTTTAGGATCACCAAAACTGCGAATTTGCTCGGAAATTTTTCTGGTTTGCACAGCATTTGTGCAGTCCGGTTTTGGCCTCATAATTTCAGACTTCAAGCTGGTCAAGAGGGATATTTTCCTAGCAGCATTTGGGAGGGAATGATGGCTAAAAATTTTGACACTTTGAATGCACAAGAAGCTGGAAAAATTCTAGATTACTTCATGAAGAAAATGAATATAGCTAGAGTGGAGTTTTGAAGGTTCAGCCATGTAATTAATCTCTTGGGAACCTTCCACAACTCCTACCCATTTTCAGCCTATAAGATGTCCTACACTTAGACATTTTTAAACCTTCAAAGCCACAGGACTTTGCTGGAATTTTCTGGAATGAAATTGGCTTGAATAAGTTGAGCATTCTAATGAATTGAGAAGTAAGAAAACTAAGGATCAAGAAGGGTATGAATTCCCTTAGAAATTTTTGTAGGGTACAAGAGTAGGATTAGGATACTCCTATCATGTCTCCCTTAGGACAACACCTATACTCCTTCCTAGAGCACACAAGGCCAAAAATATGGCCTTCCCAAACAAAAATAAGATTTATTCATGCTAAAGCCCAATGATGGAATTTGAACCCAAAACCTCAAGAATTAATTCCATAACTCTAACCACTAAACCACAATAGCTCTTATTCTTGTTTTCTCTCCTAAATATTTTTCCTATTTAATCCCCAAGCTATTACCCTATTTCCACTTCAAGCAAAAATTACCATTTTGCCCTTCTTACTCAATAACCACAATTAAGCCTTCTAGGCTATAAATCACAAATCCAAAGCACATAAAATCATATAAAAATATATTTAAACATGCAATAAAATATGATATGCATCCCAACCCCCTTACTCTAAGGTTGGTTTCAACTGAGGTTTCACAGGTTAGACGTCTAGCGCTCGTGGAGTCTGCATAAAAGGATTGTTGGATCACTCCTTGACTTGAAGAAGATCAATTTTGTTCTTCGGACGATCACCCAAAGGTAAAAGTCGTTACCTTTATTATCATTTTGTCTTGTTTTTCACACATAGACGGGTTCTGGGATGGTATCTAGTTTTATTTTCCACTGAGCCGGATAGGATACGAGCCTAAGATACCCAACAGATCTTCCCTTGTTGTATGTGCAAATCACCAAGTTTCAATGTTAAGGCATTTGTCTCAGCTTGACTACATATGCTATTGCTGATGGACAAACTGCTGCACATTTCACATTCGAGTGGGCAAGAATTGCACGTGGTTAACCATTGGAAGTTATCCCTTTCTTTAATCATAACGTTTTCTGAGCTGGACAACATAACCACGGCATTTTGTCCACATTTGGGCACAAACAATACAATCTCCCACCAATTCTGAACGGACAATCAAGCAATGACGCTGAAAAGAAAAAAGCAACATCAACTGTTGTATTGAAACTAGCAAAACATCAAATGTAGTCCCTGAAGAACAAAGCTAATGTTGGTTGAAAGGCAAGTAGGGGAACTCCTTATACCCATTATGAGGTCATAACTGCACATATGTGAAGATGTGCCTGCAAGGCAAGAAAGCTGATACCAGAACAACCAACTTCTCTAGGCATTACTCTTGATCTTCGCAAAGGAATGCAACCACCATTGCCTCTCTGTTACTTTGGCAATGCAGTCATCTATATGGTCACATCAAGATACTTAGGTGAGCTACTATCTCAACCATTAGGCTACGTTGCAAACAAAATCAGAGAAGCAATATCTCAAGTGACAAATGAGTATGTGCATTCTGCCATTAATTTTATGGAGAATCAAGATGATTTTTTGGGATTTCAAGATCTCTATACATTTAGGCATGATGAAGGACCTTTTTTTGGCAATCCAAATTTGGCAGTTGTTAGCTGGCTAACTCTTCCTTTGTATGATCTTAATTTTGGGAGGGGAAAAGAGCTTTACATGTGTTTAGGAACACATGACACTGATGGCGATTGCTTTAGTAGGTAGAATAGTCAATCATGAAATTTGTTATTGTTTCTGACAATTATTATGTAGCAGAGATGAAAATTTTAAATCCTGAAACCTATTAGCCTTTGCAATCCCTCTAGGATTAAACAAATACCAGAATTCATTTCAAAATACAAGTCAAAGCAGTTAAAGTGCACACAGCCAAGAAGGAAAAATATTAGAATCATACCATCTAACTCCTAAAGAGTAAAAGAAGAATAATGTGATAAATTTGGGTCATAGCTCCATTTTTCATGATAAATTGTATGGCAAGTTGTGGAGACTATTTCATGCAGATCATGTACATGTTATAATCTACATATCACTCATTTTAGGAGTTTCACAGTAAATTCTAGTTGAAATGGCACTAATCAAGCTAGAAATGATTATCTATCAAATACCTTAGAAGCACAACTGCCTCTTTCCCTTTTTATTTATTCATTCATTTTGGTAAAATCTACAATGAGAACAATCAATCACTAACATTGTTGGCATGTGAGGCCATTCACTTTGTAGATGTCTCAATCATCATAGATATTTTTATTCTTCATTCTTTTCATTTTTCCTTTTCTTTGTTCCGGGAGGGGGGGAGGCGCTGGATATAGGTTTGGTTCACCATCAATATCCCTAACTAGATTTAGACAGATTAGTACATATTGCTAAGTTGGAAGTAAACTTTATATCAAAACTGTAGGCGTAAACTAGCTTCTCACAAAAGCATAAAAATTTAAAGATGATGTTGTAGCATTTTTAGTCACATTTTTTATGGGTACTTGGTGGCTACAGAGTATAGTTGTCACCAAAGAATCAAGATTGTAGTCAACTGGCTGGCTTAGGTAACATGTCCAAAAGTTCAAGCAAAGAAGCAAACCAACATACCTACACACACACACTCTCTCTCATACTCACAAACACACAGACACCTACATCTATGTATGTTCCAAGTACTGAGAAACAGTTTCGGACACAAGTTTTTTTTTTTTAAATTAATTTGCAATAAGGACATAAGTTAGTCATGCTGCTATGAAACTTAACAATATGGAATCATATTTGATGCGTATTTATTTGGATATAAAAATCATATAAAAATAAGCACATTCCTAATCAAGTTTAAATTAAAACTTTAGCCCTAAATTACACATATGAGAAAGCGTACTCATCATTAATATAGCATAGGGTTCAAACGAGTGTCGATCCTCCAGGAACAAGAATGCATTAATCACTTTTCTTTCATTGTTTAACTGACTCCATATGGTCAAAAGAAAAATAAAATAGATAAAATAAAATAAAAGAATATATACATGTCAAGGACTGAGAATTATGTAACTCAAACTATTGTGTTGACACACATGACCTTAAAGTACCTAATCATTATCATAACTAATTATTCTTTTGGCATAATGAATGATTAATATAGATTCACTTCTTTTCCAATTCATGAAATCACTACCTTCTAGATAAATTAGCATCATATTCTTGTCTCAACTAATCCACCCAAAAGATGCATTAAACGCAATTCTTGATTAAATTTCCATATCCTGACAAACTTAAAACATGAAATTAACTAATGAATCCATTCCTGGAAGACATCAATTAACCTTTAATTACCTTGTTCTTAGCAATTAACCCCTTTTCTATGCAAGTTAATAAACAACAAATATGAAATTAATAAATTGAGACCACCATCAACCCTTTTTCCAAGCAAGTTAATGGAAAGAAACAACAAACCAATTTCATAATACGCATAAGTAATTAAATACCAAGAAAAACAATCAATTATTCAAAAGATCAAATAACTCTAAAAATCATGAATACCTAAAACAATGTTGAATTACAATAAAATAATTAATACAACATTGTCCAAGAAAAGAAGACAAAAGTAAAAGAAAGCACTCATAAACAAGCCTCATTCTTCTTCCTTTGTAGACCTTCTTGCACAACCCTCCTTGAATTGAAGAATTCCTCCTTTGATTTGAGTGATCTTCTATTATGACCTATGAATTCTTCCCTTTTCTCTTATGTTTTCCATCTATTTATAGGTTTAAGAAGTGCCTAAATTCATTGGTGTAGGGTTTTTGGCCGATTAGAAGTAGGAAGATACTAAAATTCTGCAAATTATCAAAAATCGTGTGCAAAAGTCAAGGCACCGCCTTATCATCAGGGAACAGCCAGCGCCGCCTTGGCTGCTAGAGCCGACGCCGATTGTGTTCTATTTCTTCAGTTGTTCGTCGATTTTTTTTTTTGATTTCCACGTAATGTTTTCCAGAGTGCAGTCAGTGTCATTTCCAACCTCACAGCTTGCACTAGTTCTATTCTGTTTAGCTTGGTTTCACTGATTTTTGTCACCTTGATGTGCATGCCAGTAGCACGTGGCCAGCTCCGGTTCCTCTACCCTATCCGGCGCCGCCTCTGTTCTGTTTTGTGATGTTTTTATCTTATTTTACTTCTAAAATCTGAAATATTGCACAAAATACCTTTCTAAGGATAAAATCTCAAATATGAAGGAATATGACTAGTTATTGAACAAAATGGATCACAAAATAGCCTTAAATAATTAGAAAAAAATATGACTAATTTAAGCCCTATCAATATTCCTCTTCCATTTTGGAACCCAAATTCAGAAGGAAAGAATTCTAGACTGCACAAACTTAATTAACTATCATCAGTTGATCAATCAACAAGAATATACATTTCAGTTCTATGAATACTTGTTCAAACCTAGCACAACAAAATGAAACCTTCAACAATGAATATATATTAATCTCCAAGAGACAGCATGGTTAGGGATTAAATGTGAAGAGATATGTCTTCTTTAAAAACATTATCCACAAAAAAGAATATTGTTTTCATAGTATAATAAACAACAAAAGCAATCAAGAAAACGAAAGCCTCAAAGTAAGAGCATATCTTTAATATAAGACTCCATAAAATAACTTAAACTAAAGCAGCAAAAGTGGGGAGGAGATGGTCGCCCAGTTTATCTCAATTTCTTAGTCTACCTCTGGGAACAGGGTTAAGAAGAAATATAGGAACCATAAACAAATCATGACAACACTTAGCACAAAGATTAAAAAAAAAAAACTAGTAGAGTGAGGGTTACTAAAATTCTGGTCCAAAGATCCAACGAAGTAAAAGGAATGTAAAACATGTCAACTTCAAAGTATCGTAATGCCCTTAATTATAGAAATAATGGACAATGATCACTAAGATTTTGGCTTTCACGGAATTATCTATTCTTTACCTAATAAACCTACTATAACTATCATTTACATGCATGAAGTGCCTTACATATCCAGAAAATGCCTCCTGAACCAGTTGCTGGAATGACAATTTTTTAAAAATTTCTTTTTATCTACTTTCTCTACCATATAAATTTCATTCTTAGAATAGATCTAGGCTCATGACAGAATAGGAAAAAGCCCATCTCAAGAGACTTAGATTTTAGGAGGGTCCATTCAAAATTAGTGAAGCAGAGGCTGATGGAAACAGACTTAAAAGCATTAATGTCCTTATTGATAGATGAGTAATGGTTAAATTGATGGTATAGTAATGCTAGACAAGAAGATATGTATGAATTTTACCATTTTTTGTCTAGTAATTTTTTTGTATAACAATTTTTTTATCTTCAACTTTCCATCTCTATAATGGGGGTTTCATCTTTTTACCAATAAAAGCTGCTTTTTTCTTTTGCCAACGGTCATTACTCATTGTCCATGTATAAAAGCTATGGTAGTATGAAATGTTAAAAAAAAAAAAACTCAATAAATTAAGTACAAGAGGTCTCACGCACCTTACAAAACACGCTCTATTAAATTTTGAATAAAATAAAAATACTTAAGAGATTTGATTGAGACAATTGCGTATTTATAAGGATTAAATTGAGTAAAGTAATATTTGATGAATTTGATTGAAACAGTTGTATATTTTTAGGACTAAATTGAACAAAGTAATATTTAAGGGACTTAATTGAAATAGTTGTATATTTTGTAAGACTAATTTAAAAATTAGCCTAAATCCTAAAGAGCCTCTTCTCTTCTTTGTTACTTTTTTGTTTCATTTTCCTTTTTACTCCTTAATGTTAAAAGACAAAGCTACACCTATTCTTTCCCTAAATTATAGAAGAACCTACAGGGTTGAATTTATAAAAATAATTAGATAAAAAGTCCACTTTATCCTAAAAATTTCTCAAGATCTAAAATTTTCTATCCAAATTATTTTCATTTGGATCTTGCCCTCTGACTTTTAAAATTTCCAATTTTTTCCTTCCCATCTAAAATCATGACTAGTGGATAATGCAAGATCGTTATATGCACTTCATAAAACCTTCATGAGGGGTATTTTAGTCTATCTAATTTTCCATTAATATATTCATCTTCTATTAAAAAATGAAATATATATATATATATATATGTATTTATGCACACACACACACATATCATTCTTTTTGGTTTTCACCATCCTAGAATTTACTTTTTCCATATGCATTTGTTAGGAAAGGCTTGAAGGAGTAGAATTTGAATTGATCTTGAGATAGGTTGGATGAAATGGGATTGAATTAGTGGACCTTTTATAATAATAATAAGAAGAAGAAAAAAATGTGGTTATTGATGAATTTCATATCAAAGGGAAAATTAGTTATGTTGAGAGACTTGAGCCAATTGGGTAATTAAGTGGAACGTTGTTGTGATTCTAAGTAATTAGATTTTAGATATTTTAAATATTTTGAAGTTAAATAATGGTAAGCTAAGCTAGCAAAGTCATGAATTGATCAATAAAATAGAGGAGGAGTCAAGGAGTTGTTGGAACAAGTAAGTACTCGTACAAAGCATTATAACATGATAGACTTTGATTTGAAGAAACAAGGACATCAATTGTAAAACATTAGCAAATCGATCGAAATTTTGCATGCGTTGTGTGTTTTTTGGTGTTGGAAATATTATCAACAAAGACCACAATCAATCAAATTTTAAATATAATGCTAGGTACTAAAACCACATATATGGGTAAGTATATCCATTATGTAATATAGGGAATAGTAAATATCATGTCCACAAAAACTGGCAAGTACCTTACTTTACTCTAATCTTATTGTTTAGCTGACAAGATAAACAAATAGAGTAAATAACTTACTAACCTAATATAGTTGAGAATAGATCAAGTTCACACAAGAAAAATCACAAGGATTATCAAGAAGAATAAGGAGAAAAGTCATGCAAATAAGGAATCATCTATATCAAGTAAAGAAAACACATTTAAATCAATTATTTCCTAATCCAAACACGGGCAGGATTACAATTGTGAATCTCACTCTCTCTTGAGTTATGAAATTCCTATTCTTGGCCAATTACAGGTTATCGACCTCCCCAATTAAACCTAAGAAGTATTAAGAATTAATCTAATTAAATTTAGAAGAAGTAATATCTCTATCTCTAGGTGATATCACAAACCACTCGAATACCCAGAAAAAACCAATGGACCTATCTCTAGGTGACACCAAAATCTCAATGATTACGAGTTCTTTTCCTTAGCCTCTCTCGCAAGTTAATTAAAGGATAACAAATATTGAATTAATTAATTAGCACCACTCTCGTAACTTTATCTCTCGAATTTATTAGAAGAGAACAAATCAATTCATTACAATAAGCTCAAGTAATCAAATATTTGAAATTAGAGTTCAATAGATCTAAAAGGAATTCAATACAAAACTATAGACTTCGGGTTTATCCCTCAAATACAATTAAAAGTATATGAATTCAAAATTGCCAAAGTAGAATACAAAGAAAAATGAAAGAAATAATCCATAGACAAGAAAGCTTCATTTTTCTTCCTTGATCAACCACCGATTCTTCTCCAAGATTTTTCTTGATCCTTCTCCTCTTGATGTTTTCTTGCCTTATTTAGGAGTTCTATAGGGTTTTTGGCCACCAAAAACTAACTACTTTTAAGGTTTCCTATCCTCCTCTTTTTACAAGAGTTTTTCCTTCCAAATTCACACATAAGAAACCTTTTCTATGTGAAATTCCTGTAACCAACTCGCCCTGATAGCTCCCTAGAAGTTGGCACCACCTATTCACTGTTTTCTCACCAAAGCCACTAGCAGTGCTGTCTAAGGCCTGCTAGGCAGCGCCGCCTGGTTACTACCTTAATGGTTGTGCTTTTTTCCTCTATTAGGCGGCCCTGGTTCATTTTAATCAACCGGTGCAGCCTGAACTCTGTTTAGACCTATTTTCCATCTGTTTTGTGGTTTTTCAACTTATTTCTCACATCTTTTGCATTCCATAAATCCTACATAAAAGAAGGTAAAAAAGTGAGCACTAATAGTCATTTATTCAGGAAATCATAACAAATATGGTATAAATAACTTAAAAAGTATAGACCAAATTAATCCCTATTAGCGTGCATAAATGGAAGGTAACATAAAACAGACTACAATTCTTGTAGCTAAATTTAATGATTTAATTGCAACCATCAATAACCTGGCTAAGATAATGGATGTCAAAAAGGGCAAGCAAGTTAAGAGCAATACTCATAAAGATAAGGAAACATCCTTTAATTATGCCCCTATTAGTTTTGACTTTAGTAATAGGAGATCTGGAAGTGGAGTGATGGTCAATAGAAAATTAAATATGAAATTACTCAAATTAGATATTTCCACTTTTGATGGTAATGAATCAAGGATTAGATTAGTAAATGCAAGGGGTAGCTTGAATTGTAACAAATTTCTAATGGAAGAAGTTAGGTGTTGCTAAATTCTACCTTGCAGAAGAGCTTTTATATAGTTCCAAGGGTTCTTGAGGAATTATGCATAATGCAATTCGAATCAAATTGTGTAAGGGCCATTTATAAGTAGTTTGGTAAAAGTAATAATAATGAAATTCCAAAAAAATTAGTAAAAGTAAGAAATGAGTTATAGTGGAGAAATATGTTAATAAAACTAAGTTGCGGTTTCATGTTATGAACCAAATGCACCAAGCCACAAAACTGGATTAAAAGAGATAATGAGAGCCTTACTTAAAGTCTTTAACCTAATACCTTCGAGATAACTTGTAACTAATCCTTGCACCAACAACCTATCCTCTCAACCTTAACTAAGCCATCTAAATGTGCACCTTTTTTAGTACCTCTACCTCCAACTAAAATGCTTTCCTTAACTGACTAAAATGCTTTCCTCAACTTATATCTCTAGCTCAAATCCAAATACCAAAACTAAAAAGCAAAATAATCCCTTCAAAGTTTTAAACCAAAAACATCCTGATTACCTTAAAGAAAATCACACTAACAAAAATTCAGGAAAAAGAGAATTAAAAGGATTATGCTTTAGGCAGTGCGGATAGAAGAATAGATTTGACCATATACATCCTTAGAAGCAACTTAAATTTGTGTTTATGGATAATTTGGAAACCAGTGATAAGAAATTTTTCATAGATGAAAATGAGGAATCCAAAAATTCTAAAAGGTTGCTCCAATTGGAGAGCGTAGAAGAAGGTTTTCAACTATCCATTACTATTTTAGTTGGAAATTTGAATTGTGGTATTTAGAGGATTCAAGGAAAACGTAAAAATAGATAGATTTCCTATTGATTCCAGTTGTAATGGTAGCTTCATAAATATGTAGTTGATTAAAGAGTTGAAACGTCAAAAAAATCCTAGTCCTATAAGGTTTGCAGTTATCAATATTGTAGATTGTACTTACATGGTTAGCAAAAAAGTGTGTAAAAGACTACGAGCATGAGGGGCCTTAAGTTTGAAAGTGGGGTGATTTAATTTTGGGGATAGACTAGTTCAGAAAATTTAGTCAATCATATTTGACTTTAAATCTTGAAATTAAATTTTATGAAAGAAAGTGAAGAGATGACTCATTACCCTGAATATATCAGTAACTTCAAAAGTTGTACTAGGAGAAACATTCTAGAAAATGATTTTACAAGACTAATGTCACAAGGTTAAGTTCATACTTGAACTTATGAAGGCCTTGTGTGGAGATCAACTTAGTCTGACTTAATTAAGTTACTCATTCTCAATCCACACATGATTCAACAAAACACAGACAATTAAATACGAGACAAAACAATTAGAAATATCCGCAACATAATCCTAAATTTTATATTAACAAGAATAAGGAAATACAAGAGTACAATGGTTTGGCCTACTCTTAACCAATCAAGCACCCTAACAAAATATCATCAAAAAATATCAAGACATTTTCTCAAATAGGATAATTTTTAAATTCGTCATCCAAAATATACAATTGTCTCAATCAAGTTCCTCAAACATTATTTTATTCAATTTAATCTTTATAAATATGAAAATTATATCAAAGTAATCATTCCAATAAAAAATTAACAGTCAAAGTTTAAAAAATTAAGTAAAGTTGGACAAAATAAGAATTATGCAATTATTCTAAGAGTAATTTTCAAATTCATCCTTAAAAATATACAATTGTCTCAATCAAATCCCTCAAATATTACTTTACTTAATTTAATCCTTATAAATCTAAAAAATGTATCAAAGTACTCCACACAGTAAATTTAAAAATTAAAAAACCAACTCCGATAATTGATGTACTTATACTTTAAACATATTACTTTTTTTTTCTTTATATTCTTTAAAATATTACCCTTATATTCTTTTTTCCTTTTTTAAGCATACTTTAATTTAATATTAGTTTGATATAGTTTTGTAGAATTTTCTATTATGATACTTTTAAAGTAATATGTTTAAAATTTAAGTAAATCAATTATTAAAGTTCTCAATCCTGCGCTTCCATTATATTTCTTCATTCTTTAATTATGAAATATAAATCAATTTATTATTAAAAAATTTTTAAGTAAAAAAGAATTTTAAAAAAAAAAAAATCATATCACACTAATATTAAGTTAAAGTATGCTTACAAAAAGAATATAAAAAAGGTAATATGTATAAAGTCTGAGTAAATCATTTATCAGAGTTCGTATTTTTTATTTTTAAATTTATCTTGCAGAGTACTTTGATACATTTTTTATATTTACAAATATTAAATTATGTTTAAAGTATAAGTAAATCAATTATCAGAATTTGTAATTTTTATTTTTAAATTTGTCTTGTAGAGTACTTTGATGTACTTTTCATATTTACAAGCATTAAATTGAGGAAAGTAATATTTGAGGGATTTAATTGAGATAATTGTATATTTATGAGGATGAATTTAAAAATTACTCTTACAGAAATTATTTATTTCCTATATTGTCCAACTTTGTTTGACTTTTAGAGTTTTAACCATTAACTTTTGGACGGAATGACTACTTTGATATACTTTTCATATTTATAAGGATTAAATTAAGTAAAATAATATTTGAGGAACTTCATTGAGACAATTACATTCGAGGATGAATTTGAAAATTACCCTCTCAAATATTTAGTAAAAATCTTGTTTATCAAAGTTTGAAATGTAACAAAGACATTTGTTGGCCCAAAGGACATACCCTTAAACTCGTATTGGCTAATGTGAGTTTTAAATGTAGTATTTGGAATATTTTTAGGAGTAAGTTCTATTTAACAAATCTATTTTTGTAAAATGTTTGGCTCCATATAACATATCTAGTAACTTTGCAATTTGCAGCCATATTTCTCTACCTATTTCTTGCAAAGAACTAACCATCTTGTGTAAAGATGAAAACTGAAACACTTTGGAATTTCGCAGCCTTACAAGCTACACCAAACCAGAATTTTTTTCCAACAAATAACCAAGCTTTGGACATGAACATTTAGCTATACATTTGTGCAAAAGAACACCTGAAACATTCTTCTTTCTTCTCCAAGATGGTGGCTGGAAAACCACCATTAATGGACCTTCAAACACTCATAAACTCCAGCTGCAAATTCAGTTCAAAGGGCTTCAAAAAATCTGCTCAAAATCCTCCCAAAATCTCAAGAGTTCTTAAGCTAAAATTACAAAAAAATTTCAGCTTTGCCTATTCAATGTTAAGTCCGATTTCTTCATCAAACTTCATCATATTTTCGGCCAAATATAGCCATGGACAGAACACCTTGGCTTCTCCATCTACCTTGGTCATTAGGACTCTATTAACACACCTCAAAATGCTCATATCATCACTCCATTCAAAATTATTCAAACTTCAAAATTAAATTCCAGATTTTTGTTCCATTAAACACTCACCTATTTAGACAATAGAACCAGAAATTTCTCTGCTATATCACAGCCATTTTTGGCCAGCTCAAAGCTAAAAGAACTCTCCATTCCATGATCAAAGCATAGCTAGTTCAGCCATACATCATTGAAGGACAAAAACCTTCAAAGAGCAAACACTATTACCCAATCTTCTACCTCAAACAGCTCCACTTTTCTCTCAATTTGAAAAGGCTGAAACTCTCTCTCTCCTTCTTGGATAGCTGAAGGCCTCCCCCTAGCTAGGCTATTCGGCCATCATTCACACACACACACACGAAATCACTCTCTCTCTCAATTCCTTTCAAGAACACTAAAAACATCAAGAACACACACTAGGCTTCTTCAATCTTCAATCACCTCTATTCATCCTAAATCACTCCAAAAACCCTCAAACCAACTAGGATTCAACCTATACTTACTCATAGACCACTCCATAACACGAAAATCTCTAAACTTCATCTTCCATTTGGATCAAACGTACCTTTTTGCTCAAGAACACGAAGAAAATTAAAAAGGTAAATTTAATCATCTTGAACCTTCTTTACTACTTCATTACCATTTCATTATCATCTCTCTCTTTCTCTCTCTCTCTCTCTCTCTCTCTCTCTCTCTCTCTCTCTCTCTCTCTCTCTCAGCCAAATCATTGATGGCCATTCGTGAACAACTTCAACCAAGGAAGGACCCTCAAGTATTCAAGGACCTTTATTGAACAAGGTGATATCTTCAACTAACGATCATCAAAACAAGTATTTCTTTCTTGATCTCCTCTTCAAATTCTCAAACTCAAGCCTCATAGATGATGGATTTGATAGGTTGATTGAATAATGTGGGGTTAGAGATATGTATGTGGGTGAAGGGAATAGATTTAAGACATGAAACTTTGAATGAATGTTGTGACTCACGAAGTATGGATTATGCTTTAAGATCATTGTATGTGTCATTATGATTAAGAGCTTTATGGATGTTGGATGTTTAATGTATGATAGACATTAAACCATCATTGTTGACTATGTCTTCATGATGTTATATTTTTCAATAAATCAATAAATATTATAATGGTTAGTAGAATATCACCCTTGTTGTGATGTATGTTAATACAAGCCTATTTTTAGATAAATTAACATGTTATTTGTTGGATCCATGTGTGTATGAATATGTATATAAATTTTCTCTAGTATTTCACTATAGTCATTAAAAATTATTGTAAGAACTACTTTTATTATTTTTAGTATTATTATTACTATTATTATTATTATTTTATTTTATTAGCTAATTTCGATGAACTCAAATATTTTCGAAACTAATAATTATTTAAAATATTAGTACTTTATTAGATAAATAAATAGAATATTTTTATTAAACATTATTAGATATAAATAATAATATATTGAAATTAATTAATATCAAATATCTTTTATATTCATATTATTATTAGTTAGCCTTACTAAAACTTTTATTTACACTCTTAAATATTACTTATATGTGAATAATTTATTTATTATTAATTTTATTTGTTATTTATTATTAAAAATATTTATAATCCATTATTAATATTACTTATTATTTGTAATAATATTACTTATTATTTATTACCAATATTATTTAGAATTTATTATTAATAGTACTCATTATTTATAACTAATTTTACTTATTAATATTACACATTATTTATTATTTGTTAATAAATAGTTAATATTATAATTTATAATTTATTAATTTTTATAACACCTATTTATCAAATTAATCTTATTCTATAAAATACTTTATCAACTAGTATTAAAGCTTAAGGCATTGTTGTCATAACTAGATGTTGTTGTATTTAGTTGAGCTTTAAGCATGTTAGGTTAGGAATTACTTATTTAAAGTAAGTATTATCTGGATGTTGGGACTTATACCTTGTATTTACCTCAAGCGGGGTTAGGTTGCCTTGAACTATCTTGGAAAGCTATTGTATCAAGGGAAAGCAAGAGATCAGGTAAGTCCTTACATAAGATGTTTGTTAACAAATGCATTTCTAAAATAAAATATTTTTTGTCAACCAAACAATTTTCCGAGCAGCATAATAAATTTTTCTTAAACAAAAGTTTACCTAAAATTGTTTGAAAACCATAATTGCTATTTCAAAAAAAGCTTTTCATTGGTTTTACATTTTTCAAGTGGAAAAAATATAACGTTGAGTCATCAATAATGGTAGACTACTAGGACTTATCTTTGAAGTGTTGGGTAAGTCTCTCAGTAGAAGGCCACCTCTGAGGGGTGAACCATGCCTAGACAAGACGACAGTTCTTGCTGGTCAGACCGGTCCGAGCTAGCAGTACAGTTAGGTGAACAATTTATTTCTGGAATGGACAACCAATATGTTTCGGTGTAGAAATGGAGGAGTAACTCACCTGGTGGGCCGTACAACCACCTTATATAAACATGCACAAAGTGTGGCATCCGAACTGTTCTCTTGACATGGTGCGCAAAGTATGGTGTCATGTCCATTCATGATGCATGGCTTCATAGTCAATTTTATTAGAGTGGTTATTTCGTTTCAAGTTGAGCATTTTTACTTTATGAATACTGATAAAACACTACTCAGTGTTCAAAGGTAAATTTTTGGACTTGCAGCCTTTTTATTATGACTTGGTCAAAATTTGCATACATGAACTATTTTTCCTGAAATACCATGAGCAGACATAGGACATACTGAGAAATACTTCTCACACTTTTTATATCATGTTTTCAGATCGATCCTGTTGGATAGTATGCCTTTTTAGACTAGGTTTTTGATGTAAATATCAAATATTTCAATAAAAGAACTTATTCTCAGAAATCATTTGTGAATTTATTTTTTATTTATTTGTGCAGAATTTCACTTGGAATAGACCTATTGTGTTTAAATAAGTGATCTATGTGAATGGTAGTCTTCCGTAGTAAGGTATGGATCATTGGTTATTTAAATACATAAACATTTGTTCTTAACCTATTGGTGAGAATGGGAATCTCATCATGTTTAAGTTATTATATTATAAATTCCAATGGGGAAAGGCTTACCTTTGGCCAATAAGTAATCCACTTACTTCATGACATAAGCGTATTTCGAATATGTAGGACATGACCTGTAGTAGTGGTTTTTAAAAGTACTATATGGTAGAAACCTAGACTACTACTGCTACAGCGTGGACTAGTACTCTACAACTTGAGTATAAGTTGGTGGTCTGATGAAGTTGGAAGTATATACTTTGATATGCTATAGTTAAGGTTCTATAGTAGAACCAATATACTTGCATATTGGGTTTATGTAACTAGTTAGTTAAGACAGACTTGTACAAGATAGTTTCTATACTATATCGCCCCTTGTGGTTGTTTGAATGATCTAAATGTCCAGGACCCTGCAAAACATGACTTGGATGTTTGTTTTAGGGTAGCTCTTTTGGAAAGCGGAAATACTTCAGGAAGTTGTGGATCATTAGACTAGAAGCCCAAGGATGGTATATGACATTTAGAGAGGTGTTTGTACATTTTTTCCTCTCTAAATGTACAGCGATGTGTAGAGGAGTATTTTAGTCATTTCACCTGCAGGTCGGAGAATTTGCTAACGCAACATTGTCCTTAGGGTCAATATTTCCTTATGGTGATATTAGGAAATATTTAAAATATAAAATATCGCCATTTATATAGCTGGGGTATTTTGGTCATTTTAGCAGCCAAGGCGATGTGTCTTTTTGGTCCTCGGAATAGCTCCTAAATCCTAATTAATTTTGGGTTGAGGAATTGGTCTCAGTTAAAGATGATTTTATTTTATCTTATTTTATTTTATTCAGAAAGTCTAATTTATTATTAGACTGGAATAAAATAAATAAATAAAATAAAATCAAAATAGGAGTTGAGAGAAATTAATTATCTAGTTTAATTGGTTAGTTAATTATTCAAGGCCTAGGTCCAGTTTGAATAATTAGAAAATTAACCTGAGCTTAAACTAGAGGGAAATAATTAATGTTTAATTATTTATTGGGTTATTTATATAAACCCAAGAAATAAATAATTAAAGTTTAATTATTTTGGTTCATTTGGGCTCATTAATTATTTATTGGGTTATTTCTATAAGCCCAGGAAATAAATAATTAATGTTTATTATTTTGAGCTTTTTGGGTCCAAGGAAAATAATAAATATTATTTTGGCCCAATAGTTTGAACCGTATGGTTTCTTCTAGATACGGTTAGATGAGTTTAGGGTTAAGCCAAGCTTATTCTCTTGATAACATCCGGGTGTTTGAAATATTATATCTCGGGGGATATTGTTATCAGATATCTGAGACCTAGTTTTGGCTAACCATAAGACAAGTCTCTTGGAAGCAAAAACCCTAAGCTTTTCCCAAGGTTTTCTCTCCCTCTCACGGAGCTGTCTCTCTCTCTCATGTCTCATTCTCCTCTTATTTTTCCTTGGAGCTTTGCTAATCAATAGCAAGAGAACCAAGGAGTTTTGAGACCACTCCTCTTCACTCTTTGTTTCACCAACAAGGATTGACGCAGTGGAATATTTCGTGAGTCGGAAAGCTTGGCGTTCATGCAAGCAAGGCGAAGCAGAAGGTTAGCGGGTTTTCAACCGGAAGCTTCATCAAGCGGGCGAGAAAGGCTATTTTCGTGGTTCAGTCTATTCCTACACAACCTAAGAGGTTTAAAGCATGCAAAGGTATGATCTTAATGTTTCCATGCTGCTATTTCAATTTTGTTTTCCTCCATTTTTGTCCCCCGTGCATGCTCCCCTATTCTTTAAATCCATCAAAATGGTATCAAAGCCATATGTTTTGATCAACTTAGGGAGCATGTTAGTTAATAAAAATGGAGAAGATCATTATTTGGTGCTTAAACGTGTGATCTTTTGTTGTTTTGGTATGGGATAGATGGATTTGTAAGCTTCACAGTGGAAGCATAGGCTACTGTAAAGTTTTTTTTGCTTTGCTAGAACATCGTGTAAATCTAATTTGAAGGGTATAGGCGAATGTGGTTTTGGTTTGGATGAGTTTTTTGTAAGTAAAAATGTCCAAAGAAGCCGCAAAAAGAAGCAGAGTAAAGCATAGAAGAAATTGTAAGTTTTTGCGCGGAGGAAAAAAAACGAAGAAGAAGGAACTGTTCCTAAGCTGCCGAGCCGAGCCGAGCCGCCACCATTATTGAGTCTGGAGCCGTGTCGCTAGAAGCGGCTTGAGGTGCCAGCACGAGAGCCGATTGCAATTGCAAATTTGCAATTCGCATGCGGGTAAACGGGTTGGTGCACGGGTCAGCGGGGCACTGGGCGCGGGTCAGCACCTGGAGTGGGTAGCGGGTCGTGGGCGCTCCGTGGGCTGAAGCAGCTGATGATCCGATGCAACTGGTGCATCGGATCGCTGTGGACCGCAGAGCAAAATGGACTCTGATCCGGTGCAGCAGGTGTACGTGGACCGGCAGTTTTGTTTTTTCCAATTTTCGTTGTTTTTTTTCCATTTTGGGTCCCATATCCGGCAAAGTTAATATTTTTGCAATAGTTTATATTCTTGGAATATATTTGTATGAAAAATATTAGTAAGGGATTTTAGGATTAAACAAGACCATTAATTAATTAATTAATGTGTTTAATTCTATTATTTGGGCACTTAGGTTTAAAAATAGAAAAGCATGAAAACGTTTACTATTTTCTATCATGCTATTTTTTTTGTGTACCTATGTGCGCATTTTCTCAAAGACCAAAGTCTTTGGGAACATTTTTGATAAGAAAACATTTTTCTTCAAAAATTAAATGGTTATTTTAATTTGTACAAAAATTAATCCTTGGATATTTTCTCAAATGATATAATCTTTGACATAGAAAATATATTAGATTTAGATATTTTTGTAAATTATAATAGAAAGCCATTTTGTTTTAATTGGTACTAGAAAAATTGTTTTGTCAAATAAACTTGAGACCAAAGTCTCTAGAAAGTTTTAATTGAAAATTTTTTGAAATCATTAAGTTTTAACTTAAATAAAATTAGTCCATGAAAAAATCTCTCAAAGGATATAATCCTTGTCATAGAGATTTTAATGGATTTAGATATTTTATTTTTAAGTTAAGGAAAAATTTAATGGAAATTTCAAAAGGATATTTTTCAGAAAACCTTTATTTCAAAAGACTAAGTGAGAGAAGGGATCCAATGGCCCCATGGCTTCCATCATAATCCTCATTAGAGATCGTGGGTCTCCTCGCGTCACCCTGGGAGTGAAACCGTATAGGATGGGGATACCAAAAGAATCTAGATCTAATGAGATGATGTAATTAATAACCTGGGGCATATACTATAATCGGTCAGCCCACGTTGGAGGTTATAGTGAGAGGTATGTCCATAGGAAATGAAAGGAAATTGCCATCCCCTTGATCGAGTTATTCTCTAGATCATTACCTAGAAGGAAAATTAATTTGTAGTAGTTAATACACTTAGCTTAGGGAACTGTTAATCTTCCTAAGAAGCTATGTCAGTTTTTCTAAGAGCCAGATTATTTTCAGTGCACAAATTCATTTTGTTTTTACAAACTAAATATTTTCTTTTATTTTCGATTCTTCAGAAATGGCAGGAGGTTCTTTTAATTCTTTGGCCGTTATTCTCCGATAGAATAAGTTAACGGGACCGAACTATGCGGACTGGAAGAGAAACTTGGACATAATACTCACAGCTGAGGAGTATAAATATGTCCTTTACGAGACCTGCCATGTTATCGGGGAAGGTTCTACCACCGAAGAGCGAGAGGCTGAAAAGGCGTGGAAGAAGGATGACGAAATGGCACGTTGCTATATGTTAGCCTCTATGTCTAATGTGCTCTAGTCAAAACATGATCACATGGCTTCTGCGTATGACATTAGTCAGTCATTGGCCACTATGTTCACAGATAAGAGCCGGCCCGCAAGGCAGGAGGCTCTTTGAACTATAATAAACACTAAGATGGCTGAGGGAGCATCGGTCCAAGAGCATATGCTCAAGATGATTGCCGCTTTTGAGGAGATAGAAATCTTAGGGGCTGTCATTGACCCCGAGAGCCAAGTGGATATGGTTCTGGAATCTCTACCAGGTTCCTTTACTCAATTCAAAAATTACAACATGAACAAGTTAACATGAGTTTAACTAAGTTAATGAAGGAACTCCAAATGGCAGAGAAGGTCATAAAGCCATAATCGAAGGCTATGATTGCTAAGGCTTCTTCCTCAAGAACTGGGCCCAAGCCCAGAAAGTTCAAAAATAAGAAAGGAAACACAGCAGCCCAGCCCAAGACCCAACCCAAGAACAAACCAAAGGGCAAGTGCTTCAAATGCGGGAAGAAGGGACACTGGAAAAAGGAGTGTCCAAATCTTCAAGCTAAGAAAAACCCCATAGGTAATATTTTCTATCTATAGTCTATATCAATAGTTAATCAACTTCTACTTGAGTTGTTGATTCAAGAGCCACTGATCATATCTGTAACTCCTTACAGGGGTTTAGAAAGATTAGAAGACTCAAGAAAGGCGAACATGGGTTACGCATGGGAAATGGAGCACAAGTCTAGGCCCTTGCAGTGAGAAAGCTAGATCTTATTTTTTTATTGTAATAGAATAGTAGTTTTAAAAGATATTTTATACGTACCTGGATTTCGTCAGAATTTAATTTCAGTTGCAAAACTAATAAATCAATTATATTCTGTATCTTTCCATTCTGGTATTTCTATCAATAGAGAATGAGAAATTTCATGTACTTGGCACTTGTATGGAAATCTATTCTTTTTAAACCCTATTAACAATCAATTGCATAACGCTTATTCTGAACCTTTAACTAAGAAGAGAAAGATCAATGCCAATGACTCATACCTTTGGCATCTAAGGTTGGGTCATATTAACTCAACCAGGATTCAGAGGCTAATCCATGATGGGCATTTGGGCTCATTGAGATTGGAAAATTGGCCCCAGTGTGAATCCTGCCTGATGGGAAAGATGACCAAAAGGTCATTTACACCTAAGGCGGATAGAGCCAATGAGGTATTGAGTCATGTTCACACTGATGTGTATGGTCCATTGTCTACACCAGCTAGAGGAGGTTTTGAGTACTTCATCACTTTCACGGATGATTGTACAATGTATGGTTCCATTTACTTGATAAGACACAAGTCTGACTCTTTTGGCAAGTTCAAGGAGTTTAAGGCTGAAGTGGAGCGTCAGACAGGTAAATTAATCAAAACCTTGCAATCGGATTGTGGTGGAGAGTACCTCCTGGGTGAATTCAAGGATTACATAGTACATCATGGGATAGAATCCCAGCTCTCTACACTGGGGACACCCCAGCAAAACGGAGTAGCTGAGAGAAGGAACAAGACATTGATGGAAATGGTCTGAAGCATGATGTCTCATACTACTCTTCCAGTGTCCTTTTTGGGATATGCCTTGGAAACAGCGGCATACATTCTGAACTTGGTGTCTTCCAAGTCAGTACCTACGACTCCCTATGAGAAGTGGACTGGGCTAAGCC
Organism: Voacanga thouarsii; assembly: GCA_026120185.1. Classification (NCBI taxonomy): domain Eukaryota; kingdom Viridiplantae; phylum Streptophyta; class Magnoliopsida; order Gentianales; family Apocynaceae; genus Voacanga; species Voacanga thouarsii. The sequence goes on along the minus strand of JANUWF010001224.1, from coordinate 1,177,631 downwards.
AAGTCTGAATCATCTCAGGATATGGGGTTGTCCAACTTATATACTGGTCAAGGGAGACAAGTTGGAACTAAGATCAGAATTATGCTATTTTGTTGGGTATCCAAAAGGGACAAAAGGTGGTTATTTTTATCATCCTAAGGAGTAAAATGTACTAATTAGTACCAATGCTAGATACTTAAAAGATTATTACTTCCACGAAAGGTTCAACAAGGTTGGAACTTGAGGAGAGGTTATCTACGGAATCAACTTCTTCTGACTCGATTGTGGAACAAAAAGTGGCACAGCCTCAAGAGCTTGTACAAATGGAGCCTCGTCGTACTCGGAAGTGTCTAGGGTTCCGGAGAGATGGACTGGAGAAGCTTTTGAGCTAGTCTCCGACCATCAGGAACAAGACTCCACTAGATACGAGAAGGCTATTACTGATGTTGATGCAAATCTATGGCATGAAGCAATGAAAGCTGATATTGAGTTTATGTACTTCAATCAAGTTTGGGATCTTATAGCTTCACCTGAAGGGATAAAACCCATTGGGTGTAAGTGGGTGTACAAGAGAAAGAGGGAGCGGATGGAAAGGTGGAAACCTTCAAAGCTAGGCTTGTAACGAAAGGGTATACTCAGAAAGAGGGAATCGATTTTGAGGAAACCTTTTCCCCGGTAGCCATGCTTAAATTCATTCGCATCCTCCTTGCCATCACATATCACTATGACTACAAGATATGGCAAATGGATGTCAAGACGGTATTCTTAAATGGCCATCTTAGCGAAGACATCTATATGTCCTAACCGAAAGGCTTTATTGCTGAAGGCCAAAAACATATGGTTTGCAAGCTTAAGAAGTCCATTTATGAACTTAAGCAGGCATCGAGAGCATGGAACATTCGTTTTAATGAAACTGTAAAGTCTTATAGTTTTATTCAAAACGAGGATGAACCATGTGTATACAGGAAATTTGAAGGCATTAATGTGGTTTTTCTTGTCTTGTATGTGGATGACATTCTACTCATTGGAAATTATATAGGGTCATTGTGATCTACAAAGGTTTGGCTGTCTAGTCAATTCAGTATGAAGGACTTGGGAGAAGCCAACTACATTCTCGAGATTAGGCTTCTTAGAAATAGGGTGCAAAGAATGTTAGGATTATCCCAAGCGACATACATTGACAAAATGTTAGCTAAGTACAGTATGGACTCATGCAAGGGAGCTTTAATTCCTTGCAGACATGTGTTGTCATTTTCTTCAAGTGACTGTATGAAGTCTCAAGAAGAAAATGACAGAATGAGTAGGATTCCCTACGCTTTGACTGTGGGAAGTCTCACGTACGCCATGTTGTGTACTAGGCCAGATATCTGCTTTGCCGTAGGCTTAGTTAGCAGATATCAGTCAAACCCCTGAGGAGGTTCATTGGCAAGCTGTAAAGCATATTCTCAAGTACCTTAAGGGAATGAGAGATTATATGCTGGTTTATAGAGCAGATGATTTGGTTCCTACAGGATACACAAACTCAGACTTCCAGGCAGATAAAGATGAGAGAAAATCTACTAGTGGATATGTCTTCACCTTGTCTGGAGGAGCAATTTCATGGAGGAGTATAAAGCAATCTTGCATTACTGACTCAACCATGGAAGCTGAGTATGTGGCAGCTTCGGAGGCATCCAAAGAAGCAGTCTGGCTCCAGAAGTTTCTTTCAGAACTTGGAGTCGTACCACATATGAACAGGTCGGTTGTGATGTATTGCGATAACACTGGAGCAGTATCGCAATCTAAGGAACCACAGAACCACAAGAAGGGGAAGCACATCGAGAGGAAGTACCACTTGATCCGAGATTTCATCCAGAGACGGGAAGTTGTGGTGGAACGATTGCCTCAAAAAATAATTTAGCAGATCTATTCACCAAGCCTTTGGCTGAGAGAGACTTCAAGAGACACTTAGACGCCATAGGGGTGGGCATCTATGGACTTATCTAGTCTTAGAGTACAAGTGGGAGATTGTTGGATAGTATACCCTCTTAAATTAGGTTTTTGATGTAAATATTGAATATTTTAATAAAAGAATTTATTCTCAGAAATCATTTGTGAATTTATTTTTTATTTATTTATGTATAATTTCATTTGGAACGGGCTCATTGTGTTTAAATAAGTTATCTATGTGAATAGTAGTCTTTCACAGTAAAGTATGGATCATGAGTTATTTAAATACATAAACATTTGTTCTTAAACTATTGGTGAGAATGGGAATCTCATTATGTTTAGGTTATTGTGTTATAAATTCCAATGGGGAATGTCTTACCTTTAGCCAGTGAGTAATCCACTCAATTCATGACATAAGCTTATTTCAAATACGTAAAATAGGACATGTAGTAGTGGTTTCTAAAAGTACTATATGGTAGAAACCTAGACTACTACCGCTATAGTGTGGACTAGTACTCTACAACTTGAGTATAAGTTGGTGGTCTGATGAAGCTGGAAGCATATACTTTGATATGCTATAGTTGAGGTTCTATAGTAGAACCAACATACTTGCATATTGGGTTTATGTAACTAGTTAGTTAAGACAGACTTGTACAAGATAGTTTCTACACTATATCGCTCCTTGTGGTTGTCTGAATGATCTAAATGTCCAGGGCCCTAGGAAACATGACTTGGATGTTTGCTTTAGGGTAGCTCCCTTGAAAGTCAGAAACACTCTAGGAAGTCATGGATCATTAGACTAGAAGCCTAAGGATGGTAGATGTTATTTAAGGAGGTGTTAGTACACTTTTTCCTCTCTAAATGTACGGCGATGTGTAGAGGGGTATTTTAGTCATTTCACCCGTAGGTCGGAGACTTTGCTAACGCAGCATTGTCCTTGGGATCAATATTTCTTTATGGTGATATTAGGAAATATTTAAAATGTAAAATACCGCTATTTATATAGTTGGGGTATTTTGGTCATTTTAGCAGCCAAGGCGATGTATCTTTTTAGTACTCGGAATAGCCCGTAAGTCCTAATTAATTTTGGGTTGAGGAATTGGTCTCAATTAAAGAGGATTTTATTTTATCTTATTTTATTTTATTCAGGAAGTCTAATTTATTATTAGACTAGAATAAAATAAATAAATAAATAAATAAAAATAGAAGTTGAGAGAAATTAATTATCTGGTTTAATTGGTTAGTTAATTATTCAGGACCTAGGTCCAGTTTGAATAATTAGAAAATTAACTTGAGCTTAAACTAGAGGGAAATAATTAATGTTTAATTATTTATTGGGTTATTTATATAAGCCCAAGAAATGAATAATTAAAGTTTAATTATTTTGGTTCATTTGGGCTCATTAATTATTTATTGGGTTATTTCTATAAGCTCAGAAAATAAATAATTAATGTTTATTATTTTGAGCTTTTTGGGTCCAAGGAAAATAATAAATATTATTTTGGCCTAATAGCTTGGATCGTAATGTTTCTTCCAGATACGGTTCAGATGAGTTTAGGGTTAAGTCAAGCTTATTCTCTTGATAACATCCGAGTGTTTGAAATATTATATCCCAGGGGATATTGTTATCAAATATATGAGACCTAGTTTTGGCTAACCATAAGACAAGTCTCTTGGAAGCAAAAACCCTATCTTTTCCCAAGGTTTTCTCTCTCTCTCACGGAGCTCTCTCTCTTTCTCACGTCTTCTTCTCCTCTTGTTTTTCCTTGGAGCTTTGCTAATCAATAGCAAGAGAACCAAGGAGTTTTGAGACCACTCCTCTTCACTCTTTGTTTCACCAACAAGGATTGAGGTAGTGGAATATTCCATGAGATGGAAAGCTTAGCATTCATACAAGAAAGGCGAAGTAGGAGGTTAGCGGGTTTTCAACCGAAAGCTTCATCAAGCGGGCGAGGAGAGGCTATTTCCGTGGTTCAATCCGTTCCTACACAACCTAAGAGGTTTAAAGCACGCAAAGGTATGATCTTAACGCTTCCATACTGCTGGTTCAATTTTGTTTTCCTCCATTTTTTTCACTCGTGCATGCTCCCCTGTTCTTTAAATCCATCAGATCCTACTTGGAAGGTCGATTTACTTATGCTGCCATGAGCTTAGAAGATTTATCCTAATGTATTTATTTGTTAGAGATTTTAGTTACCATCTATTTGTTTCAAGACTTGTAAAAGTATTACTTTCATATTGTAATAAGTTTGTTATTAAGTTATTTCTTCTATGTTTTCTATTACCTAGTTATAAAGACCCCTTGTCCTAAGGACGCGGCGACATCCCCGCCCTTTTTGGGGTACGTAGGTAGCAGGGTGTTACAAATGGTATTAAATCCTAGGTTTAGCAGCTATTGGCAATATTTGGAATTATTACATTAAGTTTTATAATCTCTAGTACTAATCTATGTGTTTTGTTTGTAAGATGGTTTAGAGATTCGCGTCCGTTACCCAAGATTAGCCTTTTATATATGGTAGAACACCTACTCTAGTTCTTGTAGTGGACATATCCTCCTCGGATACGGAACCCAAACCTGGGTCAAATTGGTTTGAGTTAGAGAGCAGTGATAGTGAGATGGAGATTGAGGTTTCCAACCCTATTATGTCTAATAATGGTAAAGAAGAGAAGATGGAGGTTGAGGTTGCTACAATAAAATACCTGATCGGGAGAGAGGTGTTGAGGATGTGCGAGTGGTGAACCCTCCCATACCAATGGTTGATTTAGTCTCAGTTAGCGAGGTTGGGGAGGAAGCTCCTGATCATGACTTAGGTGCTGATAGTGAGGGAGGTGAGGAATTGACTGATGCTAATGATGAGAGAGGAGAAAAGATGGGCGATTTTGATAGCGAAGTCGAAGGGGGGATGGAAGAGTTTGATAAGGAGGAGAAGGAGGCAGTTGTACCTCCTCGGACTCCACCAATAGGAGAGTTTGACATTACTTCTTTTGGCTTTAACTTTGAGGTGTCCGGTGATAAGGGAGCCAATCAGAATGATAGACTTACCCCAGGTATGAGAGCACTTTGGGAGTCAATCTTAGGGGCGAATGATAAGGGAAAATGGAAGGTAGAGGAAAGTCCTAAGAAGAGAAGAACTAATGGTTGTACACTTATGTTTGAATTGAGAATAGACTGCAAGAAGAGAAGAGAATGATAGTTCGAAGAATCTATTTCCAACTACTCGAGTGATGACTAGAGCAGCGAGAAGACTTAGTAGATTTGTGATGCAATTTGTAGATTAGGAAATCTGTTTATTGAGTTCATGGCCTTATTTACTTTCTTGTCCATAAGTATCTGATTCCTATAAAGGTATTAACTATGATATCCAATTTCTTTATGTTAAAGTATGATTTATTTTGAATAAAGCTTTTGAGTATTTCACCTCTTTCAAAAAGGAAAAAAAAAAATACTCTCATATGTTCAATAAATGAGCAAAAGTTATAAATGTTATCTTTACATTATATGTTTGCATTTTATGCCTATTTATTTGGGTAAAAAATCATATAAAAATAACCACATTCCCAATCAAGTTTAAATTAAAAAATTAACCCCAAATTACATATATAAGCAAGCGTACTCATTATTAACATAGTATATGGTTCAAACGAGTGTCGATCTTCTAGGAACAAGTATGCAGTAATCACTTTTCTTTCATTATTTAACCAACTCCATAAAGTGAAAAGCAAAATAAAACAAAATAAAATAAAATAATATATACATGTCAAGGATGGAGAATTATGTAACTCAAATGATTATTTTGACACACATGACCTTAAAGCATTTAACCATTATCATAACTAATTATTCTCTTGGCATCATGAAGAATTAAAATAGATTCACTTCTTTTCCAATCCATGAAATCACTACCTTCGAGATAAATTAGCATCACATTCCTGACTCAACTAATCCACCCAAAAGATGCATTAAACGCAATCATTAATTAAATTTCCATTCCTAGCAAACTTAAAAATGAAATTAACTAATGAATCCATTCCTTACAGATATCAATTAACCTTTAATTACCAGTTCTTAATAATTAACCCCTTTTCCAAGCAAGTTAATAAATAACAAATATGAAATTAATAAATTGAAACCACTATCAACCCATTTTCTAAGCAAGTTAATGAAAAGAAACAACCAATTAATCTCGTAATACGCACAAATAATTAAATACTAAGAATAACAATCAATTAATCAAATGATCAAATAACTCTAAAAATCATGAATACATAAAACAATGTCGAATTACAATAAAATAATTAATACATCATAGTTCAAGAAAAGAAAACAAAACTAAAAGAAAGCACTCATAGATAAGCCTCATTCTTCTTCTTTTATAGACCTTCTTGTACAACCCTCCTTGATTTGGAAGAGTTCCTCCTTGATTTGAGTGATTTTCTGTTATGATCTATGAATTCTCTACTTTCTCTTGCGTTTTTCATTTATTTATAGGCTTAGGAAGTGCCTAAACTCATTAGTGTAGGGTTTTTTGCCGATTAGAAGTAGGAAGATACTAAAATTTGGCAGATTACCAAAAATCACGTGCAAAATTCAAGGTACCACCTTATTGTTTGTTTCTCAATTTTTCTCTTTCCATCTTTTCTTAGTAGCTTTTTGTTTTCTTTTCTTGTTTTCAATCTTTCTCTTCTCTTTCTTCCTTTTCTTTTTTTCTTTCCTTTCCTAACTCAACACAACTATTGATGCATAACTGAAAGCAACAAGTCATGATCTTTTCACAAGTATTCACCCTTAACATTCTCCTATATGTACTTTTATCTATCAAGAGCAATCAAAAATTTGGAAGAATTATTCAAACTCTCAAAAGAAAGTAATGGATAAAGTATGATAATGGGTTTTAAGAAAAAAATTCCAAATTTAGGCTCAAAATAGGCACTAGGAATAATGTCCAATAGGTAGGCTTGAAAAACTCAAACTATCCAAAGAAGGCCTATTACCATCCTCCTTAAGTTAAATCATCAATGTCTTTCTTATTTCTCCTTAAGAGGTATTCAAGTAAGTTCTAGAATGTTCAATGAATTTTAGTGAAAAAATAGGTTTTAAGAATAATGTAAGGCATTTGATCAAGAACTACTTCATCCAAGTACGTGCAAAAAAGTCATGCATAACCCATAATTGATATAGAACATATGCTCTATGATCTATCACAAAGACATACATTAAATTACCTCTTGAAATCGCAAAGAAATCAGAAAAATTTTCAAAAAATTTTCTCAAAATGAAGTATCAAAGAATGATGTGTAGAAGAATTCTCAATCTAACCACTCCCCCACACTTAAACTAGGCATTGTCCTCAATGGCCAAACAAATAGAATAAGGAAGAAACAATGCCATGGAACCAAAATTATAAAGGAGAAGAGATAAGAAAGACAATACTTCCATTACAGTGAAGTTCTTGTATACAAGAGAGTCGAATTCCTGGAGAAAGAGGCATTATCGAAGTACCTAAAAAAAACAAACAAAAGAAACACACCAAAACATAAAAACTAGAAAAAAGAAAAATAAATCAAAACAACAAAAAGAAAATAGCACAACAAAAAAAATAAGAAAAGGACAGAAACCAACTACAAAAGACATGAAAATAGAAACGAAAAACGAGAGTGAAAAATAAGAAAAAGTGTAGAACAATCAGCTTAATCTTCCGCAACATCATCATCAGCAAGGGCGGAAGGACCAGCAGCGCCGTGTGGCCTTGGAAACTGCTACATCCACTCAGCCTACTGTTGCTCCATAGTCATCTGTCGTCGAGCAATGTCATCGATGGAAGCACGCATATGTAACAGCATCTTTGTCTGCTGAACTAGCTACCCATCACTGCGGCCTCAAAGTCAGTCCTCGATTGGGACTGGGAACTACTAGCTCATGCTCGTGATGGTGGCAATGGGTGTTCCTCCACCACAGGTGGTCTAACCTGACCAGGATATCTGACCTCATGGGGTGTTAGTCACTTCTTCAACTCCTGGTTATACTTATACCCACAACTCATCAGTGTTTGCTCTGTAACCATATTATGCTCAGTGGTAGTCTCCATCAATTCTCCCTCAGTACTAACACCAAAGTCTCTCAGAATTTTCATGATGACTAGAGGGAAGATGACAGCTTTTGCAGGAGACGGTGATGAACCACATCCCTAATGGATTGTATAATCAAGGGTGCAAGTGGGATAGATAAGGTGTTCATTATCCTATGCAAAATGTATGCATTAATAAGTCATGTCTCATTAAATCCATTGGCACGAAGTATAACATTGAACCAAACATGTATACTAGAGCCCTAAAATTTGTAGCAAGATCATTGTTCGAATAAAAACCGTTGGCTTGTGCAACCCTAGAGTGGCTCTAGTTCCACTGGCACCCAATTGGGGTCAGAAAGAATTTTTTTATTGTTAACATCTATCCCTTGCCAAGAGCCATCATCATATACTTGGAGAAGATTAGCTAAGTGGTCTCGTGTGATGAAGATGGGGGTTCCTTTCACTCTTGTCTTAATATGGGGAAGGTGTTTATTGCCCTTTTCAACCATGTTGGCATAGAATTCTTTTATTAGCACTGGACAATAATTCTCTTTTAGCTGTACTATCGATCCCCACCCTAGCCTCCTAAACATCATTCCAAGTTTGAGGGCATGGTCTAAGGTGGGTGCAAAGGTACGCTCCATAATAATCTTATTTGATGCCCTCCTATTATACCATTCCTCACAAGATGGATCAATGAGTTCAACTGGCCTAAGGAACAAGAGGTCTATAGATTAAGGGTCTGAGAAAGAAGAAGCTCGGGCCCTCTTTAAGGCTTGACCCCTTGCTCTAGACATACTAACAAGTAGGTAATGGTGAAAATAGGAGGATAAACCGAATGAGCTTAAAGAGTTTAGAGGGGTTGTATCTCCCTTGTTCAAACATAATACACAACACTCACTTAACCCTCAACCATTTCACAACAAGAATTCCCAAACTCCTTTAAAGTATGTCACATATCCAACAACAACCAATTCAATTTCTTTAATCAATTCAACATAACCTGCAAGATTACATAGAAAGCTTACTGTAAAGCATAAATGTGTTGAACAAACCTAATGTATTTTGAATGTGCATACATGATCATGTGAATGAAGGCATCATCATGGCATTAGAATGATCGAGTGGAAAACAATTCAAGGCTAATGTGCATCACTACTCAATCATCATAATAACTATGATCCTACCCTTAAGCATATGCATAAATTTCCTAATGATCATGTGAATGAATCAAGGATTCAAGAATCATTAACTCATAATATATCCGAAGTCATGAAGCTCAAGAGTTAATTCACAATGCAAGAGAACATTATATATCCCAATTTTTGGCCAAAAATCTACTCAAACTTAGAAAAATTCATCTACAACATTTTAACCGTGGGAATTGAATAAAAAGCATACATTTGTGCTCTCTTATGCATGGGCAAGCAAAAGATGCAATCTTTTTTCAAAAATCCAAGCTCTTTGCATGCAGATTAAAGATTGGGTTTGGGTGAAAAATGGAAGGTTTAGAGAATTTTGAACAAAAAAATCAATGAAAGAAGGATAGATTGATATTTTAAAAGTGTTTAGGAGATGAAAAATCAAATCTTGAGAGGTTTGGAAGGTGAAGCTGGCGCCGGTTAGAGAGGATTTGAGAGGGAGTTAGAGAGTTTGAAAGAAAAAGTGGCCAAAATGGCCTATTTCATGTGTTTCGCACGACAGGAGCCGACGCCGGTCCTAGTCCTAGCCAACGCAGATTGTATTCTGTCCGACCTTCATCTCTTTTTTTTTTTATGGAAAAAATGATGAACACACAGTGATGATGAATAATGCAATTTAATTCATGAGAAAGAATCAAATAAAACGACGAAAATAAAAATTGTTCCCAATCACAAAACTGAAAGCAAAAATGACTTCAATGTTTTCCACGGCTTTGATCCCGTAGATTTTCTTCGGTGTTTCTTGGCAATGTCACTACTTGACGATCCCCCAGTAGTTTAGCTAATTGGCCAATTTGGCTTTCCAAGTTGTGCAGGGAGGCCTCTAAGTTTCTTGTTGTAGCATCGACCTCTTGGAACTTAGTCTCCGTTGTACTTACCAATTAGCTAATCAATTCCTTCAACGATGGCTTGGAAAGTGCTGCATCGTTGTTCTCGGGAGGTTGGTTCTTTTGATTTCCCCCAAAATTGAAAGAACCCTGCCTAGGTTGGTTTCCATTGCTCCAAGAGAAGTTAGAGTGATTTCTCCAACCAGGATTGTAAGTAGAGCTATAAGGATTGTTGCCTGGCTGGATATTACCTGCAAAAACCACTTGTTTTGTGGTTTCTTGGAGTGAACCCATATTTTGGCACTCATGGTTTGGGTATCCTTCTCCATAGAAATCACAACTTACGTTTAACACCTGGCCTTGAGGCATCACCATTTGTTCCATCTTTTGAGTCAAGGCGTCCACCTTAGCCTCCAAAGCTGCCACAGTATCCACTTTGTGCACTTATTGCACACGAGTTCAAGACCTTGTACTTCCTCAAGAATAGTTATTAGAAGCCAAATTTTTAATAAGATCGAATACCTGTTCCAGGGTCTTATGATTGATGGAACCCCCTGCAAAAGAGTCCACCACTTGACGTGTTGTGAACGTAAGGCTATTTAGAAAGATGAGCATCTGCATTCCTAGCTTAAATCCGTGGTGTGAGCATTTTCTTAGCATCTCTTTAAATCTCTCCCAACTTTCATAAAAGGGTTCTGAGTCTAATTGTTAGAAGGTAAAAATCTCGTTTCTAAGTTTGGCTGTCCTAGCGGGAGGGAAATATTTGCTGAGAAACTTTTCAGCTAGGGCATTTCAAGTAGTAATGGAACCTGTAGGTAAAGACTTTAACCAAGATTTGGCTCTATCTCTCAATGAAAAAGGAAAAAGTCTTAACTTTATGGCATCTTCAAAAACACCATTCATTTTAAAAGTGTCACAAATCTCAAGGAAACTAGCTAGATGGGCATTGGGATCTTCTTCAGGTAGTCCATCAAATTGAACTATATTTTGGACCATCTGGAAAATATTGAGCATTATCTCAAAATTGTTTGCATCTACCCTAGGTTTAGTGATATTCGAGCCTGTGCTTGAGATTGCAAGTTTCACAAAGTCATCCATAACCCTCTTGTTACTTCCAGCATTGTTATTTTGAGCACCGTCCATGTCTGCGATAAAGTTCCTTTGGATTGTCCGGCAGATTTTTTATAGTGTCTTTTCGATCTCAGGATCAAAATTGACTATCTCGCCTTCAGATTTTCGGGTCAAGTACGAAGGATACCTAGAAAAGATAAGAAGCAAGTTAGATAACAAAATTCATGATTAAAACAAAATTAAAGGAATACAAAGTTAGGCAAGAGAGTATAGTCAAAGTTAGTAAGTTAGATTACAAAGGTATACAAAGGATACACAAGATACAAAAGATGGCATCTTTTTGCGAAAAGAACAATTGTACATATTTACATATTCAAATCTTTACCTATTTACATATGTACATGGTTAAATCAACAAAATCCAAACTTTCACGATATTATTCCCCGGCAATGGCGCCAAAAACTTTATGTGTATTTATTTGGGTATACAAATCATATAAAAATAACCACATTCCCAATCAAGTTTAAATTAAAAAGATAGCCCCAAATTACACATATGAGCAAGCGTACTCATCATTAATATAGCATAGGGTTCAAACGAGTGTCGATCCTCCAGGAACAAGTATGCATTAATCACATTTATTTCATTGTTTAACGGACTCCATAAAGTGAAAAGTAAAATAAAACAAAACAAAATAAAATAAAAGAATATATACAAGTCAAGAATGGAGAATTATGTAACTCAAACCATTATTTTGACACACATGACCTTAAAGCACTTAACCATTATCATAACTAATTATTCTCTTGGCATCATGAAGGATTAAGATAGATCCACTTCTTTTCCAATCTATGAAATCACTACCTTCTAGATAAATTAGCACCACATTCCTATCTCAACTAATCCACCCAAAAGATGCATTAAACGCAATCCTTGATTAAATTTCTATTCTTGGCAAACTTAAACATGAAATTAACCAATGAATCCATTCCTAGCAGACGTCAATTAACCTTTAATTACCAGTTTTTAACAATTAACCTCTTTTCCAAGCAAGTTAATAGACAACAAATATGAAATTAATAAAATGAGACCACTATCAACCCATTTTCCAAGCAAGTTAATGGAAAGAAACAGCCAACCAATCTCATAATACGCACAAGTAATTAAATACCAAGAATAACAATCAATTAATCAAAAGATCAAATAACTCTAAAAATCATGAATACCTAAAATAATGTCAAATTACAATAAAACAATGAATACATCATTGTTCAAGAAAAGAAAACAAAAGTAAAAGAAAGCACTCATAGACATGCCTCCTTCTTCTTTCTTTGTAAACATTCTTGTACAACCCTCCTTGATTTGGCAGAATTCCTCCTTGATTTGAGTGATTTTCTATTATGATCTATGAATTCTCTACTTTCTCTTGTGTTTTCCATCTATTTATAGGCTTAGAAAGTGCCTAAACTCGTTGGGGTAGGGTTTTTGGCCGATTAGAAGTAGGAAGATACTAAAAATCTACAGATTACCAAAAAACACGTGCAAAATTCAAGGTACCACCATATCATCAGGGCACAGCCGGCACCGCCTTAACTGTTGGAGCTGGCACCAATTGTGTTATGTTTCGTCAGTTGTTCGTCGATTTTTTCTTAATTTTCACGCAATGTTTTCGAGAGTGTAGCTGCACCACCTTGGCTACTGGAGTCGGCATCGATTCTGTTTTGTTTAGCTCTATTTCACTGATCTTTCATTACCTCGAAGTGCGTACCAACAGCACGTGGCCGGCGCCGTTTCCTCTGGCCTGTCCGATGCCACCTTTGTTCAGTTTTGCGACGTTTTTGTCTTATTTTACCCCTAAAATCTGAAATATTGCACAAAATACCTTTCCAAGGGTAAAATCTCAAGTCTGAAGGAATATGACTAGCTATTAAACAAAATGTATCACAAAATAGCCTCAAATAACTAGAAAAAATATGACTAATTTAGGCCCTATCAGCATTCATATGTATACATTTGTCGACCTATAGTTGTGGTGATGATGATCGAAGATGGCACCTAGACGTAAAATTGCAGCAAGAGGCAGAACTGGCCATGTCAAAAAACCTTCAACACCTGAAGACGAGCCAACAGAGCACTCACAGCCAGATATAAGAAAAGAGCACGAAGAAGAGTAAGAGACAGAACATGAAGGATATTCTAAGGTGACAGTTAGACAGGCCCGATTAAGACCCTACCACTGAATTTGGCCAGCTGAGGAAATATTAAAGAAAATAAGTTAAATTCATAGGTGATAACCAAGTTGGTAGAGCAGAGAAGATATGAGATTGGATGTAGTTGTGATGCCAGGTTAATTCTTTATTTCTCCTAAAAGTATATGCTTTTTTATCTTTGTTTTGCATAGCGTAAATATATTGTGTAGTGTACTATTCATTTTGAGTAGTTATAAGCTAGACCATAAGAGTCGAATCTATTAATTGAGAATAGTATAGATTTTCTTATTAATTGGCTAAGCATCTTTTATCGTGCAAGGAAGTTGGGATCTATAGGTTTGATTTGAGAGATGAAATTTTGGCTAGAGAAGTAAAATTTATCGGGAATCTGACTTGTTTTTCTTTTGAGGATTATAGTAGCATACTAGACAAGGATTGATTGTCGAAGCAAGGAGTCAAGTTGGTTATAGAAATAGAATAATGTATTTTTGGGGATCAAATAGGTACGATTGAATTTTTGAAGAGGTAGGTGAGGGAAGTATAGTGCATAATACTAGGAGCAAAAGTTCATAAACTATTGTTAAAGGAATACTAAGGATATCTAGCCTGGTGTTATAGCCTACGGGACCCGGTATTAATGGTATAAGAAAAGGTTGAAATTTTAAGGCTATGTATAGACCAGAGAATATTAGATAGTTTTGTCATCAAAGATATATATGGTTACTCTTAAGTTAGACTTGCAATAAGGGTATTATTAAGTGTGAATTTGAGAATATATGTGCCAAAATATATCTGATTACCTTCAAAATTTGTCATAACACATTGGTTAGTAATTTTAACAAATTTAATGCTTGGATCGTTAATTTGATACACCTATATTTGTAAATGAGTTAGGTTTTCTAGATATTATGCTATATTATGTGCTAAAATATATCCAATTATCTTCAATTTTTGTCATAACACTTTTCTTAATAATTTTAACAAATCTAACTATTGGATTATTAATTTGATATACCTATCATTGTAAATGCATTAGGTTGTGGATTTTTTCTAAATATTATGCTAGATTATGTGCCAAAATATATCGGATTGCCTTCAAATTTTGTCATAATACTTTTCTTAGTAATTTTAACAAATTTTATGGTTGGATCGTTAAATTGATATACCTATCTTTATAAATACGTTAGATTTTGGATATTTTTTTTAGATATTACACTAGTTTATGTACCAAAATATGTCCGATTATTTTCAAATTTTGTCATAACACTTTTCTTAGTGATTTTAAAAAATCCAACGGTTGGATCATTAATTTGATACGCATGTCTTTGTAAATGCATTAGGTTTTGAATTTTTTTTTTAGATATTATGCTAGTTATGTGCCAAAATATATCTGATAACCTTTAAATTTTGTCATAACACTTTTTCGTAGCAATTTTAAGAAATGTAATGGTATCGTTAATTTGATATACCTATCTTTATAAATACGTTAAATTTTGGATATTTTTCAAAATATTATGATAGAATATATGCCAAAATATATCCAATTACATTCAAATTCTATCATAACACTTTTCTTAGTAATTTTAACAAATCTAATGGTTGGATCATTAATTTGATATGCCTATATTTGTAAACACGTTAGGTTTTCGATATTTTTCTAGATATTATGCTAGATTATATGTCAAAATATATTCAATTACCTTCAAATTTTGTCATAACATTTTTCTTAGTAATCTTAACAAATCTGACGGTTGGATCATTAATTTGATACAGCTATCTTTATAAATACATTAGGTTTTGAATGTTTTTTAGATATTATGCTACATTATGTACCAAAATATATCAAAATACCTTCAAATTTTGTTATAATACTTTTCTTAACAATTTTAACAAAGCTAACAGTTGGATCGTTAATTTGATATGTTTATATTTGTAAATGCGTTAGGTTTTTTATATTTTTTTAGATATCTGGTAGATCATGTGCCAAAATATATCCGATTACCTTCAAGTTTTTTTATAACACTTTTCCTAGAAATTTTAACAAATCTAATGGTTGGATCGTTAATTTGATACGCCTATCTTTGTAAATGCATTAGGTTTGGATATTTTTAAAATAATATGCTAGATTATGTGCTAAAATATATCCGATTACCTTCAAATTTTGTTATAACACTTTTCTTAATAATTTTAACAAATATAACGGTTGGATCGTTAATTTGATACGTCTATTTTTGTAAATGCGTTAGGTTTTGGATATTTTTATAGATATTATTCTAAATTATGTGCCAAAATATATCCGATTTCTTTCAAATTTTGCAACAACATTTTTCTTAACAATTTTAACAAATCTAACAATTGATCGTTAATTTGATACACCTATTTTTGCAAATATAGTTGACGTATCTCTAAAACTTTACTTTTTAAAAAATAAATAAAATATGAAAAGAAGTATCGTTTTGAATTTAAAAAATTGAAAGGGGTACATCATCCATTCAACTTATAAAAAGAACGACTAATCATAGTCCGTTGGTAGTTTCCAACTGGTTACCAACTAAATTTAAAATAAAAAGAATTTTAAAGTTTTCTAACTATTTACCAATCATGCATATCTAGTTGGTAAAATATAAATTTTAGTATAAATTCATATTCTGTTGGCTAATAATATGCAGATATGTTAATATAAATTTATTATTGCTTTTTTATGAATATACTACAAGTATGAAATATGAATTGCATTTTATATTTTGGCACATATAAAGATAGGCATATCATAATAATATGATATGCCTATCTTTATAAATACGTCAGATTTTGGATTTTTTTTTAGATATTATGCTAGATTACGTTTTAAAATATGTCCAATTATCTTCAAATTTTGTCATAACACTATTTGTAGTGATTTTAACAAATCCAATAATTGAATCATTAATTTGATATGTCTATCTTTGTAAATGCATTAGGTTTTAGATTTTTTTTAGATATTATGCTAGATTGTGTGCCAAAATATATCTGATTACCTTTAAATTTTGTCATAACACTTTTTCCTAACAATTTTAAGAAATCTAATAGTTATATCGTTAATTTAATATACATATCTTTGTAAATGCGTTAAGTTTGGATATTTTTCTAAATATTATGATAGAATATGTGCCAAAATATATCCAATTACCTTCAAATTCTATTATAACACTTTTCTTAGTAATTTTAACAAATCTAACAGTTGGATCATTAATTTGATACGCCTATCTTTGTAAACGCATTAGGTTTTCGATATTTTTCTAGTCAATATGCTAGATTAGGTGCCAAAATATATTCGATTGCCTTCAAATTTTGTCATAATATTTTTCTTAGTAATTTTAACAAATCTGACGTTTAGATCGTTAATTTTATATACATATCTTTGTAAATACGTTAGGTTTTGAATGTTTTTTAGATATTATGCTAGATTATGTACCAAAATATATCCGATTACCTTCAATTTTTGTTATAATACTTTTCTTAACAATTTTAACAAAGCTAACAGTTGGATCGTTAATTTGATATGTTTATATTTGTAAATGCGTTAGGTTTTTTATATTTTTTTAGATATCTGGTAGATCATGTACCAAAATATATCCGATTACCTTCAAGTTTTTTTATAACACTTTTCCTAGAAATTTTAACAAATCTAATGGTTGGATCATTAATTTGATACGCCTATCTTTGTAAATGCATTAGGTTTGGATATTTTTAAAATAATATGCTAGATTATGTGCTAAAATATATCCGATTACCTTCAAATTTTGTCATAACACTTTTCTTAATAATTTTAAAAATATAATGGTTGGATCATTAATTTGATACGCCTATCTTTGTAAATGCATTAGGTTTGGATATTTTTAAAATAATATGCTAGATTATGTGCTGAAATATATCCGATTACCTTCAAATTTTGTCATAACACTTTTCTTAATAATTTTAAAAATATAATGGTTGGATCATTAATTTGATACATCTATCTTTGTAAATGCGTTAGGTTTTGGATATTTTTATAGATATTATTCTAAATTATGTGCCAAAATATATCCGATTTCTTTCAAATTTTGCAACAACATTTTTCTTAACAATTTTAACAAATCTAACAATTGATCGTTAATTTGATACGCCTATTTTTGCAAATATAGTTGACGTATCTCTAAACTTTACTTTTTAAAAAATAAATAAAATATGAAAAGAAGTATCGTTTTGAATTTAAAAAATTGAAAGGGGTATATCATCCATTCGACTTATAAAAAGAATGACTAATCATAGTCCGTTGGTAGTTTCCAATTGGTTACCAACTAAATTTAAAATAAAAAGAATTTTAAAGTTTTCTAACTATTTACCAATCGTGCATATCTAGTTGGTAAAATATAAATTTTAGTATAAATTCATATTCCGTTGGTTAATAATATGCAAATATGTTAATATAAATTTATGATTGCTTTTTTATGAATATACTACGAGTATGAATTATGAATTGAATTTTATATTTTGGTAAATAAAAATTTTAAATTAATTATAAGTGAAAATTTAAAAAATTAAAAATAAAAATATTATTAACCGACTATATATATATATATATATATATATATATATATTTAAAAAAGAGTGTTAAAGAGTGGAAGAATCAAAGAAAGGAAGCTTGGTAGAGAGAGAAATTGTAATAATTGAAGGAGTGGAATAGGAGGGGGGAGTGAGGGGCCCACCATGAGGCAAGCTTTTGTGGTGTAATGTGGTGGTACGGGGGACTCTCATTTTCATGACGCATCCTACATCACTCACTCCCTCTTCCAACCTACGATTTTTATTTTTATTTTTTTGGTTTTATACTCTATTATTTATTTATTTTATTATTTTCCATTTTTTTAAAAAAACTCATCTTTACTCAATCTATCTATCTATTATGTGTGTGTGTGTGTGTGTGTGTAATTTTCTCAAGAAAAATGAATAAAAATATATAAATGCAATTTTTGTTTTGTTGGTTACACAATCAAATGCATAATTCAAAAAGAAAAAGAAAATACAAAGACAAGAAATTTCATTAAGATGTTTTTCCGAATTTATTATTAAGAACTTTTGCCTTTATCATTCTTTTTGACATATATTTACTCATATTTTATATCTATCTTTATAGTTACATTCCTTTCTACTATTTTTGAAGTTTTGATCAAGAATCACTACAACAAAAAATAGTTTTCATGACATAGTTTTAATGGCATATTTTTTTAATGTTAAAATAAACAATTATTGTGACATTTACTTTTCAACACATATTACAAATATAGCTAAATACTATAGTTTCAAAATAATTTAAATTTAAGTGTAAGAATAAATATATTTAATAACATTTATCATATATTATCATATATTCATAACTTAAGTATAATTTGTACCTTAAAAAAACTTAAATATAATTTTATTTAGAAGAGGATAATAAAAGAAAAGCTAAAAGTCCAATTTTTTTAATTTAAAGAAAAAAAAATGAAAAGCTAAAGCCGCAACGCCCAAATATTTCTGACATTAACATATGGCCATGTATATTTTACCTCCTCAGCTTCTAGCCCTTTTATTCTCGGTCTTTTTAGGATTTTCTAGTTATCTTTTCAAGCCTTAGCACTCAGCATTGCCCCTCCTATCTCCATCCCTTTTCTTTATGCTATGTGACTTTAGATTTAGATTTATTGAGGAAAATTGATGTGGCTCTCATTCAGCTCTTCAGAATTTATGTGAATGGTATGTTTCTTTTGTTTTTATTAATATTTTATGGCTTAAATTCTAATTCACATTATTTGTTTGGTGGATGTTGCTATCATATCGAAATTTCTGGGTATATTGCTTTTTCCTAAGATGTTTCTATTAGATAGGAAATTTCTTGGTCTCATTTTTAATTCCATAATAAATGTTGCTTCCATTTGTTTGCCTTCATGATTTTGTTGAAATTTTAGATTCTTATGCTTCTGGAGAAAAATCTGTCGCCCTATGTTGATTCAAAGATTTAATTTTTATTATGGGGTTTCTTATCTAATTAACCCAAATGAATCAAGATTTCAATTGAGTATAGATTCACAGAACTGATCCATGTTCAGCACCAGAGACTTGCCTGGCGGGCTATTGTTCTGTCGGTTTTTCAAATCATGAAAGGTCCTCCAGCTCAAGTTTCAGATATATTTATGTTCTACATTCTATATTGCATATTGTCCTTTTGGTATTGGTCTATAAAATTTTGGCACATTTTGGTTTCTGAATTGGTTTATAGTTTTGAATGTGGAGTCAAAGTCTTTTTAGAATGTTAGCTCTATTGACTGTTGATTTTCCTTTTGGTTTCAGTTTCCGATGTAACCAAAATTTTGGTCTCTAAACTGGTTCATGCTTCACTTCTTGAAGTTTTCCTAGATTTTTAGAAGGGAGAATTATGCTAATTACCTTTAGAAAGTGTAGGATTTGCCCCTGATGCATATAGACAATCGAAGATGAAACTTCTCTTGGTGCTTCAGTAGAATCATCTAATAATACCGAGTCTCTCATCAATATTTTTGTTTAAAAGTATAATGAAAATTTGAATTCTTTATTTATAAGCACATCGCCTTATTTTAAATGTTTCGCCCCTCTTTCAGTGGGTGCTTTATCTGTGCCACATTTAGCAGTAACCTGATATGATAGATCAATTTCTTCTGTGTTTTTTGATTATTTTTCTTCAGTAGTTTCTTAGGTTTTTTTTTTTAAAGAAAAGGAAAATCTCGACAGTTCTTGCTCTATCAAGTAATATCTTTTGCATGGATTTTTTCTTTTCTTCAGGAAGGGATAAAATGAGTTGTATTCTAAGTTTATCCTAATAGATTTTGTTAATCAATTTGTTCAATTATGTTAATATAAAAACTATTACCTCCTTCAACATCACTTTCTCCAGCTATCATATATTCAAGAGATAATAGGAAAAATATGAAAAAGCTTCACATTGTTAAATGCAGTCACAGGTAAACTATTACCTTCATTTTCCAATCCATTTCAAGCAAAATTGTTTTCTTTCCAATTTTTGCTATTCCCTTTTGTATTCGGCACCTATAGTTTTATGCGACTTTAACCATACATGGAAAATTTTGATCAAGGGTTGATCTAATTTGCCAAGGATAGAGTAGGAGAGATACAAATTTACTTCAAGAAGGTTATGGTTCTACTACTGTACTACTTGAATAGGGGATATATTTAGCAACATCTATATATAAGCCTGTTCTTTAGGCTGAAACTTTTGCAATCTGTTCCCTTTTTTTTTTCAATACTTTCGTAGGTCGTTTGAAGTTAAATATGAAGGCATAGAAATGGAAAACCCAGGGTACGCAGCGGAAGTGAAAGCAAAACAAAACTGGAAAAACTCAAGAACAGGGGTGTCGAACAAAGCTGACGCCAGCTCCGGCAGCCCTAGCCGACGCCGATCATGTTCTGCACGGATTTTGAGGTTTAAAAAAATACCTCTTTTCCTCATTCTAAGAATTGGTTGGACCGAAAAGTGCGCAATTGGGGTAGGTGTGCTGGTGGAAACCTCTGATGCAATTCCTGCAAGTCTCTTACTCCGTCTTTGCATGTAAGTGAACGCCAAACTCTCAGTCTTCCAGTATATGGCTTGCCTAATTCCGTTTGGTGAACAACTTACAAGGCTAGGGAACTTTCTTGGAGACAGAGAGAGAAAGACGTCTGGCAACTTTTCCACATAGAGAAGAGGCCGTCAAAAATAACATTCTATCCAATCCTCCTGTTTAACCTAAATAAAAACCCTAGGTTAAACTAGATTGGGTCATTGGACTCTTTGTTTAACCTTTTGCGCTTAATTAATTATTTTAATTAGAACCAAATAAATGACCTAATTAATAATTAATTTTTCAATCCAAATAAACTAGTCCAATTAACAGGCCTATATTAGTTTAGTCCCAGGTTATTCTTTAATTATTCAAATTAGGTCAAAGCCCTGAATAATTAATTAACCCACCAAACAAATTTAATTAATTCTCTCTCCAAGGACCTTTATTTTATTCTAGCCCAACAATTAAATCAGGCTACTTAAATAAAATAAGTTCCATTTAATTTAAGATCAATTCCTTAGCCCGTATTTAATTAGGACTCACGATTTATATTAGAGACCAAAAGACACACCGCCTTGGCTACTAAAATGACCAAAATACCATTGTCATATAAATAGTTATATTTTGCATTTTAAATATTTCCTAATATCACCATAAGAAAATATTGACCCCAAGGATAATGCTGCGTTAGCAAAGTCTCCGACCTACAGGTGTAATGACTAAAGTACCTCTCTATACATCACCATATATTTAGAGAGGAAGAAGTGTAATAACACCTCTCTAAATGACATCTACCATCTTTAGGCCTCTAGTCCAATGATCCACGACTTCCTGAATTGTTTCCGCTTTCCAAGGGAGCTACCCTAAAGCAAACATCCAAGTCATGTTTCTTAGGGCTCTGGATATTTAGATCATTTTGACAACCACAAGGGGCAATATAGTATAGAAACTATCTTGTATAAGTCTTTCTTAACTAACTAGTCACGCATACCCAACATTCAAGTATATTGACCCTACGATAGAACCTCAACTATAACATATCAAAGTATATACTTCTAGCTTCGTCAGACAACCAACTCATACTCAAGTCATAGAGTACTAGTCTACGTTGTAGTGATAGTAGTCTAAGTTTCTACCATATAGTACTTTAAGAAACTACTACTACAGGTCCTATTCTACGTATTCGAAATACTCTTATGTTATGAAGTGAGTGGACTGCTAACTGGCTAAAGGTAAGCCATTCCCCATTTAGAATTCACAACATAATAACCTAGACATGATGAGATTCTCATTCTCATCAAATGGTTAAGAATGAATGTTTATATGTTAAGTAATCTGTGATCCATACCTTACTGTGAAAGACCTCCATTCACATAGACCACTTACTTAAACATAATGGGTCTTTTCCAAACATAATTATGCACAAATAAAAATGTAAATTCACAAACAATTTCTGAAAATAAATTCTTTTATTAAAACATTCGATATTTATATCAGAAACCTTGTCTAAGAGGGCATATCTCCCAACAAAATATTCGTAGCAAGCATATGATCTTGTAACCTTTGATTGTCTACAATTCACTGATAAAGCTACTTCTATACTACCTCATAAGTATTCATAACCTAGGTAAGCTTATATAAGCCCCAAGAATTTGAGGACCTTGTGTCCAGAAAATTCTGTCAGAAACTTCTGTGATATGTATAGCTGTTTATTTTCTAAATTTGGTTTCTAATATTATGTATAGATGTTTTTATTTATTCTTTCTTTTATTTTTTATATTAACATGGTGAAATAGTACTTCTAATTATGTGTTCCAAAATTTCATTATAGGTCTAGCTGCATAAACAAATAAAGAGTGTTAAGAGTTTAATTTCTAAAGTTAAGATAAATATAGAATCTAAATCTACATTCTTGTGTTGGCCTTAATTATGACTGTTAGCATCAAGAATGAATGCCAAGGAAGCTTACTTCTAGTTCTTTCTTCATTATTTCCTTGTGCTGCATCCGGCTTTTTAATTCAACTTAACTGGTGGAGATTAAGAGTTGTAAACTATTTGTGTCATAAGTAACATGAATTATTTATGTTCCTCAAAGGATCTGTATACTTGATCTATCTAAGAGAGAAATGCAGCTGCAGCATAACTAATTTCTTGTGGTATAAATATTTTCATATTATCACTTTTAAAAATTATAATAGTTCCTGCAAAAAGTTTATAGCTACTACTTGGTATGATTCATGGATGCAGAGTTTTCACGAGACCATATGTTGCTGTATATATAGATCTTGCCCCACAATTCTAGTTTGGCATAGTTATTCTGATAGAGATGTGAAATTACCATTTATTCTATCTAGATTTTTCATTTTTATGTCTAATTATAAATATGAATTTGCTTTCCCAACCATAGAAGCCAATGATGGCAGCAATTAGAATCCAGGAAGCTTGCTGGAAAAGATGTTTTAACACTCTTAAATATGGAGCTTATGATTCATTAGCAGTTTTGAGTAATCACAGTGTATTAGCAGCAAATTCACTACATCTTTCTATAGCATTTAGCCAAAATTTTCTTCTTTTCTTCTTAATGACTATTGTCCATTTTGTAGGTTGTTTGTTACCCTCTTCTCCTTTCATCTCTTTGCATGTAAACGCAGTGAACATATTCCATTAAATCACTTATTACTTCTCTACATTTCAGGCTTTCTTGCCACAAAATCCTTAAGTTTTATAGCATATCCATTTATTTGTATTTTGATTCATATTGATAAGCCCTAGAGGATGGCAAATTGCTTATGTGATTGAGGTGCCAAAGTTAAGGGAACTAGTTAGTGGGGAGCAATTGTGCTATGTGGCCATCTGAAGATCCTTCCTTGTTTTGATATGTACTGCATGATCTAGTACTTGTAAGTCTATTGAAAATTTTTGTCTCTTGTTTATGCACATCAAATAATGTACAAGCCTTTGTTTCTATTTTCCATCATATGTAGAGAAGTTAAAAGAAAGATAAAATGATCTATTAACATAAGTTTGTGACCAATTATATTTAGCCTTCCATGTTTAGAGTTTTACTTGGTAGCCTTCAAACCTACAAAATGGTCAAATTTTTTTTTTGTATTTTTTTAATTCAGTTCATCTAGAATTAGCCATGGTTTTTCATAATAGTACTTTATGATGGTTTTCTCTTTTGTTGAAAAGGTAAAGAGAGTCACTCACTTTAATCTCATATGGTTACAAAAGGAGTTCTAAAGAGAGTCACCCAATTTAGTCTCTTATGGTTAGTAAAGGTATACGTAGCGTAGAAATTTTATGTGTGAAACCCCGCCTAATGCTAACCCTAGAGTAAGGGGGTCGGGATGCATATCATATCATTTTGCATTGATATATATATTTTTGAATGATTCTATGTGTTTTAGAATTATGATTTATAGGTTA
Organism: Voacanga thouarsii; assembly: GCA_026120185.1. Lineage (NCBI taxonomy): Eukaryota > Viridiplantae > Streptophyta > Magnoliopsida > Gentianales > Apocynaceae > Voacanga > Voacanga thouarsii. The sequence continues at coordinate 1,153,321 of JANUWF010001224.1, read as the reverse complement.
AAATGTTTAGTTATGCTTATTGAGTAAGAAGGGTAAAATGATAATTTTGCTTGAGGTCAAAATAGGAGGATAGCTTGAGGATTAAATAGAAGAATATTTGTGTGAGAAAATAAGAACAAGAGTTGTTGTGGTTTAGTGGTTAGAGCTTTGGAATTAATCTCTAAGGTCATGAGTTCAAATCCCATCATTTAAGTTTTTATCATGATTATCTTAGTTAAGTTTGAATTTTTGTTTTCTTGCATTCCTTAAAAAAAGGAATGTTGTCTTAGGGGAGACATAAAGAGAATGTCCTAATCCTATTATCATGTCCTAAAAAGAATTCTAGAGGAATTCTTGTCCTTTTATTACCTCTATCTTGTCATAACCTCTTCACCAATTAAATTTGTTCAAAATTTATCAAAATTCATGTTTTTAATTCCAGAAAATTCAGCAAAGATTCTTAGTCTTTGAATTTTGAAAATAAATCTTGGAAGTTGGAGAATTGATTGAAAATAGGAGAAGAGTTAGGGAAGGTTCCCAAGGAAAATTAATCTCTAAGATTGAACATTCGAACTCCACTCCATAGTATTCATATTCTTCATGAAAGAAATCTAGAAATTTTCTAGATTCTTGAGCAGCCTAATCTTCAAAAATCACAGCCATCTTTCTTACTCATTTGCTGCCAGAAAAATAGCCAATTTATTCAGCTTGAAGAATGAAATTCCTGTGCAAAATCGAACTGCACAAACCAGGAAAAATTTTGGGCTAATTTCACTGTATAGCAGCCTAGAAATGGAGCTGTTTTCTTCTGTCATCAACTCAGAAAAATTCCTCTACTTTTCCTCCATAAAGAAGACTGGAAACTAGCCTTAAAGGACCCTCAAAAACCTCTCAAAAACCTTTGCAAATCGGGCTAGAATATTACAAAAAAACTGCACAGAAAAATTGCAGCAAACCATTCGAATCATAGAGCACCTTGAAACCAGAAAATTTCCAGCTTTGTTCCCTTCAAACCTTAGCCGAAAACCACCCTCAAACCTCTGTAAATTAACCCTTGTTCAGCCATGGACTAAACACCATTAACCCCTCTACTTACCTTGCACACTTGACCCCATAATCACACCTCAAATATCTCCTAAGATTACTCTATTCAAACTTCCATTTGAACTTCAAAATTTCCAGCATTTACTTCATGAAAACACTCTTGTATTAGGCTTCATAACTAGAAATTCCTCTGCCATTGAGCTCAGAATTTTGGCCAGCCTTAAAGCTCCATCAATCTTCATTCATTTCAGCAAAACATAACAGTCCAACCGTCTCCATTGCAGCACCAAGAAACCTCCAACAATCAAACACCATTAACATATCTTCTACCTCAAACCACTCCTCAAATCTCTCCATTTGAATTTCAAACAATTAAATTTTTCTCTCCCTCTCTAAGATAAAAATCGCAGCCCCTGAATTCCCTAAACCATTTAGCCAACATTCTCCAGAAATTCGTGCATAACCTTTCTCAAATTCTCTCCATTTTCACCAAGAACACACACTACCTTTCTTCAAGCCAAAGACCACTCTAAACACCTCCAATCCCTCTCAAAAACTCCAGAACACTCCTACATACTCCCTAGAGTTCATTTCTAGAATTTATAACATCAAATCTCGAAAATAAAATTTGACATTCGGATCAAAACCAGATTTTTTCCTTGAAGTCTCAAGAACATCATCAAGGTAACTAAGAACAACTCTTTGTTCATCTTCTTCCATTCAACCTTTAACATATCATGCTAATGCGCTCTCTCTCTCTCTCTCTCTCTCTCTCTCTCTCTCTCTCTCTCTCTCTCTCTCTCTCTCTCTCTCTCTCTCTCTCTCTCTCTCTCTCTCTCTCTCTCTCTCTCTCGGCCGAAATGGTGGTTACAACCATGGCTGTTTTTCCTTCTCTCATAGACAATACAAGACTCTCAATCGTATGGACATTCTTGAATCTTTATCGAAGTAAAAATCAATCAAGTATTTTTCCTTAAACCTAATTTTTAATTCTAAATTCATGTCTCTTAGATGTTAGTAGGGAGAATAGAATATGAATGGGGGATTGAGTATATGCATATGTATAAAGGGGTTGAGATTAGGATATGAGAAGGATTGATCATGTTTAAGCTATATGGATTTTCTTGAGAATCAATGTATGATCATCATGTCTTAAGAGAATTATGATTGTTTAAGCATGCTAGATGTTATGACACCTTTGGTGAATAGGATTTTTATGTTCTTATCTCCTTTGAAGCCATGATTATGATTATGCTTAGTAAAGAATTGGCCATGTGATAGTATATATGGATTTAAGCCTACATTCATGAATGGATTAGTTTGTTGTTTGATGTTGGAGAATGTGTTCATGATTCATGTTAGCAATAGAAAAATTATGATTATGATCTTGTTGATCCTAGGTTATTTTAATTAGCAAATTTTATTACTTTGATTAAAATTATTACTATATTTTTCTCCAAGGATTTTGAAATTTCTAGGAAGTTTTGGAATTGGTATATTAAATGAAATAGTGATAATTTAATAGTTAAATAAATGAAATCTTTTATTAAAAATAATATATATATAATAAATAAAATCTTAATAATAGTAAAATATTAATGACCTTGTAGGCCTATATATTTATAAATATTATTTATATTAAATTTTATTTGTTATCTATTAATAAAAAAAATTAATAAAATTTATTTATTATTAATTTTATTTATTACTAATTATTTATTATCTATTAATTAAAAGTTAATTGTAATTTATTATTTATTTATAATAATACTATTTAAAAATTATCATTTATTAATATTATTAAAGAGCTTAGTATTATTCAATGTTCAAACCTTAGTTTATTTATTAATAATAGTACTCAAGATTTATTATTTGAACCTAAAACTTATTAATAATTATTTTATAATCCTTAGTTATTTTAACTTATCAAGCTAGGCTTATTTTATAAAATTCTTTATTATCTAGCCTTAAAGCTTAGGACATTAAGGTCGTGATTATAATTAGTTGAACTAGGATTATTTGTGTAAGTGAATATAGCTCGAGTATAACTTTATATCTTGTATTTACCCCAGGCAGGGTTAGGTCAGCCTTGGAAGATTTTTGAATTCAAGCATGAAAAGAATCAGGTAAGCTCCTGCATGGAATTTTGTGAAGACAAAAAATTATGGTGGCAAGCCAAATGCGATGTGTATGGACATTCATTTTGTAAAGGCAATTAAGGACTATTTTTCCTTTTTATTTCAGTCACGCAAATTATTTGAAAATTAAACAAGCAGTTTTACATAAAATGCTAAACTCTTTCTAAAACCCAACTTCGACAAGAATTTTGGAAACCCTTAATTGCTATTTCAAAGAAAATCATTGTGTGATCAATTTTCTCTCAAGTGGGACAATCAGTGTTGAGTACTCAATAAGGATAGGCTACTAGTACTAGTTTTGAAGAGCAAGAGCGAGTCTTCTGGCAGGAGGCCACCTCTAAAAGATGAACTCAACTTGCAGAAGCGACAGTATACTTAGTCAGGCCATCCGAGCTAGCAAGTTTCAGTCAAGTGGACCGTGTATTTTTGGAGTGGACAACCAGTAAGTTTGGGTGTAGAGATTGAGGAGTATCTCACCCGGTAGGCTGTACACCTACCTTTTGTCAGTTTGCACAAAGTGTGGCAGTCTGACCGGCAGTATACTCAACGTGTGGCATACTGACCATGTGGACATGGGGCCCAATGTGTGGTAACCTATGGCTACCCCTTTGAGTGGTTGTATTTATTGTGCACATGTATAGTTTGAAAAGAAAAACGCCACTTTTTATTTTTAACATTTATTTAATGCTTGCCAGCTCTTTCTCTTATGAAATTTTTACAACTTGCATACATAAACTATTTTGCCTGAACACTTAAAGCACACACGCACTTACTGAGATTTTTATCTCATCACCTTTTATACCATGTTTTTAGGTCGATCCTGCTGTGGAGGTCAATAGCTAGATTTGTTGCCTATGCTTTGAAGACTTTATGTTATTTTTCTTATGTGTTGTTTTGAGAGATAATAGCGAACAATTTATTTTGGATTTGTTCATGTATTTTTAGATTGTAATAAGTTCAATTTTAAAGTGTTGCTTTTATTTTCTTTTGTGTGACCTAGTTATAAAGATTTCTTATCCTATGGATGGGGCGACATCCTCGGCCTTGTTGGGCCTAGGTAGTAGGGTGTTACATTATGTCTTTTCCTGAATAAGAACAATATTTTCAGTTGAACTAATGTATTGAATATGCTTAATTGTGCAAACGCTGAGTAGTGATGCTGAAAATGCTTAGTAAGATTTTCATCTTTGGAACTTTGAGATGTTGAAAATGCGAAATACCAAATGCTAAATAGTGATGTGTTGGGGTGCTTTTTTTCACATTCTTAATGGAATAGTCTCTAAAATATTAGGTAGTGATATGCTGGGGTGCTTTTATTAGAATTAGTCAATCTTTAAATTTTTATAGTGCTATGAAAAGTATGCAGATGGTGTTTGGCACTGAATGTTGTATTCATTACATGTTTCGGGTGCAAACTTGGCTATATTAGATGAAATTGAATGTGGTTTAGATGTTGATGCACTTGTGTAATTTTATGCTAAGACGTGGTATGATTTTGCAGTTTTGTAGTAGAATTTATCTTTTACCATTGTTTTGCCTTCTACGGTTTAGATGTTAATACGTGCTTGGCTATATTACAATTGTTGTTGTTCCCTATTCATTTTGATTCATTTCTTGAATTTTTTTCGATGAACTTAAAATCTCTCTTCCTTTTACAAAAGTGATAACAATTTCATTATTATAGTGCTCAAAACTTGTTAAACTTCTACTGCACTTTAACGAGATTATTTCTTATAGCTACACTGTACTTTTTAACTTGTTTTGGGCATTTAAAAGAAAATGACCTTTTGAGTGGTTTAGGTATATTCTTGCCTCAGTTGAAAGTTGAATTTTATGTACGTAATCTAGTTTCATGAGAAATAATTTCTTGTGGATTATACAATACAGTAAATGCAGAAGCCTCTAGATTTTTGAAGAACAATAATCCTAGAGTTGGTCACCCAACTCCCTACCAAATTCACACACAATGAACTAAATGCAAATGCAATTAACCTAATAAATTTGGTGAATCTAGCCTACTTCAAAACACCTAAATACCCTAATCTATTAAGAGATTAGAACAAAAAAATGGGATTTGAAGGCACCCAAAAACTCAAACTATCAAGAAAACTAGAGAAATACTAGCACCCAAGAATAGAGAAAGAGATTTAGATTATCCCTTAAAAGTTTAAAGACATTGAATCAAATGTGAGACTAAGCCTTTTGATTTGGTCTTGAAATAGGAATCACCCCTTATACACTTTCCTCTAGAGAGAATTTGGTTTCTCTACCAAAAATATTTTAAGTCTCAAAAGTCTAACTATTATAAGAATAAGGAAGCATATATAAAGATAACAAACTAAACCTAGAAAATGGGAGATTAATCTCAACTATTCATCTTCTAAGTAAGCCCAAAATATACCTACTATAAGTCAAAAGTCATGAAAATTAAATTAGGAACAAAATAAAGCAAAGTAAGAAAAATCAGCAAAATTAGGCCGTGCCCGAAGTGACCTTGCACCAAGTGCTTAAGTATACATGGTGCCAGGTGTGTTCTGGAAATGGAATACGGTGATGACCTGGCGCCAGGTGCTTGGATGGGCCTAACACCAGGTGTGTTCTGTTCTCTTCACAGTTGGCTTTTCTTATCTTTTCAGCCCCCTCTTGTGCTCCTTTTACCCTCTATACCAATTGTTGTCCAAGATGTGGTCTACGTGACCCTTCTTTAATCCTCCATTTCTTGACGACCTTCTTCATCCTTGGCTTGTAATCTTGAAATGCACCTTCACCCATGGAGGCGTGTGTTATGTCTTTATCCTCCTTCCCCCTTCTTTAGATTTGCCTTCATGCCTAGGACGATTTCTTTCATTTCCCCTTCTTTAGGATGATTCGTCCTCAAATTGTCACCTACATAAAAATTCAAACAAGAAATTTTGGGTGAAGGCAAAAATGTAGTCTTTTGAACTTTGTCATGCTCGTTATTTTCTCCTTTCACTACCCATATTTTTCTTCTCATTTTACCTCCACTCCCTTTTCTTTTCTCACCTCCTTATTTGTCACTCAGTTCTTTTTCTCTCAAATTTGAAGAGGTCATTCTATTTTCTTCTTTTTCACCTTTCCCTTTCTCCACTTTGTTCCCAACCTCTTCTTTTGTTTTCACCTCTTCTTCTTTTCTCTCAATCTTTTTCCCCTCTTTCTTTTCTTTTCTTTTCTTTTCATTTTCCCTCAAAATATTTTGATCTTCCAAAACCTCGCTAGGGGATAGGGGAACTAAAGTAAACTTTTTTTCATCTTTCTTTAAAGTATAAGTAGTCCCCCCCCCCCTCCCCTTGTGGACTATATCCCTATCAAACATCTAATGTCTCCCCAACAAAATACACCCAACATGCATGGAATAAACATCATACAACACTTCTTCATGGTATCCCCCCATATCAAATTCAACCTTAGCTTGCTTGTTCACCTTTACTTCTCCACAATTATTCAGCCAATGAAGCTTGTAAGGACTAGGGTGTTTCAAGGTTCCTAACTCTAATTCCTCCACCAATGTAGCACTAATCAAGTTTTTGCAACTTCCCCCATCAATAAGCACACTACATGGTTTTTTGTTGATAAAACACCTTGAAAAGAATATATTTTTCCTTTGCATCTCATCTCCTTCTTTATCCTCATAAGTATCCCTATCTCTTCTTGATACTCCAATCAATGGATAAATTGGCTCAATCACTATTCCTCATTTACTATCTATTCCAACCCCTCTAAGTTTCTCTTTTTGCATATCTGTTGATTGATTAAGTGGATGGTTGGCATAAGTGGTTTGCTTTGTGTCTACTCTCTTTTGGGGTTACTTCTCAACCTCTAGAATTTATTTTTCAACATTCACATGCCTTCATTCATCACCTTATGCCCCATAAAATCTCTTATGTGTCAATTTGTTGGGATAAGTAGTTTTAATGTGTCTATAAGTGGAATTTCTACTACCTTGCAACTTATCCTTCCTCCATTGGGGTTTATTAGGACAATTGTAAAAATAATGACCTTTTCCGTAACAATTAGAACAATCATACTCTTTCTTTTGCACATACTCTCTCTTTCTTTGCACTCTATTATTTGAATAATTTTGCAATCTACCCTTTATTCTCTTTGGAGGTCCTCCCACAATAATTCCATCACTCTCATAATCGATCCGCCCAATTCTTCCCTTTTCATATCCACTATTTCTATCTCCACTTGTGCTTTGCTCTTCATCACAATCATTCAAAAATTCACAATTATTTTCACATTCATCATAGTCCCTTTCTTCCTCATTATAGCTATCATATTCTCTTCTACTTGAGCATAATATTTCATATAAATCACTTACTTTACCTTGCACTCATAGAAGATGAATCATATGAACTCTCATCAGCTTTTTTTTTTTTTTTTTTTTTGTAAAGAAAAATTTTGAGTAGAAAAACACACAAGAAAAGTTCCTCACTTCACTCCATTACATGTTTAGCAGTCAATTAATGTTACTCAACCCTCGTATTTACACTCTTCTTTGGTTTTTATAACAATGAGCTCACCTTCTTGCCTTTTTCAATCCACTTAAGTGCTTCCCAAGCTCAAGATTAATTTAAAGAGAAACAAACTTTCTAGTAGCTACAAGAAAGATTTGCCTCACTAAAAATAATCTACTATGCTAGGAGACAATATAGTTCATGAATGGAAGCTTAAGATAGTCATGAATGAGCAATCATAAATCATTGATGCAATATATCAAACACCGTGTGTGCACCTCGTAACTTAAGTGGTTTAAAAAATTTTCACATATGTAACAATTCAGAAACTCAAGAATCATAAGAAAAATTAATCCCCAATGATAAAACTAACACCAAAAAATAATTTCTCAACCAGTAAAAGTAAAAAAACATGAATTTTATAACTTACAAATTTAGCATAAAAATGAGTTACGGGATTCTTTTTTAGCAAAATTTTGTGCGACCAATCAACTTAAAGAACTTCAAATTTTCTAAAATTTTAATCCTCAAATAGCTACCCTATCATAAACCCAACATGTAAGTTCAATTTCACATCAAGTTCATGGCACAATATTGAGTTCTAGGCATTCAAAAATACCCCCAAAATAAGTGACGAAAATTTGAAAATTTTAACAAGTTCTTGAAGAAAATTGTACCTTGTCTAAAGAAAGTTGCATTGATTAAAATCAATACAATCTTGCTTTGATACCACTTTGATATGGTAAATGCGGAAGCCTCTTAATTTTTTGAGAACAATAACCCTAGAGTTAGTCACCCAACTCCCTACCAAATTCATACATACAATGAACTAAATGCAAATGCAATTAACCCAATAAGATTTGGTGAATCTAGTTTACTTCAAAATACCTAAATACCCTAATCTATTAAGAGATTAGAACAAAAGGATGGAATTTGAAAGCACCCAAAAACTCAACCTATCAAGAACACTAGAGAAATGCTAACACTCAAGAATAGAGAAAGAGATTTAGATTATCTCTAGCAATGCATCTTGACACTCCAAAAGTCCAAAAAGTTAAGGGACTTGACATGAACCTTTCAATAGCAAAATATTAGTGCAATAAACTCATTTCATCATACTATATCTCATTCGGTTTTAGAGTATGGAATTAGTGCCAACTCCCTATAGAACATAATTAATTTTAACATGAATTTATTAGTACTTGTTCCATAATCAATTACTCAACAAGTGTATCATTTGAAACAAATTCCAACACATAGCTGCCTTGGCTAAAGACTTCTTGAGTAATGATTTCCTACAAGTAGCCGTGAAATACATACCTCCATTATTATGAGAGATGAATCATTTGTTAACAATCTCAATTACTTTTGTCTTCTCTACATTGTACCCAATATCTCTCTCATAAGCAGCCCTTGATAGGACTCTAAAGATTAGAATCAAAGTACAACACTCAGCAAACAAAGTACCTTGAAGATCTCAAATCGAAGGATACTTGCAGATTTACTATAATGATATTATATCACTAGTACTAAATAGTTATCCATGTAATTGTCTCATAGTTAGGTCATCCAATATACTTATTCATATAACAAGGATCTATTTATTAACTTTGACTATCATAATACTCGCATATATGAGAACCACCACTTAATCTAATTAAGAAGTATAACACGTGTTAGTCTTTGCCCATTAATGATGTCCTATCTCATTAATACTATAACTAAGGATAGTTTAAGTACAAGTACTACATAGTGTAGTAGGAATCTCACATTATAATTTTTATCACAATTTTCTTAACATTGTATATTATACTAAGGACTTTATCTATCATTTTTATGCATATACACATATGAAATAAGGAAATTAAAAGATAAAGAATGTCTTTTATTGATTAAATATGCAACATATATTGTACAAATGATTGCTTCGAAAGCATAATCTTAACAAGAAAAAGAATCCAACTAAGCCAAAAGGTAAAATTAATGTTAGCCCTAAGGGCTTTCCTCTATATTTTGATTTATGACAAACATTGATATGGACTAACTTGTTAATCTATTGTGATCGGACATGTTTGACCTTTATTCTTCAAAGTCTTCAGATAAGATTTCTTGGCAACTTCTTCATCACTGAAATCAAGAATAAAAGATCAAATGAGAAGATTAAAGTATGTGGAGTTACATATCAACGAAGTTCTTTTTGAAGAATGATAGACTAGGAAGTGTTATTAAGGTATTTCTATTAATTCCTATGTCTTCTTATCTTTTAATTCATTTGACTTTACCTTGAAGCTTCAAATGAGATGTTTTCAAAGTTTTTGAAATTCACAGAATTTTGGATGGAACAGTTTGAATCAGAGGTTCGTCCAAAATCCTATAAACTGTGTTGAAAAAGTTTTTATCTGGTTAGTGCCATTTTGGACTTACCTTTTGGATGCATCTTCATCCAAAACCCGAGTCCAAAACACGGATGAGTTTAAATAGAAAAATTTATAGCCGTTTATTTATGACCGTTGGCACTCCACTTTTTGGCTCTATAAATAGACCTTAAAGCAAGATTAGATGCAAGATTTTTGAAACATTCATCTTAGAAACATTATTTCTCAATATTTTCAAAAATCTCCTTTTATCTAGCTTCAAAGTGAGTTCATTGTGTATCAAAGATAAAAGTATTTGTACCTTGTATCCGAGTGAACATCTGCTCAAGTAAGTGAGCTTATCTTTTTTCTATTCAAATCTCTGTGGTAGTGTAAGGTTGTGGTGTAAAACCCATAGGGGTGAGCTTTATGTTGATTTATGTTCAAGGTTTTGTATGCGGTATTCATTGCCGGTCTCAAGGCCGAATAAAGGAGGAGAGTTGCGGTAAGCTTTTGACGGCCAGCGTAAAACATAGTCACATCTATGATATGAACCAATTGATTGACTTCGTGGGAGCATTCCCTACTCAGCGACGCACTGCACTTCCTAGACCCGGATGTAGTGATAAATATGCGAGGGTTGCTAGGTCGTTGCCCGGAAGCAACGCGCCGTGTCGGTCCCCGGATGCGGTGTTAAATATGCAAGGGTGTAGGGTAAAAAAGACAGTTTACAGGGATCGTGTGAAACCCCAGCCAAAACCAACCATAGAGTAAGGGGGTTGGGATGCATGTCATATTTTATTTCATGGTTAAATATATTCTCATATGAATTTTTATGTGTTCTGGATTCGAGTTTTATTGTCTTGTTGGTGAGTATTGTGTGAGAGGGGTAAAATGGTAATTTTTGCCCGGGGTGAAAATAGGGAGATAGCCTGTGGATTGAATAGAAAATAATTTTTCTAATAGAACTAGCAACAAGAGTTGTTGTGGTGTAGTGGTTAGAGCTTTGGAATTAATTCTTGAGGTCGTGGGTTCAAAGTCCATCATAGAAGCTTTAGCTTGACTAAATTTTATTTTGCTTGGGAATGGATGGTTTCGGCCTTAAGGGCCTAGATTAATGTGGTTATGATATTCTAGGAGAGACATGATGGAAGTAACCTCATTCCACTCCTTTTACTCTTCTCGAAATTCTTATAGGGAAAATCATTCTTCCTTGATCTTTAGTTTTCCTTAGTTTCAACTCATTAGTTTGATCAAGATGTTCTAGCCTTTTTCTTTCCAGAAAATTCAGTAAAGTATTGAGGTCTTTTAGGATCGAAATGTCTTGGTAAAAGGCTCCTTATGGTCTGAAAAATATGGAAGAGTTGTGAGGAATTTCAAGAGGAAAAATCCCCCTAGTAAGCTTGCTGAAATTTTCCTCTAGCTTAGTTCATCTTTCTTCATAGAATGAGCTAGAATTTTCCAGCTTGTTGTACCTTCAAAAGGTCGAAATTTTTAGCTAACATTCCCTCCCAAATGCTACCAGAAAAATGGTCTTTAAGATCAGTTTGAAACCTGAAAGTTTTTGTCCAATTTCGGGCTGCACAAGTTGGAGCAAAACAGGAAAAATTCCTGTACGAAAATCAGCTTTGAGAGCTCCAAACCAAGCTGTTTTCTCCCAGATTTTGTACAGCACCTTAGCCATGTTTTTCCTCCATGAAGAAGGCTGGAAACCAACCTTGAATACCCCTGAAACCCCCCTTCCAGCTCGCTGCAAAATGGCTTTGAACAGCAGACGAAAATCTGCCAGAAAAATCACTGTGCAGCGAAAATTCTAGGCAGAAATTTGTCCAGCTTGTTTCCTCTTTGTCTTCCAGCCAAAACACCAACCTTAATCTGTCAAAACCTTCCTTAAACCTCCATCAACAGAGCTCCATTGATCCCCTTGAACTTCTGCATGAAATTCCATTAATGGCTGTCCAAAAATCTCTCAAACAAATCCCTGCAATTTAGCTTGATTGGTTTCCAAAATTTCAGCCATCTTATTTAGTAACCTTTCATAATATTTTGCTCAATGGACCATACTTCCTCTTCATCATTGTACACCCTACTTTCGGCCACCATAAGCCTCCATAAGTCAGCTTTAATTCCACAGAAATTCTGCTCAAACAGTCGACCATGGCAGATTTCCAAAAGCTGTCCAACAATCAAGATATTCTTGGAATATTTAGTTTCCAAATTCACTTCCTAAAAATATTCTACAAAGATTGTAACAACTAACATTTCCTTTTCCCTTCCAAATCATAGAATCAACCTCCTAAACCCTACAGAAATTTTTCCACCCCTATCTCTCACAAAAATACAACAGCTGCACATTACCATCTCTCGATTTTCTTCAACCTTCAAGAACACACACTACACCAAGAACACCTACTACTTCCTCTCACTTAATACCTCTCCAAATCACTTCAAACTACCTCTAAAAATTCCAGATTTCATCTATTCATTGTTGTGAGTCCATTCATACCATTTTTAACATCAAACTCCAAAATCCAACTAGCACTTTTGGATAAAAAACCAGAAATTTCTGTTAAGGTCAAGAACACCTTCAAGGTAAATTTATTCTAACAACTTCATCTTCTCCAATCTTGATCTCTAGTGAGAGCCTATGTGAATAAGAATGCTAATGGTCTCTCTTTCTTTCTCTTTCTCTCTCTCTCTCTCTCTCTCTCTCTCTCTCATGGCCGAAAATTCCCCTCTCTTGGCCGGATGACTTTTTTTCCCATGAACATGCTTCCGCCACCTTTCTTGAACAAGATTAGCCATCTAGGAGTTGAGATCTTCTCTAAACTCCTTCAAGTCATTCATCAACTAAGTAAGTGCCTTCCATCTTTCTTTTAAATTCTAGATTCATGTCTCTAGGATGATGTTGATAGAAGATGGATTGCGGATAAGGTTTGAGTATATATTGTTGAGGTTGAAGCATGCATATATGTATGAATATGAAGGAGATGGGATTTATGCATGGATGGATTATCTTGGTCGATTGTATGATGATTTGACATTTAATGCATGTCTCCATGTCATAGGTAGTATTTGTGATGAAGTATGCTAGAGATTATGTCACCTTTGGTGAATAGGATTTATATTCATGTTGGATTATTGAAGCCATGATCTTATTTATGCTAGTAGGGGTTAGATCATGTTTTGATAAATTGAGATCTATGCTTGTATGCATTATTTGGATGATTTGATGAATTGAAGGGTTGTATATGTTCATGATTGTGGTTAGCTATGGGAATATGATCATGATCTAGTTGTCCCTAAGCTAAATTTTATTTCATTAATAAAATATTTAATAATATAATTTTTCTAGTAAAATTTTGAAAACCATGGGAAAATGTGGATTTGGTCTTTTATATAAAATAGTGATATTTTAGTCAAATAAATAATAGTTTTTGCTAGAAAAATAAAATATATAGATATTATAATATCAAATAAAGCCTTTTATGAAAATAATCATAATAGGTAAAATATTTATTATTAAAATTTAATTATTATCTTTTAATCAAACCTATTAAAATTTATTTATTATTTTTCAAGCAAGACTCATTAAAATTTATTTTCAACTAATTTTAACTGTCAATTATTTTCTAGCAATTAATTATTAATAAATCATTATTTTACCTAATACCACCTTGGACCCTTTTTCAAATAAACCATAATTTATTTTTAGCAAGATTTAAACCTTCAACTTTTTGTACCTATTTCCCAAACTCTAGTTATTTTAATATCAAACTAGATTTATTTTATAAACCCTTTTTATTTATTATTGAGCCTTAAAGCTTGGGACGCTAGGGATATGATTGTAGTAAGTTAAGTTAGTTTTATTTGAGAAAGTGAGTCTTTGGCTTGAGTTTGATTGTGGTTTGTATTTACCCTATGCGGGGTTAGGTCAACTGTTGGAGACTTTTGTTGTGGGCAAGGATCAGGTAAGCTCCTGCATAAAACCTGTTTGATGAAAAATGATTTTTTTTTATGGCAAGTCAAATGTAGAGTGCATGGTCACTCATTTCTGTAAAGGCAATTGAGGATTATTTCCATTCTCGTTTCAGCCAAATAAATTATTTGCAAATCAAGGGGCGGTTTTACTCAAAACTTAAAATTCTTTCTAAAACCAGTTTTGCCCCAAACTTTGGAAAACCTTAATTGCCATTTTCAAGTGGAACTATGTTTTGTTCATTTTTCCCCAAATGGGATAAGTCACGTTGAGTACTCAACAGGGGTAGGCTAGTAGTACTAGTTTTGAAGAGCAAGAGTGAGTCTTCTGGCAGGAGGCCACCTCCAGAAGATAAGCTCAACTTAGAGAAACATCAGTACTACTTAGTCAGGCCATTCCGTGCTAGCAGTTTGTTTTATTTCAGTCAAGTGACTGTGTTTTGCCAGAATGGACACCCGGTTGTTGTTTGGGTATAGAGAAGGAGGAGTATCTTACCCGGTAGACAGATCACCTACCTTTTGTCAGTCTGCACAAAGTGTTAGGCATTCTAACCGGTTATGGTGCCCAACGTGTGGTAACCCATAATCCTTTCTTTCGAGTGGTTGATCTTATAAATTATGTACGACTAGATAAGCCCAAAACGCCACTCTTATTTTTGAACATCATTCATTGTTTGCCAGTATTTCTTTTGTCAGTCTGCACAAAGTGTTAGGCATTCTGACCGGTTATGAGGCCCAATGTGTGATAACCCATGACCACCTTTATGAGTGGTTGATTTTATTGTGCACTTGTATGGTTTCAAAAAGAGGAAAACACCACTCTTGCTTTTAACTAATATTTATTGCTTGCCAATATTTCTCTTATAAAGATTTCACACTTTGCATCCACGAACTGTTTTCACTGAACACCCAAAGCACACACGGACTTACTGAGATTTCTGTTTCATCACCTTTTTACCATGATTTCAGGCTGATCCTGCTGTGGGGATGAGTAGCTAGTGTTATCTGCCTTGGAAGAGAATGTGTCTTTTGATTTTATGTATTGCTTTGGGGAGTTGAGAGTGGATGATTTTATTTATGGATTTGTTTCCTTTTGGGAATTCATGGATTTATTCCTAGGTTGTAATAAATCTTAAGTTGAAGTATTATTTTTATTATTTTTATTCCGCTATTTTATTTGTGTGACCTCGTTATAAAGACCCCTTGTCATTTGGACAGGGCGACATCCCCGGCCCCGGCGGGCCTAGGTAGCGGGGTGTTACAGATAGGATTCGTCTAGCTACATGGAATATAGGATCTTTGACTGGTAGATTGACAGAGCTAGTTGAGGTAATGCGGAGGAGAAAGATTAGCATTTTATGTCTTCAGGAAACCAAGTGGGTAGGTGAGAAGGCGAGAGTAGTCGCTCCATGGGATTATAAGCTTTGGTATTCAGGTAGAGTTAGAAATAGAAATGGAGTCGGGATTATTATTGATCGTAAGTTTATTGATGATGTGGTTGAAGTACAGAGGAAGAGTGATAGGATTTTGAGCATCAAGATCATGATTGGCGGCGAGATTACTACTGTTATTAGTGCGTATGCGCCACAAGTAGGACTTGATGATTCGGTTATACAACAGTTCTGGGATAATTTAGATGAGATTGTCCAGACTGTACCGTGTGTAGAAAAGCTTTTCATTGGTGGTGATCTAAACGGACATGTAGGTACTGATAAGAGCGGGTTTGAGAGTGTTCATGGAGGTCAGGGTTTCGGAGCTGAAAACGAAGCAGGAACTGCTATTCTTGATTTTGCCTTGGCCTATGATTTGACCATAGCAAATACTTGGTTTAAGAAGTGAGATTCTCACTTAGTGACCTTTAGAAGCAGGTTAAATGCCAGTCAGATAGACTTCTTTATTATGAGGCGTAGGTTTCGTAGTGGGTGTACGGATTGTAAAGTTATTCTAGGTGAGAGTGTAGTTACGCAACACAAGCTATTGGTCCTCGATTTGAATTTTAGGAAAAAGAGTAAGTAGCAGAATTTTCAAGTTGAACCTAGGATTAGGTGGTGGAGGCTTCAGGGGGATGAAAGAATAGCCTTTGTCAATAAGGTAGTTGAGGCGAATAATTGGTCTTCTGATATGGATTCAGATCCAGATACTATGTGGAGAAAGATGGCTCAATGTATTAGGACAGTAGCTAAGGAAGTGATTGGGGAATCTAAAGGAAAAATACCTCTTAACAAGGATGTGTCGTGGTGGAACAACGAAGTGAAAGAAGCCGTAAGGAGTAAAAGAGAGTGCTATAGAAACTTAGGAAGGTGTAGGAGTGATGAAAATTTTGAGAAATACAAGGTCGCGAGAAGAAAAGCTAAAAAAGCTGTCAAAAACGCAAAAGCCATAGTTTACAAGGATTTATATGAAAAGTTAGATACCAAAGACGAAGAGAAGAATATATATAGACTGGCGTATTACAAGGAGAAGAAGACGAGGGATATAGGTGTAGTGAAATGTGTAAATGACGAAAACCACAATGTTTTAGTTAAGGATGAAGAAATAAAGGAGAGATGGAGATCATATTTTGATAAGTTATTCAACGGGAGTCAAGTCCAAGTTCCTAGTGTAGGTAGCCTGGCGCTTTCGAACGAAGAGGTTAACCGCGCATGGATTCATCGTATTCAAAAGCATGAAGTCCGTGATGCCCCTAAAAGGATGAGTCCAAAAAAAGCTGTAGGACCGGATGGTATACCGATCGAGGTTTGGAAGTGTTTAGGAGATATAGGTATTACGTGGCTAACAAGTCTGTTCAACAAGATATATAAAGTTAATAGGATGCCTACAGAGTGGAGAAAGAGTACTCTGATTCCTCTGTACAAGAATAAAGGAGATGTCCAGGATTATGCCAATTACCGTGGTATTAAACTCATGAGTTATACTATGAAGCTTTGGGAGAGAGTGATTGAACAGGGGTTACGGGGCATTATACAAATTTCAGATAATCAGTTTGGTTTTATGCCTGGGCATTCCACTACGAAGGCAATTCATTTATTACGGCAGATGATTGAATATCATAGGGAAAGAAAGAAAGATTTACATATGGTATTTATTGACCTGGAAAAAGCCTATGACAGGATTCCTAGAGAAGTAGTTTGGTGGGTGTTGGCTAAGAAAGGTGTATCAATAAAGTATATTACTCTCATTAAAGATATGTATGAGGGAGCATGTACAAGTGTAAGAACTGGCGCAGGAGTGACTGCAGAATTCCCTATTAATATCGGGGTGCATCAAGGATCAGCGCTTAGCCCTTTCCTCTTTGCAGCCGTTATGGATGAGTTGACCTGAACTATACAGGAGGCTGTGCCATGGTGTATGTTGTTTGCGGATGATATTGTATTAATTGATGAGACTAGAGCCAATGTAAATGCTAAATTGGAGTTATGGCAGCAGACATTGGAATCCAAAGGTTTCAGAATTAGTAGGAGTAAAACAGAGTATATGGGATGCAAGTTTAGTGGTAGTAGAAAAATAGCCCAGAGTGTAACTTTGGAAGGTAGAGATATACCATTAGCTGATTGTTTTCGCTATCTAGGATCTATTATTCAGAAAGACGGAGAGCTCGATATCGACGTTGCACATCGAATTAAGGCGGGTTGGTTGAAATGGAGGAGTGCGACTGGTATTCTTTGTAATCGTAATGCACCGTTGAATTTAAAGGGAAAGTTTTACAAGGCAGTCGCACGACCTGCTTTGTTATATGGTACGAAATGTTGGGCAGCTAAAAGGTGTCATATTCAAAAAATGAAAGTAGCTGAGATGTGTATGTTACGGTGGATGTGTGGATATACTAAGAAGAATAGAGTTAGAAATGCGATCATTAGGGAAAAGGTGGGTGTGGCATCTATTGAGGAAAAGATGAGAGAAAGTCGTCTGCGTTGGTTTGGACACGTTCAGAGAAAACCGAGGGATGCTCCTGTTCGGGCGATGGAGAGAGTGAGGCAGGATAGGTTAGACAGAGGGAAAGGTAGAGGTAGGTCTAAAACGACATGGATAGAGGAAATTAAGAGAGATGTGTCTTTGTTAGATTTGGATGAAAGTATGACGTTCGATAGAAGAAAGTGGCGAGAGAGGATTCGTGTGGATGACCACACGTTGCCTGACGTTGGTTCATGTAGCCGACCCCAAGTTACTCGGGATTGAGGCTTAGTTTGTTGTTGTTGTGTGGTAAAACCCATTAGGGTGATCCTTGTTCTGTGTTTGTATCAAGGTTGTGGAGTAAAACCTAGTGAGATGATCCTTGATGTGTTTGCATGACTGAGAGATTGTGGAATACCTAGTGTGGTGATCCTCTCTTGTATGAGAAACAGTTTCATTAAGTGAGGTTAATGAAATAGGGTTGAAAATCCTTAAGTCTGAGTTTGAGGTAGTGGACGTAGATCATTATTGATCGAACCATTATACATCTCTTGTCTCATTTTATTCAGTTGTTCATGTACTGCTTTTGATGTTCTTTTGCTGTCTAAATTTGAATATACATCTACGTGTGCTTGGACAACTTTCTATGAATCTATAAAATCAGTCCAAGCATCTTAGTGATCATCGTTATTCAGCGTTTTAGACAAACTGGAAAAATTATTTTTGTTTGCCAAAACCTTATTCATCACTCCTCTAAGGTTTTTCATTTGATATCAGAGCTTGGTCTACATAATTTTGGTTTAACAACCTTGTAGAAAAGATCTTAATGGCAAGCTCATCCTCTCTTCCATATGTTGAAGAGTCTTCAACAAATCCTCCTCCTTTGTTTAGTGGAAGCAACTATACTTTCTGGAAAAATAGAATGAAAATTTATGTGTGTTCTATTAACTTCGAGTTATGGAGTTTAATAGAGAATTGTCCTTTTATTTCATCAAAGATGATTGATGGCATAAAAATACCTAAATAGAATGATGAGTATATTGTGGAAAACAATGCGAAAATGACTCTAAATTTTCAAGCTATGAACATTTTGTATTGTGCACTAGATGTGACTGAATACAACCGTGTTAGTGGTTGTGATTCAGCTCATGATATGTGGAGATTACTTGAAGTCACCCATGAGAGGACTAAGCAAGTCAAAGAATAAAAAATTGGAGCTTCTAATTCATGACTATGAATTATTTACTATGAGGTCAAATGAAAGCATCACTGATATGTTCACAAGATTCACTAATATCTCAAATGGTCTGAAAGCTTACTTACAGAAAGGTTTATTCTCTTGGGGAACAAAATCGAAAAATTCTTTATACTTTACCAAAAAGCTGACAACCTAAAACTCTTGTTGTAGAAGAATCTAAGGACTTAAAATCCTTACCTACTGAAGAGTTGATTAGATCTTTTTTAACTCATGAGATGAAGCTTAAAAGATTTCATTAATCTGATGATCATGATAGAGGCAGAAAAGGGATTGCGCTAAAGGCTGAAAATGAAGATGGAGAAACAAGTCTTCGGAAAGCAGTGAAAGCATGGAGATGGACAACGATGATTTAGCAATGATAGCAAAGAAATTTAGAAGGATGTTCAACAAAGGAAACTACAAAAGAGCAAGGAAGCTTATAAGAAAGAAAGGACAAACTTCTGGCTTCAAGCCTCAATGCTTTGAATGTAAAAGCATGGATCACTTCATTGCGGACTGTCCGATTGCAAAAGGTAAGGAAGGAAAAATGTTTAAGAAAAAGAAAGACCTAAAGGTAAAAAAAAGTAAAGGATTTATGGGAGCTTGGGACTTAAATGAAACTGAGTCTGAATACGAGGAATCTGAGGAAGAAACTGCCAACATTTGCTTTATGGCATTGGAAAATGAGATAAACCTTTTCAACATCAGACAACATGTCTAATTCATTTATATCTATGACTGAAAAGCATATTGATCCTAATGAGCTGTTATGTGATATGTTTTATGAATTAAAAAACCCGTCTAGAAAAAATAAAGAATTAAAATTGAAGGTTAAAAATCTAGTAAAAGAAAATGAAGCTTTGCTCAATGACTATAAAATGTCTCTTGAAATACATACGTGTGCTATAATTGAAAAAAATGTGATCATGACTGTCTTGCAAAATGCATCTCTGGAAAACAAAAACTTATATGATAAACTTTAAACTCTTGAATGCATGGTTAGCACATTTGATGATATGAAAATTAGAGTAAATGATCTTACCAATTGCATAGAAAAATTCACAAATGGTAAAAGCAATCGGGAAAAGCTACTCGGAACTCAACATCATTTTGGTAACCGAAGTGGCTTAGGATATAAACATGAGGATAAAGACAAAATTTGCAAGCCCAGATTTGTTTATGTTGGAAATTGAAATGGCTTAGGATATGAACATGAGAATAAAAATAAAAAGAACATGTCTCAATTTGTTAAACCTGCTTCTTTTCATAGCACATACAAAGCATGCACATACTGTGAAAAACTGAGACATACAGTTTCAAGATGCCTTATCAAAAGAAAAGTTGAAACCGGTGAAGTTACATTCTCGAAAATCAAAGAAAATGTTACTAACTTTCATGGACCCAAGAAAGTGTGGGTACCAAAAATCATATCTCCTTCTCATGTATAGGCACGGTCTTTAAGCTTCATCAAGTGGTTCTTGGACAACAGTTGTTCAAGACACATGATTGGAAATGCAGACTTGTTAGACGATATTCAGACCACAAATGAAGGATTTGTTACATTTGGAGACAAGAAGAAAGGAAAGATTCTTGGCATTGGTAATATTGGTAAAGGTTCCTTGACAATTATAAAGAAAGTTTTACTTATTGATGATTTGAAATATAATCTACTCAGCATTAGCCAACTTTGTGACAATGGTTGCAAAGTTATTTTTGAAAAAGATTCATACTCTATACTTGACAATGGAAATCTTGAAATCATCTTTACTGCCAAACGTATGAGAAATGCATATGTGTTCTTTCTTAATGACCATGTAGCTAATGGAATTAGATGCCTATCCGTCCATGACAATGATGATTATCTTTGGCATAGAAGATTAGATCATGTATCCTTTGATTTGTTAAACAAACTGTCCTCAAAAGAACTTGTTAGGGGGTTGCCAAAAATCAAATTTGATAAATATAAAATCTATGATGCATGTCAATTTGGGAAGCAAATCAAAACCTCTTTTAAACCAAAGAAAATGATTTCTATCTTAAAACCGCTCGAATTAGTTCATATGGATTTGTTTGGACCCATGAGGACTGCTAGTCTTGGAGGTAAGAAATATGTATATGTATGTGTTGATGATTTCTCTAGATTTACCTGGACCTTATTTCTTGGACAAAAGGATGAAATTTTTTCTAAATTTTCAAAACTGATAAAACGCGTCCAAAACTCGATTGGATGCAAACTAGTTTCTATTAGAAGTGATAATGGCAAAGAATTTTATAACAGTGAATTTACTCACTTCTGTGATGAAAATGGAATCTTTCATAATTTTTCAGCAGCTAAAACCCCTCAACAAAATGGTGTTGTTGAAAGGAAAAATCAGACTTTACAAGAAATGGCTAGATCAATGCTTTGTGAAAATGCTCTTCCAAAATACTTTCGGGCAGAAGCTGTTAACACAACGTGCTATATAATAAATAGAGTTATATTACGACCATTTTTTAGAAAAACTCTGTTTGAACTTATGTTTGATAAAACTCATTCTATCTCTTATTTTAAAGTATTTGGATATAAATGTTTTATCCTAAATACAAGAGATAATCTTAAAAAATTTGATAGCATGTCCGATGAGGCCATATTTCTTGGATATTCTTCCAACAAAAAGTCTTATAGAGTATACAATAAAAGAACACTTTGTGTGGAAGAATCTGTGAATGTTATATTTGATAAATCTAACATTTATACTTCAAAAAGAAATGACGATAATGCAGGGAATTCAAATAAAGTTAAGGTAGATCATGTTAAAGCTCCACCATTAGATACTTATGCAAAAGAAGAGATTGAAGAATTGCAGATTGAATAAGAGAAAGAACAAACTGAAGATCTTGCAAATCATCAACTGCCGAAAGATTGGAAATATAAATCAAGTCATCCAAAGGAACAAATTAGTGGAGATCCAAACCGTGTACTTAAAACTAGACGGTATTTTGTTGACAACTTTGCTCTTCTTTCAAATATTGAACCTAGCTACATTGATATTATTTTACATGATGAATTTTAAATTATTGCCATACAAGAAGAACTAAATCAATTTGAAAGAAATCAAGTTTGGAAACTTGTCCCTAGACCTCATGATCAACCTGTTATTAGTACAAAATGGGTTTTTAGAAATAAGCTTGATGAAAGTGGGACTGTAATCAGAAATAAAGCTAGATTAGTTGCCCAAGGATTTAATCAAGTAGAAGGCATTGACTATGATGAAACATTTGCACCTGTTGCTAGACTAGAATCTATACGAATGTTACTTGCTTTTGCATCCTTCAAAAATTTCATGCTTTATCAAATGGATGTCAAAAGTGCATTTTTAAATGGCTTTATTGAGGAGGAAGTGTGTGTTGAACAACCTCCAGGCTTTATTCATGAGAACTTTCCAAATTACTTTTTCAAACTTTCTAAAGCTCTTTATGTATTAAAGCAAGCTCTGAGGGCTTGGTATGAAAGACTTAGTGGATTCTTGATCTCAAAAGGATTCTCTAGAGGCTTGATTGATAATACCTTGTTCATCAAATTTGATAACCTTGATAATTTACTGATTGTTCAGATCTGTGTTGATGATATTATTTTTTATGCTACTAATGAATCTTTGTGCAAGATGTTTGCTAAAACTATGCAGTAAGAATTTGAGATGAGTATGATGAGAGAACTAAATTTCTTTCTCGGACTACAAATTAAGCAAACAAAGGATGGTATCTTTATAAATCAAGCTAAGTATGCCAAAGAGTTGCTCAAAAGATTTGGTATGAATGAAGCAAAAGAAATAAGCACATCTATGAGTACATCCATTAAACTTGATCATGATGAAAAGGGTAAGAAAGTAGATGAGCACAAGTATAGAGGTATGATTGGGAGTCCACTCTATCTTACTGCCAGCCGACCAAACATCATGTTTTTAGTATGTCTCTATGCTCGATTTCAATCTTGTCCAAAAGAATCATATTTATGTGCAGTTAAATGTATACTTCGATACCTGATTGGCACATATGATTATGGATTATAGTATCCTCGTACTAATACTTTTGATCTTATAGGATATACTGATGCAGATTATGCAGGGTGTAAAGTTGAAAGAAAAAGTACTAGTGGCCATTGTCAATTTCTTGGACACTCTCTTGTGTCATGGCATAGTAAGAAGCAGGCTTGTGTATCCTTATCCACCACTGAGGCTGAATATATTGTAGCTGGGAGTTATTGTGCTCAAATCTTATGGATGAAGAATACGTTGCTAGAATTTAATCTTAATTTTAATTGTATACATATATTATGTGATAATACAAGTGCTATTAACCTATAAGAAATCCAGTGCAGCATTCGAGGACCAAGCATATTGAAGTTAAACATCACTTCATCCGGGATCATGTGCTCAAAGGCGATGTGTGTGTTGAATATATTTCAATGGATGAACAACTTGCAAATAACTTCACTAAACCTCTAACTGAGGATAGATTCAACAATTTGAGAAGAGGTTTGGGAATTACAAGAATTTAATAACTAACCATATGGTATTAGACTTCTTTGTGCAGGATTTGTGAAGAAAAAGGTTTTGGAAACAATGTTCCACATCCAAAATACCTCGTCCTCTGTTTTGGACACATTATTAGAATCTAATTCCTACATCCAAAATGCATTTCGGGAAAACACTCTTTTGGATGATAATTTCGGATCGAGTCTAGTTCCAAAATCCATCACTAATATTCTTCTTATTCTGAATTTTGAATTTCAAAAAAAAAAAAAGTAGTTTGCACGTTTTTCCAAACTCCTCAGAAAAACTTATGTTTTCAAGACACTTTATTCTCACATTTACCTAGACATTCAATGAATTTGGTTTTCTCTCTTTCAAAACCCTTGTAACTGTTCTTCTTCTAAAAATCATTTGTGCTCCTCTTCTTCATAAACCGAAAGCCCATAAAAAACCTCAATCCTTCAATGGCTAAGACTAAATCTTCCATTCCAAAACTAAGGAAAGGGCAAAAATGATCTCCTGTGATAAAGAAAAAGGCTTCAGGTTCAACAAAGTTAAAGGCAAAAGAATCTTCTCCCCAACCGCAGTTCTCTGCTTCTCACTATGATTCATCAGAATCTTCTTCGGAGCAAGTGAGTTCTGCAAATCAGGTACCTCGTTTTCTTGATTCCAAATGTGAGACTAAATACAATAACTGGGTTTCAAGAAATCGAACTGTTATTTCTAGTTATCAAGTTAACCATTCTGCCTTTCTAAACTTTTCTAATATTTTGGATATGTTTGATCATATTGGGTGGGGTAGCTTATTATCTGTTGATGAGAAAACGAATACCTCTCTAGTCTAGAAATTTTATGCAAATTTGAGAAAAGGGAAATTGGAAGAAACTGAATAAGGCTTTATGATTCAATGGTATATTTCAAGAGTAAAGGGCAGAGAAATAAAATTTGATCATAGACTGTTTAATAGAGTTTGTGATGTTAGAGATACTGGGTTTCAGTACTTTGAGCTAAACAAGTTTCCTGGGGGAAAGGAAATTTTTTACTTGAAAATTTTTGAAAAACTATTCACTGGAGGGAAAAGTTTCGAAAATTCTGGAAATAGGAGTTCTAAATAGCTGAATGGCATTGGTAGGATGTTGCATCACATGGTGTCAACCATGATAGTCCCTAGCTCTGGCCATAAGACTTCTATTAGTATTTTGCAAATGGTGATCATATTAGCTTTAGCTGAAAAAAGGCAAATAAATTTTGGGTTTCTGGCAACCAAGCTTATGTTGCAATCTTGAAACACATCAAGCAAGGCTCTTCCTTTTGGAAATCTGTTGACAAAGGTTTTTGGATTTTTTTAAAGTTGATTTAAGTTCTGTTCCCTATGATCCTAGCAAAACAAATGTTTACAACTTTGATTCATTTGAAAAGATGGGATATGTTAGGGAGGATAATTCATGGAAATTATTAAGAGAATCTGCATGAAAAGAGCGGGAGAACTTGATAAAGATTAAGGAGGAAGGGAAGTTAGGAACAAAGAAAAAAATTGATGAAGTCATTCAGGGAGAGTCGTCTGCTAAAAGAACTGTTCCAGATTCTGGCTTGTCTGCAAATATTCTGGGTGCAATCAATTCATTTGCTGCAAAATTGGATCTTCTCAGTTCAGAAATCAAGAGCCTTGGAAACAAACTTTCTGTTATTGAGCAAACTGCTAAGTTATCTGAACATGAAAAAGCTGAATATACTTCAGATGACAAGTCTAAATTGCCAGAGGACAAAAAGGATCCTTCTGCTGAATCCTCTCCTGAACCATCCCCTGAACCCTCTCCCATAAAAGAACCAGAAATTCCTTCACCTTCTCCCAAGCCCAAACCTTCTGGAAAAAGACAGAAACATGTGGTTGTAAAAAGGAAATCAAATAGAATTGATGGTTAATTTTTCAAGAAGGGTGCTGGCTCAAAGGGCGAAATAATCAATAACTCCTAGACAGCATTATTGGGCAGCAAAATTGGTTGATGAACAATTTACATTCTGCACAAGTTGAACAGTCTACTTTTTCTGTCATTTACACTATGCCTTAACATACTTTCTGCTAGATACTAATATTTTTTCTATTTTATGCATATCTCCTTCTGCTATGCTATTTTTTATTGATGACAAAGGGGGAGAAAAAAAATGTTAGGTCTGCATGACTGTTGTATGCATTCACTGGGGAGAAAGAAAATGTTATTGTCTGCATGCATTAACTAAAGAGAAAATGATAGGTCTACATGAATGACTATCTTATGTTGATTTAGGGAGAAAACGTTATGGGATCTGCATAATAATCTGATACCATATTCTGTATGACTGATATTGTATATATAAACTGAATTTTAGGCATGACTTATCTGAAATTGGACTAATGATGTATGACTGATTATTTAGATCTGTGAAAGAACTGCTATGATAATTTGAAACTGTTTGTGGGAAAGGAAAAGACTGTTGTATAAATAGTTACTGAATTTCAAGAAACTGCATGAACTGCTACAAACTGAACTGTTGAGAAAATCGCTGATATGATTTGATTCACTGTTTACTAAAAATTCTCTAAAAAACCCCTCTGTTTGTGACGTTCGTTTTTATGATAATGGTATCCTTGAGACTAAATTTTGTGATAAGATTTTCGTGCATTAAGTCAAGGGGAGTTTTGGACTCAAAAATTTCGAATCCAAAACAAATGTTCTTATAAGCAGTACTACAGAATTGAAAAATATTTTGGACATCCAAAATCCCTATCCAAAATGAATTTCTAAAAACACTCATTCTTCCAAACCTATTTTAGATACACTTCTTGGATGAATAAATCGTAACTTCTACTTTTCCCTCTTTTGTTTAAAAATATTCACAAAAGCATATATTTAGGAGGGGTACTTTATCATTTGCTATCTCTATCAAATCATTCTGAATATTTATATAGAGATATGAAAGACTTTAGGATCATTGAGATATGTTTACAAATTTTTTATTATAAAATCTCTATGAGACGTATACAGTAAGATTACATATATTTGCACCTTTTTCGTTCAATATGTTCTCTCTTTACATATCAAAAGTGTCATGTTTGTCATCACTCAAAAAGTGGGAGATTGTTAGCCCTAAGGGCTTTCCTCTATGTTTTGATTTATGACAAACGTTGATATGGACTAACTTGTTAATCTATTGTAATAGAGCATGTTTGACCTTTATTCTTCAAAAGTCTTCAGATAAGATTTCTTGGCAACTTCTTCATCACTGAAATCAAGAATAGAAGATCAAATGAGAAGATTAAAATATGTGGAGTTACATATCAACGAAGTTCTTTTTGAAGAATGATAGACTAGGAAGTGTTATTAAGGTATATCTATTAATTCCTATGTCTTCTTATCTTTTAATTCATTTGACTTTACCTTGAAGCTTCAAAGGAGATGTTTTCAAAGTTTTTGAAATTCATAGAATTTTGGATGGAACAGTTTGAATCCAAAAGGTTCGTCCAAAATCCTATAAAATGGGTTGAAAAAGTTTTTGTCTAGTTTGTGCCATTTTGGACTTACCTTTTGGATGCATCTTCGTCCAAAACCCAAGTCCAAAACACGGATGAGTTTAAATAGAAAAAATTTATAGTCGTTTATTTATGACCGTTGGCACTCCACTTTTTGGCTTTATAAATAGACCTTAAAGCAAGATTAGATGCAAAATTTTTGAAACATTCATCTTAGAAACATTATTGCTCAATATTTTCAAAAATCTCCTTTTATCTAGCTTCAAAGTGAGTTCGTTGTATATCAAAGATAAAAGTATTTGTGCCGTGTATTCGAGTGAACATCTGCTCAAGTAAGTGAGCATATCTTTTTTCTATTGATATTCAAATCTCTGTTATAGTGCAAGGTTGTGGTGTAAAACCCATAGGGGTGAGCCTTGTGTTTATTTATGTTTAAGGTTGTGTGATAAAACCCATTGGGGTGATCCTTGTTCTGTATTTGTATTAAGGTTGTGGAGTAAAACCTAGTGAGGTGATCCTTGATGTGTTTGTGTGACTGAGAGGTTGTGGAAAACCTAGTGTGGTGATCCTCTCTTGTATGAGAAATAGTTTCATTAAGTGAGGTTAATGAAATAGGATTGAAAATCCTTAAGTGTGAGCTTAAGGTAGTGGACATAGATCATTGTTGATCGAACCACTATACATCTCCTGTCTCATTTTATTCAGTTGTTTATGTACTGCTTTTGATGTTCTTTTGCTGTCTAAATTTGAATATACATCTACGTGTGCTTGGACAACTTTCTATGAATCTATAAAGTCAGTCCAAGCATCTTAGTGATCATCGTTATTCAGCGTTTTAGACAAATTGGAAAATTTGTTTTTGTTTGTCAAAAACCCTATTACCTACAAGGTATGATTGGTTGCCAAAGGTTATCGTCAACAATAAGGTACTAACTATGATGAAACTTTTTCACCTGTTGTAATGATGAAATCTATAAGAATACTTCTAATACTTGCAGCTCATTATAACTGAGATTTGGCAAATAGATGTGAAAACAGCTTTCTTTAATAGAAATCTAGCTGATGAAGTGCACATGATACAACCTAAGGGTTTTACATTGAAAGATCATACTAAAATGTGAAGTTGCAAATATCCATTTATGGATTAAAGCAAATTTCTAGGAGTTAGAACATTTGTTTTGATGAAACAATTAAAGAATTTGTTTTCATACAAAATATGTATGAACTTTGTGTGTATAAGAAGGTTAGTGGGAGTGTAATTATTTTTCTATTACCATATGTAGATCACATATTGCTAATAGAAAATGATATCTCTACTCTTCAATCTGTCAAGATTTGGTTATCTAAGAAATTCTCCATGAAAGGCCTTTGATAAGCAACTTATATTATGAGAATAAGGATTTATAGATATAGATCAAAGAGGTTGCTTGGTCTTTCATAGTCTACCTATATAGACAAAATACTAAGGAAGTTTAGTATGGATCAATCCAAAAGAAGATTTTTACCTATAACCCATGAGATAAGCATTTCAAAATCTATGTGTTTTAAAACATAAAATGAAAGGGATCATCTGAGCAGAATACTATATGCTTTGGTAATTGTATCTATCATGTATACTATAATATATACTGGGCCCAATATATCTTATACTCTTAGCTTGATGAGTAGATACCAATCTAACCTTGGAGAAGATCATTGGGTAGCTTCCAAGAATATTCTTAAGTACTTAGGAAGAACTAAATATGTATTTTTGGTAAATAAAGAAGGTGACTTAAAGTCAAAGGGAATACTGATGCCAATTCCCAATCTGATAAGGATGACTATAAATCCTAATCTGGCTATATGTTCATTTTTGGTGGTGGGGCAATTAGTTGGAAAAGTTCCACATAAGACACAATTGTTAACTCAACTACTGAAATTGAATACATAGTAGCTTTTGAAATAGCTAAAAAGGCGATATAGATCAAGAAGTTCACAACAGAACTAAGAGTAGTACCAACATTATTCATCCAATACCCTTGTATTGTAATAATAATAGAGTCATTGCACAAGTAAAGGAACTACGGTCTTATTAACGATCCAAGAATGTACTTAGGCGCTAGTACTTGCTTCGTGAAATCATTAAGAGGAAAGATGTAAAGATAGAGAAAGTTTCCACTAATCAAAACATAGCCTATCCACTTACTAAGGCACTACCCAGAAGAATATAATGGTCATATTCAGTAATTTGGTATTTGATGCATGAATAATTGGGTCTAATGCAAGTGGAAGATTATTAGAGTTATGCCTTAGAACCAATCCATTTGCACTATGTATTTTGCAAATTTATTTAACAAAGGCATTCTTTATTATTTAGTTTCTTGGTTTCATATGCATATGTGTGTGAAATTGATAGATAAAATCCTTAGCATAGTATACAATGTTAAGAAAATTATGATAGAGATTATGATGTGAGATTTCTACTACACTATGTAATGTTTGTGCTTAAATAATCCCTAATCATAGTATTAATAAAATGGGATATTATTAATACGTTAAGACTAATACGTGTTATACTTTTTGATAGAATCAAGTGGTAGTTCTCACATCCGTGAGCATTGTGATACTCAAAGTTAATAAATGAATATTTGTTACTTGAACACGTATATTGGATGACCTAACTGTGAGATAATCGCATGGATAACTATTTAGTGCCAATGATAGAATCTCATTATAACAAATGTACAAATATCCTTAGACTTGAGATCTCTAAAGTACTTTGTTTATTAAACATTATACTTTGCTTCTATTCTTTGGAGTCTCTTTGGGACCGCCTATGCGATGAATATTGGGTACAACGTAAAGTAAATGAAAGTAGTTAAGAGAATTAATAGAAGATTCATCACACATAATAGTATGGGCGTATATCTCATGACATCTTGTAGGGAATCATTACTTAAGAAGTCTTTGGCTAAGAGAACTATGTGTTGAAAAAAGTTTCAAATGATACACATGTTGAGTAATGGATTTTGGAACAAGCACTAATAATTCGAGCTAGAATTCATTATATTCTAGAGGGAATTGGCACTAATTCCATACTCCAATTAGAATTAATATGTTAATTCTAATTACTAAAGCTTATTAATTCTATAGTGAATAAAATTAATTCATATTTTACTACCAATAGACTAGAAAACCTAATAGATCACACATGATGAAGAATTGATACCTAAGATATTATATGATAATATTATAAGTTAAATTGTGAAAATTTTAATTATTATGGGCTAATTATAAAGCATTATAATTAATTGGGTGAAATTTCAATTATTAAATCCTTTGTTGGAGAATTATAAACTTGTTTTAACTCCAGGACCTAATTGAAATTTTTTTGAAACTCAAGCCCATAATGGAAAAAGGAAAATTGGGCCCTGTTATGTTGATTTCCTAAAAGGTTTAGGAAAGAAAAGAGATGCAATGTTTTTCTTTTTTTAAAAAGGCAGTTGTTTTTCTAGATAAAAAGAGATAGAAGCCATTGTCCTTTTGTGAAAGAATTAATTAATACAGAAACCCTTTTTTCTTTTGTTTCTTTTCATCTGATATTAAAATTCCTATAGCCATAAGTATTCTTCTAGCACAGAATTCTTGGCGTTAGTTTCTTGAGTATGTCCTCGTGTGGATACTGTTAGAGAAATTTCTATTCCTGGAATTTTGATGGTTTTAGGCTTGAACAAATTTTTTGAGGAATTTTACAGGGACAAAAAATTTTAAAAGTTGTGTTTTACAAGTAACAGAATTTTTCTCCTCTCTCTTGACCCATTTAATTTCATACAAGTGATTCTTTGAGTGGATTTTGTTTTAATTTTCTATTGCACATATAATTTGCATGATTGAAATCTAATACTTGGATCACCCTGATAGGGGTAAATTTCATCTATGTTTTTCTAATTCATTGAGGATGTTTTGTGATACATTTGGTGCAATAACTAGGCATATTCCTTCATATTTGATATTTTACCCTTAGAAATGTATTTTAACTTTTTATTGTAGAAAATGACGAAAAAATAAAAAATTACATCTCCATTAGGGCAGGGCAAGCACCGGCACCAATCTAGAGAAGCAGGGGAAACTTCGTGAAAAAACAAAGCACGGCCAGCACTAGACCGACCAAAACATGGCTGATGCCGACTGTGCTAAATGGAGCCGACACCGGCCTTAGTCTACCTAATATCGGTGAATTTTTCCATTCACGCGCCGTTTTGGTAATTTTTCAAGAATTTTGGTATTTTTCAATTTCTACTCGACCCAGAACTCTTAGGGAATGAATTTTAGCCTCTTGGGAACCTATTTAAACACGAAAAACATGAGACAAATGTGTGAATCCAATGATCAAAGTTGTCAATCAATCACAAGAAGAGGAGATTCATCAATTAAGGGGCATTATTTAAGAAGGTTTTCAAAGAGAAGAATGAGGGCTTGTCTATGAGTTCTTTCTTTTACTTTTATTTTCTTTTTCTAGAATAATGATGTAATTAATGTTTTCACTGTAATTTGACATTATTTTGGGATTCATGATTTTTGGATTAATTTAGCTATTTGATCAATTTTCTATCATTCTTGGTATTTGATTACTTGTAATTATGAAATAATTGATGAAGTTATATTTGATGCTAATTAACTTATGAAACGAAGTTAAGACAAAGAACTGAAATAATCAAATATTAGTTAATTTCTCCTAGAGTATAGGGTTATTAGCTAATTTCATGTTTATTAACGCATAGGGTATATGGATAATTGTTGAAGGATATGTTTAATGCATCTTTTTGGTTATGTTGGTTTGATTGAAAAATCTGTTAATTTAATCATAAGATAGTGAGCTTATGACTTGGGAAACGATTGAACTCTATTTTAATTCCTTCATGATACTAAGATGATGTTTAATTGAGATAGTTACTAAATGATTCATTGTCATGTCTTCTAGGATAGTTGTCCAAATTGCATATTCCTACATCCTTGAGTTTACATATTTTTTTTATTTTTCTTTTTATCATCTTATCACTTTACTAGGTCGGTTAAACAACAAATGAAAAATGATTATTGTGTACTTGTTCATTTGAGGATCGATACTCGTTAACTCCCTATAATATGCTTGCGATAAGTATATTTGCTCGTATATGTAATTTGGGATTAATATTTTAATTAAAACTTGGCTAGGATTGGATTTAAATTTAATAAGTTTTATACACCCAAAATTTACGTATCACACCCATATGCCAAAGGCTATTTATCACGCCCCGTACTCATGGGTCCGGGATCGCAATAATAGGCCTGGCAGCATCCACTGTCAACTACTTGGCTGCCATTCTTGCTGAACTAAAATAGATATTCCAATTTGATAATGGATACTTAGACCTATAATTATATACCGTTCAGACTTATTATCAGAATCCTATGCGGGATCAAGATATCATATACACGCCTCCTTTAGGTCCAAGCATCCTCATTAGGCCCGAACTTACAGTCCAAACATAAGAGTAGCCAGGCAGCATGAGATTTTAGGGGTGGCTCCCATCACACATGATATAGCGCTTAGTTCTCATTCTATAGGCTAATTATCTGATCTGATATCAAATGTCACACCTCATGCCCACACATCTAAGAAGGTAAAAATGGGCCTGGGTGCACCCACGATCAAGTACTTAGCCACCATACTCGTAGGGCCAAAATGGATATTTCAAGTTAACAATAGGTATTTAGGTCCATCCTTATACACCATTTGAACTTATTATCAAAATCTCATGTACGATCGGGGTATCACGCTATAAGAGTAACAGATGGACATAATCATAACTATAGTGTTTAGCTATAGGATGTTAGTACTAAGGTTTTGATGAAATAACCTAGGGTATATGTTGGTGTTGAAATGTACAACTTGGCTATGTAGACGAAAAGCAAGGATGACAGTTCAACTCCTAATTTTTATCTATTTTTTTAAAAGATGATCGAGAATTATGCAAGATAGATAGACTTAGCTAGGTATGCATGAGCCAAATATAACGTGCTTCGGTCGATTGCACTAGATGGACTAAAAATCTAGTGCATGGTGCATAAGCTGGCATATATTTGTAAATGGAGTTTACTATATAACCAAATCTGAAGACTTTATCATAAGAAGATAAGGATAAAACTACCAAAGGGATGCAAAACTTTCTCAAAACATAATGGATAAGCTCGAAGTAGTTGATTTTAAGTAGAAGCCAATTTCCAAATGATTATAGGTCTTCTCTAAGGGAGATCTATATATAACTTATAGCGTTTAATTGTAAACAACTCAGCCTTGAGACTTAATATAGCAAACGTGCAAGTATCCTTAGACTTGAGATCTCCAAGGTACTTTGTTTGCTGAGCATTGTACTTTGATTCCAATCTCTGAAACTCGATTGAAGGCCGCCTATAGGATGGATATTGTGTACATTATGAGGTAAACGAAAGTAGTTGAGAGGGTCAATAAAGGATTCACCACTCCTAATAGTAGGGGCAAATATCTCACGGCCACTTGTAAGAATTACTACTCAAGAAGTTCTGGGCCAAAGCGATTGTGTATTGGAAATTGTTCCAATTGATACACATCTAAAGTAGTAGGTTCCTGGTACAAGTACTATTGTATTCGAGTCAGAATTAATTCTAGAGGAAGTTGGCACTAATTCCGTACTCTAAATCGAATGAGATATTGTATAGTGAAAGGAGTTAATTGCACTGAAATTTGTTATTGAAGGGTTCATGTCAAGCCACTTGACTTCCTGGACTCTTGGGTGATCATGATGTATTGTTAGATACCACTCATGATCTGGGAATATGGGTTTATTCATTGATGAATTAATAAATCAATCCTGGTTAGAATTAATAAGATTATTTCTAATTAATTAAGCATTATTAATCTCAAAGACGTTTGGATTAATTCATGTTCTCTACCAATTGACTGGGAAACCTAATAAGTTACACACAATAGAGGATTATATACTCAAGATGTTATTTGATAACATAATGGGGTTAATTGTGAGAAAAAGAAGTTGTTGTGGCCAAATTATAATTAGTTATAATTAATGGTCCAAATTATAATTGTGAAAACATGATATTTCCAATTACAATTAGGGAATTCTAACTGTTTTAGAATTATGAGATTGCAGTCTATTTTGAGCAGGATTTTTCGTGTGATATAGAGATAACACACGAAACCCTAGCTAAGGTGTAAGACACGACTCCAACCCTAGCAACACTTGACATTCTCGCTTCTCTCTCTCTCACGATTGTTCTTGAGAAACCCTAGCTGCCATCTTTTTCTTCTAGCATAGGAAATTTTGGTGATTGAGTATTCCTCTGTGTGGATTACTGTTAGAGATAATCACACACTGTGATTATAGTGGTTAGACGTTCAACTTTTATGGAGTTTGATCAAGAGGATTGCTGGATCGCGCCCCGACTTGAAGAATAAATTTTTGCTCTTCGGACGATCAAATAAAGGTAAAAGTTGTTGCCTTTGTTATCTTTATGTCTTGTTTTCCACACATATTCGGGTCCTGGGATGGTATTTCGTTTTATTCTTCTACTGTGCCGTATAGGATACGAGCCTAAGATACCCAACACTTAGAAGCACATTTGCGATACCTCCAAATAATTTTTAAACTAATTAAAGAGCACAAGTTGTTTTCAAAGTTAAGTGAGTGTACTTTTGCTCAAAAGAAAGTTGAATACATAGCACACATTATAAACTATACAGATACAGAAGTTGATCATGAAAAATACGAGATATATTGAGTTAGCCTAAACCCATTCATCCTAAGCAATTAAGAGGATTTAGAGGGTTAACAGTCTACAAAAAGAAATTTGTCAAGGGTTATAGGACAATCAACAAGCTTTTATTCAAGCTGTTAGAAAGATAATTTTCAATTAATAAAAAAATATAATTCTAATTTTGAATTATTAAAAAAATCATGAAACTAATTTCATTAATACCAAACTTTATAAGATATTTGGATTGGAATCAAAAGTCAATGACCATGTCACTGGAACTATTTTAATACAAGAAGAAGCACCAATTGCTTATATGAGTAAAGCTCAAGGAGTCAAAATAAGGGGTTTATCAGTTTATAACAAAGAAGTAATGGTATTAGATACTATGTGTCTAAATGGAGGTGCTTGAAGGGGCACTAAACTGATAAACCCCAATTATAATTCAGGACATTAAGAATAATTATAATTCTAGAGTTACAATGAGAATACACCCCAATTATAATAACAATGCGGGGATGGCCTGAGCCACCAACACTCAATGTGTTGGAAAGCATGCTAGCAAATGAAGAAACATTAATAAGACCATCCTACAATGCATCTACAAATAAAGAAGAGAAGGCTTTGTATGGCAGGCAAAGAGCATTTGGAGGACAGAAAAATGTTAGAAAACCAATTGATGAAGATAAAAATAAAGAGAGATGTGGCTTTTGGAAAAAATAGCGTCTGGAAAAAAATACACATCAAGGGGGAGCACCACTACAGTAAAATAGCAACATATGGAGACGACAAAGAAACAACGTGTGTTATAATTGTGGAAAGAAAGGTCACTTTGCTCGAGATTGCTAGCATAAACAAGCTAAAGAGAATGCTGTCATCTCTTTACAGACCTAAGAAAGTGAGGATGAATGGGACTTTCATGCATCTCACACGTTTAAAGAGGAAGAAACAGTATCGAGCTTAATTCAAGGAAGAAAATCTGGCAGTAGTCGCGATAAGTGACGAACTTATCAATTACAAAAAAGACTGAATAGTAGATTCGGGATATTCTAATCATATAACAGGAGATAAAGAAAAGTTTTGCAGTATGGAGAGATACAGAAGTGGACGTGTCGTGATAACTACTAATAACTCTAAGATGCCAATAACACATATTGGCAAAGCTCTAGTAGTACTATGATTCAACTCTATAAAAGTGAGGTTAGATAATGTGTTGCATGTGCCAGGTATGAAAAATAACTTGCTATCAGTATCACTACTAACTTCAGTAGGGAACTATGTTATATTCGGCCCAGACGACATAAAGGTGTATTATCACTCAAAGCTTGAAGGAGAACCAATTATGGAAGAACGAAGATTAAAGTCTATCTATGTAATGTCAGTAGAGACGGTATACGTAGATAAGACTAAAAGGAACAAGACACTAGATTTGTGGCATGCAAGATTGGGACACGTGAGTTATACCAGACTAAAGGTGATGATGAAGAAGTCAATGCTAAATGGTTTACAATAGTTGGATTTTCGAGACAACATAGTTTATGTAGGCTATCAGTATGGTAAAGTGCATCAACTACCATACGAGGAGTCAAAGTTTAGAGCCAAGGAACCTTTGAAGCTAATTCACTTAGATATTTTTGGCCTAGTAAATCAGCCATCGGTAATTGATTTCCGTTACATGATAATTTTTATCGATGACTATTCTCGATATATCTGAATTGATTTCTTAAAAGAAAAGTCTAAAACTTGAACAAAGTT
The DNA here is from genome assembly GCA_026120185.1 of Voacanga thouarsii. Classification (NCBI taxonomy): domain Eukaryota; kingdom Viridiplantae; phylum Streptophyta; class Magnoliopsida; order Gentianales; family Apocynaceae; genus Voacanga; species Voacanga thouarsii. Next base: position 1,116,681 of record JANUWF010001224.1, on the reverse strand, counting down.
CAAGATACTCAAGAAGAAAGCAGAAAGTGAAACTAGATATGAAATAAACTACCTTCGGACAAATAACGGTGGAGAATACACTTCAGAGGAGTTCATAGAGTTCTTGAAATAAAACAAGATTCGACGATAGTTACTCCACAACAAAATGGAGTTGCAGAAAGAAAGAATCGACATCTTGCAGAGACGTGTAGAAGTATGCTTCATGCTAAGAACATTCAACCACAGTTCTGGGCAGAATATATGAAGATAGCAGTATATATCACAAATAGCCTACCAAAAGCAAAGCTCGGCATGATCTTACCTTACAAGAAACTATAGAATAAGAAGCCCATTGTAGCTAATTTTTTAGTTTTCAGGTGCATATGCTACATATTGGTACCTAATCATTTAAAAAGCAAGTTCGAAAAGAAGGAAATCCGTTGTATCTTTACCGGATACGATTCTAGACGAAAGGGATGGCTTTGTTGTAATCCTGACACAAGTAGATACTATACATCTAGAAATATTGTATTTGATGAAGCATAATCATGGTTGTCATCTCAAGCCGAGAAGCTACCACAATCTAAAGAAATCTTAGAAGAATCAACGAAAAAGCAAAAAGAACAAGAAGAAGATCATTTAACTTTTGAAATATCTGAAAAGGGTGACAAAGAATCACTATCAAAGAAGTCACCATCAAGGAAATTGAAGAGTCTGTAGTAAACAGGAGTACATAAAATTATAGAAGATCAAAGGCCCAGTCAATATGAAGAAATGGAAGAAGAAGATGAGGCGCAGCCACAACTTAGGATGTTTACTTGACAATGAAGACTCAATCCAAAATATGCAAACATAGTCTTAATCGAGGATACTATAAGAGAGCTAGACACTTATGAAGAGACATCCAAACATAAGGAATAGAGAGAGATGATGGAAGAAGAAATACAAGCACTAAAGCAAAATAAGATGTAGAAATTAGTGCTAAGGTCGAGGAATATATAATACATCTCTTGCAAATGGGTATACAAATTGAAAACCCGGCCAAATGATTCGATTGACAGATACAAGGCACAACTAGTGGCACGAAGTTTCTCACAAAAGTACGGGTTAAACTATGGCGAAGCATTCAGTCTAGTAGCAAAGATCACCACAGTTTTAGTATTACTAGAAGTTATGGTAGATGGATATGAAGAATATATTCCTCCATAGAGAACTCCATCAAGACATATACATGCAACAACCACAAGGGTTTGAGAATAAGACATATCTAAAGTACGTGTGTAAACTTAATAAAGCATTTTATGGATTAAAACAAGCACCACGAGCATGGTATGGGAAAATTGTAGAATTCCTAATCCATAATGGATTTTCGATGGTACCAGCTAATTCAAGTTTGTTAGTCAAAACTTGAGAAGGGAAGCTAGCCATAGTACTCGTGTACGTGGATGATCTAATCATTACTGGAGATGATAAAGAAGGGATTGAACAAATTAGATCAAATCTCTCAATTCACTTCTAGATGAAGAAGCTCAGAGAATTGAAGCATTTTCTTGGCTTAGAGATAGAACAAGCGAATAACGGAATATTTTTATGCCAACAGAAGTATGCACAGAATCTTCTACAAAATATGGCATGCTTGACTACAAACCAACCTCTACTCCAATAGAAGTAAATGCTCGATTATGTTCAACTCAAGGTAAGGAACTTGAAGATGAAATGATGTATCGATAGTTAGTAGGTAGTTTAATCTGCCTAATACTAACAAGGCCAAATATCTCATATGCAATAGGAGTAGTAAGCCGATTCATGCAAACACCAAATAAGCCACATCTTGATGCAGTAAAAAGGATACTAAGGTATGTTAAAGGTACTATAGACTATGGCTTACTAAATAAAAAGACATATACATCCCAAAAGACCAGATATTGTGATGCCGATTATGATGGTGATTACGACAGACGACGATCAACTACTAGATGTCCTTTTAGCATTGGATATGGAGCTATCTATGGTGGAGTAAGAGATAAACAACAATGTCATTGTCTAGCATGGAGGCAAAATATCGTGCTGCGGCAATGGCAGCTCAAGAATGTTTGTGGCTACTACAATTCTTAAAAAAATATTTGATGTAAATTTGGATATATAAAAATCATGCAATTCTATATCTATTCCCAATCATGTTTAATTAAAATATTAATTCCAAATTACACATATGAGCAAGTGTACTCACCATTAAGTATAGTATATGGAATTAATGAATTTCGATCCTCAAGGAATAAGTACACGCTAATTACTTTTTATTCAATATTTAACTTATCAATTAGATTGATAAAGAATAAAAATAAAAATAAAGATAAAGACAAAATATATACACAACTCTTGGAGAGAAAAATATGGAATTGAATAGTTATTCTTAAGAATATGATAGATAATAATGTGTACTTATACTATTGTCATTATGTTTTATGTAATAATATGAGGCATTTCGTTCCATGAGTAGTGCATTTAGTTTTGTGGTCATCAAGTACATGACTTGATAGTAAAACCCTATAACAAATACAATGACTATTATTAAATTGTCCCTGACCAATTATTATTAGTGGAATAATAATAAATTAAGATTAGTATGCTTGTGACTTGATGGCTATGTTTTACTGGTCATGGATATATGTGATATCAAGTCAAAATATAAATAAATGTTAGAGAACATTGTATTGGACATGACCCACAGTAAGAATACTTCATGGAACATGTCATAAATACTTTCTAGCCATAATGATATTAGAAGTCCTTCGTGTGAAACCCCAGTCGGAACCAACCTTAGAGTAAGGGGGTTGGGATGCATATCATACTTAATTGCATGTTTAAATATATTTTTATATGATTTTATGTGCTTTGAATTTGTATTTTATAGTCTGGAGGGCTTGATTATGATTATTGAGTAAGAAGGGCAAAATGGTAATTTTTGCTTGAGGAGGAAATAGGGAGATGGCTTGAGGATTAAATAGGAAAAATATTTTAGAGAGAAAATAAAAACAAGAGTTGTTGTGATTTAGTGGTTAGAGCTTTGGAATTAATTCTTGAGGTCTTGGGTTCAAATTCCATCGTGGAGCTTTAGCATTATTAAATTTTATTTTTGCTTGGCAAGGGGTATTTTCGGCCTTAAGAACCTTAGCATAGGGTAGAGGTGTTGTCCTAGGGGAGACATGATAGGAGTACTCTAATCCTATTCTTGTGCCTACTCAAAATTTTCTAAGAGAATTCATTTCTTCTTGATCTTTAATTTCTCTTAATTCTCAATTCATTAGATTGGTCAAATTTGTTCAAGCCAATTTCATTCCAAAAATTTCAGTAAAGTTCTATGGCTTTGAAGGTTCAAAATGTCTTAGTGAAAGACATCTTATGGTCTGAAATGTGGTAGAGATGTGGGAGATTCCAAGAGAATAAATCCCTCTAGTGAACCTTCTAAAATTGCACTCTAGCTAGGTTCATTTTTCCTTCATGCATGAACTGAAATTTTTTCAGCTTCTTGTGCCTTCAAGGTGTCGAAATTCTTAGCCATTATTCCCTCCTAAATGCTGCCAGAAAATGGCCTTTTGATCGTGTAACACCCCGGAAAACCTAGGCCCGCCAAGGCCGGGGATGTCGCCCCGTCCAAAGGACAAGAGGTCTTTATAACTAAGTCACAAATAAAAATTGCTGGAATAAATAATACTCAAGCTAAAAGAATCAATTACAACCCAAAAATACTTCAGAAGTGATGGACAAAACGAGCACAGGGAGCCATGGACGGATAAAAACAAAGACCAAAAAAAAATTTATACGCGAGCCATAAAGGCCATGCGGAAGCATGAAGATCATACATTTGCGTTCCTTAACCCTCCTAGGTTGCGTAGGAACAGACTGAACGGCTGGAATCGCCTCGCTTTGCACAGTTGAAGGAGCTTCCGGTTGAACACCCGCTAGCCTTCGACTTCATCTTGTTTGCATTAACGCTTAGCTCTCCAGCTCTCGGGATATTCCTTAGCCTACCCTCTAGCCGGAGAACACTATGGTGAAGAGGAAGGGTCTCAATTCTCCTTGGTTCGTTCGCTATTGGTTAGCAAAGAACAAGGGAAAAACAAGAAGAAGGAGAGAGCTTTTGTGAGAGAGAGAGAGAGACTCACGTGAGTCTTTTCTTGGGAAGGAAAATAATTACGGTTTTTTTTCTTTTCAAAGAGTTGTTTATATTTAGCCAAAATTAGGTCTCTCAATCTCTGATAAACATATCCCCGGGATTTCAAAATATCCGGATGTTATCCTGAGAAACAGTTTGGCCTAACCTTAAACTCCTCTTAACCGGATCTGGAAAAAACCCTAAGGTCTAAGCTATTAGGCCAGATAAATATTTATTATTTTTCTTGGACCCAAAAAGCCCAAAATAATAAATATTAATTATTTATTTTCTGGGCTTACATAAGTAACCCAATAAATAATTAATGAGCCCAAATGAACCATAATAATTAATCTTTAATTATTTATTTCTTGGGCCTACATAAATAACCCAATGAATAATTAAACATTAATTATTTCCCCTAATTTAAGCCCAGGTTAATTTCTTAATTATTTATACTGGACCTAGGCCCTGAATAATTAATTAACCAAATAAACTAGATAATTAATTTCTCTCAACTCCTATTTTATTTATTTAATTATTTATTTTATTCCAGTCCAATGATAAATTAGACTTCCTGAATAAAATAAAATAAAACAAAATAAAATAAAATCTTCTTCAACTGAGACCAAATCCTCAACCCAAAAATAGTTAGGACTTACGGGCTATCCCGAGGACCAAAAAGACACATCGCCTTGACTGCTAAAATGACCAAAATACCCCTGCTATATAAATAGCTGTATTTTGCATTTTAAATATTTTCTAATATCACCATAAGGAAATATTGACCCCAAGGACAATGCTGCATTCGCAAAGTCTCCGACCTATAGGTGAAATGACTAAAATACCCCTCTACACATTGCCGCACATTTAGAGAGGAAGAAGTGTACTAACACACCTCTAAATGACATCTACCATCCTTAGGCTTCTAGTCCAATGATCCACGACTTCCTGGAGTGTTTCCGCTTTCCAAGGGAGCTACCCTAAAGCAAACATCCAAGTCATGTTTCCCAGGGCCCTGGCTAATTTAGACCATTCGGACAACCACAAGGGGCGATATAGTGCAGAAACTATCTTGTATAAGTCTGTCTTAACTAACTAGTCACACATACCCAACATGCAAGTATATTGGCCCTATGATAGAACCTCAACTACAGCAAATCAAAGTATATGCTTCCAGCTTCACTAGACCACCAACTCATACTCAAGTCGTAGAGTACTAGTCCACGCTATAGCGGTAGTAGTCTAGGTTTCTACCATATAGTACTTTGAGAAACCACTACTACAGGTCATGTTCTACGTATTCGAAATACGCTTATGTCATGAAGTGAGTGGACTACCCACTGGCTAAAGGTAAGTCATTCCCCATTTTGAATTCATAACATAATAACCTAAACATGATGAGGTTCCCAGTCTCATCAATAGGTTAAGAACAAATGTTTATGTGTTAAATAACCCGTGATCCATACCTTACTGTGAAAGACCACCATTCACCTGGATCACTTATTTAAACACAATGGGTCTGTTCCAAACGAAAATCGTGCACAAACAAAAAGTAAATTTACAAACAATTTCTGAAAATAAATTCTTTTATTAAATAATTCGATTTTACATCAGAAACCTAGTCTAAGAGGGCATACAATCCAACAATCTCCCACTTGCACTCTAAGACTAGGTAAGTCCATAGGTGCCCACCCCTATGGCGTCTAAGTGTCTCTTGAAGACTCTCTCAGCCAAAGGCTTGATGAATGGGCCTGCTAGATTGTTTTCTGAGGTAATATGCTCCACCACGACTTCCCGTCTCTGGATGAAATCCCGGATCAGGTGGTACTTCCTCTCGATGTGTTTCCCCTTCTTGTGGTTCCGAGGCTCCTTAGATTGCGACACTGCTCCAGTGTTGTCGCAATACATCACAACCGGCCTATCCATATGTGGTACGACTCCAAGTTCTAAAAGAAACTTCCGGAGCCAGACTGCTTCTTTGGATGCTTCCGAAGCTGCCACATACTCAGCTTCCATGGTTGAGTCAGCAATACAAGATTGCTTGATACTCCTCCATGAAATTGCTCCTCCAGACAAGGTGAAGACATATCCACTAGTGGATTTTCTCTCATCCTTATCCGCCTAGAAGTCTGAGTCTGTGTATCCTGTAGGAACCAAATCATCGACCACAGTAAACCGACATATAATCTCTCGTTCCCTTGAGGTACTTGAGAATATGCTTTACAGCTTGCCGATGAAGCTCCCCTGGGTTTGACTGATATCTGCTAACTAAGCCCACGGCAAAGTAGATATCTGGCCTAGTACACAGCATGGCGTACATGAGACTTCCCACCGCCGAAGCGTAAGGAATCCTACTCATTCTGTCCTTATCTTCTTGAGACTTAGGACAGTCCTTCGAAGAAAATGACAACCCATGTCTACAAGGGATTAGAGCTCCCTTGCATGAGTCTATGCTGTACTTGGCCAGCATCTTGTCAATGTATGTCGCTTGGGATAATCCTAACATTCTCTCGCTTCCTATTTCTAAGAAGCCTAATCCCGAGAATGTAGTCGGCTTCTCCCAAGTCCTTCATACTTGAATTGACTAGACAGCCAAACCTTTGTAGATGACAATGTCCCTACATCATTTCCAATGAGTAGAATGTCATCCACATACGAGACAAGAAAAACCACATTGATGCCTTCAAGTTTCCTGTACACGCATGGTTCATCTTCGTTTTGAATAAAACCATAAGACTTTACGAGTCTCATCAAAACGAATGTTCCATGCTCTTGATGCTCGCTTAAGTCCATAAATGGACTTCTTAAGCTTGCAAACCATGTGTTCCTGGCCTTCAGCAATGAAGCCTTCCGGTTGGGACATATAGATGTCTTCGCTAAGATGGTCATTTAAGAATGCCGTCTTGACATCTATTTGCCATATCTCGTAGTCATAGTGACGAGGCGATGGCAAGGAGGATGCGAATGGATTTAAGCATGGCTACGGGGAAAAGGTTTCCTCATAGTCGATACCCTCTTTACGAGTATACCCTTTCGCCACAAGCCTAGCTTTGAAGGTTTCCACCTTCCCATCCGCTCCTCTCTTCCTCTTGTATACCCACTTGCACCCAATGGGTTTTATCCCTTCAGGTGAAGCTACAAGATCCCAAACCTGATTGAGGTACATAGACTCAATCTCGGCTTTCATTGCTTCATGCCACAGATTTACATCGGCATCAGCAATAGCCTCCTCGTATCTAGCGGGGTCTTGTTCTCGATGGTCGGAAACCGGCTCAAAGGCTTCTCCAGTCCATCTATCCGGAACCCTAGACACTCTTCCACTACGACGAGGCTCCATTTGTACAGGCTCTTGAGGCTGTGCCTCTTCTTGTTCCAAAATCGGGTCAATAGAAGTTGATTCCATAGATAACTTCTCCTGAAGTTCCAACCTCGTTGAACCTTTAGTGGAAGTACTTTGATCATCTTCCAAGTATCTAGCATTGGTGCTGACTAGTACCTTACGCTCCTTAGGATGATAAAAATAGCCTCCTTTTGTCCCTTTTGGATACCCAACAAAATAGCATAATTCGATCTTGGTTCCAACTTGTCTCCCTTGATCGGTACATAAGTTGGACACCCCCAAATCCTGAGATGATTCGGACTTGGCTTACGCCCGGTCCACATCTCATAGGGAGTCCTAGGTGCCGACTTGGAAGGCACCAAGTTCGAGAATATATGCCGCTGTTTCCGGGGCATATCCCCAAAAGGACATCTGGAAGAGTAGCATGAGACATCATGCTTCGGACCATTTCCATCAACGTCCTGTTCCTTCTCTCGGCTACTCCGTTCTGTCGGGGGTTCCGGCGCGAGAGGCTGGGATACTATCCCATGATGTACCATGTAGTCCTTGAATTCACCTAGGAGGTACTCTCCACTACGATCCGATCGTAAGGTTTTGATTAATTTACTGTCCAGACGCTCCACTTCAGCCTTAAACTCTTTGAACTTGTCAAAAGAGTCAGACTTACGTCTCATCAGGTAAATGTAACCATACCTCGTACAATCATCCGTGAACGTGATGAAGTACTCAAAACCTCCCCTAGCTGGTGTAGACAATGGACCGCACACATCAGTGTGAACAAGACTCAACACCTCCTTGGCTCTATCCGCCTTTGGTGTAAAAGACCTTTTGGTCATTTTTCCCATCAGGCAGGATTCACACTGAGGCCAACTTTCCAATCTCAATGAGCCCAAAGGCCCATCATGGATTAGCCTACGAATCCTGGTTGAGTTAATATGACCCAACCTCAGATGCCAAAGGTATGAATCATTGATATTGGTCTTTCTCTTCTTAGTTAAAGGTTCAGACAGAGCGTTATTTGATTGGTTATTAATAGGGTTTAAAAAGAACAAATTTCCATACATGTGCCCAGTACATAAAATTTCTCCATCTCTACTGATAGAAATACCAGAATGGAAAGATACAGAATATCCTTGATTAATAAGTTTTGCAACTGAAATCAAATTCTGACGAAAACCAGGTACATATAAAATGTCTTTTAAAACCACTATCTTATTACAATAAAAAATAAGATCCAGCTCTCCCATTGCAAGGGCCCAGGACTTGTGCTCCATTACCCACTCGAAGCCCATGTTCGCCCTTCTTGAGTCTTCTTATCTTCCTAAACCCCGCAAGGAGTTACGAGATATGATCGGTGGCTCCTGAATCAACAATCCAAGTGGAAGTTGATCCTACCATTGATATGGACTCTAGATAGTAAACATTACCTGTGGGGTTTTCTTGGCCTGAAGATCTGGACACTCCTTTTTCCAGTGTCCCTTCTTTCCACACTTGAAGCACTTGCCCTTTGGTTTGTCCTTGGGCTGGTTCTTGGGCTGGGATTGCTTGCATTCCCCTTCTTCCTCTTGAACTTTCTGGGCTTAGGCCCAGTTCTTGAAGAAGAGGCCTTAGCAATCATGGCCTTAGACTGCGGCTTCATGACCTTCTCCGCCATCTGGAGCTCCTTCATCAGTTCAGTCAAACTCATGTTCAACTTGTTCATGTTATAGTTTAACTTGAGGCGAGTGAAAGAGCCCGGTAGAGATTCGAGAACCATGTCCACTTGGCTCTCGGGGTCAATGACGACCCCTAAGATTTCTGCCTCCTCGAAAGCGGCAATCATCTTGAGCATATGCTCTCGGACTGATGCTCCCTCAGCCATCTTAGTGTTTACAATTGTTCGAAGAGCCTCCTGCCTTGCGGGCCGGCTCTTGTCCGCGAACATAGTTGCCAACGATTGACTTATGTCATATGCAGAAGCCATGTGCTCGTGTTTTGACTGGAGCACATTAGACATGGAAGCTAACATATAGCAACGTGCCATTTCGTCAGCTTTCTTCCATGCCTTTTCAGCCTCTCGCTCTTCAGCGGTGGAACCTTCCCCGATAACAGGGCAGGTTTCGTAAAGGACATACTTATACTCCTCGAGTTTGTGAGTATTATGTCCGGGTTCCTTTTCCGAGTCCACATAGTTTGGACCCGTTAACTTATTCTCCCTGAGAATAACGGCCAATGGACTAAAAGAACCTCCCACCATTTCTGAAAATCGAAAATAAAAGAAAGAAATTAGTTTGTGAAAACAAAATGAAATTTGTGCACTGAAAATAATTTGGCTCTTAGGAAAATTGACATAGCTTCTTGGGAAGATTAACAGTTTCCTAAGCTAAGTGTATTAACCACCACAAATTAATTTCCCTTCTAGGTAATGGTCTAGAGAATAACTCCATCGTGGGATGGCCGTTTCCTCTCATTTCCTATGGACATACCTCGCACTATAACCTCCAACGTGGGCTGGCCGATCATAGTACGTGCCCCGGGTTATTAATTACATCCTTCCATTAGATCTAGATCCTTGTGGTATCCCCATCCTATACGGGTTCACTCCCGGGGGTGACGCGAGGGGATCCACGATCTCTAATGAGGACCGTGATGGAAGCAGTGGGGCCGTTGGAACCCCTCTCCCACTTAGTCTTTTAAAATTAAGGTTTTCGGAAAATATCCTTTTGAAATTTCCATTAAGTTTTTCTTAACTCAAAAATAAAATATCTAAGTCCAATAAAATCTCTATGTCAAGGCTTATATCCTTTGAGAGATTTCCTCCATGGACTAATTTTATATAAGTTAAAACTTAATGATTTCAAAAATTTCCAATTAAAACTTTCTAGAGACTTTGGTCTCAAGTTTATTTGACAAAATCATTTTTCTAGTCCAAAACAAAACAAAATGGCTCTCCATTTTAATTTACAAAAATATCTAAATCCAATATATTTTCTATGTCAAGGATTAAATCCTTTGAGAAAATATTCAAGGATTAATTTTTGTACCAATTAAAATAACCATTTAGTTTTTAAAGAAAAATATTTTTCCTTGCCAAAACAAAAGGTTCCCAAAGACTTTGGTCTTTGAGGAAAAGCACACATAGGTACATAAAAAAAATAGCATGCTAGAAAACAATAAACGTTTTCATGCTTTTCTATTTTTTAAACCTAAGTGCCCAAATAATAGAATTAAACACATTAATTAATTAATTAATTGATCTTGTTTAATCCTAAAATCCCTTACTAATATTTTTCATGCAAATATATTCCAAGAATATAAATATTGCAAAAATATTAACTTACGCTAGTATGGGACCCCAAAACGAAAAAGAAAAAAAAATTAAAAAAAATTGCCAAAAAATGGGTGGCGGTCCACTTGCACCGGCCGCACGGGATCCGCGCCGAGAATGGCCTGCGGTCCACCGCAGCCGCAATGCACCGCGCCGCACCGGATCGCACGCCAGCCACGACCCGTGGACTTCGCCGCGCCGCGACCCGCGCCCGGTTCTCCTCTGCTTGCCGACCCGCGATCCGGCCCGCGAGCTGCCCGGTTGGACCTTCTCGACCGCGCGCAAACCCGAAAATCAAACGAATTAAATTGTAAAATTTGCAATTGAATTCGGCTTCAATCCAACCGCGATTGGCTCGGCTCGCGGCTCCGAAGCTACGGCTCCACTCACGAAACGAAGCGGCTCGGCTCGGCGGCTCGGCTCCGGTCGGCGGCTTATGAACGGTTTTCTTCTTCTCCGTTTTTCCACCCGCGCGAATTTTTCACAGAAAATTTTTTTCTTCGATTTTTTTTCTGCCTTCTTTGGCTTCTTTGGACATTTTTACTTATAAAAACTCATCCAAAACATAACCACAACCGCCTATACCCATTAAAATTGGGTTTACACGATTAAAACACCAAAGCCAAAAAAAAATTTACAGAGGGTCCTATGCTTCCACTGTGAAGCTTACATCAAGCCTATCCCATACCAAAACAGCGAAGGATCACAGGTATAATCATCTTCTCCATTTTATTAACTACCATGCTCCCTATATTGATCAAAACCAATGGCTCTGATACCACTTTGATGGACAAAACGCAGCACAGGGAGCCATGGACGGATAAAAACAGAGACCAAAAAAAAATTTATACGCGAGCCATAAAGGCCATGCGGAAGCGTGAAGATCATACCTTTGCGTTCCTTAACCCTCCTAGGTTGCGTAGGAACAGATTGAACGGCTGGAATCGCCTCGCTTTGCACAGTTGAAGGAGCTTCCGGTTGAACACCCGCTAGCCTTCGACTTCGTCTTGTTTGCATTAACGCTTAGCTCTCCAGCTCTCGGGATATTCCTCAGCCTACCCTCTAGTCGGTGAACACTATGGTGAAGAGGAAGGGTCTCAATTCTCCTTGGTTCGTTCGCTATTGGTTAGCAAAGAACAAGGGAAAAACAAGAAGAAGGAGAGAGCTTTTGTGAGAGAGAGAGAGACTCACGTGAGTCTTTTCTTGGGAAGGAAAATAATTAGGGTTTTTTTCTTTTCAAAGAGTTGTTTATATTTAGCCAAAATTAGGTCTCTCAATCTACGATAAACATATCCCCGGGATTTCAAAATATCCGGATGTTATCTGAGAAACAGTTTGGCCTAACCTTAAACTCCTCTTAACAGTATCCGGAAAAAACCCTAAGGTCCAAGCTATTGGGCAGGATAAATATTTATTATTTTTCTTGGACCCAAAAAGCCCAAAATAATAAATATTAATTATTTATTTTACGGGCTTACATAAGTAACCCAATAAATAATTAATGAGCCCAAATGAACCATAATAATTAATCTTTAATTATTTATTTCTTGAGCCTACATAAATAACCCAATAAATAATTAAACATTAATTATTTCCCCTAGTTTAAGCCCGGGTTAATTTCTTAATTATTCATACTTGGACCTAGGCCCTGAATAATTAATTAACCAAATAAACTAGATAATTAATTTCTCTCAACTCCTATTTTATTTATTTATTTATTTATTTTATTCCGAGTCCAATAATAAATTAGACTTCTGAATAAAATAAAATAAAACAAAATAAAATAAAATCCTCTTCAACTGAGACCAAATCCTCAACCCAAAAATAGTTAGGACTTACGGGCTATCCCGAGGACCAAAAAGACACATCGCCTTGGCTGCTAAAATGACCAAAATACCCCTGCTATATAAATAGCTGTTTTTTGCATTTTAAATATTTCCTAATATCACCATAAGGAAATATTGACCCCAAGGACAATGCTGCATTCGCAAAGTCTCCGACCTACAGGTGAAATGACTAAAATACCCCTCTACACATCGTCGCACATTTAGAGAGGAAGAAGTGTACTAACACCCCTCTAAATGACATCTACCATCCTTAGGCTTCTAGTCCAATGATCCACGACTTCCTAGAGTGTTTCCGCTTTCCAAGGGAGCTACCCTAAAGTAAACATCCAAGTCATGTTTCTCAGGGCCCTGGCTAATTTAGACCATTCGGACAACCATAAGGGGCGATATAGTGCAGAAACTATCTTGTATAAGTCTGTCTTAACTAACTAGTCACACATACCCAACATGCAAGTATATTGGCCCTATGATAGAACCTCAACTACAGCAAATCAAAGTATATGCTTCCAGCTTCGCTAGACCACCAACTCATACTCAAGTCGTAGAGTACTAGTCCACGTTGTAGTGGTAGTAGTCTAGGTTTCTACCATATAGTACTTTGAGAAACCACTACTACAGGTCCTGTTCTACGTATTCGAAATACGCTTATGTCATAAAGTGAGTGGACTACCCACTGGCTAAAGGTAAGTCATTCCCCATTTGGAATTCATAACATAATAACCTAAACATGATGAGGTTCCCAGTCTCATCAATAGGTTAAGAACAAATGTTTATGTGTTAAATAACCCGTGATCCATACCTTACTGTGAAAGACCACCATTCACCTGGATCACTTATTTAAACACAATGGGTCTGTTCCAAATAAAAATCGTGCACAAACAAAAAGTAAATTTACAAACAATTTCTGAAAATAAATTCTTTTATTAAATAATTCAATTTTACATCAGAAACCTAGTCTAAGAGAGCATACAATCCAACAAAAAGTACATCCATGAAATTCCAAAACAAAAACCATAATTAAAATCATCCACACTCGTCTCCCAAAGCAGTACATAATATCAAAAAAACACGTTCTCTTCCAAGGTAGCTACTCATCCACAACAGGATCAACCTGAAATCATGATAAAAAGTGGTGAGACAGAAATCTCAGTAAGTCCGTATATGCTTTGGGTATTTAGTAGAAACAGTTCGTGGATGCAAAGTGTGAAATCTTTATAAGAGAAACATTGGCAAGCAATAAACATTAGTCAAAAGCAAGGGTGGTGTTTTCCTCTTTTTGAAATCATACAAGTGCACAATAAAATCAACCACTCATAAAGGTGGTCATGGGTTACTACACGTTGGGCCCCATAACCGGTCAGAATGTCTAACACTTTATGCAGACTGACAAAAGAAATACTGGCAAACAATGAATGATGTTCAAAAACAAGAATGGCATTTTGGCTTATCTAGCCGTACATAATTTATAAGATCAACCACTCGAAAGAAAGGATTATGGGTTACCACACGTTGGGCCCCATAATCGGATGGTCAGAATGCCTAACACTTTGTACAGACTGACAAAAGGTAGGTGATCGGCCTACCGGGCAAGATACTCCTCCTTCTCTATACCCAAACAACAACCGGGTGTCCATTCCGGCAAAACACAGTCACTTAACTGAGTTAAACAAATCGCTAGCTCGGACCGGCCTGACTAAGTAGTACTGACATTTCTCTAAGTTGAGCTTATCTTCTGGAGGTGGCCTCCTGCCAGAAGACTCACTCTTGCTCTTCAAAACTAGTACTACTAGCCTACCCTTATTGAGTACTCAACGTAACGTATCCCACTTGGGAGAAAATGAACAAAACACAGTTCCACTTGAAAATGGCAATTAAGGTTTTCCAAAGTCTGGGGCAAAACTGGTTTTAGAAAGAGTTTTAGGTTTTGAGTAAAACCGCCCCTTGATTTGCAAATAATTTATTTGTCTGAAATGAGAATGGAAATAATCATCAATTGCCTTTACAGAAATGAGTGACCATGCACCCTACATTTAGCTTGCCATAAAAAGAATCATTTTTGCATCAAACAGATTTTATGCAGGAGCTTACCTGATCCTTGCTCACAACAAATGTCTCCAATAGCTGACCTGACCCACATAGGGTAAATACAAACCACAATCAAACTCAAGCCAAAGAATCACTTTCTCAAATAAAACTAACTCAACTTACTACAGTCATATCCCTAGTGTCCCAAGCTTTAAGGCTCAATAATAAATAAAAGGGTTTATAAAACAATTCTAGTTTGATATTAAAATAACTAGAGTTTGGGAAATAGGTACAAAAAGTTGAAGGTTTAAATCTTGCTAAAATTAAATTATGGTTTATTTGAAAAAAGGTCCAAGGTAGTATTAGGTACAATAATGATTCATTAATAATTTAGTTGTTAGAAAATAATTGATAGCTAAAATTTGTTGAAAATAAATTTAATGAGTCTTGCTTGAAAAATAATAAGTAAATCCTTAATGGGTTTTGATTAAAAGATAATAATTAAATTTTTAGTAATAAATATTTTATTAATTATAATTATTTCCATAAAAGGCTTTAATTGATTTTATCATTTTAAATAATTTTTTTCCCAGCAAAAACTATTATTTATTTGACTAGAATATCACTATTTTATATAAAAGACCAAATCCACATTTTCCCATGGTTTTCAAAATTTTACTAGAAAATTCATATTATTAAATATTTTATTAATGAAATAAAATTTAGCTTAGGGACAACTAGACCATGATCATAAATATATTTCTATGGCTAACCACAAACATGAACATATATAACCCTTCAATTCATCAAATCATTCAAATCATGCATACAAGCATAGATCTCAGTTTATCAAAACATGATATAACCCCTACTAGCAAAAATAAGATCATGGCTTCAATAATCCAACATGAATATAAATCATATTCACCAAAGGTGACATAATCTCTAACATACTTCATCACAAATACTACCTATGACATGGAGACATGCATTAAATCTCAAATCATCATATAATCGACCAAGATAATCCATCCATGCATAAATTCCATCTCCTTCATATTCATACATACATTCATGCTTCAATCTCAACAATATATATATATATACTTAAATCCTATCGCCATCCACCTACTATCATCATCATCCTAGAGACATGAATCTAGAGTTTAAAAGAAAGGTTGAAGGGACTTACTTGCTTGATGAATGCTTTGAAGGAGTTTAGAGTAGATCTCAACTCCTAGATGTCTAACTTTGTCCATGGGAGATGGCGAAAGCATGTTCATGGGAGAAAAAGTCATTCAGCCAAGAGAGGGGAATTTTCGGCCATGAGAGAGAGAGAGAGAGAGAGAGAGAGAGAGAGAAAGAGAAAAAAAGAAATCATTAGTATGTTTATTCGCATAGGTTCTCATTAGGGATCAAGATTGGAGAAGATGAAGTTGTTAGAATAAATTTACCTTGAAGGTGTTCTTGACCTTAAACAGAAATTTCTGGTTTTTGATCCAAAAGTGCTAGTTGGATTTTGGAGTTTGATGTTAAAAATGGTACAGATGGACTCACAGCAATGAATAGATGAAATCTGAAATTTTAAGAGGTAGTTTGAAGTGATTTGGAGAGGTATTAGGTGAAAGGAAGGAGTAGGTGTTCTTGGTGTAGTGTGTGTTCTTGAAGGTTGAAGAAAATCGAGATATGGTAATGCACAGCTGTTGAATTTTTGTGAGAGATATGGGTGGATGAATTTCTGTAGGGTTTAGGAGGTTGATTCTCTGATTTGGAAGGGAAAAGGAAAGGTTAGTTGTTACAATCTTTGAAGAATATTTTTAAGAAGTGAATTTGGAAACTAAATATTCCAAGAATATCTTGATTGTTGGACAGCTTTTGGAAATCTGCCATGGCTGATTGTTTGAGCAGAATTTCATGGGATTAATGCTGACTTATGGTGGCTGAAAGTAGGGTGTACAATGATGAAGAAGAAGTCTGGTCCATTGAGCAAAATATTATGGAAGGTTGCTAAATAAGATGACCGAAATTTTGGAAACCAACCAAGCTTAATTGCGGGAATTTTGTAGAGAGATTTTCGGACAGCCATTGATGGAATTTCATGCAGAAGTTCAAGGGGCCCAATGGAGCTCTGTTTGGGGAGGTTTAAGGAAGGTTTTTGCAGAAGTATCTTGGTGTTTCAGTTGGAAGAAGAAGAGAAAACGAGCTGGACAAAAATCTGCACAGGAATTTTCGCTGTACAGTGAATTTTCTGGCAGATTTTCGTCTGCTACTTCCAGCTGTTTTGCAGCTAGTTTTAAAGGGGATTTCAGGGGTATTCAAGGCTGGTTTCCAGCCTTCTTTATGGAGGAAAAACATGGCTAAGGTGCTGTACAAATTCTGAAAGAAAACAGCTTGGTTTTGAGCTCTCAAAATCGATTTTCGTACAGGAATTTTTCCTGCTTTGCTCCAGTTTGAGCAGTCCGAATTTGGTCAAGAACTTTCAGGTTTCCAACTGATCCTAAAGACCATTTTTCTGGCAGCATTTGGGAGGGAATGTTAGCCAAAAATTTCACCCTTTTGAAGGTACAACAATGCTGGAAAAATTCCAGCTCATTCATGAGGAAAGATGAACTAAGCTAGAGGAAGAATTTCAGCAAGCTTTCAAGAGGGTTTTTCCCCTTGAATTTTTCCCCCAAATCATTTACATTTTCCAAACCATGAGATGCCTTTTACTATGACATTTTGATCCTAAAAGACCTTAGTCCTCTACTGAATTTTCTGGAAAGGAAAAGGATAGAACACCTTACTCAAGCTAAGGAGTTGGAATTTAAGAAAAGCTAAAGATCAAGGGAGAATGAATTCCCTTTTGGCATTTCACGAAGAACAAAAGAGTGAAGTGAGAATTCTCCTAACATGTCTCTCCTAGGACATCATCACCACATTGATCTAGGCCCTCATGGCCGAAACCATCCTTTTCCAAGCAAAATAAAATTTACTCAAGCTAAAACCTCTATGATGGATTTTGAACCTTAGACTTCAAGAATTAATTCCAAGGCTCTAACCACTAAACCACAATAACCCTTGTTGCTATTTCTTCTGGAAAAATTATTCCCTATTCAATCCACAAGCTATCTCCTTATTTTCACCTTGGGCAAAAATTACCATTTTGCCCCTCTCACACATCACTCACCAACAAGACTTCAAGATAGTAAAAATCAAATTCAAAGCACATAGAAATCATATGAAAACATATTTAATCATGAAATAAAGCATGATATGCATCCCAACCCCCTTACTCTAAGGTTGGTTTTGGCTGGGGTTTCACAGATCGGCTTGAGATCTGAATTTTTCTGGCCATTTTCGGACTGCACAAATGCTGTGCAAAACAAGAGAAATTTCTGGTTGAATTCGCAGCTTTGGAGGTCTAAAACCAAGCTGTTTTCTTTCAGTTTTTGCTCAGTATCTTAGCCACATTTTTCCTCCATAAAGAAGGCTGGAAACCAACCTTGAAAGACCCCTGAAATCTCCTCCAAACTCTCTGCAAGCTGACTGGAAAATGGCAGCCAAAACTGTCCAGAAATTCCAGCACCTTGAGAAAATTCTGTACAGGAAAATTTCCAACTTTGTTTCCTAATTCATCCCTGGCCGAAACTTCAGCTTTCTTGTGCATAAACCACTCTTAAACAGTCATGATCAAAACTCCATTGTCTTCCCAAGCTCCTGCACGAAAATCAGACATGGCTGCCCGAAAATCTCTCCAGCAAATCTCTGCAATCATGCTTTGATTAGATACCAAAATTCTATTAACATTAATTTAGCAATGTTCCATAAAATGTTCCTCAAACAACTAGACTTATTCTTCACCATTTCACTCCATCTTTTTAACCACCATTACCCCTCTTCAATTAGCTTTCATCCAGCAGAAACACTGCACAACAATTCGGCCATAGCAGCTTCCCAAAAGCTCTCTAATGATCAAAGATATTCTTGCTATATTTAGTTTCCAAATTTGATTCCTTAAGATATTCTTTTAGGATTTCAACAACTAGCCTTTCATTTTCCCTTCCAAACCAGAAAATCATCTACCAAAACCCTACAAACAATTCGGCCAGCCCTAATCTTTCAGAATTTCGATAGCTTCAAATCAAAACCTCTCTACTCTCTTCAACCTTCAAGAATACATAGCACACCAAGAACACCTACTCCTTCCTTTCGCCTAATACTCCTCCAAATCACTTCAAACTTCTTCTAAAAACTCCAGAATTCATCTACTCATTGATGTGAGTCCATCCATACCATTTTTAACATCAAACTCCAAAATCCAACTTGCTCTTTTGGATCAAAAACCAAAATTTTTGTGAAGGATCAAGAACACCTTCAAGGTAGGTTTGTTCTAACAACTTCATCTTCTCTAATCTTTGATCTCTAATGAATATGTATATGAATAAACATGCTAATGGAATCTCTCTCTCTCTCTCTCTCTCTCTCTCTCTCTCTCTCTTGGCCAAACCTCTCTCCTTCTTGGCCGAATGGCTTCTTCACCAATGGCCATGCTTTCTTCATCTTCCTTGGACGGATCTAGTCATCTAGGAGTTGAGATCCATTCAAAACTCCTTCAAGGTATTCATCAATCAAGTAAGCCTTTTTAACCCTCCTTTTAAATTCTAGACTCATGTCTCTAGGATGATATTAATAGAAGATGGATTATGAATAGGGTTTGAGTACGAATTGTTGTGATAAGTTGAGATTGAAGCATGAATATATGTATGACTATGATGGAGATGATATTTATGCATGAGTTGATTATCTTAATTAAATGTATGGTGTTTTAGGGTTTAATGCATGCCTCCATGATTAAGTATGCTAGAGATTATGTCATCTATGATTAATAGGATTTATATTCTTGTGTGATTATTAAAGCCATGGTTATATTTATGCTAGTAAAGGTTAGATCATGCCTTAGTAAATTTGGACCTATATTTATATTCATGATTTGGATGATTTGATAATATGAAGGGGTGAATATGTTCATGATTGTGGTTAGCAATAGAATTATGATCATGACCTAGTTGTCCCTAAGCTAATTTTATTTCTTCAATAAAATAGTTAATATTATGGTTTTTGCTAGTAATTTCGAAAAATCCTAGGAAGGGTAGATTTGAATTATTATATATAATAAGGATATTTTAGTCAAAAAATAATAGCTTTTGCTAGGAAAAAATAAAATATATAGATATTATATAAAATGATGAAATTAACTAAAGCCGTTTATGAAAATAATCATAATAAGTAAAATATTTATTATTAAAATTTAATTATTATCTTTTAACCAAAACCTATTAAAATTTATTATCTTTCAATCAAGACTCATTAAAATTTATTTTCAACTAATTTTAGCTATCAATTATTTTCTAGCAAATAATTATTAATAAATCATTATTTTACCTAATACCACCTAGGACTCTTCATCAAATAGACTCTAAATTTTTCTTAGCAGGATTTAAATCTTCAGCTTATTAATACCTATTTTCCAAAACACTAATTATTTTGAATATCAAATTAGCCTTGGCTTATAAACCTTTTTATTTATTATTTGGCCTTAAAATTTGAGACACTAGGATCATGGTAGTAGTGAGTTGAGCTAGTTTATTTGTGAAAGCGGATTTTGACTTGAGTTTGATTGTGGTTTGTATTTACCTCATGCGGGGTTTGGTCAGCTGTTGGAGACCTTTTATTGTGAGTAAGAATCAGGTAAGTTCCTGCATCAAACTTGTTTGATGCAAAATGTTTATTATGGCAAGCCAAATGTAGAGTGCATGGACACTCATTTCTGTAAAGGCAATTAAGGATTGATTCCTTTCTTATTTTAGTCAAACAAATTATTTGAAAATCAATAAGTAGATTTACTCAAACTCAAAACTCTTTCTAAAACTGATTTTGACAAAGACTTTGGAAATCCTTAATTGCCATTTTTAAGTGGAACTATGTTATGTTCATTTTCCCAAAAGGAGGGTACGTTATGTTGAGTACTCAATAGGGGTAGGCTAGTAGTACTAGTTTTGAAGAGCAAGAGTGAATTTTCTGGCAGGAAACCACTTCCAGAAGAAAAGCTCAACTTAGAGAAACGTCAGTACTACTTAGTCATGCCGGTCTGAGCTAGCAGTTTTATTTCAGTCAAGTAACTGTGTTATGCCGGAATGAATACCCGGTTGTTGTTTGGGTATAGAGAATGAGGAGTATCTTACCCGGTAGGCCGATCACCTACCTTTTGTCAGTCTGCACAAAGTGTCGGCATTCTGACCGGTTATGGGACCCAATGTGTGCTAACCCATAACCTTTTCTTTCGAGTGGTTGATTTTTATTGATTATGTGTGGCTGGAAAAGCCAAAACATCACTCTTACTTTTGACTAATGTTTATTGCTTGCCAATATTTCTCTTATAAAGATTTCACATTTTGCATCCACGAATTGTTTTCACTGAACACCAAAGCACACATAGACTTACTGAGATTTCTGTCTCATCACCTTTTTACCATGATTTTAGGTCGATTCTGTTGTAGGGATGAGTAGCTAGTGTTATCTGCCTTGGAAGAAAATGTTGTCATTTATTTTTATGTATTGCTTTGGGGAGTTGAGAGTGGATAATTTTATTTATGGATTTATTTTTCTTTTGGGAATGCATGGATTTATTCTTGGGATGTAATAAATTTTAAGGCAAAGTATTATTTTTATTCTGCTATTTTATTCGTGTGACTTAGTTATAAAGACCCCTTGTCCTTTGGACGGGTCGACATCCCCAGCCCTGGTGGGCCTAGGTAGTGGGGTGTTACACTTTGACCTGAATTCATTATAGTTTCATACTTGATAAATTCTATATTTTGACGTTGTCTAAAGTTGTCTTTAACCAAATAATAAATTATACCACGGTTGGATATAGAATAAACCAGGGAGAGGAATATGATTGATAGTGAATGAATTTATCCCTCTCAATTTGGGAGAGATATCCATGGGCCCCTTGATAAGTTAAACTGTTAAAATACATTGTCGTGCTCAAATATATCAATTTGAGATATTGATATCATTTATTTGAACAATCTACTATAAGATCAAGAAATAATTGATTAATCTTAATAAGGATGACATGCTCCGTGTCTTATATTTAATCTGGATATCGTGTGACAAAAGTACTAAATATAAAGTTATGGTTTGGTTCAAAGAGATCACTGATCTTCATTTAACCTGGATAGTTATAATATTTTGCTAAAAACTATTTATAACTTGTGAGCCATTTAAATGTGATTTGGACACACTACCAATGTTAAATGAACCTATAGAGTCACACATTAAGTGAATACGTTAGGTTATGTTTCTGATAACCAGGTTCGATGCATCTGAAAATATGTCTAGGTTAATTGAACCTAGAGAAATGATCAGATACAATGAATTTGAAAATATGTCCACATTTAATGTATCTAGAGGATGTCCAGATTATAAGAATCTTACGCAGTAAATTAATTAGTTAAATTACTGATATAATGACAGAATCTTATCATATTAGTTTTAATTTAATTTGAATTTAAAATACAGTATGATAAGATACTATGATAGCTAGACTCCAAGAGGTTCGGGTGGTTTTAAAAGGAAAACCCTAGTCGTCTTCTTAACTTAGTTCCATCTCAAAACATTCATGCCTTCAATTTTACCAGAAAAATTAAGGCTCTTAAAACACTAGGCGCTAGCACTCCTAAGTAACGAGCTGATTCGTTGTGTGTATTCGATAAAGGGCTTTAGCACATTGCGGCGTCTGGTGATCATTCGAGTTACACGTATGCCAAATAATCAAAAGACAGAGATCTTGATTACGGTAAATAAAGGTAATTCTGTAACCCCTAGATCATCTTAATCATTTGGCTTGAGTCCTCGGAAGAGATTCGCAGATGTTCTCCGCGTTTAGGAGTCCACGAATCTTAACAATGGTATCAGAGCAACTTGCTAAACGATTAGGTCGACTCATCTGTGTTAATCGTATTGTTGAATATATGTATGATATATATATATATATATATATATATGTGTGTGAATGAATGAATGAATTGAATTTGAATGGTGTATATTAGCATGTTCACATGATTATAATTTTAGAATACTTAGCATGCAGACTGCCCGAATTAGGTATAATCTATGTGTCTTAATTATTTAATCAGCCCAGATTAATTGCAGATTGTCTATAAAGTGGTTTATTTTAATGTGATATGGTATCGTAAGCATGCTATCCATCGTTCTAAGTTGCAAATTGTTTGTATTAATCTACCATGATAATTTGTTATCTATATCAATATAGTTAAAAGGGAATGCAAATTTTCTGTAATATGAAAATTCATGATGACTATTACTAAGGGATCCGAACGTTAATCTAATTAATATTCAGAAATCGGAAGGCAAAATCTCATTCAATGAGAGAAGAAAAAATCCTTGGACCCGCCAGGGGCGCTGCCCCTTAGAACCCCGACTATCTGTTCATTGTGTGTTATTCGTTAGCGTACTTTGATTATAGTTGTAGATTAATCTGAATAGTGCATAGAATGGCCCATTTTACCCCAATGTGATTGGCAGGTTTCATTCTGGTTGTTTTGAGTTGTAATTTTTAAATACGGCATGCGTGTCATTTTTTCATTGTTACAAAATTATAGTTGCTTCCTAGAATAGGAATTGTTTTTATTTTACAATCCAATGTAAAAGAAGACGGAGGCTTACAATTACAACCAACAAGGAGTATGCTCAAGGCATTAAAGAATGCTCAAGGAGTTCATATACCTAGATTGACCACCTTGATCTTCACTTTACTCGTGATGATCAATATAGGTTATGAGCCATGCTATATCACTTTTATTTATGTCTTACATGCATATTTGATATGTTTATTTCATGCTTACTACAATCAAATTTTTATTTAATTAAAATATTTTTTAAAAATTATGTTTTAAATGCCTTCCAAAATCAAACACTTGTTATTACTTGAATCATCATATCGTCATTCCTGCCAAAGTAGGATGCTTTTAATTATCTAAGTGAGACAAGACGGAAAATGATTTTCCATATGTTTAATATGGTTTGATTTAACTGGGCTATCAAAATGGTTTTGGGCATAAGGCATTATATGATAATTTTAGTCAGGACATTTGATGCCTATCTCATTTAAATTTGAGTTTTATTTAATTATAATATTAAAGCCAAAGCTTACTTATGATCAAAATAAAAAAAAAAATTTAAAAAGTTTTTTTTTTTTTTTTTTACCCACTAAGAAACATCAAAATATTGAAGTTTCAAAAGTTTAAATGCTTTTAGTGGGAGTTTTTCATTAAGGATTTTGTATGTAGATAATGGCAACAAACAATTGGAATAACTCATTGCGATTTGTGCTCGAGAAAGACAAGCTTAGTGAGACTAACTTTCTTGATTGGGCACGTAACTTAAAAACCGTTCTTAAGTAAGAAAAAAAGCTATATGTTCTTGAAAATTCTATTCCCCCTACTCCAGCAAATAACGCCCTAAGAGTTGAAAAAGATGCTTATAGTAAGTATAAAGATGACTCTAACAATGCTACTTGCCTCATGCTAGCAACCATAAACTCTGAATTTCAAAAACATTTTGAAGAAGCAAAGGCATATGACATGATTGTACATCTTAAAGAAATGTTCCAAAAGTAAGCACGACAAGAGAGATTTAAAACTCATACGGTGTTAAATGCATATAAGATGGTTTCTGGGACCTCGATAAGTGTTCATGTCCTTAAAATAAAGGGCTATCTTGATCATCTTGAAAGCTTGGTGCTCCTGTTAATCATGACATGGCCACAAATTTGATCTTGGGCTCATTACCTCTGAGTATGACCAATTTTTCATGAATTTTAAAATGCATAATATGGAAAAATTCATTACTAAATTGCATAGGATGCTAAAACAAGCTAAACTGAACATTAAGAAGAATACTTCTAGTGTTCTAATAGTTCAAAAGGGGAAAAGGAAAAAGAACAACCAAAAGGGCAAAGTTATGGCTAATAAGGGCAAGAACAAGGCTAAGTCCAAGTTCAAGCCCAAACTTAAGGCCAAGATACCAAAGGAAGGAGCTTGCCACCATTGTAGTGAATAAGGACATTGGTTAAGAAATTGCAAGCTCTATTTGGATGCAAAAAAGAAGGATAGTGAGATTGCCGCTTTAGGTATTTATGTTATAGAAATTAATTTATCTACTTCTGATTCATGGATATTGGATACCAGTTGTGGATCTCATATTAGTATAAATGTGTAGGGTCTAAAAAGGAGTAGAGCCTTGGCAAAAGACGAGGTGGACATACGAGTTGCGAATGGAGCAAAAGTTGTTGCAGTAGCTGTAGGAACTTTTGAATTAATTTTGCCCAGTGGGCTTGTTTTAGAACTAAATAATTGTTTTTATGTTCCTGCTATGTGTAGGAATATTATTTCAGTTACTTTTTTAGATTTAGAAGGTTTTGAATTTGTTATTAGGAATAACATTTGCTTTATTAATAAAAATGGCATTTTTTATAGAGATGCCTCATTATCAAATGGGCTCTATATTCTTAATCTTCATGGATCTTCAAATAAATCTATCCAAAACATTAATGCTAAGAAATTGAAATCCAATTATTTAAATCAGACTTACTTCTGGCATTGTCATTTGGGCCATATAAATGAGAAACGCATTACAAGGCTTCATAATTATGGGCTTCTAAATTCGTTTGATTTAAAATCTTACGAAACATATGATTCTTGTTTATTAGGAAAAATGACTAAGACACCTTTTAAGGGACAAAATGAAAGGGTAACTAATTTATTGGGCTTAATACATACTGATGTATGTGGACCAATGAATACACATGCTAGAGGAGGATTTTAGTACTTCATTACATTTACGGATGATTTCAACAGTTATAGCTACCTATATCTGATGAAACATAAATCTAAATCATTTTAGAAATTCAAAGAATTTCAAAATGAAGTACAAAATCAGCTTGGCAAAAGTATCAAAACACTTCGATCAGATCGAGGTGGTGAATACTTAAGTCACGAGTTTGACGAGCATCTTAAGAATTGTGGAATTATCTCCCAATTAACTCCACCAGGAACACCTCAATAGAATGGTGTATCTGAACGAAGAATCAGAGTTTATTAGATATGGTTTGGTCCATGATGAGTCAAAATGATCTTCTAATCTCTTTTTGGGGTTATGCCTTAGAGATTGTCATATTTATACTAAATCGGGTTCCATCTAAATCGGTTCAGAAAACGCCATATAAGATATGGATTGGGAGACAACCTAGTTTGTCATTTCTCAAGATTTGAGATTGCAAAGTTTATATAAAGCGTCTATTATCTAATAAACTTACACCCAAATCAGATAAATGCATATTTGTGGGGTATCCTAAGGAAACTAAAGGATACCAATTTTATCTCCCAAAAGAAAATAGAGTAATTGTTACACGAAATATATTCTTTCTTGAAAAGGAATTTATTTCCAAAGAATCAGTGGGAGTAAAATAAATCTTAATGAGATTCAAGAACCACAATTAGTATTTGAACCAAATAATGAACCTCGATTAAATGACTCACAAGTCCAAGATGAGCCTACTTCTATAAAACAAGGACCTCGAAGATCTGATAGAGTTCATCAACAACCTGAGAGATATGAATTCCTCATCACTAACGATCACAATATGGAGCTTATGGTTAATGACAAGCCCACTTCCTATCAAGAAGCCATTAAGAGTTCTGACTCTGAAAAATGGCTAGAGGACATGAAGTCTGAGATGCAATCCATATATGATAGCCAAGTCTGGACTTTAGTTAATCCACCTGAAGGGTCAAAAACTATTGGGTGTAAATGGGTTTTCAAAAAGAAAACAGACATGGAGGGAAATGTACATACTTATAAAGCACAACTGGTAGCAAAAGATTATAGACGAATCCATGATATAAACTATGATGAAACTTTTTTACTTAGTTGTAATGCTTAAATCTATTAGAATTCTTCTTACTATAGCAGTATATTATGATTATGAGATTTGGCAAATGAATGTCAAAATTGCGTTCCTTAATAGAAAGTTACTCGAGAATATGTACATGACACAGCTTGAAGGTTTTAATGATCCTTTGAATTCTAATAAAGTGTGCAAGCTTCAAAGATCTATTTATGGATTGAAGCAAGCATCTCAAACTTAGAATCTTCATTTTGATGAAAGCAATTAAAGAATTTAACTTTATCAAAAATGAAGATGAGCTTTGTATTTATAAGAAAACCAATAGGAATGCAATATTCTTTTTAGTACTTTATGTTGATGACATCTTACTCATTGGAAACGACATCCCAACTCTACAAAGTGTAAAGACATGGCTGGGAAATTATTTCTCAATGAAAGACTTAGGTGAAGCTGCCTATATTTTAGGTAAAAGGATCTATAGAGATAGATCTAGAAAGCTAATTGGCCTAAGTCAAAGTGCATACGTTGACAATGTACTGAAAAGGTTCAATATGCAAGACTCTAAGAGAGGATTCTTACCAATGTCGCATGGCATTAAGCTTAGCAAAACTCAAAGTCCTTCCACGAAGGATGAAGAAGAGTGCATGAACAAGATACCATATGCTTCCTCTATAGGATCTATCATGTATGCCATGTTATGTACCCAACCCGATGTCTCATAAGCATTGAGCATGACAAGCAGGTTCCAGTCAAATTCGGGAGAGCCACACTGGACTACTATCAAGAATATACTGAAGTACTTAAGAAGAACTAAAGATATGTTCTTAGTTTATGAAGGACAAGAAGGCGAGCTAGTTGTAAATGATTACACTGATACTAGTTTTCAGTCCGACATAGATTATTATAGATCGCAATCAAGTTTTCTATTTTGTTTGAATGGATGTGTTGTAAGTTGAAAAAGTTCAAAGCAAGACACCGTGGCCGATTCTACTATAGAAGTTGAGTATATAGCTACCTCAACTGCAACTAAAGAAGCAATTTGGATCAAAAAATTCATTACAAAACTAGATGTAGTTCCTAGTATTGTGAACCCAGTGGATCTTTATTGTGACAACAATAGAGGCATTGCACAAGCTAAAGAACCAAGATCACATCAGTGATCCAAACTTATACTTATATTCATCTCATTCGAGAAATTGTTGATAGAGGAGATGTAAAAGTATGCAAGGTATTAATTGATAACAATGTTGCAGATCCACTAACAAAGCCTCTCCCATCGTCTAAACATGATAGTTATACTAGATCAATAGGATTACGGTTTATGTCAAATTGGTCTTAGTGCAAGTGGAAAATTTTTAGGGATATGCCCTAAAATAATTTATACTTATACTATTGTTATTATATTTTATATAATAATATGAGGCATTTCTTTCCATGAGTAGTACATTTAGTTTTGTGGTCATCAAGTACGTAACTTGATAGTAAAACCCTATAACAATACAATGACTATTCTTAAATTGTCCCTGATCGATTATTATTAGTAGAACAACAATAAATTAATATTATTATATTTATGACTTGATGGCTATGTTTTATTGGTCATGGATATATGTGATATCAAGTCAAAATATAAATAAATGTTAAAGAACATTGTATTAGACATGACACACTGCAAGAGTACTTCATAGAACATGTCATAAGTACTTTCTAACCAAAATGATATTAGAAGTCCTTCGACCTGAATTCATCATAGTTTCCTACTTAATAAATTTATATTTTGACGTTGTCTAAAGTTATCTTTAACCATATAATAAATTAGACCATGGTTAGATATAGATTAAACCAGGGAGAGGAATATGATTGATAGTGAAGAAATTTATCCCTCTCAATTTTGAGAGAAATATCCATCGTGTAACACCCCACTACCTATACCCCTATTAGGGCTGGGGATGTCGTCCCATCCAGATGACAAAAGGACTTTATAACAAGGACACACAAAGTAAATAAAAGGAAAAATTCAAAATTAAATTTATTACAACTCAAGCAATACATGAATAAGTTCAAAAAAAAATGGCTGCTATAGTCTCTCAAATTAAATACATAGGAAAAATAACAAAAAGTCTTCAAAACAAAGGCAATTCTCTAATTAATAACCTTCACAACAGGATCGTCCTAAAAACATGGTATAAAAGGTGGTGAAATATAAATCTCAGTAAGCCCGTGTGTGCTTTGAATGTTTCAAGCAAAACAGTTCATGTATGCAAGTGGTGAAATTTCTATAAAAGAAAGTGCTGGCAAGCCTCCAATAAATTTCACAAATGAAGAGTGGTGTTTTCCTTTCCAAAACATACATGTGGACAATGAATACAACCACTTAAAATAGATAGTCATAGCACCACACTTTGTGCACTATGACAATATAACGATCAGGATGCCACACTTTGTGCATACTGATACTAGATGTACGGCCTACGGGTGAGATACTCTTCTATCACTACACCCAAACTTACCGGTTGTCCACTCCAGAATTATACAGTCCACTTGACTGAACTTGCTAGTTCGGACCGGTATGACCTACAAGACTGGCATCCTATCTGGGAAGGACTCACCCCTCAGAGGTGGCCACCTACTGAGAGACTTACCCTAACCCTTCAAAGACTAATCCTAGTAGTTTAACCTTATTGAGTATTCAACATTGTTTGTCCCACTTGGAAGAAGAAAGATCATACAATGAATCACTTGGAAATAGCAATTATAGTTTCCAAAGTTCTTGCCAAAGTTAGATTTTTAGGAAAAGTTTAGCTTTTTGTGTAAAATTGTTTGTTCAACTTTAAGTTTGCTTAACTAAAACGAAAAAGAAAATTGCTCATAATTGCCTTTACAGTATAAATATTCGTACACATTAAGTTTGACTTGCCACAATAACTTTAGTCTTCAAACGGTTTCATACAGGAACTTACCTGATCTTTTGCTCTTCTTAAGTTCAAAAGAATTCCAAGGTAGTTCAGGTTAACCTAACCCCGCCTGGGGTAAACACAAGGTATAAGATAACATCCAGACCAAATTTGCCTAAAATAAATAATTCCTAGTTCAACTAGCCACAACAATAACTAACCATGACCGCAATATCTTAAGCTTTAATACTAATTGATAAAGTATTTTATAAAATAAAATTAGATAGATAAGTTAAAATAAATTGGTGTTATAAAATAATTAATAATAAATTATAGTTTCATAATAAATAATGAGTAATATTGCTAATAAATAAAATTAGTATTAATATTATTAATACGGTCTACAAAGTCATTTGATATTAATTAATTCTAATATATTATTATTTATATTTAATAAAAAATATTTTATTTAGTTAACTAATGAAATAATAATAATATAAATAATCTTATATTTCAACACTACATAATGTTTTTCGAATTTTGTAGATTAAATTGAATAATAGTACTAATTAAATTACAAGTAATAACGATAGTAAAAATAATTCTAGAATTAATAAAAATAGTTCTTACAATAATTTTCTATTACTTGAGAAGATCCATGAACATATTCTTACATACAAGGATACAATAAATAACATGTTAATCTATCCACGAACATAGACTTGAATTAACATATACTACAACATGGATGATCTTCTACTAGGCATAATATTATATGTGGCTTCATTGAAAAATAATATCATGCAGACCTAATCAACAATAGTGACATAATGTCTAACATACATCAAAACATCCATAAATCTCTTTAATCATAATGAACATATAGTGATTCTAATGCAAAATTCATAAGGCACAACATTCATTCCAATTCTCATGTCTTAACTCCATCCCCTTCACCCACATACATATCCTCAACACCTACTTGATTCAATCAACCTATCAACATCTAACAGTCTTGATTTTGAGAAGGAAAGAGGAGATTAAGAAAGAAATACTTGATTGATGCTCATTTGATGAAGGTTTCACCTTGCTTAGTGAAGATCCTTGGGTGCTTGACAGCTTTTTAGCGATCCAAAAATAGTCCATAGTTGGTCATCAACATTTTGGCCAAGAGAGAGGGAAAGAGTGAGAGAGGAACAATAAGAGTAGATGAGAAGAGTAAAGGTTGAATAAAAGAAGAACAACAAGAAGATTGTTCTTATTTTACCTTTTTGGTGTTCTTCGAATCTTCAGCAAAAAAGGGTGGATTGATCTATTCAAAAGTTCAACTTTGTGTGTTTTGGTGTTATAAAATGTTTAGGAGTGGTTTAGGCTTAAAGATGTGAAGTGTGTGTTCTTTGTGTTCTTGGTGTTTTTCAGAGAGTTTGAGAGGAGATGAATTTTGTGTGTATTTCTGAGTCTGATGGTCGAATGGCTTAGCCTAGGGAGAGTTTTTAGTTTTCCAAGAATGAGAGAGAGAGTTTCAAATTTTTTTTAAATTCAAATTGAGAGAAAAGTGGAGTTGTTTGAGGTATAGCATTGGGTAATGGTATTAGCTCTTGGAAGGTTTCTTGTCCTTCAATGGTGTATGGCTGAACTAGCCATGTCTTAACCAAATGATGGAAGGTTGTTTCATATTAAGGCTAGCCGAAAATAGCTATGAAATGGCAAAGGATTCTCTAGTTTTATCAATTAGCTAAAGGAGTGTTTTAATGGAGCAAAATCTGAAATTTTAATTTGAAGTTTGAACAAGTTTGGATAGAATGAAGATAGGAGCTTTTTGAGGTATGATAATGGAGTCCTATTACTCAAAGTTGGTGGAGAAGACAAGATATTTAGTTCATGGCTGTACAAGGGCCAAAATTTAGTGAGGTTTGCTGAAGAATTTCGGCCTTAGCATTGAAGAGACAAAACTAGAAAAAATTCCTGGAATTGAAGCTCAAGATCACTTGGAATTGAAATGCTTTTGGTGCATAATTTTTTGTCCACTTTGGCACGATTTTACAGCTGGATTTTAAGGGTGTTTGAAGGTCTTTTAATGGTGGTTTTCCAGCCTTCATCCTAAAGAAGAACAAAGGAAGTTCCAGCTGTTCATATTTTCTAACGGGTGGTTTCAAGTTCATGTTCAATGTTGCTAATTTACTGGAAAAAAATTCTGTTTGGCATTGTTTGTAAAGCTACGAAAATTCAAGGTATTCCAGCCTTCTTCTTCACACAAGATGGTTGGTATTCTTTCAAGAATTGGGTAGGAAACCTTGCTGCAATTTTCAAAAATAGCCTTGAAGGAAATCTAGAAAATTTTCCAGATTTTTAACTAAAACATGAACAAGATGAAGATGGAGTTTTGAATGAATAGCTATGGTATTTTTCTTGGAACCTCTACCTATTTTTCCCCCTTAC
Organism: Voacanga thouarsii; assembly: GCA_026120185.1. Lineage (NCBI taxonomy): Eukaryota > Viridiplantae > Streptophyta > Magnoliopsida > Gentianales > Apocynaceae > Voacanga > Voacanga thouarsii. The sequence continues at coordinate 1,084,720 of JANUWF010001224.1, read as the reverse complement.
TTTCGGCCACTCCTATCCCACAAGAGTTGGGATTTTTGAAATTCTAAGCTAGGGAATTATCTCAGAATGTTTATGCTTAATAATGAATTAAAGAATCAAGAGTAGTTTAAATTTGAAAGATGTTAGGACAAAGCCAACAAAATTAATAAGGACAAGTATTCTTCTAGAATTCTTTTTAGGATAAGACACGTGGTCAAGACATTACCATTGTGTCTTCCTTAAGAGAACATTCCTAACTTTAAGGAATGTAAGAAAAGGAAAATTCAAACATGGGTTAAGATAAATATAAATAAAACTTAAGTGATGGAATTTGAACTCAAGACCTTAGAGATTAATTCACAAAGCTCTAACTACTTAACCACAACAACACTTGTTTTTATTTTCTCAACCAAATATTCTTCTTATCTAAACCTCAAACCATCTTCGTATTCTGACCCCCAAGCAAAATTACCATATTACCCTTTCTACTCAACAAGCACAAATAAATCATATCTCCTATAACCACAATTTTAAGGTACGTAAAAATCATTCAAGTGATATATTTTATACATGATGACATGATATGCATCATATCCCTCTTACTCTATGGTAGCTTTAGGTAGGGTTTCATATCCTCCCTTCATTAGAAGAATTTCCTCTCGAAATTCAAGTATACATTTATCTCAGGTAGGGATATTTCTGCTTTACCCATTCTTCCGTTTCCCACGTGGCATCTTGAGTGCCATAATTTTTCCATTGTACCTTCACCATAGGAATCTACTTATTCCGGAGAGTCTTGATACTTCAGTCCCAAATTTTCATGGGTTTCTCCACGTAGCTCAAGTCAGGTTGCAATACCAACGGTTCATCAAGTCAGGTTGCAATACCAACGGTTCATCATTCAAAACATGTCCAGGGTCAGCATTGTACTTCTTCAACTCATACACATGGAATACATCGTGTATTCCCATCAACCCATTTGGCAAATCCAGTCGATACGCCACCAGTCCAATTCTTTCTTTTTTTGGTTTCTTTTTTTGGAAACAGTCCCAAATATCTCTGATTCAGCTTCCCACCTTTCGGATCCTTCAAAATTCCTCTATTTGGTGTCAACCTTAAGAATACACTGTCTCCTAGTTGAAATTCCAACTCCCTTTGCCTATTGTCCACATAACTCTTTTGTCGGCTCTAGGCCACTTTCAACCTTTCTCTGATCAGCTTTACCTTATCTAACATTTTTTTAGCACAGACTTCTCCAGACTTGCTTATATGGCCTTCTTCCGACCAACTCCAGTATAGAGATACTTAACACTTACGTCCATACAATACTTCATACGGGGCCTTTCCAATCGAAGATTGGTAGCTATTATTGTAAGTCAATTCTGCATATGGTACACATTCGATCCACTTATCCCTAAAATCCAATACGCAAGCTCTTAACATGTCCTTCAATATCTGAATAACCCTTTATGATAGACCATCGATTTGTGGGTATGCCGTTGCACTGAACTTTAGACTAAAATCCATTGATTCTTGAAACTTGCCCCCAAAATCGAGATATAAATCTCATATCTCGATCGGACACAATACTCGAAGGGACTCCATGCAATCTGACTATTTCCCGCACATAGGTTTGAGCTAACTTCTCCATTGAATCCCTTACGCTTACTGGTATAAAATGGGCTGACTTGGTCAATCTATCTACCACTACCCATATGGCGTCTTTTTGGGTCCTTGCTATAGGGAATCCAGTAACGAAGTCTATGGTCACCCCTTCCCATTTTCACTCAGCTATCGGTAACGGTTGCAGCAATCCTACCAACTTTTTGTGCCCCGCCTTAACTTTCTGACAGGTCAAACACATGAAGACATACTTTACCACGTTCTTCTTCATTCTGGGCCACCAATACGCCCTCTTTAGATCCTGATACATTTTTACTTCTCCCGAATGAATAACGTACTTGCTTTTATGAGCCTCTTTCAAAATCTTATCCTTCAGCTGGTGCTCATCAGGTACACACAAATGATCTCGAAAATACATCACTCCCATTTCATCCTGTCGGAAATTATTACCTTACCGTTTAAGCTATTTGTCCTTGAAAAGTTGAAACTTCGCATTACTTTGCTGAGCTTCGATGATTTCCCGTCTTAGGTCCGGTATCAATCTTAGATTTCTAACAATAATCCTCTCTTCTTGCACTTCCATCCTTCTATCCAACACCTCTTAGACTGCTTGAATCTCCTGCACTCTCAAACTAGCCATTTTGACTTTACGGCTCATGGCATCAGTAATAACGTTAGCCTTTCCGGGGTAGTAGTTGATAGGATAACGATATTCTTCCAAAAATTCCATCTATCTACGCTGCCTTAAATTCAAGTCCTTCTGGGTAAAGATGTATTTCCGGCTCTTGTGGTCGGTAAACACCTCATACTCAGCTCTATACAAGTAATGCCGCCATTTCGTTAAAGTAAACACAATGGCAGCCAGCTCCAAATCATGCGTTGGATAATTGACTTCATAAGGCTTCAATTTTCGAGAGGCATATGCTATTACTTTCATATCTTACATCAATACTGCTCCCAAACCTTCCTTTGATGCATCAGTATATAAAGCGTAAGGTTTATCTCCCTCTAGCAAACATAGCACGGGTGCCGTCATTAACCTTCATTTCAGCTCTTGATATTTCGCATTCTCACTCCAGACAAAGGGTACATCCTTTCTCAGCAACTAGGTCATAGGTGATACTAGTGTGGAGAACCCTTTAATAAACTGCCTATAATAGCCGACCAGTCCCAAGAAGTTTCAAATCTCCGTGATGTTCTCTGGTTACTTCCAGTCCAAAACTGGTTCAACTTTTACTAGATCCACCTTAATTCCATCCTTGGTCACCACATGGCCAAGGAACGACACATTATCCAACCAAAATTTGCACTTACTAAATTTGGCATAAATCTTGTGCTCTCTTAGCTTTTCCAATACCAGCTTTAGATGCTCTGCATGATCCTTTGGATTCTTGGAATATATGAGTATATCGTCGATGAATACTACCACAAACTTATCCAGGTAGGGTTGGAAAACTCAATGCATCAAATCCATAAACACTGCTAGTGCGTTTGTCACTCCAAAAGGCATCACTACAAACTCATAGTGACCATATCTTGTGTTGAAAGCCATCTTAGGAATATCCTCCTCCTTTATCCTCACTTGATAATATCCCTACCTCAAATCCAGTTTGGAATAACAATTGGAGCCTTGCAACTGGTTAAACAACTTGTCAATTAACGGTAGAGGATACTTATTCTTGATGGTCAGATTGTTCTACCCCCGATAATCAATGCACAACCTCAAAGTCCCGTCCTTCTTCTTCATGAATAGCACTAGAGCTCCCCAAGGTGATGTACTAGGTCTTATATAACCTTGCTTCACCAATTCCTCTAGCTACTTCTTTAATTCCTTCAACTCCGCCGGTGCCATCCGATATAGGGTTCGGGATACAGGTTCCTCTCTTGAAATTAGATCAATGGTGAACTCAACTTCTTGGTTGGGAGGTAGAAAAGTGAGTTCCACAGGAAACACGTCGGAAAAATCTCTTACCACCTCGGTATCTTCGAGGGTGCACTGATTCTTCGGCATGTTTATTACGTAAGCCAAATATCCTTGACAACCTTATTTCAATAATTTCTAGACATTTACTCCAGCTATCAAAAACTTCAACTCTTTTACCCGCTTGCCACTAAACTCTAGCACATCGCATCCCGGTCTAATAAACTGGATGGACTTATTCTTACAGTCTACTTTAGCCCCATGCTTAGCTAGCAAATTCATACCCAAAATCAAATCGTAGTCATCAATAGCTAAGACTACCAAATCTCCCTCCAAGCTCTTTTTCCCCACTTCAATCTTATAATTCCGCACATACCAATCCACTTGCACCATTTTCCCCAAGGGCGTACTCACCAACAAGGTAAAAGGTAGTTCTACTCCATCCCAACCCAAATGATATGCACAATTCTTGTTTAAATAGGAATGGATAGATCCAGGGTCTATCAATGCATTAACAGAATGACCTTGGATAGTAAACATACCTTCCACCACCGCTGCATCTGCTCCAACTTCTTCCCGGTTAAAAGCGAAAACCTTCGCTTTCACTTGTGGCTTCTGAGTTCCACTTCCAGAGGCTCCCGTAGTATTGGCTCAATTAGCTCCCACAGTCTGGGTCTAGTTTTTTTGCCTGATTCAGAAAATTTTTGGGCAAGTGTTCGGCAGATAAGTCAGATATCCGCAATTGTAGCATTTCTGCTCAACTCCCTTGGACTAATAATTCTTCTCTACAAGACCTTTCTTCTCGCAATGTCGGCATGATAGGAGATTTTATGTAGGACCAGCTGGTGCCATTCGTGCTTGCTTCTCTCGGTTCTGCCATTGCTGGATGGTAGGTCGCTTATTAGGTTGTTGCCTCTGAAAGGGTTTCGATGGTTATCTTAGCGGCAAGAACGGTCTTGGTACCATCCTACTTCGATCCTCGTTCTTAGTCTGGGTCATTACGTCCACTACCCCTGAATAAGTCGTCGGTGGAGAAGGTGCCAAAGCCCTTCTAAACTCCTGCCTCAATCCTTTGACAAATTGCCTCGTTCGGTTCTGCTCAGTTTCTACCAAACTTTTGCAGTATTTTGACAATTGGGTAAAACAAGCAATATACTGAGCCACAGTCATACTCCCTTACTTCAAATTTCAGAACTCGTCCTCCCTTTTCTACACAATCCACTGAGGGATATATTCCGCTTTGAATGCCTCCATAAAGTTGGCCTACGTCCAGTCTTGATCTATCATTTCCCAATCATCTTGGACTCACTGCCACCATGCCCGAGTTAGGCCTCTCAGCCTAAATGTAGCAAATTTCACCATTTGCTTCTCGGTGTACTAGAGTGTGGTAAAGATATCCTCCATCTACTCTACCCACTACGTTGCTTTCTGGTCTTGCTCAGCCTCTCCCAAAAAGCTGGGAGGTTGAAACTTCAGAAACCTCTCCAACGCTTCATCTTCCCCCTTCGGGTTCCTTCGCTCAGATAGGGTTTGCAGAATTTCTGTCATTTTTTGGAATGCTTGCCCCATAATTACACTAACAAGTTCTTCAGATCCTACTTCCTACTCCAGTTCATTCTCATTTCTTCGATTTGGCGACAACAGTTGAGTTGCATCAAACTCTGGAGTCACAGGTTCTACCTCAGGAACCCTTCTGTTGGATGTTGTTGCACGACACTTTTGGTTTCATTCTAAACCATGTCCCTAGTTAATGAGTTTATGCATCAAAACTTAAGACATTTAAATCGAGCGTGCATTTACATTCAAACTTAAGCAAAAGCAAATTAGACGCAAGCTTTGCATAAAGAATTGCATTTTTCAAGATTAGAGTACACCAAGGCACTCTTATTTGCATAAATTTTGAAATAAAATATTAAACATAAATGGACCCCTAGCACAGGAGTTTATTGAAAGCTATAAATAATAACTTCCTAAGCAAAGCAAACTTAGCCCCCTAATTCTCATCAGAATCTTCGGTGTCAGCATCATACAACCATCCTCCAGTATTCCTAGAAAAATCCATCCCTGCACCATTCACAAACTCATAGTCCATTAGCTCGTTCCCAGGTCTCTAGAACTCTCCCCAGTTTCAACATGGTTGGGTGGTGGTACAAAAGAAGGTCTAGGTAGAGATTCATAGTCTATCTCTCTCGGGTCATCACTATCAGTAGTCAAGTCAATCACGGGGCTAGGTGGGTGTGGGACATACTCCATGTCAATATCCCCATCCTCACTATCGGTAATAAGTCTATTATAGGTATATGAGGTGGCTCAATAATCTGAACCTCATCATTACTACTCTTTTCTATGAGTATGATTGCTTGAGGTGCGGGTTGTGGTGCAGGTTATGGCACTGGTAAATCTTCCGGGTTGATAAGGATTAGTGGAAGCCATTGCTACCCCTTCCTCACAATTCTAATCATTCTAACCATCCTACAGTATAAACAAGCCAGATTAGTCAAAAAACTTTAATCCCTAATGGAACAAAGTATACACTATCAATAATTGTCTAAACCTAGACTCTGATACCACTTATAACACCATACTACCTATGCCCCAATTAGGGCTGGGGATGTCATCCCGTCCATAAGACAAGGAGTGATGTGTCCGGATTTGGGTATAAAAATCATACAAAAACTAAGCACATTCCCAATCAAGTTTAAATTAAAACGTTAAACCTAAATCACACATATGAGCAAGCGTACTCACCATTAACTGAGCATAGGGTTCAAACGAGTGTCGACCCACAAGGAACAAGTAGACATTAATTACCTTTCTTTCATTATTTAACCGATTCGATAAAACAAAACTGAAATAAAATAAAATAAAATAAAAATAAAAATAAAAATATATACATGTCAATGATGTAGATTTATGTAATTCAAACCATTGATTAGACAACCATAATCTTAAAGTACCCAACCCTATCATAACTAATTATTCTATTGGCCTCATGAAGAATTAAAATAGACTCACTTCTTTCTCAATCCATGAATCCCTATTTTCTAGGTAACTTAGTATCACATATTCTATCTCAACCAGTCTTACCCAAAAGATGCATTAAACACAATTCTTTGATTAAGTCCCATTCTCAGGCAAACTTAACCCATGAAATTAACCAATTGAATCCATATTCTGACAGACATCAATTAACCTTTAATTACTCTGTTCTTGCAATTAACCCCATTTTCAGGCAAGTTAAAAGGCAACAAATATGAAACCAATCAATTTAAACCATCAACCATATTCTCAAGCAAGTTAACGGCACAATCAATTAATCTCGCAATCAACCCAAGTAATTAAATACCAAGAATAACAATCAGTTAATCAAAAGATCAAATAACTCTAAATACCATGAACATCTAAACCAATGTCAAATTATAATAAAATAATTAAAACATCATTGTCAAGAAAAGAAAACAAAGTAAAAGAAAACACTCATAGACAAGCCTCCATCTTCTTCCTTTGAAGACCTTCTTGTACAACCCTCCTTGAATTGAAGAATTCCTCCTTGGATTGAGTGATTTTCTATGATAAATAATGAATTCTCTCTTTTTTTTCTTGTGTTTTTCATCTATTTATAGGCTTAAGAAGTACCTAAACTCGTAGGTACAAAGTTCTTAACCAAATAGAAGTTGGAAGATACTAAAACTCCTCAGGTTTCTAAAAATGTGTAGAAAAATCGCAGCACCGCCTCAAGGACAGAACACAGCCGGCGCCGCCTTGGTCCTTTGGAGCCGGTGCCGCCTGTGTTCTGCTTCTCCATTTGTTCGCCGATTTTTCTCCAAATTTTGCGCATAAATTCTAGAATTCAGTTGGCACTGCCTCTGCTCTGTTTCACGACTGTTTTGCTTCATTTTATCCAAAAATCTGAAATAATGAACAAAATACCTTTCCAAGGGTAAAATCTCAAATATGAAAGAATATGACTAGTTATTGCACAAAATGTCTTATAAAAGAGCCTCAAATAACTATGCAAAGTATGACTAATTTAGCCCCTATCATAATCCCCCACACTTAGCTTTTTGCTTGTCCTCAAGCAAAGTATCAAGAACAAGTAGGAAAAACACAAGGTTTCAATCAAGTCACTCAATCAATTCTAAAACCATATCTTCAATGCTTTCTTCATTTATGAACATAAAACATATGATACTAAATCTTTCACAACCAATGCAAGACTTGTGTAGTAATAAATGACTTAGTAGAACCATTTCAATACTTCACAATATTCTCAAACCATTGGAAAGAAGTCAGTTCAAAAAGAATATGCATTCCATATGCTTACTTTTCATACACTCTCTCCACTAATCTGAGACATATCATGATTCTACTTAGATTAGGTAGAACTTTTAAGCTTGTAATGTAAGGCTAAAGGCTTGTGATGTGGCTTAGCAAACGAAGGATACAGGAAAATCAAAAATTAAAGAAAAACTAAAAGTTAGCAAGAAAAGGGTAACCAAAATAAATCTATAATTTCTTACTCTTCTTGGTCTCCTATTTCAAGAATCAATCAAACCATAACCTTAAATGACAAACCTTATGCACTTCAAGCAAATCCTGCATTGTTCTTTTTTTCTTTCCACTCTTCTTGTCATTAACTCTTTTTCTCACAAGATCACTCAATTTTTCAACAATGGTGTCAAGTGTTTTATATAACTTAACTTTTACAGTTCAATCACCATCCCTTTTATGATTTTTTTTTCTTTTTTTTTCAATTCAATTCTCTTTTCTTTTACTCCTCTTTTGTTTTCACTGCTGCTGTTCTTTCTCATTTTTCAGCTCAAAATTTTTTTTCTCAATTCTCTTTTCTTTTACTCCTCTTTGTTTTCACTGCTGCTGTTCTTTCTCATTTTTCAGCTCAAAAATTTTTTTCTTTCTTCCTCAATTTTTTTAACTTCTTTCTTCCATTCTACTTCCTTTCTTTTCCCAACTCCACTCGTAATTAATCCATGACTAAAAGTAACAAGTCATGATCTTTATCCCTGCATTCTTTCTTATCATACATATACTTTCATCCTTCAAGAGTATAGAAATTTGGAAAATTATGCAAACTCTCAGCACAAACAATGGCCAACATATTGTGACGGGTTTTAATGAAAGAAAACAACAATTTAGGCTCAAAATAGGCACTAGGGATATTATAAAAATAGGTAGGTTTGAAAAGCTCAAACTATCCAAAGAAGGCCTATTACCGTCATCCCTAAGTTAAATCATGATTGCCTTTCTTATTTCGCCTCAAGAGGTATTCAAGTAAGTTTTAGAATGCTCCATGAATTTTAGAGAAAAAAAGGTTTATGAACAATGCAAAGTATTTGATCAAGACCTTCTTTGTCCAAGTGAGTGTAAAAAGTCATATATAAGCCATAAATGATCTAGAACACATGCTCTATAATCCACCATGAAGACATGCATTAAAATATAGTTTGAAATCTCCAGAAAATCGGAAAAATTTTTAAATTTTTTGAAAATTTTGCTCACAAGAAGGCTAAATAATATGTATAGAAGACTTGACAATCAAATCCTTCCCCCACACTTAAACTGAACATTGTTCTCAATGGCCAAATAAATACAGCAAAAACAAACAATACCATGGGACCAAAAATAGAAATGAGAAGAGATAAGAAAAACAAACTTCCATTCATTGCGCATTGTGTCGTACAAGAACTGAATGCTTGAAGACTGAGGCATCATCAAAGAACCTAAAAAGAACAATACAAAAGAAAACACCAAAGCATAAAAACTAGAAAAAAAAAATAAAGCAAAAACAAGAGAAAGAAAATAGTACAAGACAAACAAAACGAACTAAAAAAAAAACAGGAGAAGAGAAAAGAAAAACAAGAATGATCGAGAAAATAAAGATAAGCATCAGCAGTCCTCCGCATCATCATCAGCCGAGGCAGAAGTACCCGTACCACCCTGTGACCTAGAAGAATACTTCCTCAACTCGGCCAACTGTTGCTCCATAGTAGCTTGCCGTCTTACCAAGTCATCCATCATGCTCTACAAGCGTAGGAGCACCTCCATTTGCTGGTCAAGGCGTCCCAGCACGGTTGTCTCAAAGTCAGTCCGAGAGTAGGACTGAGAACTGCTAGCTCATGCACGTGCTGGTAGTGGTGGTTGCTCTTCCTCCACTGTGGGTGGCCGAACCTACCCGGGATGTTTGACCTCGAAGGGAGTGAGCCACTTCTTCACCTCTTGGCTATATTTATACCCGCAACGCATAAGAGTGTGCTCAATGACCATATCATACTCCGTGGTGACCTCCATAAGTTCTCCCTCAAGACTCACACCAAAATCTTTTAGAATTTTCATTATAACCAAAAGAAAAACAAAGGCTTTTGTGGAGAGACGGTGATGAACAACCTCCCTAATCGATTGGATAATCAAAAGGGCGAGAGGGATAGGTAATGTGTTCATCATCCGATGCAAAATATAAGAATCAATAAGCCTAGTCTCATTGAAACCACTAGCACGGGGCATAACATTAAACCCAAACATGTAGACTAGAGCGCGAAAGTTGGCTGCGAGATCATTGTTGGAATAGAAACTATTAGCTTAAAAGGCATTGTGCTTGTGTAGTCCTAGGGTAGCTCTAGTTCTTTGAACATCCCAATTCCGGTCTGAAAGAATCTTTTGATTATTGACATCTATCCCTTGCCACGTCTCATCGTCAAAAACCTGGAGGAGATTGGCTAACTGATTTTGGGTGATGACAATAGGTACTCCTTTAACTCTTGTTTCAATGTAGGGAAGATGTTTATTGCCTTTACCTACCATATTGGCATAAAATTCCTTTACGAGAACTGGACAATACTTCCCTTTCAATTGTACGATCGACCCCCATCCTAGCTGTCTAAACATCATTCCCAATTTGAGTGCACGGTCTAAGGTGGGTGAGAAAGTACGCTCGACAATAATCTTATTAGATGCTCTCCTACTGTACCATTCCTCACAAGAGGCATCTATAAACTCAGTAGGCCTAAGGAACAAAGGATCAACAGATGAAGGGGCTGAGGAAGAAGAGGTTCTCGCCCTTTTAGAAGACTGCCCCCTTGCTCTAGACATGGTTAAGTAAGGAATGGGTGCAATAAGAAGAAAGAACAGGTAAGCTCAAGGCTGACAACAGGATAGCAACCCCTGCACAGATATTCCTCAAATCACTCACAACCCTCAATCAAGCTCACACTCCACAAAAACTAAACTCCGTCAATATATCACCTCCAATCCATCAATTTAATCACCTTCACTCTATACAACACACCCTACAGAATATGTGTGAAGTTTACTGTAAAGCATAATATATTGATATCCTCAATGCATGCTAGTGAACATGATTATATGAATGAAGGCAGTTATTATGGTATTATGTGATCCACAATGCACGTTCCATATATTCAAGTATCACTAATAGCCACGATTCTAGCCTTAGCTACATGAAGTCTCGACTTATCAAAGCATGAATCAAGTATTAAAAACTCATTAAGGCTGAATGTAATCCAATGCATAAAGGAGTAATGCATAATTAAATTATAGCATACATAATCCGCAATTTCGGCCAAAAATGTCCCTATAATGAGAAAAATCATCTTCATTATTTTAACCGTAGGAATGAAAGAAAAATCATACATTTATGTTCTTGTATGCATGGGCAAGCAAAAGATGCAAGTTTTTGGGAAAAATCTAAGCTCCTTACTTGTGGATTGAAGGTGGTTTTGTTGTGCAAAATCGCAGCTTTTGAGGTTATTGATCCGTAGGATCAACAAAAAAAAAAAAAATCAATAGATGTTATGGAGGTGTTTAGGAGTTGAAAAATCAAATTTTGGGAGATGAGGGATGTGAAGCCGGCGTGGGCTTGAGAGAATTTGAGAGGAAGAATGGAGATTTTGAAGAAAAAGTGGCCAAATTGGTCATTTAATTGCTCCACTCGACAAGAATCGGCGCCGGCTCTGTTCTGTCTGGTTCTCCGTTTTTTTTTTTTTAAAAAAAAGAATGCAGAAAAACACACGAATGCTGAATAATGCCTTGGAATGAGAATAATATAAATCAAAAATTGTCCCTATCACAAAGAAGAAAAGTAAAGAAAAGAGAAAAGAAATGCTTCAAGATTTTCCACGGTTGTGATCCCGTGGATTTTCCTCCGTATTCCCTGGTAGTGTCCCTGCTTGATGATCCCCCAAGAGTTTGGCTAGTTGACTAATTTGATTCTCCAAATTGCGCATGGAAGCCTCTAGGTTCCTTGTTGTCACATCGACTCCTTAGAACTTAGTCTCCGTGGTACTTACCAATTGGCCAATCAATTCTTCTAATGGTGGTTTTTGAGGTGCTGCCGTAGTGTTCATAGGGTTTGGATTCCTTTAGTTACCTCCAAAATTGAAAGAACTTTGCCTAGGTGGATTCCTATTGCTCCAAGAGAAATTAGGGTGATTTCTCCAGCCAGGATTATAGGTAGAGCTATATATATTGTTACCTGACCGAACATTACCTGTGAAGGCCGCTTGCTTCGAAGTTTCTTGGAATGACCCCATCTTTTGGCATTCATGATTGAGGCGTCCTTCTCCGCAGAAATTGCAGTTGACGTTTAAAACTTGGCCTTGAGGCATCACCAACTGTTCCATCTTTTGAGTTAAGGCGTCTACCTTAGCCTCTAATGCTGCCACGGCATCCACTTTGTGCACTCCTTACACACGAGCCTTCGACCTTGCACTTCCCTAAGAATAGTTATTAGAAGCCAAATTTTCAATAAGCTCAAATACCTATTCCGGGGTCTTATGGTTGATGGAACCCCCTGCAAAAGAGTCCACCACTTGCCGTGTTGCGAACGTGAGGCCATTCAAGAAGATAAGCATTTACATTCCCAACTCGAATCCGTGGTGTGGGCATTTTCTTAACATTTCCTTAAATCTCTCCCAACTCTCATATAAGGGCTCAGAATCTAGTTGTTGGAAGGCGAAGATTTCATTCCTAAGTTTGGCTGTCCTAGCTGGAGGAAAATATTTGGCAAAAAAATTTTCAGCTAGGGCATTCCAAGTTGTGATGAAACCTGTAGGTAAAGACTTTAACCACGATTTAGCTCTATCTCTCAAGGAAAAAGGAAAAAATCTTAATTTAATGGCATCTTCAAAAATACCATTCATCTTGAAGGTATCACAAATCTCAAGAAAATTGGCTAAGTGAGCATTGGGATCCTCTTCTGGTAGCCCGTCAAATTGAACCATATTCTGCACCATTTGGATAATGTTGGGCTTTATTTTAAAATTATTTACATCTATCCTAGGTCTAGTGATACTCGAGCCTGTGCCCGAGATTGCAGGTTTCACAAAGTCGTCCATAACCCTCCTGTCATTCCCAGCATTGTTCTGTTGAGCACCATCTATCTTGACAATCAGATTCCTTTGAATTGTCCGGTGAATTTTTGATAACGTCCTCTCGATTTCAGGGTCAAAATCGACTATCTTGCCATTGGATTTTCGAGTCATGTACCATGGGTAACACCTAAGAAAACAAGAAGCAAGTTAGATATATAATTAATGGTTAAACAAAAAATAACAAAACTACAAGGTTACAAAGTTAATAATTCAAACACAGTCCAAGTTAGTTATTTAAGTTAGGTTACAAGGTTATACAAGAATACACGAAATACAAAAGATAGCACCGTTTTGTGGAAAGAACAAGTATACATATTTACATATTTACATGGTTAAATCAACAAAATCCAAGCTTTCATACTATTGTTCCCCGGCAACAGCGCCAAAAACTTTATGTGTCCGGACTTGGGTATAAAAATCATACAAAAACTAAGCACATTCTCAATCAAGTTTAAATTAAAATGTTAAATCCAAATCACACATATGAGCAAGCGTACTCACCATTAACTGAGCATAGGGTTCAAACGAGTGTCGATCCTCAAGGAACAAGTAGACATTAATTACCTTTCTTTCATTGTTTAACTGATTCGATAAAATAAAACCGAAACAAAATAAAACAAAAGAAATAAAAACAAAAATATATACATGTCAATAATGTAGATTTATGTAATTCAAACCATTGATTAGACAACCATAATCTTAAAGTACCCAACCTCTATCATAACTAATTATTCTCTTGGCCTCATAAAGAATTAAAATAGACTCACTTCTTTCTCAATCCATGAATCCCTATCTTCTAGGTAACTTAGTATTACATACTCTGTCTCAACCAGTCTTACCCAAAAGATACATTAAACACAATTCTTTGATTAAGTCCCATTCTCAGGCAAACTAACCCATGAAATTAACCAATTGAATCCATATTCTGGCAGACATCAATTAACCTTTAATTACTTTGTTCTTGCAATTAACCCCATTTTCAGGCAAGTTAAAAGGCAACAAATATGAAACCAATCAATTTAAACCATCAACCCTATTCTCAAGCAAGTTAACAACACAATCAATTAATCTCGCAATCAACCCAAGTAATTAAATACCAAGAATAACAATCAGTTAATCAAAAGATCAAATAACTCTAAATACCATGAATGTCTAAACCAATGTCAAATTACAATAAAATAATTAAAACATCATTGTCAAGAAAAGAAAACAAAGTAAAAGAAAGTACTCATAGACAAGCCTCCTTCTTCTTCCTTTGAAGACCTTCTTGCACAACCCTCCTTGAATTGAAGAATTCTTCCATGGATTGAGTGATTTTCTATGATGAATAATGAATTCTCTCTTTTTTCCTTGTGTTTTCCATCTATTTATAGGCTTAAAAAGTACCTAAACTCGTAGGTACAAAATTCTTGGCCAAGTAGAAGTTGGAAGATACTAAAACTTCTCAGGTTTCCAAAAACGCGTAGAAAAAATCGCAGCACCGCCTCAAGGACAAAACACAGCCGACGCCGCCTTGGTCCTTCGAAGCCGGCACCACCTGTGTTCTACTTCTCTACTTGTTCGCCAATTTTTCTCCAAATTCTGCTCATAAATTCCAGAATTCAGCCGGCACCAGTTCTACCCTTACAGCTGGCATTGCCTCTACTCTGTTTCACGACGGTTTTGCTTCGTTTTACCCAAAAATCTGAAATAATGAACAAAATACATTTCCAAGGGTAAAATTTCAAATATGACTAGTTATTGCACAAAATGTCTTATAAAAGAGCCTCAAATAACTAGGCAAAGTATGACTAATTTAGCCCCTATCAAGGGGTCTTTATAATTAAGACACACAAAATAAATGAAAGGAATACTTCAAAATTAAATTTATTACAACCCAAGCAATACATGAATAAGTTCAAAAAAAATAAATGTCTTCTATAGTCTCTCAAATGAAATACATAGGAAAAATAACAACAAGTCTTCAAAACATAGGCAATTCTCTAGTTAATAACCTTCACAATAGGATCGTCCTGAAAACATGGTATAAAAGGTGGTGAGATGTAAATCTCAGTAAGCTCGTATGTGCTTTGAGTATTTCAAGTAAAACAGTTTATGTATGCAAGTTGTGAAATTTCCATAAAAGAAAGTGTTGGCAAGCCTCCAATAAATTTCACAAATGAAGGGTGGTATTTTCCTTTCCAAAACATACATGTACACAATAAATACAATCACCCAAAAGAGATAGTCATAGCACCACACTTTATGTACCATGACAATATAACGATCAGGATGCCACACTTTGTGCATACTGACACAAGGTAGGTATACTGCCTACCAGGTGAGATACTCCTCCATCTCTACACCCAAACTTACCAGTTGTCTACTCCAGAATTACACAGTCCACTTGACTGAACTTGCTAACTCGGACCGATATGACCTATAGGAATGGCATCCTATCCAGGAAGGACTCACCCCTTAGAGGTGGCCACCTACTGAGAGACTTACTCTAACCCTTCAAAAACTAGTCCTAGCAGTCTACCCTTATTGAGTACTCAACGCTGTTTATCCCACTTGGGAGAAGAAAGATCATACAATGAATCACTTGGAAATAGCAATTATGATTTCCAAAATTCTTGCCAAAGTTAGGTTTTTAGGAAAAGTTTAGCGTTTTGTGTAAAATTGTTTGTTTAATTTTAAATGGTTTGCTTTACTAAAACGAAAAGGAAAATTGTCCGTAATTGCCTTTACAGTACAAATACTCGTACACATTTGGTTTGACTTGCCACGATAACTTTGGTCTTCAAATGGTTTCATGCAAGAACTTACCTGATCTTTTGCTCTTCTTGAATTCAAAAGTCTTCCAAAGTAGTTCAAGTTAACCTAACCCCGCCTGGGGTAAACACAAGGTATAAGATAACATCCAAACCATATTTGCCTTAAGTAAATAATTTCTAGTTCAACTAGCCACAACAATAACTAACCATGACCGCAATGTCTTAAGCTTTAATACTAATTGATAAAATATTTTATAAAATAAAATTAGCTGGATAAGTTAAAATAAATGGATGTTATAAAATAATTAATAATAAATTATAGTTTCAAATAATAAATAATGAGTAATATTGCAAATAAATAAAATTAGTATTAAATAATGGATAATAATACATCCTAAATGATATTGGCAATAAGTAATATTTAAATAGTATTCTTGTAGATAAAAAATTATACTTAATTTTAATTAATAATTAATAGATAATAAATAACTAATAAAATTAATAATAAATGAATTATACTTAATTTTAATTAATAATTAATAGATAATAAATAACCAATAAAATTAATAACAAATGAATTATACATAATTTTTAATTAATAATTAATAAATAAATTTTAATATAAATAATATTTATGAGTATAGATAAAAGGTTTAGTAAGGCTAACTAATATTATTAATATGGTCTACAAAGTCATTTGATATTAATTAATTCTAATATATTATTATTTATATTTAATAAAAAGATTTTATTTATTTAACTAATAAAATAATAATAATTTAAATAATTTAATATTTCAACCCTACATAATGTTTTTCAAATTTTGTAGATTAAATCGAATAATAGTACTAATTAAATTAATAGTAATAATGATAGTAAGAATAATTCTAGAATTAATAAAAATAGTTCTTACAATAATATTCTATTGCTAGAGAAGATCCATGAACATACTCTTACATACAAGGATACAATAAATAACATGTTAATCTATCCACGAACATAGATTTGAATTAACATATATTACAACATGGATGATCTTCTACTAGGCATAATATTATCTATGGCTTCATTGAAAATAATATCATGAAGGCCTAATCAACAATGGTGACATAATGTCTAACAAGCATCAAAACATCCATAAATCTCTTTAATCATAATAAACATATAGTGATTCTAAAGCAAAATCCATAAGGCACAACATTCATTCCAATTCTCATGTCTTAACTCCATCCCCGTCACCCGCATACATATCCTCAACCCCTACTTTATTCAATCAACCTATCAACATCTAAGAGTCTTGATTTTGAGAAGTAAAAAAGAGATTAAGAAAGAAATACTTGATTGATGCTCATTTGTTGAAGGGTTCACCTTACTTAGTGAAGATCCTTGGGTGCTTGATGGCTTTTTAGTGATTCGAAAATTGTCCATAGTTGGTCATCAACATTTTGGCCAAGAGAGAGGGAAAGAGTGAGAGAGGAATAATAAGAGTAGATGAGAAGAGTAAAGGTTGAATAAAAGAAGAAGAATAAGAAGATTGTTCTTATTTTACCTTTTTGGTGTTCTTCGAATCTTCAACAAAAAAAGGTGGTTTGATCAGTTCGAAAGTTCAACTTTGTATGTTTTGGTTTTATAAAGTGCAACAATAAAGAATATAGGTTGAATATTAATGGTTTAGAGTGTGTGGGAGGAATTGGAGGTGTTTAGGAGTGGTTTAGGCTTAAAGATGTGAAGTGTGTGTTCTTGGTGTTCTTGAGAGAGTTTGAGAGGAGAAGAATTTCGTGTGTGTTTGTGAGTGTGATGGCCAAATGGCTTAGCCTAGGGAGAGCTTTTGATTATCCAAGAATGGGAGAGAGAGTTTCAGATTTTTTTTTAAATTTAAATTGAAAGAAAAGTGGAGTTGTTTGAGGTATAGGATTGGGTAATGGTGTTAGCTCTTGGAAGGTTTTCTTATCCTTCAATGGTGTATGGTTGAACTAGCCATGTTTCAACCAAAGGATGGAGGGTTGTTTCAGATTAAGGCTGGCCGAAAATAGCTATGAAATGGCAGAGGATTTTTTGGTTTAATCAATTAGTTAAAGGAGTGTTTTAATGGAGCAAAATCTGAAATTTTAATTTGAAGTTTGAACAAGTTTGGATAGAGTGAAGATAGGAGCTTTTTGAGGTATGATAATGGAGTCCTATTACTCAAGGTCGGTGGAGAAGACAAGATGTTTAGTTCATGGCTGTACAAGGGCCGAAATTTAATGAGGTTTGCTGAAGAATTTTGGCCTTAGCATTGAAGAGACAAAGCTAGAAAAAATTCCTGGAATTGAAGCTCAAGAACACTTGGAATTGAAATGCTTTTGGTGCATAATTTTTGGTCCACTTTGGCACAATTTTATAGCTGGATTTTAAGGGTGTTTGAAGGTCTTTTAATGGCAGTTTTCCAACCTTCATCTTGAAGAAGAACAGAGGAAGTTCCAGCTATTCATATGTTCTAACAGGTGGCTTCAAGTTCATGTTCAATGTTGCTAATTTGTTGGAAAAAAATTCTGGTTTGGCATTGTTTGTAAAGCTACGAAAACTCAAGGTATTCCAACCTTCTTCCTCACACAAGATGGTTGGTATTCTTGCAAGAATTGGGTAGGAAAGCTTGTTGCAATTTTCAAAAACGGCCTTGAAGGAAATCTGGAAAATTTTCCATATTTTTAACTAAAACATGAATAAGATAAAGATGGAGTTTTGAAGGAATAGTTATGGTGATTTTCTTGGAATCTCTACCTATTTTTTCTCCTTACTTTCGGCCACTCCTATCCCACAAGAGTTGGGATTTTTGAAATTCTAAGTTAGGGAATTATCTCAGAATTTTTATGATTAAAAATGAATTAAAGAATCAAGAGTAGTTTAAATTTCAAAGATGTTGGACAAGGCCAGCAAAATTAATGGGGACAGGAATTCTTCTAGAATTCTTTTTAGGACAAGACCACATGGTTAAGACATTACCGTTGTGTCTTCCTTAAGAGAACATTCCTAACTTTAAGGAATGTAAGAAAAGGAAAATTCAAACATGAGTTAAGATAAATATAAATAAAACTTAAGTGATGGAATTTGAACTCAAGACCTTAGAGATTAATTCACAAAGCTCTAACCACTTAATCACAACAACATTTGATTTTATTTTCTCAACCAAATATTCTTCTTATCTAAACCTCAAGCCATCTTCCTATTCCAACCCCAAGTAAAATTACCATATTACCCTTTCTACTCAACAAGCACAAATAAATCATATCTCCTATAAACCACAATTCTAAGGCACACAAAAATTATTTAAGTGGTATATTTTATGCATGATGACATGATATGCATCACATCCCTCTTACTCTAGGGTAGGTTTAGGTGGGGTTTCACACATGGGCCCCTTGATAAGTTAGATTGTTAAAATACCTGGTCGTACTCAAATATATCAATTTGAGATATTGATGTCATTTGTTTGAACAATCTACTATGTGATCAAGAAATAATTTATTAAACTTAATAAGGATGACATGCTTCATGCCTTATGTTTAATCTAGATATCTTATGACAAAATGACTAAATATAAAGTTATGATTTGGTTCAAAGAGATCACTGATTTCATTTAACCTGGATAGTTATAATGTTTTGTTAGAAACAGCTTATAACTTGTGAGCCATTTAAATATGATTTGGACACACTACCAGTGTTAAATAAACCTATAGGGTCACACATTAAGCGAACACGTTAGGTTATATTTCTGATAACTAGGTTCGATGTATATGAAAATATGTCTCAGTTAATTGAACTTAGAAAAATGACCAGATACAATGAATCTGGAAATATGTCCACATTCAATTTATCTGGAGTATGTCCAGCTTCTAAGAATTTAATTCGGTAAATTAATTAATTAAATTACCGAGATAATGGCAGAATCTTATCATATCAGTTTTAATTTAATTTGAATTTAAAATAGAATATGATAAGATATTATGATAGTTAAACTCCAAGACGTTCGGGTGGTTTTAAAAAGAAAACCCTAACCATCTTCTTACGTTAGTTCTCTATCAAAACATTCATGCCTTCAATTTTTCCAGAAAAATTAAGCCTCTTAAACCCTAAGCGCTAACACTCTCGGGTAATGAGCTAATTTGCTATATGTATCCGTAGATGGCGTTCGCACATTGCAGTGTCTAGTGATCGTTCTAGCTGCACATACGCCAGATAATCAGAAGATAGAGATCTTGATTACAGCAAACATAGGTAATTCTGTAACCCCTAGATCGTCTTACTCATTTGGCTTGAGTCCTCAGAAGGGATTCGCGGATATTTTTCGCATTTAAGAGTCTACGAATCCTAACAGTTTTTTCCCAATCCATGTAATCACTATTTCTTGATCAAATGAGCAAATTTCTCAATCAAACCAACATAACCCAAAAAAAAAAAATGCATTAGACTCTTTCCTCATGAATATCCCTATGCTCTAGGCAATATGAGCATGAAATTAGCCAATAGCCCTATACTCTAGGCTAAATTAATTAACCTTTGATTACTTAGGTTCAATTCTTAACCTTCTTTCTCAATCCAGTTAAGATAATAATTATATCAAATTAATTAAATTGAACTTAATTCTAACTTCGTTTCCTAAATCCATTAGAAGGAAATTTAATTTCATCAATCCACCAAAGAAAAACAAGTAATCAAATACCAAGAACAACAATTAATTGATCAAAGATTGAATAAATTACAATATCATGAATCCAAAAAATAATATTCAATAACAATTAAAACATTAATCTCATCATTATTTAAAGAAAAAGAAGACAAAGGTCTTAGAAGGAACTCATACATATGATCTCTTCTTCCTCCTTTGATAACCTCCTTGAAATTATACTCCTTTGAGTGATGCATTCCCCATTCAATAAGTGGTTGTAGCTTTGATTTCTTGAATTCATACATTAATCTTCACTTGTTCTTGGTTAAATAATCCCCTTGGTTGCTAAAAATTATTCTCCAGAAGTCCTGGGCCGAGTACAAATTAGAGACAAATGAACCTCTTAGGCAATTCCCAATTTGATTCGAAAAAGAACTTTGAACTGCTATAATAGATAGGGCCGGTGCCGGGTCATTTCGACTGGACCGGCGCCAATCCAGCTCTGGAATCTCCCAGTTTTGCTTTGTTTTCCTCTACTTTTCCAAAATAGAACCACGGTCAATTCAATTACTCTGGGTAGACATTGGGTCAGTTCTGAAAATCTACAATGTTGCTCTAAATCATCCAATTTCTATACAAAATTACTAAGAACACTTTTCATAAGCAAAATATCAAATAGGAAGGGAAATGACTAGTTATTAAACCAAAAGTATCACAAAATATTCTCAAATAATTAGAAAAATATAGATAAAATTAAGCCCTGTTAATCTTCATTAGCTAATGGATAAGACAGTTCAATTATATTGTGACAATTAATCAGCAATACGCTTAGCAGAAAATCTAGTATTCTATACAAGAATAAAGCACGTGGAGATTCATTATCACTTTGTGCGAGAAAAGGTATTATATGGTTAAATTGAAATGAAGCACCTGAAAATTGAAGAACAAATTGCAAATATTTTCACCAAATTCTTAATGGAGTAAAGCTTGAAGAATTTCGAAGACAATTTGGAATAATTTCACAAGAAGTAATAAGGAAACAGTTATTAAGGGAGAGTATTGAGAAAACAATTACTGCTTCACTACCATGGAGAAGAAACTAGAAGCTGCAATTTGCAGCTCAAATTTCACAACAGTAATTCCACCGTCATTGAAGAACTTGCTGGAACTAACAACTTGCAGCCGCCATTGGAGAAAACTCATGAAGCTTCCAGCAGCCCAAGAATCTACAGTCACCGATTGCAACTTGGAGAAAAATCTGGTGCAATTTACAGCTAAAATTCAAGAACCTTTGCAACCTTTATTGACAAAGAAAAAAACAAGAATTTGCTAGAAACTACTGCCACAAGAACAACTTGCACAAATTCTTTAGTAGCCTTGGAAATGAAGCACCGACTTGCTAAAGTCAGTTTTGGTCACCTATAAATATGGCATCACAAAGCCATTTTCGTGTGAGTAATGAAAATGAAGTGAAAAAGGAGATGTGTGAAGTGTTAGGAGTTAGCTGAAGAGCACTAAAATATTGTGAGAAAAATATTTTAGTGGGAATAATATTTTAGAGGTGGTGTGAGGAAAATTTGTCTTTTTAATGGGAAAATATTTTGCTAAGTTTTCTTTTTTTGTCAAATATTGTGAGTCTTCTTGGTTAATTAAATTAATTAGTTTATCCTTTGGTCCTGTTTATTTTCTAAACATCTTCAATATCAGATGCCTTCAGACCCTTACCGATGAGTGCATACGAGTAAGTGTGTTCTTCTATCGAGTAATCGAAGATGCCTGAAAATTCCTTTGCAATTATGCAAAGAGCAGTATCCACATAATATGGATTTCGGACTGGACTTTTACAGCTCAAAAGGACTATAAAATCGCTAGAAGAATGAGAAAGAGGTTGATAAGAGTAGTCTGGAAGAATGGAACAATTGCCCTTATGCACCCCCAGATAAGAAAAATGATTTTTTTCATGTTCATATTCAATAGCTTCTACAAAATATTTGTCGGATCCTGACTGCAATACGGTACGATTCTACTTGCAGGTGAGCTCAGAATCAGGGAGACCGCAGTCTTGTGAGCCACCTTTGAACTGAAAAGGGAACTTAATTGCTAGAGATGTATTGATTGAGTAGTATGTGGTGGAAGCTAAAGCGTTCGTTGATTGGCAATTGATTGGATACTGATTGAATGTTGAATTTTTTTTCTATCAGAATTGAATATTTAATTTTTTGACTGAGCAATGTAGAATTATGTTCCGTATAGTTTCCATGGATAGACTCTTTAAAAAAGTCAAGAGACCCTAGCCAGTAGTAAAGACTAGAGAACTTACGCTATCAAGTCAGAATAAAACTGGAAACTTGGATTGGACAATTTCATATGAAATAATATGTTAAAGATAATTTAATTTTTTAAAAAATTTTAGAGGTATAAAATTAAATTTGAAAAGATTTTTAAAATAATTTTAAATTTTGCTAAGGCAAAATTTTTTTTTTTTTTTAAACTTTGGAAGATGCCGGCCCCTTCCCCATCTATCTCTGTAACTAGTCTATATCTGGAAAGCGGTATTACAAAGGTTCTAAGATAAAATATTTCTTTTTTGTTATGAATATCTTAAAATTATTGGAAGCTCCATTAATTAGTGGAGGCTCCACTAATTATGGATTTTTGTGAATTATTAGAGAAGATTTTTATGGATGTCCACCATTTAGTGAAGACACCAATAATTAAGATTAGTGGAAGATAATGTATGCCATGATGTATTCCACTAATTAGAGCTCTATAAATAGAGCTATTTTCTAAGCTTGTAATACACCATTGTTTTGTGAAAGAAAGATTAGTGAAAGAAAGATTAGAGAAAATTGTGAGAGAAAAGAAAGAGAGAAATTCTTGTGCAAGGAATAGTTAGAGTTTTATTAGTGTGTAGTGTATAGATTTTATTCTAACACTACCCAAATTTTATAACACGTTATCAGCACGAGTCTCTACCGTTACAAAAGTCAGAAGACTAAGCACGAGTTTCTGCCGTTACCAAAGTTAGAAAACAGGTATGCATTTATTGATCTCTATGGTTAACCTCGCTAAAATCGAATTTGTAGCCCTTGATATTTCTGGAAAAAATTATATGTCATGGGTTCTCGATGCAGAAATGCATCTAAATGCTGAAGGCCTTAGTGAAACTATTCAAGCAAATAATAGTGCATCTGCACAACACAAGGCTAAAGCTTTGATTTTTATTCGTCGTCATCTCGATGAAAATTTGAAAATGGAATATCTTACTGAAAAATATCCATATGTCCTTTGGATAAATTTAAAAAAAATATTTGACCACCTGAAGATGGTCGTACTACCCACTGCACGGTATGAATGGTTGCACCTGAGGTTGCAAGATTTTAAAACCGTGAATGAATATAGCTCCGCAATGTATAAAATTACATCTCAGTTAAAATTATGCGGAGAAAAAGTGACAGATGAAGATATGTTAGAGAAGACATTCTCCACCTTTCATGCCTCGAATATTGTCCTGCAGCAACAATATCGAGAAAAATGGTATACAAAATTTACAGATTTAATTACTGTCCTCCTCATTGCAGAGAAGAATAATGAGTTATTATTGAGAAATCATGAAGCCAGACTAATTGGCTCAACAGCACTCCCAGAAGTGAATGTTGTTGGTTCCAGCAGAAGCCATCGTTATAGTCGTGGTCATGGCCGTGGCTATGGTCGTGGTTATGGTTGTAGACACGCTCGATATTTCCCTTATCACAATCATAATCAAACTGTGAGAAATATTGGCCACCTGAAGTGGAACAGAAAAGATATAAGGGAAAAGAAAAAGAAATTGAAGAAAAACATGAGGATATATGTTATAGATGTGGCATGAAAGGGCATTGGTCACGAAATTTTCGTACGGCTAAGATTTAATTGAATTGTATCAAGCTTCATTGAAAAATAAAAATGTGGAAGCAAATTTTTCTCAACATCTAATAAATGATGCTGAGGATGATGATATTGATCTTGAAGATCTTAATATCAATATTACCCATATGGATGTATCGGATTTTTTTGAACACCTAGACGGTAGGATAGTGAGGGAACGAGAAACAGAGGGAACATGCTCTGCACGTTAAAAAATTTCGGAGAAAAATAAAACCAAGCCTTAAAGGCCAAGCGGAAGCGTGAAGATCATACATTTGCGCTCCTTAACCCTTCTAGGTTGAGTAAGAGCGGATTGAACGACTAGAATCGCCTCGCTTTGTCCATTTGAAGAAGCTTCCGGTTGAACACCCGCTAGCCTTCTACTCCGTCTTGTTTGCATGAACGCCTAGCTTTCTAGCTCTCTGGATATTCCTCAACCTAACCTCTAATCGGTGAACACTATGGTAAAGAGGAACGGCCTCAATTCTCCTTGGTTCACTCGTTGTTGATTAGCAAAGAACAAGGAGAAAACAAGAGGAAAGATACGTGAGCAAGAGCAGAGAGAGAGACGTTCAGTGAGAGAGCTTCACGTGAGTCTCTTTCTTGTGTTTTGAAGATTAGGGTTTTTTTCTACCAAAGAGTAGTTTATTAGTCAGCCAAAACTAGGTCTTTCATTATCTGATAAACATATCCCCCGGGATTTCAAAACACCCGGATGTTATCCTGAGAATCAGTTTGGCCTAACCCTAAACTCCTCTTAATCGTATCTGGAAAAAACCCTAAGGTCCAAGCTATTGGGTCAGAAAAATATTTATTATTTCCTTGGACCCAAAAGGCCTAAAATAATAAAAATTAATTATTTATTTCCTGGACTTATATAAACAACCCAATAAATAATTAAGAAGTCCAAATGAACCATAATAATTAATCTTTAATTATTTATTTCTTGGGCATATATAAATAACCCAATAAATAATTAAATATTAATTATTTCCCCTAGTTTAAGCCCAGGTTAATTTCTTAATTATTCATACTGGACCTAGGCCCTGAATAATTAATTAACCAATTAAACTAGATAATTAATTTCTCTCAACTCCTATTTTAATTTATTTATTTATTTTATTCCAGTCCAATAATAAATTAGACTTCCTGAATAAAATAAAATAAAATAAAATCCTCTTCATACGAGACCAATTCTTCAACCCAAAAGTAGTTAGGACTTACGGGCTATCCCGAGAACCAAAAAGACACATCGCCTTGGCTGCTAAAATGACCAAAATACCCCTGCTATATAAATAGCTGTATTTTGCATTTTAAATATTTCCTAATATCACCATAAGGAAATATTGACCCCAAGGACAATGCTGCATTCGCAAAGTCTCCGACCTACAGGTGAAATGACTAAAATACCCCTCTACACATCACCGTACATTTAGAGAGGAAGAAGTGTACTAACACCCCTCTAAATGACATCTACCATCCTTAGGCTTCTAGTCCAATGATCCATGACTTTCTGGAGTGTTTCCGCTTTCCAAGGGAGCTACCCTAAAGCAAACATCCAAATCATGTTTCCCAGGGCCCTGGACATTTTAGACCATTCGGATAACTACAAGAGGCGATATAGTGCAGAAATTATCTTGTATAAATTTGTCTTAACTAATTAGTCACACATACCCAACATGCAAGTATGTTGGCCCTACGATAGAACCTCAACTATAGCAAATCAAAGTATATGCTTCCAGCTTCGCTAGACTACCAACTCATACTCAAGTCGTAGAGTACTAGTCCACGCTGTAGCGGTAGTAGTCTAGGTTTCTATCATATAATACTTTTAGAAACCACTACTACAGGTCTTGTCCTACGTATTCGAAATACGCTTATGTCATGAAGTGAGTGGACTACTCACTGGCTAAAGGTAAACCATTCCCCATTTGGAATTCATAACATAATTACCTAAACATGATGGGGTTCTCAGTCTCATCAATAGGTTAAGAACAAATGTTTATGTGTTAAATAACCCGTGATCCATACCTTACTGTGAAAGACCACCATTCACATGGATCACTAATTTAAATACAATGGGTCTGTTCCAAATGAAAATCGTGCACAAACAAAAAGTAAATTCACAAATAATTTCTGAAAATAAATTCTTTTATTAAAATATTCGATTCTACATCAGAAACCTAGTCTAAAAGGGCATACAATCCAACAATCTCCCACTTGCACTCTAAGACTAGGTAAGTCCATAGGTGCCCACCCCTATGGTGTCTAAGTGTCTCTTGAAGACTCTCTCAGCCAAAGGCTTGGTGAATGGATCTGCTAGATTGTTTTCCGAGGCAATATGCTCCACCACGAATTCCCGTCTTTGGATAAAATCCCGGATCAGGTGGTACTTCCTCTCGATGTGTTTCCCCTTCTTGTGGTTCCGAGGTTCCTTAGATTGCGATACTGCTCCAGTGTTGTCGCAATACATCACAACCGGCCTGTCCATATGTGGTACGACTCCAAGTTCTGA
Organism: Voacanga thouarsii; assembly: GCA_026120185.1. Taxonomy (NCBI): domain Eukaryota; kingdom Viridiplantae; phylum Streptophyta; class Magnoliopsida; order Gentianales; family Apocynaceae; genus Voacanga; species Voacanga thouarsii. Next base: position 1,057,971 of record JANUWF010001224.1, on the reverse strand, counting down.
AAGAAACTTCCGGAGCCAGACTGCTTCCTTGGATGCCTCCGAAGCAGCCACATACTTAGCTTCCATGGTTGAGTCAACAATACAAGATTGCTTGATACTCCTCCATGAAATTGCTCCTCCAGACAAGGTGAAGACATATCCACTAGTGGATTTTCTCTCATCCTTATCCGCCAGGAAGTCTGAGTCTGTGTATCCTGTAGGAACCAAATCATCAGCCCTGTAAACTAGCATATAATCTCTCGTTCCCTTGAGGTACTTGAGAATATGCTTTACAGCTTGCCAATGAAGCTCCCCAGGTTTGATCGATATCTCGCTAACTAAGCCCACGGCAAGCGGATATCCGGCCTAGTACACAGCATGGCGTACATGAGACATCCCACAGCCGAAGCGTAGGGAATCCAACTCATTCTATCCTTTTCTTCTTGAGACTTAGGACAGTCCTTCGAAGAAAATGACAACCCATGTCTGCAAGGGATTAGAGCTCTCTTGCATGAGTCCATGCTGTACTTGGCCAATATCTTGTCAATGTATGTCGCTTGGGATAACCCTAACATTCTCTGCTTCCTATTTCTAAGAAGCCTAATCCCGAGAATGTAGCTAGCTTCTCCTAAGTCCTTCATACTGAATTGACTAGACAGCCAAACCTTTGTAGATGACAATGTCCCTACATCATTTCCAATGAGTAGAATGTCATCCACATACAGAACAAGAAAAACCACATTAATGCCTTCAAGTTTCCTGTACACGCATGGTTCATCTTCATTTCGAATAAAACCATAAGACTTTACAGTCTCATCAAAACGAATGTTCCATGCTCTCAATGCCTACTTAAGTCCATAAATGGACTTCTTAAGCTTGCAAACCATATATTCCTGGCCTTCAGCAATGAAGCCTTCCGGTTGGGACATATAGATATCTTCACTAAGATGGCCATTTAAAAATGTTGTCTTGACATCCATTTGCCATATCTTGTAGTCATAGTGACATGCGATGGCAAGGAGGATGCGGATGGATTTAAGCATGGCTACCGGGGAAAAGGTTTCCTCATAGTCGATTCCCTCTTTCTGAGTATACCCTTTCGCCACAAGCCAAGCTTTGAAGATTTCCACCTTCCCATCCGCTCCTCTCTTTATCTTATATACCCACTTGCACCCAATGGGTTTTATCCCTTCAGGTGAAGCTACAAGATCCCAAACCTGATTGAGGTACATAGACTCAATCTCGGCTTTCATTGCTTCATGCCACAGATTTGCATCGGCATCAGCAATAGCCTCCTTGTATCTAGTGGGGTCTTGTTCCTGATGGTCGGAGACCAGCTTAAAGGCTTCTCTTGTCCATCTATCCAGAACCCTAGACACTCTCCCCCTATGACGAGGCTCCATTTGCACAGGCACTTGAGGCTGTGCCTCTTCTTGTTCCAGAATCGGGTCAGAAGAAGTTGATTCCGTAGATAACTTCTCCTCAAGTTTCAACCTCGTAGAACCTTTAGTGGAAGTACTTTGATCATCTTCCAAGTATCTAGCATTGGTACTGACTAGCACCTTCTGCTCCTTAGGATGATAAAAGTAACCTCATTTTGTCCCTTTTGGATAGCCAACAAGATAGCATAATTCTGATCTTGGTTCCAACTTATCTCCCTTAATCAGTACATAAGCTAGACAATCCCAAATCTTGAGATGATTTAGACTTGGCTTACGCCCAGTCCACATCTCATAGGGAGTCCTAGGTACTGAATTGGAAGGCACCAAGTTCAGAATATATGCCGCTATCTCCAAGGCATATCCCCAAATGGACACTGGAAGAGTAGCATGAGCCATCATGCTTCGGACCATTTCTATCAATGTCCTGTTCCTTCTCTCAGCTACTCCATTCTGCTGGGGTGTTCCCAGCGCAGAGAGAGCTGGGATACTATCCCATGATGTACCATGTAGTCCTTGAATTCACCTAAGAGGTACTCTCCACCACGATCCGATCGTAAGGTTTTGATTAATTTTCCTGTCCGACGCTCCACTTCAGCCTTAAACTTTTTGAACTTGTCAAAAGAGTCAGACTTGCGTCTCATCAGGTAAATGTAACCATACCTCGTATAATCATCCGTGAACGTGATGAAGTACTCAAAACCTCCCCTAACTGGTGTAGACAATAGACCACACACATCAGTGTGAACAAGACTCAACACCTCATTGGCTCTATCCGCCTTTGGTGTAAAAGACCTTTTGGTCATTTTTCCCATCATGCAGGATTCACACTGAGGCCAACTTTCCAATCTCAATGCGCCCAAAGGCCCATCATGGATTAGCCTCTGAATCCTGGTTGAGTTAATATGACCCAACCTTAGATGCCAAAGGTATGAATCATTGATATTAGTCTTTCTCTTCCTAGTTAAAAGTTCAGACTGGGTGTTATTTGATTGGTTATTAATAGGGTTTAAAAAGAACAGATTTCTTTACATGTGCCCAGTACATAAAATTTCTCCATCTCTACTGATAGAAATACCAGAATTGAAAGATATAGAATATCCTTGATTAATAAATTTTGCAACTGAAATCAAATTCTGACGAAAACCAGGTACATATAAAATGTCTTTTAAAACTACTATCTTATTACAATTAAAAATAAGATCTAGTTCTCCCACTGTAAGGGCCCAGACTTGTGCTCCATTACCCACTCGAAGCCCATGTTCACCCTTCTTAAGTCTTCTTATCTTTCTAAACCCCTGCAAAGAGTTACAAATATGATCAGTGGCTCCTGAATCAACAATCCAAGTGGAAGTTGATCCTACCATTGATATGGACTCTAGATAGTAAGCATTACCTGTGGGGTTTTTCTTGGCCTAAAGATCTGGACACTCTTTTTTCCAGTGTCCCTTCTTCCCACACTTGAAGCACTTGCCCTTTGGTTTGTCCTTGGACTGGTTCTTGGGCTGGGCTGCTGCATTCCCCTTCTTCCTCTTGAACTTTCTGGGTTTAGGCCCAGTTCTTGAAGAAGAAGCCCTAGCAATCATGGCCTTAGACTGCGGCTTCATGACCTTCTCCGCCATCTGGAGCTCTTTCATTAGTTCATTTAAACTCATGTTCAACTTATTCATGTTATAGTTTAACTTGAACTGAGTGAAAGAGCCCGGTAAAGATTCGAGAACCATGTCCACTTGGCTCTCGGGGTCAATGACAGCCCCTAAGATTTTCGCCTCCTCGAAAGCAGCAATAATCTTGAGCATATGCTCTCGGACTGATGCTCCCTCAGCCATCTTAGTGTTCACAATAGTTCAAAGAGCCTCCTGCCTTGCGGGCCGGCTCTTGTCTGCAAACATCGTAGCCAATGATTGACTAATGTCATATGCAAAAGCCATGTGCTCGTGTTTTGACTGGAGCACATTAGACATGGAAGCTAACATATAGCAACGTGCCATTTCGTCAGCTTTCTTCCATGCCTTTTCAGCCTCTCGCTCTTCAGCAGTGGAACCTTCCCCGATAAGAGGCAGATCTCGTAAAGGACATACTTATACTCCTCAACTGTAAGTATTATGTCCAGGTTCCTTTTTCAGTCCACATAGTTTGGACCCGTTAACTTATTCTCCCTGAGAATAACGGCCAATGGACTAAAAGAATCTCCCACCATTTCTGAAAATCGAAAATAAAAGAAAGAATTTAGTTTGTGAAAACAAAATAAAATTTGTGCACTGAAAATAATTTGGCCCTTAGGAAAAACTGACATAGCTTCTTGGAAAGATTAACAGTTTCCTAAGCTAAGTGTATTAATCACCACAAATTAATTTCCCTTCTAGGTAATGGTCAATAACTCTATCATGGGATGGCCGTTTCCTCTCATTTCCTATGAACATACCTCGCACTATAACCTCCAACGTCGCACTATAACCTCCAACGTGGGTTGGCCGATTATAGTACGTGCCCCGGGTTATTAATTACATCATTCCATTAGATCTAGATCCTTGTGGTATCCCCATCCTATACGGGTTCACTCCCAGGGTGACGCGAGGGGACCCACGATCTCTAATAAGAACCGTGATGGAAGCCGTGGGGCCGTTGGAACCCCTCTCCCACTTAGTCTTTTAAAATAAAGGTTTTCTGAAAAATATCCTTTTGAAATTTCCATTAAGTTTTTCTTAACTCAAAAATAAAATATCTAAATCCAATAAAATCTCTATGTCAAGGCTTATATCCTTTGAGAGATTTCCTCCATGGACTAATTTTATTTAAGTTAAAACTTAATGATTTCAAAAATTTTCCAATTAAAACTTTCTAGAGACTTTGGTCTCAAGCTTATTTGACAAAATCATTTTTCTAGTCCAAAACAAAACAACATGGCTCTCCATTTTAATTTACAAAAATAACTAAATCTAATATATTTTCTATATCAAGGATTAAATCCTTTGAGAAAATATTCAATGATTAATTTTTGTACCAATTAAAATAACCATTTAGTTTTTAAAGAAAAATATTTTTTTCTTGCCAAAACAAAAAGTTCCCAAAGACTTTGGTCTTTGAGAAAAAGCACACATAGGTACATAAAAAAAATAGCATGCTAGAAAATAATAAACGTTTTCATGCTTTTCTATTTTTTAAACCTAAGTGCCCAAATAATAGAATTAAATACATTAATTAATTAATTAATGATCTTGTTTAATCCTAAAATCCCTTACTAATATTTTTCATGCAAATATATTCCAAGAATATAAAAATTGTAAAAATATTAACTTCGCCTGGTATGGGACCCAAGATGAAAAAGGAAAAAAAATTAAAAAAAATTGCAAAAATCGCTGGAGGTCCACTGCACCGGATGTACAGGATCCGCACCAACATGCCTGCGGTCCACCGCACCCTCCGGTGCACCAGCCGCACCAGATCAGATGCTGCCTCAGCCCGTGGAGCGCCCGTCCGCCCGCCCGTGTGTGCGCCCGCAGCCACGCGTCCGGAGCCCCGCTGACCAGCGCACCAATTGAAGAAATTTGCAATTGCAAATTCGCAGCAATCGGCTCGAATTCACTGGCAATTGGCTCGGCTTCGCGGCTCCAACAGCACGGCTCCACTCACAGAACAGAAGCGGCTCGGCTCCAACACGGCGGCTTATGAACAGTTATCTTCTTCTTCGTTTTTCACCCGCGCGAATTTTTTTCTACAGTTCATCTCTGGTTCGATTTTTTCTTGCCTTCTTTGGCTTCTTTGGACATTTTTACTTATAAAAACTCATCCAAAATTAAACCACAACTGCTTATACCCATTTAAATTGGGTTTACACGATTAAAATACCAAAGCCAAAAAATTACAGAGGGATCCTATGCTTCAACAATGAAGCTCACATCAAGCCTATCCCATACTAAAACAGCAAAGGATTACAGGTATAATCATCTTCTCTATTTTTATTAACTATCATGCTCCCTATATTGATCAAAAACCAGTGGCTCTGATACCACATTGAGGGAACGAGAAACAGAGGGAACAGGCTCTGCACGTTAAAAAATTTCGGAGAAAAATAAAACCAAGCCTTAAAGGCCATGCGGAAGCGTGAAGATCATACATTTGCGCTCCTTAACCCTTCTAGGTTGAGTAAGAGCGGATTAAACGACTGGAATCGCCTCACTTTGTCCACTTGAAAAAGCTTCCGGTTGAACACCCGCTAGCCTTCTACTCCTCATTGTTTGCATGAACGCCAAGCTTTCCAGCTCTCGGGATATTCTTCAACCTAACCTCTAGTCGGTGAACACAATGGTAAAGAGGAACGGTCTCAATTCTCCTTGGTTCACTCGCTATTGATTAGCAAAGAACAAGGAGAAAACAAGAGAAAAGATACGTGAGCAAGAGCAGAGAGAGAGACGTTCAGTGAGAGAGCTTCACGTGAGTCTCTTTCTTGTGTTTTGAAGATTAGGGTTTTTTTCTACCAGAAAGTAGTTTATTAGTCAGCCAAAACTGGGTCTCTCATTATCTGATAAACATATCCCCCGGGATTTCAAAACACCCGGATGTTATCCTGAGAATCAGTTTGGCCTAACCCTAAACTCCTCTTAACCGTATCTGGAAAAAACCCTAAGGTCCAAGCTATTAGGCCAGAAAAATATTTATTATTTCCTTGGACCCAAAAGGCCCAAAATAATAAAAATTAATTATTTATTTCCTGGACTTATATAAACAACCCAATAAATAATTAAGAAGCCCAAATGAATCATAATAATTAATCTTTAATTATTTATTTCTTGGGCCTATATAAATAACCCAATAAATAATTAAATATTAATTATTTCCCCTAATTTAAGCCCAAGTTAATTTCTTAATTATTCATACTGGACCTATGCCTTGAATAATTAATTAACCAATTAAACTAGATAATTAATTTCTCTCAACTCCTATTTTAATTTATTTATTTATTTTATTCCAGTCCAATAATAAATTAGACTTCCTGAATAAAATAAAATAAAATAAAATAAAATCCTCTTCATACGAGACCAATTCCTCAACCCAAAAGTAGTTAGGATTACGGGCTATCCCGAGGACCAAAAAGACACATCGCCTTGGCTGCTAAAATGACTAAAATACCCCTTCTATATAAATAGCTGTATTTTGTATTATAAATATTTCCTAATATCACCATAAGGAAATATTAACCCCAAGGACAATGCTGCATTCGCAAAGTCTCCGACCTACAGGTGAAATGACTAAAATACCCCTCTACACATCACCATACATTTAGAGAGGAAGAAATGTACCAACGCCCCTCTAAATGACATCTACCATCCTTAGGCTTCTAGTCCAATGATCCATGACTTCCTGGAGTGTTTCCGCTTTCCAAGGGAGCTACCCTAAAGCAAACATCCAAGTTATGTTTCCCAGGGCCCTGGACATTTTAGACCATTCGGATAACCACAAGGGGCGATATAGTGTAGAAATTATCTTGTATAAATTTGTCTTAACTAACTAGCCACACATACCCAACATGCAAGTATATTGGCCCTACGATAGAATCTCAACTATAGCAAATCAAAGTATATGCTTCCAGCTTCGCCAGACCACCAATTCATACTCAAGTCGTAGAGTACTAGTCCACGCTGTAGCGATAGTAGTCTAGGTTTCTATCATATAGTACTTTTAGAAACCACTACTACAGGTCCTGTCCTACGTATTCGAAATACGCTTATGTCATGAAGTGAGTGGACTACTCACTGGCTAAAGGTAAGCCACTCCCCATTTGGAATTCATAACATAATAACCTAAATATGATGAGGTTCCCAGTCTTATCAATAGGTTAAGAACAAATGTTTATGTGTTAAATAACCTGTGATCCATACCTTACTGTGAAAGACCACCATTCACATGGATCACTTATTTAAACACAATGGGTCTGTTCCAAACGAAAATCGTGCACAAACAAAAAGTAAATTCACAAACAATTTCTGAAAATAAATTCTTTTATTAAAATATTCGATTCTACATCAGAAACCTAGTCTAAGAAGGCATACAATCCAATAGATGGACCATTTAATTGGTGATGGCAGTGTCCAGAAGAACTAAAGCCTCACCCTGATATTTTTGTATTTTCATTTTTATTATATTCTAATAATATTTACGTTTGCATATATATATATATATATATATATTTGTGTTTAGATGGCTGTTGTTAATAATGATGTATGCATTATTGATAGTGAAACTACACACACCATACTAAAAAATGAGAAATATTTTTCTGATCTCAAAATGGGAGAAATAAATATTTATACGATAAACAGTAGTGCAAATGTGATTGAGTGCTCCGGAAGAGCTAGTATATTGTTGCCTAAAGGAACAACAATTATTATTGATAAGGCACTATTTTTCTCAAAATCCAGAAGAAATTTATTGAGTTTTAAAGATATTCGCAGAAACGGGTATCATGTTGAAACAAATGAGGAAAATGGGATTAAGCATCTTTATATTACTCAAATGTATTTAGGTAAGAAATCTGTATTAGAAAAACTGCCGTCCTTTTCTACTGGCCTTTATTTTGTAAAAATATGTACAATTAAAATTCATCATCTAATAAACTAGAAGTTTACTAATCCTATTACTTTTAGCATTTGGCATGACCGGTTGGGTCATCCGGGATTTACCATGATGAGAAGAATCATTGAGAATACACATGGTCATCCTTTAAAAAAAAAGGATATTAACATCAGAAAAATTCGCATGTACTGCATGTTCCCTAGGAAAATTAATTGTTAAACCATCACCAATAAAAGTAGGAGCTGAAAGTCCTACATTTCTCGAACGGATTCACGGAGATATTTGTGGATCTATTAATCCACCATGTGGACCGTTCAAATATTTTATGGTCTTAATTGATGCATCATCCCGATGGTCACATGTATGTTTATTATCTACTCGCAACCTAGCGTTTGTGAGATTACTTACTCAAATAATTAAATTACGAGCACAATTTCCTGACCATCACATTAAAAATATCCGTTTGGATAATGCTGGTGAATTTTCATCACATGCTTTTGATGCATATTGCATGTCAATTGGGATTAATGTTGAACATCCTGTAGCTCATGTTTACACACAAAATGGTCTTGTTGAATCTTTGATTAAACGATTACAATTAATTGCTAGACCATTATTAATGAAAACAAATCTCCCAACATCTGCCTGGGGACATGCTATTTTACATGCTGCTACACTTGTACGCATAAGACCAGCTAATTATCATAAATTCTCTCCTTTACAATTAGTTTTTGGGTCAAAACCAAATATTGCTCATTTAATAATTTTTGGGTGTGCTGTATATGTTCCAATTGCACCAAACCAACGTACAAAGATAGGCCCTCAAAGAAGAAAGGTGATATATGTTGGATATGATTCTCCCTCTATTATCAAGTATGTTGAACCCCTGACAAGAGATGTATTCACAGCAAGATTTGCTGATTGTCATTTTGATGAATCATTATTCCTTAAATTAGGGGAAGAACCAAAACAGCATAAAAAGGATCTTACTTGGACAATATCATTAAATTATCTTGATCCGCGCACAAGTGCATGTGAACTTGAAGTTCAAAAGATAATTCATTTGCAAAGCATTGCAAATCAAATGCCAGACGCTTTTGTTGACTCCAAAAAAGTTACAAAATCGCATATTCTAGCTATAAATGCTCATATTCGAATTGAAGTTCCAGCAGAACAAAATATTATACCTATAGCCGCTGAGTTAAAAACACACCAGAAGCGTGGCCGACCTCTTGGTTCTAAAGATAAAAATCCTCGAAAGAAAAGAGGATTAAATGATCCAGAAGATCATATTGAAGAAAAGAATGATAAAGACCAAGAGAGAACTGATGATAAAGAACCAAAAGTTGATGAAAGTAACACTGAAATTTCTATCAATTATACTACTTCCGGTAGAAGTTGGAATCAGATAGAAACTGTTATTGATAATATATTTGCATATAATATATCTCTTGATGTTACACAGGATAATGATGATCCTGAACCAATATCAGTTGATAAATGTCGGCATAGAAAAGATTGGCTGCAATGGAAATATGCGATTCAATCGGAGTTAAATGCACTGACAAAACGTGAAGTCTTCGGACCTGCAGTCCGAACACCAGAAGGTGTAAAACCTGTTGGCTACAAATGGATATTTGTGCGAAAGCGCAATGAAAAGAGTGAAATCGTTCGATATAAGCGCGATTAGTAGCCCAAGATTTTTCACAAAGACTAAATATTGATTATGATGAAACTTATTCTCCTATTGTTGATGCTATTACACTCTGATATCTTATCAGTTTAGCAGTACATGAAAAGATAGATATGCGCCTATTAGATGTTGTCACTGCTTACTTGTATGGAAATTTAGAAAATGATGTTTACATGAAAATCCCCGAAGGATTTCATATGCCTAAGCATATAAACATTATCCTCGTGAAAATTACTCCATCAAGTTGTAGAAATCATTATATGGCCTGAAGCAATTTGGGCGCAGATGGTTCACACGTCTTAGTGAATATTTATTGAAAGCGGGATTTCAAAATGACCAGGTATGTCCATGTGTTTTTATTAAGAAATCTAATTCTAAATTTGTGATATTAGCTATATATGTTGATGATATTAATCTTATTGGAACTCCTGAAAAGCTCCAAGAAACAATTGATTATTTAAAAAGAGAATTCGAAATTAAGGATTTTGGTAAAACCAAATTTTGCATTGGTTTACAAATTGAACATCTGGAAAGTGGAACATTTATTCATCAATCAACATATACAGCAAAAATGCTAAAAAGATTTTACATAGACAAAGCACATCCATTGAGTTTTCCAATGATCGTCCGATCATTAAATGTTGATAAAGATCCTTTCCGACCTTAAGAAAATGATGAAGAACTCCTTGGTCCTGAAGTACCATATCTCAGTACAATTGGTATATTGATGTATCTTGCTAATAATACACGACCTGATATTGATTTTGCTGTCAATTTATTAGCAAGATTTAGTTCTTCACCAACACGACGACATTAGAATGGAATTAAACAGGTCCTTTGATATCTCCAAGGTACAATTGATCTCGGATTATTTTATTCAAATAAAACCAGCCCAACATTGATTGGTTATGCAGATGCTGGTTGTTTATTTGATCCACATAAAGCACGTTCTCAAACGGGCTATCTATTTACATGTGGAAATACTGCTATATCATGGCGTTATACAAAACAATCTATAGCAACTACTTCTTCAAATCATGCTGAAATTATAGTCATTCATAAAGCAAGTCGAGAATGTGTATGGCTAAGATCCATGATTCATTATATCCGAGAAAATTGTGGATTATCATCGATAAAAGATATTCCAACTCCTCTTTATGAAGACAATGCAGCTTGCATAGCTCAATTACGAGGAGGATATATTAAAGGAGATCGGACAAAACATATTTCACCAAAATTCTTCTTTACTCATGAACTCCAGAAGAAATGTGAAATTGATGTGCTACAAATTCGGTCATGTGACAATCTCGCAAAAATTTTCACGAAGACTTTACCGACTGCAACATTTGAGAAGTTGAGATATAAAATCGATATGCATCGATTTAAAGATTTAAAGGAATCAGCTCATCAGGAGGAGTAATAAACAGACATATAGAATAGTGAACTCTTTTTCCTTCACTAGATTTTTTCCCACTGGGTTTTTATCTAGTAAGGTTTTAACGAGGTATATTCTTTTATGTAATGGATGGACATCCAAAGAGGAGTGTTATGAATATCTTAAAATTATTGGAAGCTCCATTAATTAGTGGAGGCTCCACTAATTATGGATTTTTGTGAATTATTAGAGAAGATTTTTACAGATGTCCACCATTTAGTGAAGACACCACTAATTAAGATTAGTGGAAGGCTCCACTAATTATGGATTTTTGTGAATTATTAGAGAAGATTTTTACAGATGTCCACCATTTAGTGAAGACACCACTAATTAAGATTAGTGGAAGATGGTGTATGCCATGATGTATTCCACTAATTAGAGCTCTATAAATAGAATTATTCTCTAAACTTGTAATACATCATTATTTTGTGAAAGAAAGATTAGAGAAAATTGTGAGACAAAAGAAAGAGAGAAATTCTTATGTAAAGAATAGTTAGAGTTTTATTAATGTATAGTGTGTAGATTTTATTTTAACACTACCCAAATTTTATAACATTTTTTACTTTATTTTAAATTGATAAGAGAGGAGGAAGAGTAAAAGGAGAATTATTAAATCATTTTTATTTTACATCCTCTCTTTCATTTAATTTTAAAATTAAAATTTTAATATCTTCAATTCACTTTCTCTTTCTCAACTCCTTGAATTTAGGAAGAGAAGAAATGTTGATGAAAAACAAAATGTATCCCTAATCGAATTACTTTTTATCTACATCTTTTACATCAACCAAACAATGTAAATGTAGTTCACATTTATTCTTTTTTTTTTTTTTTTGTTAAATATTTCACTCCAATCTAAAGACAAAACAGGCCCCCATCTGCCACTAATGCCATAGTAATATACTAATATAAACCCATTCTCTCACAGTGCTAGGTGAGTTGAAAATCAAGGGGGCTAGTGTCTTAGAATGTAAGTGCCCTCTGAACCGATAAGGGATCTTGATGTCCAGAACAACTCCACAATGAATAACCACAAAAGGGGGTTCTCACACTGTTTTTGCTGATAAATGAGGTAACAGCTTCAAGCAACAATAGCAAGATAAGAAGAAGGGACATGGAAATTATTCGTATGTATTCAACTAGCATGATTAATTAACGATTAAAATTAAAAATAATAAAATTTTGATAGTGTATAAAGTAGTAATGTGTTAAAAAAATTAATAAAATAATGTACTTTTAACTTGTAAAATATTATGTATTAAATTATAACTGTGCATAATATTATGAATTGTATTTAAATTCTCTTATTTTTCTATTTCACAAATTGCTAGTAATGTTTTCCATCAATGGAGCATACGCAATTGACTTGTGCTAGATACTTTTTTTGAATGTTGAATTTTCTAACTTTCATTAATGGACCATTTGAAAGAGAAATTTTGAAGTACACTCGGTTTATATGCATAAAATATTTTATATAATTATGTTATATATATATAATATTATATATAATTTTTATTATATATGACATAATTATCTAAAGTATTCAGACATATCCACCGAGTACATTTAAGAATTTCCTCTTCAGAAAAGCCATAGCGCGTGCGCGGGTCTTCTCTAGTCTACTTCATTTTTCTCTTCTAATCTAGCCGCGTAGAATTCCAATACAACTGCAAAGCTTATGTACTGCAGAACTTACCCTGCTCCAACATCAAGGCATGGAGTTCAGAATTTTTACCTTACTGGTCTTTCATTTCTCTTCTCTATTCTGCTTGAGGGCAGTTCTCGCATCCGACCAACCAGTGGCATCTTATGATATTTGCAGACAACAGCAACAGTGCAGCCCTGAAGGCCCTCCTATAAAGTTCCCCTTTTGGCTCCAAGATAAGCAGCCAGAGCATTGCGGTTACCCAGGCTTCAATCTCTACTGTGACAACAGCTCTCTTACGGTACTGGAGCTGCCTTCCCCCGTGAAACTATTTGTGAAAAGCATCATCTACGAATCTCATCTGATCCAAGTCTACCCTGAAGGTTGCCTGCCGAAACAAATTCGGAATTTTAATTCATCCGATGCCTCTCCTTTGCAGTTTTCTTCATGGGATCGATTTACTTTATTCAATTGCTCACTGGCAAACAATCGATCTACAAATTGGAATCAAATTGGATTTGACATTGACTGTCTTGATACTCCCGGATACAAACTGCGTGCTACAATTTCTTCCCAACTAATCCGGTTTCTTCCTTTGGAATTCTGCACTAAGATGTACACGATATGGGCTTCGAAGGAAATGTTTGGAAGGGACAACAGGATTCAGCTAATCTGGTCCTTACCGAAATGTGAAAAGTGTGAAAGAAAGGGTGGGATTTGCATAATAAAGAACGGCACAAGAAACGAAATTGACTGCATCATACACCAAAATTCAGGTATCTCCGCCCTCTGCCACTTAAAATTTCTCCCTTCTTACTTTTGCTTCCCAATCCAGTTTTCAACCACAAGATTTCCATTTACCTAAAGTATTTAAGAAATAAATAAAAAAGATGCATAGGGAATTCATTGTATCTGTTTTCTCATCCTTTCGTCAAATACATGAAAGTATTTAAGTATTTATGATGAGTTTGTTGAAATATAATAAAAAATTATTAAATACATAAAGTCAAATGGGTTTAATATAGGGTTAAAGAAAAAAAATATATAATGTATTATGAGTATATAATAATTTTTAAAAAATAAAATTATATAAAATATTAATTTTTTAAATTAAAGTAATTTCGAATTGGGATGAGAATCTCAATCTAAAATACACCCTTAGAGTGTAAGTGGATAAAGATTAGTTTAAAATAAATTTTATAAAAAATTATTAAATTTGTGAGGTACAAAGAGAAAGAATATAATATGTTGTAAGTAGATGACAAGTCTTTCGAAAGCGAAAATATTTTAAAATAATAATATACTAGGTTGTTGCATGTGCGATGCACGGGAGAAATATATTTATAATTTTAAAATTATAAATACATTATGAAATTTAATTTTTGATGTATTTTATAGAAGAGTTTTAATAGTTACATATGTATTTAACTTTTTTCCTTTTTTTTTAAGAATATATTTTCAAAAAATAATGCTAACTTGCAAAAATACATAAATAAATGAACATTCTGCAAAATCAAATTCACATTTTAAAATTTAAGAAAGTTCAAGAGTATGTGACATATTTTACCCTTTAGACAATGGTAATAATTTGACCAATTTAACTTACCATAATAGTTTTTATTTCAAATAGTAAAATCTAAATAAAATTTTCAATTTAAATAATTTTTACTTTACGAAAAAATTAGCTATTCACAGTATATAAATATTCTCTTTTTTTTTAACTTCACATTAACTTTATATGTTTTTTTTTAATTCAGTTTAAACAAACTCTTCTCAAAAGAGTTGAAATCCAAGTATATCCAAAATACCACATAAAAATGCAATTAATTTTTTAACTCTTCACCTATTTTTTTTCATATTGTGATATCTATATTCATCATATTTTATATTTGGCATTTTCATTTCTACTAACTACAGAAATAAAGAAAATAAAAAACAAAAACAACGTAGATGAGGAATTTGATCATCAAATGAAAATGAAAAACATCAAAGTTTAACAAAAAGTAAAAAAAAAAAAAAAAACATTTCCCTTCTGTCCAGGAATAAAAATTATGAAGGAAAAGAAAATAAAAGAAATTGAAGGGTCAACAGAAAAAAGACTTTTGATCTTTGTGTCAAGGTGTGGAGGGTAAATGAAAAGACCAACCCACATTTACCTTTTCGAATAGTACTAAAATTAATTGAAGTTTAACCAAATCCCATTTTTCAAGACTTTTACATTAATTTTCTTAAAGGTTCTATTCATATTTTTCTATCTTAAATTCTCACTTTTTCGTCTTCACTTGCATATCCCTTTCAACTTCTTAAACTGAAAATTTTCTGCCAATAAGAGAACGAAATACATATAAAGAAAAGAGATGAACTGCCAATAAGAGGGATTGAACTTGCACATTTAAGGGATTGTGGGATTAGCATCATCCATCAAAAGTATTTTGTAGAGTTTTTTGTTCCCTGAATAATGTGCTTTCCTTGTTATGAAGTATTGAAAAAGATAAAGGATACAAAAGAAAGTTGATAAATTAGGACTAAAAAATAAAAGATAGACTCTTCTTATCTTGGATACTTGAGAATCTATCGTCTAATTATTCAAATAATTTTTTGGTGAAAAAAGAGAAAAACTCGATCGAAAAACCTAATTTATGTACATTAATTAATAATTTCTCTACACTTCAAAATACTTTGCTTTTGCCTAGGGGAAAATAAAATCATCTCCATGCTATTTCTAAACATCAAAGTATCCTCTGCTCTGACACCGTCGTACCCTCTTCTTCTTCTGACCAAACACAAGCGGCGGTGATACACAATCGATAATATGCCATGCACAAACTCACTGAAGATCTATACCTTCAGCTTCTCACCTCCAGTAGTTCCAAATAGTCCGCCACAAGATCAACCACTTCAACAGTGAAGTTCCCATATTTTGAAACTCCAACACGTGCTAGATCAACATCAGGAATGTTGGCTATCTTTATCTCTGAAATTTGCATTGCACTTGTGCAATTTGAGATTCAATGCAGAAACTTTGAACCATATTCCACAATTAGCCACATAGAGTAAGGTTGTACATTTGCTAAGAATCTATAATGATAAAAAAAAAAAACTCTCTTAACTCTAAATTCAGTGTCCTAGATATATTGAACATAGACCGGAAGTGAGGGTCGAAAACACATACTCCTAAACCAGATCTCTTTTTAGGTCCATGCAAATATATTGTCTGCTTCCTTCAGATGAAGAGTTTCCACTTCAAATTGTTACTTCATTTTAAATACTTTATACATCAAACATGCTTCAAAATTTCTTCCTAAAATCCCAATAATTAATAAAGTGATCCTATGTTTTCGAAAAATAGAAATTGGAAAACACGTTGACATAAATTAATAGACAGAGATGGAAACAAATAAAGATTATCTTTTTCAATGTAAAAATTATTTAAAAACAATATTCTATTGCCCAAACCATCTGGTGAAAGAAAATGGGCAGTATTTTGGCATCGAATAAAAAGAATTGTCGGACATTTCTACCTAAAAAAATAAGAGAAAGACATTCAACTATCGAGCTCCAAAGCAATTTTTGCATGCAAGAACCAAATAAAATTCAAGTTCAAGCAGTTAAATTGATAACTTAATTTGACACTGAACTGAGAACTGCCAGACTAACAGGAAAAAGAAAGAAAACACACAATAAGAAATCTGGAAAAAGGAGTAAACAAAGACTGAGAAGACGCTTATCACAAAGAACTAAATTCCAATTGGTATAGATCAATTTATAAGGGGTAGTTGGGAAACTGTTAAAAACACTCAAGATTTTTCTTTTGACCATCAGAGGTGCAAAGGCGATGGAAAGAATACCCTTCTATTTTCCTTAGCAAGTCACATACAGGTGTAGCAAGAACCATACAACTTGACATATGATTCAACAAAATTTAAGGGATAAAAGTTCTCAAATTATCAGAAGTTTGAAAATTGACAGTGCCTAGCATATGTGGAATCTAGAATTCTGTTTAGCTTTTTCTCCCCAATTTTCTTGAAGTCATACTTTAATTGCCCATTTTCATTAGAGACAAAAACTGCTCCTATGGTATCTGATATCAATAATGCAGATGGGATCAGATCCTTATAGAAAGTGTGTTCCCATAAATCTTGTCAGTTATTGATTCTAGTGCTGGCTGACCACTGTTGTAGTTGAACTGCAAAACCAATATAAAGTCATGTTTTACATTTGGAACATAACACAGTAATGCCAATTGAAAATTCCGTAGCAAGGGCCATATTGTCCAATAGTCAACTTCTGTAAGACAATCACATTCAAGTATAGGAGTTTATGGACCACTTTCATTTTATTTAAGAAAAAAAAAAAAGGTAAGAAGAACCTGAGGATAATATGCTCAGACTAAAAAAAGAGAATAAGCATAGCAAAAAGAATAAGCAAATATTCTTACCTCTTGACTGCAGTTCATCAGAACAATTCTGCATATCCATGTAAAGAAAGAAAAGGAATTGATACAAAAACTTTATCTGGATATATTATTGATGAATGATCATTTGTTTACACTTCAATAGAAGAATGTAGTGATCACTACCAGAAGGAGAAGAAGGAGGGGGGAAAAAAGTCGAAATCACTTCCTCGCTAAAGTCTACTTTTGGCTAGGAAACTTTCCTAGCTAAATCAATTGTAATGTCCAACAACTAAAACCCTCAAAAAATTTCACATCCAGCATTGCATTTACCACATTCAAATTGCAAATAATGCATCTTTGATTGCACCAAAATCGCACATCCCAAACGGTAAAAATAAAGCTACACAAAACTGCATCCGGATTACCAAAAGACTGAAAATGAAAGCATAAATCCAATATGAACAAAAATTAAATAGCACGCACAACTTAAATAGCTATGAGAAGAAGCTAAGAAACTCACCAAAATTTGAAATTCAGCAGCGAAGATTTCTACGAACTGAATTGCATATGAAGATCTGAAACAAAGTCCTATACTTTGTGCATTTAGAATCCTTCCACACAAAACTGTCGATCCCATCCTGCGTCTTGCAAAATCTCCATTCTTCATTTTGCGGAAAATTTCAGGGATTAAAATCGAGTCTTGGGACCCAAAAAACTGAAAGGCCTCGTGTTTAACTACCGGCTGTGGTAGATATTATAAAGAGAGATATTGACTTAACCTGCAAAAAACTATGTAAAGCTATTGACTCAACCTACAAAAATGTGAGGAGATCCTATTAGAAGTAAGTTCCCAAATTTTCATTCACTATCTAAGTTCTAATTCACATTCAGAAAGCAAAACATAAAACTTTGAATATTCCTTACCTTCGCAGTAAGCGCCTCTATCTTCGCCGTCACTGTATCTAATCCCTCTTTCATTTCCTTCAGCAAATTCATACGGGAGAAACTTCCAAACCACCATTTGGGTCATAATTCATGCCAAAAGAAACTGTACTTACACAGTTACATGAAATTTCAAAAGAGAAATAATTAAGCATATGTTGTACCAAACTTCATAATTAAGCACATGCATAAGAGAAGAGTTCCATTCACTACTCCAAAAAAAACTTCGAACACTGAAACAGAGAAAAGAAGTAAACTTTCACCTAATACCACTAATTTCATAAAGAGGAGCAAGGAATTTGCTATATAACTTTCAAGATTTTTTTGTTGGTGATTGATTTTGAAAAAATGAATTGCTATTAGGTCAATGATTTTTGGGAAAATTATATCAATGCAATTGCAGCATCTAAAAACCAACCCAAATTAGAAAAGAGAAAAAAAAAAGGAGAAAATGCATCCATTTTATTTTCCGATTTAAAAAAATTAACAAACTTCCAACCCTTAGATTTCCAGAAAATAAGAAATCCTACCAATTTCAGCCAAAGACACAAAATCTAAGAAACGAAGAAATCATATCTCCTGACTAATCAGACAATTATAAGTCCACTTCAACCTGACCCATTAGATTTTTCCCAACGAATTTACAGATGGGCATTGGAATTTGATTCAAGAACTGTATTTAACTATGCAAAAGTAGAACCCCAGTATTTTGCAAAGAAATCGAAATATAAATAAGACAGCAAATTAGATGAATCAGTTTTTTTGTATCTATAATACACAGTTGTATACAGTTCGTACCCTTGAACACTGCGAAGAGTTTGATTGAATCTTGAATCGATAGTAGCAGAAGGGGAAGATGGAGAATTTTCTTTCCTGTGATCCTCATCTCTGCTGCTGCTGTTCATGTTTCCTGATTTTATGGGTCATATTATGGTAATTGCCATCCATATGCTTTGCCTTTGCGTCATTTGCCCGCTTTATTACAAACTTTGCTCCTCCTAATGTTCGTGCAAATGCACAGAATACAACAATAACTGTGCAAATTTAGAAATCAAAATTTTAGATAGGAGGCAAATATTTCCAAAGCAACCTACTTTCCAGAATTTAGCAACTCCGTTGAATTCCACCACCTGAGCAGAAGGATTTTAGGGTTTTTCTTCCCCGGCGTTGCAGATCTCAACCGTGCGAACTTTCTGGACCCCGATTACGCTGCTAGAAACTCTAGGAGCAGAAGGCTATGAAGAAGTAGCGGCAGATGAAGAATCACCGCGAACATTGGAGGCGTGAGTTGAAGAATAAGAGGGTGGTTCTATGACAAGGGGTGGAGCTTGAACGTCAAGCCTACGAAAAGCGTTGACATTTTTTCAAAAAAGAAAAAAAAAAGAAAAAATCCATCTGAGTTTAGAACAACACATGTCAACACAGGAAGTTATCAGGTGTCACAATATAAGCCTTCTGCAGCTCCTATTATATATATATATATATATATATATATATATATTTGAATTAAAGTGAAATTTTAATTTAAGATGGGATTAAAACTGTAAGTCCCATAAAAACAATTTCTTCCTGTTGTGCAAAACAAACGATCTTTCTAAGATTCAACAAAAGAAAGAAATAAACTAATCTTTCTAAGATTCAATCTAAATGAGATGGATGGGATTCTCACTTTCTATTATTTTTCCTTGCAGATACGAAGAAGAAAATACTAATTATTACAGGTAAAATTCACAAGAATTTTCCGTAAATTTGTTAGAGAAAAAAAAAAAAAACATTAACAGTCTTTATTATGTTACAGGTAAAGTCATTGGTCCCTTGATCCTATTACTAGCTGTAAGTGTAGCCTATTATTTCTATTACTTGAATAAAATGTACAAAGAAAACCAAGTCAGAATCAAGAAATTTTTGGAGGATTATAGGGCGTTGAAGCCTGCCAGATATTCATATCCAGACCTTAAGAGGATCACAAATGATTTCAAAGAACAATTAGGTGAAGGAGCCTATGGAATTGTGTTCAAAGGGAAGATTTCAGATGAAGTTCCTGTTGCTGTAAAGTTGCTGCATGATTCCACAAGAAATGGAGAAGAATTCATCAATGAGGTCGCAACCATGGGCAGAATCCACCACATAAATGTTGTTCGCTTGATCGGCTTCTGTGCTGATGGATTCAGGCGAGCTCTTGTCTATGAGTTTCTACCAAATGGTTCGTTGGACAAGTTCATATTTAACAGAGGGGAGTTGCACAATGCACTTGGATGGGGGAAGATGCAAGATGTAGCGCTTGGTATAGCAAGAGGAATTGAGTACCTTCACCAAGGATGCGAACAGAGGATCCTCCATTTTGATATCAAGCCTCATAATATCTTGTTAGACGACAACTTCAATCCAAAGATATCAGATTTTGGGCTGGCCAAGTTGTGCGAAATGGGGAAGAGTGCGGTTTCCATGACTGCTGCCAGAGGAACCATGGGATACATGGCACCCGAAGTGTACTCCAGGCACTTTGGGAGTGTATCATATAAGTCGGACATCTACAGTTTTGGAATGTTGTTGCTTGAGATGGTTGGACGCAGAAAGAACGTTGATGAGAGAGTACAGAATGTTAGCCAAGTGAACTTCCCAGAATGGGTTTACAGGAATCTCATTAATGGGGAAGACTTGCAAATTCCAGCTGAGAGAGGAGGAGAGGACGAGATTGCCAGGAAGCTTGCTATTGTGGGACTTTGGTGCATCCAGTGGAACCCAACGGATCGCCCTCCCATCACATTTGTGCTTCAGATGATTGAAGGAGATGTAGAAATTGTGGATCTGCCACCCACTCCTTTTACCTCAACCAACCCCAAGAATTCAACAATGCATCAAAGGCCTCTCGATTCAGCTTTGGAAGTGATATCTGAGTCAGGGTAACATGCTGAAGTTGAGGTTACAAGAAATTGCCTACAACAGCTTCTATAATACGCGTATCAGATCACATATTGTTAGCTTTGAATGAAATTTGTAAGTTTGGACTAAGCATATACATATATATTTACATATCTCATGTATGGAAGAAAGATATTCCATACATGATATGTGTACAATATCCTTAACTTGTACAAGATATTCCTGCCATTCTATCAAATGTATTCATTGCTGCATTCAAACTTGGAGTACAACCATAAGGCCTTTATTCTCTCCGGTCAAATGTTACTATCAAATTAGGTTTGCTGAGACTTCTACCAAAGCTCAAAACAGCCATCGTAAGAATTTCAGTCAGGGACCATACCAATGACATTGCAGTCACAAAATCTACAAGTAGCTTATTTCCACAGACATATAACAATTGTTTAGACAACATGTTTTTGAACTACTAATTTAGTCTTGAGTCCTGACCACCAGTTGCTCAGAATCCGACCATCACTTACTTACCCTATTGAAGTATTTTGGCCTGAAAATTCATTCATAACATCTCATCTTCCTTTGAAGAATTAAAAAAAAAAAAAAAATCAGTTAGGACAAAATTCTATTCATTCTTTCTCAATTTTTATTTAACAATTGATGAGACTGTCTTCCCCCAGTTATTAAATTCTAAATTTAGAATTAGTGTTCAAGAGCAATTTAGTTGTTTGAAATGGCCAAAAGTTTTAATTTAATTAGTTTAAGGACCAATTTGATCATTTGAAAACAGTTGAAGAACTAAAAGAATTAATAAAATACTTTAATGATTAATAGCAGTTTGAAAAAAAAAAAGAACTAAAACATTTTAACAATAGTTTATGCACACGATAATGTTGCCTTGTATATTTGCTAGTTGAGTTTAGTTGTAGAAATGAGTTGAGTTGAGGTTAGCTAAGCTCACATCACTCAAATTTAATTCAGTTTAGAGCTCAACTCATATGCAAGTGAGCCACTTTTCTTGACTCAAGTTCAATTCATAACTCACGAACGACTCAATTCAACTCATTAATAATATTAAAGAGAAATTTATAAATTTTACTGTAATTATTCAAATTAAAACTAAAAAATCAATGAAAATATACTAATTAACTAATAAATAGTTTGATATAATAAACTATAAAACATCTAAAAACATAATATATTTAATCAAATATATAATGTTTTTAATCATAATTCAGATTAAAATTAAAATCAATCAATATAAATCCAACTAACAAAAGTATAATGCTTACAGTAATGTTTTACATTTTCATTTGAACAATGGAATCTGGATGCATCACATATATAATAATAATAATATAATATTAATTTATTAATTACCCTTCCACAAAAATTAAAAGTCAAATACACATACAAATATATAGAAATTCTTAGAATAAAAAAAAAGATAGTTATTACTACAAATAATGAAACAGTTAAATGAAATAGTCACAAACTAACACTTTTCATACAAGATTTGGGATGAAGAATTCATACTCAGAATAATTATTATAAAGAAAAAATCAACTTTTGAGAGGCATTAATGGCATTTTATTCAATCTCATAGGAAAAGAGAACTAAGATTTCAAGGTCTTTTTAGGTGAAATACAGAAACAACAAAGGAGATAAAGGCACTAATTTATGTTAATAAGGTTATAAATAAGTCATAGACTCACAAATAAATATTTTATTATAGTTGGGCGGAAATACAAAGCCTTCCTATGCAAAGTAAATCAGCGCAACAACTAATAATATAATAAATTAAATTGTTATAATTATAGTAATAATAATAATAAATAGAGTTGTTCATGAACCATGACACAGTTTGGGGGCAGGCGCCACCCCCCCCCCTAAATTTTTTTTAAATATAATATTTTCCTTAATAAAATTTAAAATTTTTTAAAAATGACTTTTCAAAATTTACTGTTCGCTCTTAAATTTTTTTAAAAAATTATAACATTATCCATCTTTTTATATGGTTTACTCTTCTAAAATCAAGTTCATGATTTCATCCCTACTCCTGAACCAAATGAGTCGAATTCTCTTGAACTCAAGCTTTTTTTTTTTTTTTTTTTCAAGAAAGGGAAAAGGGATGGGGAAGGAAGACAAGGACTGGGGATTTCATCCCGACTCATGAACCAACCGAGCCGAATTTTTTTGATCTTGAGCTTTTTTTTATATAGGAATGAGACGGGAGAAGATAAGGAATGGAGAAGGAAATAAAAAAAATAATGAAATAAAATTTCGTATCGAATTCGAGACTTATATTTTAAATAATAATCTTTCTACTATTAAGATAAATTATTTTTTATTTTTAAACTCAAGCTTAATTTATATTTTAAATGAGTCAAATATCTTCACATATATATTTATCATTTGGCTCATGAATTAATCTTGTTTGATTAAGAATTAAATCGAATTATGAGTCACCCGTAAGAAGCTGGCTTAACTCACTTCCACTCTTAGTTTGAACTCTCTTATTCTAGTGGTGATCCACAACTGAGCTGGCTAAACTGGGCTTGTTTCAGTTCTAGCCAGCCACTGAATTGGTCCACTCTGTGAATTATTGTCCAGGCTTAGCGAGGAGTCGGCTGTGCACTATTTAATTTAAATCGAATTTGTAAATAGAATAGAATCGAATTGAATTTTTTAATTCAGTTCTATTTTAATAAAATTCAATTTGATTTAATTTAGTTTTAAAATTTATATAAAAATTTAATTTGATTTTTTATTTTCCAAAATAAAAAATCAAAATTATATTTTTAATAAAAATATATAATTAATATTAAAATATTAATTAATAATATATATTATGATTTTTTTAAAAAAATTGATTTAGTTCAATTATTCGGTTCAATACTTGTAAGTTATATTATTGATTCAAGGTTAGTTGTTAGACTTCTAATTGAATATTTTCACAGCTATTGGTAAAGTTTTCATGATGTTAAATTGTTTTGATACTTATTTAATGATTTTAAAATATTTAGAATTTAATTTGTATTAAAATTTATATTAGATTTGAAATTTATTTTATATTGGGCCAACTAAATAGACTAATTAAGGGGGATTTATTTTTATATTGAATTTAAATTAATGCTTAATGAACTAGCCAAATTTAGATTTCTTTACAATCAAATCGAATTGACGATTGAAATGATTTTATAATAATTCAGTTGGATTCGAGTATGAGAAAAAATAAAAATTTTTAAAAAATCGAATTTTGAACCCAACACTGAACACAACTGAACACCGTATGCACAGTCCTAGTCGAATCAGCCTATCCAAAGAATTGCAAGCTGAACTAGGCTGGTCCACACCTAGGGCTGTAAACGGGTCTAATCGGGTTCGGGATATCTTGTCCTGAACCCGGACCCGATTAAAGAAAGGCAGTACCGAATCCGACCCGAATACCCGACGGGTATAGATTGATGAGACCCATACCCGCAAACACGGGTATCGGGTCCGGGTCGGGTATACCCGATCTGAAAACATGTGTAAAAATATTTTTCAAACATGTATAAAAATAATATTCATATATTAAAATTTTCAAACAATTTAGTTTATATTTAAACTAAAAAAATGTGAAATAATCATAATATCAATAACAACTACAATTCTAAATTCTCAAAATTTTAAATTTACAACAATAAAAAGAAACTTCTAAATTCATAAATAACAATCTCATTCAACATATAAAAATTAAATATTAAATATTAAATAACTTTTTACAACAACAGTGACAAATATAAAAATTTATAATTATTACATAACATGAAATATCCTCAATTTATCCAATAAGTTGTCTTCAACTTTTCCATCCTTCATCAACAATCCTCAACAGTATCTGTAATTAAATAAAGAAGAAAAATAATAAAAATATTAATTATCACATAAAAAGTTTAAACATAATATCACATCCAAAAGTAAATTACAGTGCACAAAATAAAAAACAACAAAGCTAGAAATTATGAATCAAATACTTTACCAATTGGGAATAATTTTAATAGTCTATATCCTAAACATTAAACTCTAATTTTCTTAAATTATGAATCAAATACTCAATCTCTAATTTTAAATACCAGTAGATTGTTGTAAAATAAGACTAATTTGAATATATATTTTTTTCACCCTCAGCACATTGAGTTATTTTCCTTGCACATGTAGGCTTATCAGGAATGTTAATGGTGAAAGGAACTCCCTACAAAAATGTCTTTCATATCAGAAAATGTGTAGAGAAATTGATTCAATCTTGTTCATAACTTATCTGTCCTTTTCTCTCCCAAGCAGACTCTTCCTCCCCCCCCAAAAGATTACCCTCTGCGGCTGCGAATACCCCACGAAAACCACTGTAAAACTGCCAAGACAAGCAAATGGTAACAAAGAGGTACTAACCTCAGATCAGAGACTCCTTAGATCGATGGTGGCTGTGGCGACGGTGGCGGCAGCGACGGCAGCTCGATGGCGGCGAATTGAAAAGGTTGAAGATGAAGAGTGAGAGCCTTAGATCGGAGCCTTAGATGAAGAGGTTGAAGGTTGAAGGTGAAGGGTGTGTGTTGCCATGGGCGTGGGGTGCGTTGGCAGTGGTTGTGTCTGTGTCGGCGGTGGCTGCAGTGGCGATTCAGTGCCAAAGAATCGAAGAGGACGAACAAGCCAACGAGCCGGCAACTTGGACTGTTTCAGAATCTGCTATATACCGGTCAACTGTTGGTTTGATAAGCACTGAGATTGAAGATGATTGAAACAGAGATTTTGGAGAAGGAAGCATGGGAGAACCGCTGGTTTGTGTGTGTTGTGTGTAGCAGCTGCTGCTTAGTGGGTTAGCTAGGGTAACATTCAAAATAAACCCAAAGCATAATATTATATATATAATATAATATATATTTTTTTATATTTTATATAATATAATATATAATATAATTTATTAAACGGGTAATTGGGTAATCGGGTATGGGTAATATAGTTCCATACCCAGACCCGATTATATATAGTAAATGGGTAAATGGGTCCGGATTTGGGTCGGGTAAGAAAATAGGCGTACCAGACCCGTTATAAATGGGTCCGATACGGGTCTGGGTCCGGGTATACCCGACCCATTGACAACCCTATCCACACCCCTAGGCCTACCAAGGCCGCGAATCAGTTGTGCTTGTCCATTTCGGGTTGGGTTTTTTGTTTTAAAAAAAAAAATCCATTAAGGTAAGTTTTTTTCAAAAGAAAAAAAAAAACACATTTTTTGGCAAAAAAAATTAGAAAAGCTAAATTTGATTGTATTGCCAATGAAAACCTTTTTTTTTTTTTGTAAACAGCCGAAAAGCACTTAGCATGCACTCTACCAACTTTTATTAATAAACAAATAAAAAGTACATAGGAAGGGATTTAGTGTTTAAACCTCATAATATAAATATAGTAATTTGATTCAACAACTAATTTGTTAATACAACAACTATGTCATTTAGTACCTATATAATTGAACAGCTAATATACTAAAATAAAGGCCTAGTGATTGAATAACTATCTGTTGACGTCAGCTTTGCCGAGCCGACGCAATGATTATTTTGAGTTGTTGTCGATTTAATAAGTTTTTTTGAGCCGATAAAGTCAATGTTTTGAACAGCCGTTAGTCATAGTCAATATCGGCACCACGAAGCCGATAAGAAGTAAAATAAATTCATGATTTTTCGGCGCGAGAATTCTGCGAGCTTATCCACGACCGTTGGGAGCATTCTTTGGCTGGAAGAAACTCCATGATCTATTAGTGGCTCGATTGCAGCAAGTATAAAATGAGAGCGTTGTCCAGAACTCAGACATGACCATCATCAACCAACAGCATTAAATTTCAATTTCTTCTACTTTATAGTCATTTACAACTTTTTAGTCTAGAGTTTCAATTTCTTGCAGCTTTCTTACCGCTTTATTACAGCTTTCCTTTACAGCTTTATTTCCATCTTTCTTTACAGCTTTCCGTTCTTCTTTCAAAATTTAAATATTTTCTGTACTTTCTTTGAAGCAAATCAATACACTTATTTGTTCATTGTTCTGAAAAGTTCTTCCGTTGTGCATGTTTGGCTGACTTTCTTGAACCCTTTCTATAGTAAGTTCAAAGAACCCTATCCTTGATTTAACAAAAGATCTGATATCATTTTCTGTTTTACCATATCAAATCGTTTATATTTATCGGAAGTGTAGCCGATACCTGGTTACATCGGCTCATCATTTTGACAGCAACACAGATTAGCACGCTAGGTAGGACTCGAGGTCAGTTTTTGCATGCAATTGCGGTCAAGTCGTTTGATGGCGAACAATTCACAGCAGCCACCTGCACCGGAGTCATCTGAACGCCTCCTAGTCCATGCTCTCCGGGGAGTTTTTTATCCTTCTATTACTACTTCCAGTTATACTCAGGTTACTCCTCCGGAGCAAGGGGGTCAGTCCTCATCCCCACCGTAGGTGTCTCAGTCGACACCTACCTCTCTAACTGCCATCCAACATACTATGGAACAATATACTGGTGAGCTCTTGCAGGGTCTTATCCCACAGTTTGCTACTATTTTTCGACCTCTGCTTTAGAACGAGCTCCAACAATTCGCACAGAGGCATGTGCAAACTTTCACTCAGGCACCGAGTTACTCTACACAGGGGACAACCATGGCACCTGCGTACCCCATGCCATCGGCTGATGGCGCACCATCTTATGGATCAGTTCACCTTCTGTGTAAAGAAATGTCTTTCCTTGCTACTGGAGGACATCAAGTTATTCTAGGAGTAGTGGCTCAGAACCCTATGCCAACAGAAGTGTTTCCAGGAAGGAGTCCTGTTCCGATAGCAGGATTACCAACAACTTATAAAGCAGCCCCAACCTTTGTTAGGGGAAACATGCCACCTTTCGTGGGGCAACCGAATTACTCTACTTCTTATCCTTCTGTATATTCGGCAACGACAACGGCTTATTCAATGCAGGGGATCGGAAGTATTGAGCCTTTCATGGGTCAAGGTTCTCGACCTGTCATGCAAGGTCCATCACCACAGATTCAACAACCATACCAGTCAACAGATATAATAATGGAAGCATTGCGTCGACAGTCACAGGATCGGCTCGTATACAAAAAAACTTATCCCAATTGGGTGGATTCCATGGCAGTACTCCCTCGAGGTTTTAAGCTACTGGAGTTTACTACGTTCTCTGGTGAAGATAATAAGTCAACCATAGAACACATCGGAAGGTTTACAGTACAATGTGGTAAGTTGGGAAATAATGAATGACATAAATTACAACTGTTTTCGTTGTCTTTAACAAGGGCAGCGTTCACATAGTATGCCAATCTAGCTCCTAACTCTGTATACTCATGGGCTGACATGGAAAGAATTTTCACCAACGGTTCTTTAAACCTGCACCAGAAGTTTCCATGGCCGATCTCTTAGTAATAAAACAAAAGGAATCAGAAGATGTTACAGATTTTATTAAGCGTTTTCGGCAGACTAAGTCAAAGTGCACAACCCAATTGCTAGAAACAGAATGTGCAAGAATTGCTATCAGTAGGATGCATCCGCAACTCAAAGAACGACTCCTTCTCTAAGATTTCTCTGATCTGTCCCGTTTATTATCTCATGCTGTCAGAGTAGAAGAGATGATCAAGGAGAAGGAGAAGAGGCATTCTATTAGGTTCTCCCATGGCCAGACAATGATATCAGTCATAGATGATACCAATGAGGATGATGAAGAGCAAGCTATAGAGGTAATGGCGGCTGAGTTGGTAAAGGGATCCTCCTACACGTGTCCACATTTGAAGCCTGGCAAAGGAAAAGAAGAAGTTGCCACAGCAGGACCATCTTACTCTTTTGATGTTTCAAAAGCTGAATAGATCTTTGACCAGCTAGTGGTAAATAAACAAATCCGTCTGACTTACGGACACAGGATCCCAAGCCAAGAAGATATGAAAGGAAAAAGGTACTGTAAATAGCACAATTCTTTTTCTCATAATACTAATAGTTGTGTTGTTTTCAGGAATACCATTCAAAAGGCTATCTAGGACGGAAGATTAAAGTTTGCAGATAAAAATGAAGAGACTTTGGTAAACACGGATCCATTTCCGTTAGCCGATGCACACATGCTACAAACATAAGAGGGTAGGAATTATGAAGAACCTACAGAAAGCAACAAACTAGAGGTGATAGGGAAAGGATTCCAAAGATTAGATGGTAAACCATCTGTTTTTACCCGTTTATCTCCTCCCTCATTTGTAGCACATTTCCATGGCAAAGAAAAGAAACTAACAGTGTAGTTCCCCAAGAGAAGCCATTTCTGCCTGGCCATTGTTCTCGACCATCAAAATCTCAAAAAAGACAAGAACAGCAGAAGCGAGCACAATAAAGGTGGCTTCTTAATGCTTGGGTCGAAGAACAATTATCCCATGATAATGGCCAAAATATGCTCAGCATCCTGCCGTCAAGTTTTTGAGCTACCTCTCGTCAAGAGTCCATAGAAGAGGATTTTCATCTGGAGGAAAAGGCTGCAATGAAATTGGTTGATGTCAAGGTCCCATCAGAAGGGATTCTCTTTCCAATTCCGATAACCTAGAGTGTTAAACACCTCAGGCCCTTATATATTAAAGCACATATCAACGACAAGCCTTTTACTTGGATTTTTGTTGATGGTAAAGCTGTCTTGAATGTAATGCATTTCTTTACATTGAAACAATTGGGAAAAGATAGGACAGATTTGTCTCCTACCGATGTGCAGATGGTTAACTTTACTGGAGAAGCAACTATGGTAGAAGGCGTTATCACCTTTGAAGTCACAGTCGGGTCCAAGATCAGTAAGACGGTCTTTTTTATAATTAATGCAAAGCTAGCCTATTCCGTTTTATTGGGCAAGGATTGGATTCATACAAACCACTGCGTACCGTCCATTTTACATCAAATGATGTTGATCTGGGATGGAGAACAGGTAGAGCAAATCCTAGCCGTTCCCAATCCATTTTCAGCAGAAATTCACATGAATGAAGCTCTATTTTATCATCCGACCTTTAATCCTAGCCAATATGCCAAGCTAACTATGGCTTATAACCTGATCACGACTGAAAAGCCAAGGAGAAATAGCTTATGACCTGAGGATCTGGAGGTCGGCGAGCTCTTGGTTTTATTGCTCAAGATCCGTTAACAGAAGTAGACATAGGAGAACCTATGGAGAATAGAACATCAAGGTTAGTCTACATTTGTCAATTGTGCAGAGAGATATGTTGACCTGTCTAATCCACGGGTATAAAGATTGCTTTGCGTGGGACTATCATGAGATGCCAGGATTGGACAGAAGCATTGTGGAGTATTGTCTAGCTGTCAAAGAGGGCTTTAAGCCTCATAAACAACCGGCAAGACGTTTTAATCCCGCGTTGCTACCCAGGATTAAGGAACAGATAGAAAGGTTACTTCGATGTGGATTCATCTGTATGTGCCGATACGCAGATTGGATTTCTGACATTATGCCGGTTATTAAGAAGAATAGTCAACTACGTGTCTGCATAGACTTTGGAAATATAAACTTAGCTACTCCGAAAGACGAATATGCTATGCCAATGGCAGATATGTTAATGGATTCCGCTGCAGGTAACCAGTTTTTAAACTTCATGGATGGTTATTCAGGATATAACCAGATATTTATAGCTGAGGAAGATACGCACAAAACAGTGTTCCGTTGCCCAAGGTCTATCGGCTTATTCAAGTGGGTAGTCATGCCATTTGGTTTGAAGAACGCTAGTGCCACTTTTCAACGGGCTATGAACCTCATCTTTCATGATCTTATCGGAGGCACAATGGAGGTCTACATAGATGACTTGGTCGTAAAGTCCCCCGCTTTCTTACAACATTTGGCTGATTTGGAACAAGCGTTTCTCCGAATGCACAAGCACCATTTGAAGATCAATCCCGCTAAGTGTACATTTAGTGTTACTGCTGGGAATTTCCTTAGTTTTTTAGTACACCAGAGGGGGATTGAAATAGATCAGAACAAAACCAGAGATATTTTACAAGCAAAACCTCCTCAGACGAAGAAGGAGCTTAAGAGTTTCCTAGGGAAGATCAATTTCTTACGACGTTTTTTGGCAAACTTTGTAGGTAAACAGAAAGCTTATTCCTCTTTATTACGATTAAGGTTATCTCAAGATTTTATTTGGTAGCTTGAGCATCAGGTAGCATTTGATCAGATAAAGATAGCTTTATCACATCCACCGGTGTTAGCACCTCCACATATCCAGTCTCTCATGAAATTATACATTTCAGCTGCACAAGAATCCATCGGCAGTTTATTAGCTCAGGATGACCGACAAGGGATTGAAAGAGCAGTATACTATCTTAGTCGAAATCTATCGGACACAGAGACCAGGTACACCCCTATTGAAAAATTGTGCTTATCTCTCCACTATGCGTGCACAAAGTTGGAACATTACTTGTTATTTAGGGAAGTACATGTCTTGTGCAAGGTAGATTTAATTAAATTCTTGTTGAATCGTCCTCTGTTAAATAGACGGCTTATGAAATGGGTAGTCAAATTACATGCTTTTTTCCTAACTCATGTGCCATTAAGGACAGTCAAAGGACAGGCTATTGCGGATTTCTTAGCCGAACATCCTTCTTTGGAAGTACCACAAAAGGAAGGAAATACAACACAAAGGTACATTTCTTTGAAGCCTTGGGTTTTGCGATTTGACAACTCAAGCACTCAACAAAAGGCCGGCATTGCTTTGGTTATTGAATCTCCAAATGGACATCAGGGTAAGATCCACTTTCAGTTAAAAAAGAGAACAACTAATAATCAGGCAGAATATGATGCCATTTTGTTAGGACTATGGATTCTGAAAGCATTGGAGGTTCAAATAGTCAAAATTTTAAGAGATTCTCAGGTGGTTATTCGATAGGTATTAGGAGATTATAAATGTGCTAACTCGTTTCTGTCAGACAGATTGTAGGAGGCAAAAAGGTTACTTCAGCACTTTCAGGAGGTTATTCTAGTTCATGTCCCCAGATCAAAAAATCAAGGTGCTAATGATTTAGCTCAGATGGCCTTAGGTTTAAGAAAGCCGTAATATGCCAATAGATAGCAGAAATGGAGTATCAGGATGATTGGCGACAGGAAATTGTTACATACTTACGAAACCCGACTGGTCAAGCGTCTTGCGACTTAAAACAGAAGGCCCTCAGCTTTACCTTGATAGACAATGATTTGTTCCGACGGAGTCACACTGGGGTTCTTTTAAAGTGTCTCTCAAAAGAAGAAGCATTGCAGGCTATGGCAGAAGTACATGAAGTCCTATGTGGAGCACATCAGGCGGGCCCAAAACTGAAATAGATGCTTTAACGCCATGGTTTCTTTTGGCCATCGATGACCACAGATTGTAATACTTATGCTGTTAGCTGTGAAGCTTGCCAAAAGCATGGTCCTCTATTACACACTCCTTTCATGGAATTGCATCCAATCATTAAACCTTGGCCTTTCCGTGGATGGGCTTTGGACATTATCAAAAAGATTTATCCACCTTCAGTAAAAAGATACACATTCATACTGGTGGCAACGGATTACTTCACCAAGCGGGTGGAGGCGCAGCTATTGATTAAGGTGACACAAACAGCAGTCATCAACTTTCTCTGGCAGAGCATTCTCTTCCGTTTTGGAATCCCAGAGACAGTGACAACGGATCAAGGGACGATGTTTACAGGGGATAAGGTACGTAACTTTCTAACTCAATTCAAAGTTAAGTTGCTTCACTCTTCTCCTTATTATGCACAGGCTAACGGACAAGTAGAGGCAACAAATAAAACTTTAATCAGCATAATCCGTAAGGCAATAGAAGACAATCCGAGGAGGTGGCATGAGACATTACAGGAAGTATTATGGGCCCATCGGAATACTGCTAAGACTGCTACTGATTTTACCTCGTTTAGACTAACTTATGGACAGAACGTTGTGTTACCTATGGAGTTATCGCTAAAATCAGCCTGGATAACCTATCAGCATGGTCTAACGACTGAAAAATATCAGACAGCCTTGGCCCTGAGTTTAGATCAAGTTGAGGAGGATCGCTGGATTGCTTTGGAGAACGTAAAATGGCACAAGAAGAAGGTAGCAAGGGCGTACAATCGGAAAGTCCGTGAAAGAAGTTTTCAAGAAGGAGACATAGTATGGAAGACTATTTTGCCCCTTGCACTAAAAGATTCAAGGTATGGCAAGTGGTCTGCTTCATGGGAAGGTCCATTCTTAATAACTCAAGTTTTTTATAGAGGGGCTTATCGCCTGATGACACCCGATGAAAAAGAAGCAAGTAAGGCGATTAACGGTAAGTTCTTGAAACGTTATTATCCGGCATTTTGGGAAGGAACCAGAGAATAATAAAAAAAAAATTTAAAAAAAGAATGAGAGAGTTTGAACAAGAAGTTCTGTTGGAAAAAAGTTCTGATATATTAATGGTCATAAACTGATCACAAGAGGCCGATCAGATAGCCATAAGCTTCATTACAAAGGGGATCAGCTATCATCGGAGGGGAAGTTAGGCAGTTGTATCGACCGATACAGAACAATCGCCAGCAGATTTGGGTCTTCTGATTCGGAATCCTGGCTAGTCGCCATGTCAGCTCCCATTGGTTGCGGATCAGGGACTGGAAGCCTTACTTCAGCTGTTTCTGGCTCAGTTTCTAGTTCCTTCTTGGGAGGTAGGTCGACTTCATCGGTAGTTGTCTTTGGAACCTCTGTTTCAGCTGCCGTGATGACAGTCTCCTCAGTTTGAGTTCCGGAAGGACCGATTCCATCAGTGGTCGAAGGATGAAGAATCTTGTTCAGTTCAGCCACGAAGCGGTCCCATCCGAATTTCATTTTATTCAGCAGAACATTTGGGCTTTTCAGTTCAGCTTCAAGAGATTCCTCTTCCACTTCCAGTATTAGCCGTTCATCATTATGTTTGATGTTGAAGTCATTAATGGCTTTGACAGCTTCTTGAAGTCCTTTTTTTTATTTAAGCCGTTGCTCTAAGACCCTTTTCTCAGAGTCAAATTCTTCTTGAAGATCCAATAGCTGACGCTCAAGCTGTTCAATTTTCCCTATTCTCTCTGTAATATCAGCTCAAAAAAGCGTAAGACGGTTAATGGATTCTCGGCAGTCCCTCTCTGAGAATGCTGCATTTTCTCAATACAGTTTTAGAACTTCTAACTGATCATGAGCTTCATCCCGACAATTTTGTGTGTCCAAAAGAAAGTACCCCGTGAAGCGTATTTGTCCCAAGCACCCAATTGCCAGGTCCCGAAGCATAGGGGGCATGTCCAGGTTAGATGATTGTACAATCCGCAAAAGGGCGCAGCTCACATTGTCAATGGTGGATTTGTCAGTAGGCAAAGAGGTCCCGATGAGGCCATTAAGAAAGTCCAGCGCTGAATGTAATGCCGTCATTGGCAGAGGAGTGATAGCCTCTTTAGTTCCCTGACTTGGGGGAGGCAGAGTTGTTTTTGTAGCAGTGGCCACTGGTTCTTTAATATCAGGCCCTGGCAGAACAGGGGATGGGCTTCTTGGAGCCGATGCCTCAGCCGATGGAAGGTCTGCCGCTGGTAGAAAAGCCGATACTTCAGTCGTTGAAAGAGGAGCCGTAGACTCAGCCGATGAGATATCTGTCATCAGAAGAACAGCCTTTTCAGATGCTTTTTCTACTAAAGATTGGAGTGAAATGTCTTCCTCTGAGTCAGAAGAAGTGTCGATGGCAACGGGATGACTTATCCTTTGTTTACGCTTCTACAGAAAGGATTAAAAGGGTAGTTAGATAAATTAAGTATTGAAAAAGCTGAGCAAAACAAGGTTGACAGAAGCAAACATTAGAAGTGAAAGGGGTTGGTGTTTCATGCTTCCTCTTTGATCGCCGAAGCAGGGACGGGATCTCTATCTCTTCTTCCTCTTCCTCCGGGACAATAGAAGCAACAACAGTAGTTTTCTGCACAAATGGAGTGTGTAAGGTCGATATTATTATAGGGCTTATAGGAGGTTTTACCTGTTTTCCCTTCTTAGCCGATGATGTCTCAGGCAAAGTGATGGTCTGCTCCGAAACTCGCAGAAGCCAAGCACCTACGTGGTCGGAGAATAGGGCCTCACTCAGCAGCCTCCACCATGAATTGAAGTTAGAGGAAGTCTCCAGCAGCACTTAAAAGGGCTTAAATTCGAAGGTCCGCAGGATGGCCAGGGTGCTATCGGCTAAGGTTTGTACATCCTCAGCCAACAGCACGGGCCTCACAAAAAAGGAAGAAACGTGCCCCGGATCGGCAGGGATGTCTTGTATCATCCCAAGCTGACTGGAGACGCAGTGAGGATTATACCTCTCACAGGAGGTCTTAGCACTTCAGGCTCCAGGCTTGGCCCCTAAGAGAATTTTTCGAGGGCACAGAATTTAGGCCCATACAGTCTCTTGAGTTGTTTCGGGGCCTTCCAATAGGCTCTTTAACCAAATGGGGCCTTATTTACGGGCAGCATATGGAAAGAAGGTGGCAACATGGAAGTCACAACATTGGTGGAGATACGAGACGATGGTCGTGGTAAAGGTAGTGTTCAGGGGGACCCGCAGCAGTCGATAGCCTGTCGCTTGTTCAAAAGGGCTCGCGGAGGCCCTTGTAATTCGGCTGACACCAAAATTAGGTAGATACTGGTACAACCACAGTTGGGCAATCCAGAGTAGACCCCTAAGGTTGGTCGGATCCTCTCTAGCGGAAAGAGTGGTCATCAGCTGATTAATGGTGCGTTAGACCAGGGTGAGGACCAAAGAGGCTAGGTTGCAACGCCTTTTGCTTTGTACAAGAGCCAATACGTAGTATCGGTACTCGTTTCTAACACCAGCAGAATGAGAGCAAATAATATACTTGCACAACCAAAGCCATAAGAAGGTCTCTTGCTCCTAGTTTGAAAGAGTGTCATCCACCCCTCTCTGAGCGGCAATGAAGTTGCCATATGAAGAGGAGGCCTTGTCGAGACATCTTCAACGGTTGGTAGATTCTCTTCATCGTGGAGCCTCGGAATCTCGTCACCATCGCATCGAAAGCTGAGGATGGTGCAGATATCGAGAATGGTAGGAAAAAAAATCTCGTGCGGAAAGATGAAGCCGTTGATCACCAAGGACCAAAAGGGAAGAATGGTAGCAAATAGGTTGCAGTCAAATGCCATTTTAAAGTTAGTCATCATGATGGCATCTGAAATCCCCCACTATTCCCAGATGGCCCCAAATTAGGTATGGCAGCGGTCATGTCATTCTCTATAATTCTTGAGCTTACGGGGCCAATGACGAAAGGAGGTAGGAAGATTGGCAGTTGTAAAGGTGTTCTGTTGTAGATGAAAGGTAAAATCGACAGGCAAGACAAACCGCAAGTGTTCAACGGTAACCTCTGTAGGTAAAAAACGGGGGCCCAAGGTAAACAGGTTGGCATCGACTTGAATCGGGGATAGGATGTTCTTGTCAATGGGGGTCGCCATCACAGTTTGTTCTTTTTACTGAGAGAAAATTTACAGATCGTAAGGGATAATCGCAAGGAGGTAAATGATCGATGAATTATTTAAGCAGTAGAATTCTGAAGAAAATAGAAGTCATAGGAAGTGAGGAGTTTCGATTGGGGACCACTGCTATTTATAAGGAAGTTTGAAATTAAGCCGTTCGTGGGTTCCAAAGCCGAGGCATCACAAATGTTCCCCAACGTTTGGGACGTTTCATTTTTGTCAGAAAAGGAACGGCTGCTGTTAATGACTATACGATTCTCGTTGCTTCGCTGACTCGCGTCCGTTGAAACAACGGGACTCGGGGGGCATGTGTTGATGTCAGCTTTGCCGAGCCGACACAACGGTTACTTTGAGCCGTTGCCGATTTGATAAGTTTTTTCGAACCAATAAAGTCAATGTTTTGAGCAGCTGTTAGTCATAATCAACATTGGTATCACGAAGCTGATAAGAAGTAAAATAAATTCCTGATCTTTCGGTGCGAAATTCTGCGAGCTTATCCACGACCATTGGGAGCATTCTTTGGCCGGAAGAAACTCCACGATTTGTTAGTGTTCTGATTGCAGCAAGTATAAAATGAGAGCACTGTCCAAAACTCAGACACGACCATCATCAACCAACAACATTAAATTTCAATTTCTTCTATTTTATCATCATTTACAGCTTTTTAGTCTAGATTTTCAATTTCTTACAGCTTTCTTACCGCTTTATTACAGCTTTCCTTTACAGCTTTATTTCCAACTTTCTTTACAGCTTTCCTTTTTTCTTTCAGAATTTAAATCTTTTCTGTACTTTCTTTGAAGCAAATCAATACACGTATCTGTTCATTGTTCCGAAAAGTTCTTCCATTATGCATGTTTGGCTGACTTTCTTGAACCCTTTTTATAGTAAGTTCAATGAACCCTGTCCCTAATTCAAAAAAAAATCTGATACCGTTTTCAGTTTCACCATATTGGATCGTTTATGTTTATCAGAAGTGTAGCCGATACCTGGTTACATCGGCTCATCATTTTGACAACAACACTATCTAATTTGAATGTCCAGATTTAAGGGTGTATTTGGATTGGGATTCAATCAAATTTTAAATTTTAAATTAATTTTTAAAGAATCAATCTAAATAAATTTTATTTTTCGAGAAATGAATGTCCACTCTCATAAATAAATATATTCTTCTTCTAAAATTCTCTAACTAACTTTTTTATTTAAAAGATATAAATTTTATTGATTTATGAATCCTACCACTAATTTTTAATTAATAAAAATAATTTCGCAATTTATTTATAGTCAAAAGTTCTATTAAATTTCTATATCAAGACATAATGAGATACTCAAATTTAGATGGAAGAAATATATTCTTTTCCTAGTTAAATAGACTAAGGATTCGTTTGATAAATTTAGAATTTAAATACTAAAATTTGAATAATTAAATTTTAAATTTTAAATCTAAAGTTTGAAATTTGAATTTAAAATATGAATTAATTAAAATTCATCTTACATTATATTTGATTAGATAAAAAAATTATTATAATTAAATAAATATCTTAAACTTAAATAATTATTAAATAAATAAATATTTATACTTCAAACTTAAATAACTTTCGTTTTATTTAAAATTTATAATATTTTAATAAATTAAATGATAATAAGAATATATTATTAAATACATTAAATTAACTATATATAATATCAAATATACTTAATTAATTAATTTAAAATATTCAACTGAATTATTAAATAGATCTAAAAGAAAAAAAAAACACTTGTGTTAGTAAAATTTATATCCATTAGTCAAGAAGTTAGTTTTGAGTATTCAAATAAAAAATATATTGTTTTATTTATTTTTTTAAAAAATCAATTTCAAAATTATACATTCAATTTGAAATAGAAATGGCATTACACCTGGATGAAAATTACTAGAGTATTCCACATGCGGGCCCCGAGTCCATCTCTAGAATAGAAGGCATGCTCCTTTCAACTTTTTTTTTTTTTTTTTCCTGAATAACTTTTCTTTTTAATTCTATTGAAACAAAGAGGCACCGCGGTCCTTTCCTTGTAATAAAAGAGCCCATACACCTCGGCAAAAACACAGTATCCACACGTATTTGCCGACAAAATAGCACGAGCCGAGGCCACGCCTATGTACTTTCCAAATCGTTGGTTTGACAACACGTGTAATCTTATCGGTTCTTTCCTCATCCAATTAAATTCTATAAAAGCGCTTCACTCCTCGCCCATTTCTTCTCCATCTCACTAAAACAGATCACCACCGTCGTATCCTTCTCATTCGAACCAGATTTTGCTTTTGAAATTCTTAGAAAATGTCAGGAATCATTCACAAGATAGAGGAGACTCTCCACATGGGAGGAGGGCACAAGGAGGGAGACCACAAAGACAAGCACCACGCCGACGACAAGCACAAGTCGGAGGAGCACAAGAAGGAGGGGCACAGCGGCGAGCACAAAGAAGGGATCGTGGAGAAGATCAAGGATAAAATCCATGGTGATTCAGGAGAGCACCATGAGAATAAGGATGAGAAGAAGAAGAAGAAAGATAAGAAGAAGAAGCACGAGGATGGACACGGTCACCATGGTGATAGCAGCAGCAGTGACAGCGATTGATGATCTACGTTTGCATTGCTGTGGGAATGAATGTGTGTGTTTTAAGGTTTAAGAATAAATAGATCTTTGATTTTGTTCTTGATCTTGTAATAATCTAATTTCCATTTTATCGATGATTTTGTGTCTGAATATATTGGTACCATTTGTGAATGAATGGAACCTTTTTTTTCTAATCATGTAGCTTGTTTTTCAATCCTGATTTCTTTGTTCTGCTTCTCCGGAAAGGGTATAAGAAATTGTTGAAAAATAAGCTAGAAAGTAGCAAAAGTGGTTCAATATTTAAATGAAAATATGAGTTGTGTTATAAAATTTGGGTAGTGTTAGAAAACAAAATCTACACATTACATACTAATAAAATTCTAATTATTTTTTGCATAAGAATTTCTTCAAATCTTTCTCTCACAATCACAATTCTTTCTTTCACAAGATGATGGTGTATTACAAATTTAGAGAATAGCTCTATTTATAGAGCTCTTAATTAGTAGAATACATCATGGAATACATCATCTTTCACTAATCTTAATTAGTGGTATCTCCACTAAATGATAGACATTCATAAAAATTCATAATTAGTGGAGTTTCCACTAATTAGTGGAACTTTCATTAATTCCCTAATAATTCACATAAATCCATAATTAGTGGAGCTTCCACTAATTCACAATATATCATAACACTCCCCATTGGATGTTCATCCATTACATAAAGAATATGCCTCGTTAAAACCTTATTAGATAAAAATTCAGTAGAAAAAAATTTAGTAAAGGAAAAAGAGTACAATATTCTATATGTCTGTTTATTACTCCTCCTGATGAGATGATTCCTTTAAATCTTTAAACCGTCGCATAGCGATTTTATATCTCAAATTCTCAAATATTGCAGTCGGTAAAGTCTTCGTGAAAATATCTTCGAGGTTATCATATGACCGAATTTGTTGCACATCAATTTTACCTTTCTTTTGGAGTTCATGAGTAAAGAAGAATTTTGGTGAAATATGTTTTGTCCGATCTCCTTTAATATATCCTCCTCATAATTAAGTTATGCAAGCTGCATTGTCTTCATAAAGAAGAGTTGGAATATCTTTGATCGATGATAATCTACAACTTTCTCGAATATAATGAATCATGGATTTTAGCCATACACATTCTCAACTTGCTTCATGAATTGCTATAATTTCAGTATGATTTGAAGAAGTAGCTGATATAGATTGTTTTGTAGAACGCCATGATATAACAGTATTTCCACATGTAAA
Source organism: Voacanga thouarsii (assembly GCA_026120185.1). Classification (NCBI taxonomy): domain Eukaryota; kingdom Viridiplantae; phylum Streptophyta; class Magnoliopsida; order Gentianales; family Apocynaceae; genus Voacanga; species Voacanga thouarsii. The sequence continues at coordinate 1,017,590 of JANUWF010001224.1, read as the reverse complement.
TAGATAGTCCGTTTGAAAACGTGCTTTATGTGGATCAGATAAATAACCAGTATTTGCATAACTTATCAATGTTGGATTGGTTTTATTTGAATAAAATAGTCTGAGATCAATTGTACCTTGGAGATATCGAAAGACTTGTTTAATTTCATTCCAATGTCGTCGTTTTGGTGAAGAATTAAATATTGCTAATAAATTGACAGCAAAAATAATATCAGGTCGTGTATTATTAGCAAGATACATCAATGTACCAATTGCACTGAAATATGGTACTTCAAGACCAAGGAGTTCTTCATCATTTTCTTAAGGTCGGAAAGGATCTTTATCCACATTTAATGATCGGACGATCATTGAAATACTCAATAGATGTGCTTTGTCTATGTAAAATCTTTTTAGCATTTTTGCTTATATGTTGATTGATGAATAAATGTTCCACTTTCCAGATGTTCAATTTGTAAACCAAGGCAAAATTTGATTTTACCAAAATCCTTGATTTCGAATTCTCTTTTTAAATAATCCATTGTTTCTTGTAATTCTTCAAGAGTTCCAATAAGATTAATATCATCAACATATATAGCTAATATCATAAATTTAAAACCAAATTTCTTAATAAAAACACATGGACATGCATGATCATTTTTAAATCCCGCTTTCAATAAATATTCACTAAGACGAGTGAACCACATATGCCCAGATTGTTTCAGACCATATAATGATTTATGCAACTCAATGGAGTAATTTTCACGAGGATAATGTTTGTATACTTCAGGTATATGAAATCCTTCGAGGATTTTCATGTAAACATCATTTTCTAAATTTCCATACAAATAAGCAGTGACAACATCTAATAAGCGCATATCTATCTTTTTATGTACTGCCACACTGATAAAATATCAGAGTGTAATAGTATCAATAACAGGAGAATAAGTTTTATCATAATCAATACTTGGTCTTTGTGAAAAATCTTGGGCTACTAATCGTACTTTATATCGTACGATTTTATTCTTTTCATTGCGTTTTCACACAAATATCTATTTGTAACCAATAGGTTTTACACCTTCTGGTGTTCGGGCTGCAAGTCGAAGACTTCACGTTTTGTCAGTGCATTTAGCTCCGATTGAATCCAATCTTTTCTATGCCGACATTCATCAACTGATATTGGTTCAAGATCATCATTATCCTGTATAATATCAAAAGATATATTGTATGCAAATATATTATCAATAATAGTTTCTATCCGATTTCAACTTCTATCGAAAGTGGTATAATTGATAGAAATTTCAGTGTTACTTTCATCAATTTCTAGTTCTTTGTCAGCAGTTCTCTCTTGGTCTTTATCATTTTTTTCTTCAATATAAGCTTCTGGATCATTTAATTCTCTTTTCTTTCGAGGATTTTTATCTTTAGAATCAAGAGGTCGACCACGCTTCTAGCGTGCTTTTGACTCAGCAGCTATAGGTATAATATTTTGTTCTGCTGGAACTTCAATTCAAATAGGAGTATTTATAACTGGACTATGCGATTTTATAATTCTTCTGGAGTCAACAAAAGCGTCTGACATTTGATTTGCAATGCTTTGCAAATGAATTATCTTTTGAACTTCAAGTTCACATGCACGGATCAAGATAATTTAATGATATTATCCAAGCAAGATCATTTTTATACTATTTTTGTTCTCCCTCTAATTTAGGGAATAATGATAATCAAAATGACAATTAACAAATCTTACTGTGAATATATCTTCTATCAGAGGTTCAACATACCTGATAATAGAGGAAGAATCATATCCAACGTATATCCCATTTCTTCGTTGAGAACCTATTTTTGTACGTTGGTTTGGTGCAATTAAAACATATACAGCACACCAAAAAATTCTTAAATGAGCAATATTTGGTTTTGAACCAAAAGCCAATTGCAAAGGAGAGAATTTATGATAACTAACTGGCCTTATACGTACAAGTGCTGCAGCATGTAAAATAGCATGTCTCCAAACAGATGTTGAGAGATTTATTTTCATTAATAATGGTCTAACAATTAATTGTAATCTTTTAATTAAACATTTAGCAAGACCATTTTGTGTATGAATATGAGCTACAACATGTTCAACATTAATCCCAATTGACATGCAATATGCATCAAAAGCGTGTGATGAAAATTCACTAGCATTATCCAAACGGATATTTTTAATGTGATGGTCAGGAAATTATGCTCGTAATTTAATTATTTGAGCAAGTAATCTCGCAAACGCCAGGTTGCGAGTAGATAATAAACATATATGTGACCATCAGGATAATGCATCAATTAAGACCATAAAATATTTTAACGGTCCACATGGTGGATCAATAGGTCCACAAATATTCCGTGAATCCGTTCAAGAAATGTAAGACTTTCAACTCATACTTTTACTGATGATGGTCTAACAATTAATTTTCATAGGGAACATGCAACACATGCAAATTTTTTTGATGTCAATATCTTTTTATTTTTTAATGGATGACCATGTGTATTTTCAATGATTCTTCTCATCATGATAGATCCCGGATAACCCAACTGGTCATGCCAAATGTTAAAAGTAATAGGATTAGTAAACTTCTGATTTACGAGATGATAAATTTCAATTGTACGTATTTTTGTAAAATATAAGCCAGTAGAAAAAGAAGGTAATTTTTCTAATACAGATTTCTTACCAAAATGAATAGTAATATAAAGATGCTCAATCCCATTTTTCTCATTTGTTTCAACATAATACCCATTTCTGTGGATATCTTTAAAACTCAATAAATTTTTTCTGAATTTTGAGGAAAATAATGCCTTATCAATAATAATTGTTGTTCCTTTAGGTAACAATATACTAGCTCTTCTGGAGTCTTCAATCACATTTGTACTGCCGTTTATTGTATAAATATTTATTTCTTCCATTTTAAGATCAGAAAAATATTTCTCATTTTTTAGTATGGCGTGTGTAGTTCCACTATCAATAATGTATACATTATCATTAACAACAGCTATCTGAATACAAATATATATATGCAAACGTAAATATTATTAGAATATAACGAAAATGAAAATACAAAAATATCAGGGTGAGGCTTTAATTCTTCTGGACACTACCATCACTAATTAAATGGTCTATTCTACCGTCTGGGTGTTCAAAAAAATCCGATACATCTATATGGGTAATATTGATATTAAGATTTTCAGGATCAATATCATCATCCTCAGTATCATTTACTGGATGTTGAGAAAAATTTGCTTCCACATTTTTATTGTTCTTTTTCAGTGAAACTTGATATAATTTCACTAAATGCTTGGCCGTATGACAGTTACGTGACCAATAACCTTTCATGCCACTTTTATAACATGTATTCTCATACTTTTCTTCCATTTCTTTTTCTTTTTCTTTTCCCTTATGAACTTTTCTGTTCCACTTCAGGTGGCCAGTATTTCTCACAGCTTAATTATGATTGTGATAAGGGAAATATTGAGCGTGTCCATGATCATAACCACGACCACGGCCACGGCCATGACCACGACTATAATGATGGCTTCTGCTGGAGCCAACAACATTTACTTCTGGGAGTGCTGTTGAGCCAGTTGGTTTGGCTTCATGATTTCGCAATAATAACTCATTATTTTTCTCTGCAATGAGAAGGGCAATAATTAAATCTGTAAATTTAGTATACCATTTTTCTCGATATTGTTGCTGCAGGACAATATTCGAGATATGAAAGGTGGAGAATGTCTTCTCCAGCATATCTTCATCAGTCACTTTTTCTCTGCATAATTTTAACTGAGATGTAATTTTATACATTGTAGAGCTATATATTCATTCACGGTTTTAAAATCTTACAACCTCAGGTACAACCATTCATACCGTGCAGTGGGTAGTACGACCATCTTCAGGTGGTCAAATCTTTTTTTTTTCAGCATTTAGATGTATTTCTGTATCGAGAACCCATGGCATAATTTTTTTTCCAGAAATCTCAAGGGCTATAAATTCGAGTTTAGTAAGGTTAGCCATAGAGATCAATAAATGCGTACATGTCTTCTGACTTTGATAATGGCAGAGACTCGTGCTGATAACGTGTTATAAAATTTAGGTAGTGTTAGAAAAAAAATTTACACACTACACATTAATAAAACTCTAACTATTCTTTGCACAAGAATTTCTTCAAATCTCTCTCTTTCTTTCTCTCACAATCACAATTCTTTATTTCACAAAATGATGGTGTATTACAAGTTTAGAGAATAACTCTATTTATAGAGCTCTTAATTAGTGGAATACATCATAGAATACATCATCTTTCACTAATCTTAATTAGTGGTGTCTCCACTAAATGATGGACATCCATAAAAATCTATAATTAGTGGAGCTTCCACTAATTTCCTAATAATTCACATAAATCTATAATTAGTGGAGCTTCCACCAATTCACAATATATCATAACAAGTTGATTTTTCTCAAAATCGATGTTTATATAGAGAATTATGGAATTGGACTTTGTGTTGCACAAAAAAAGAGTTCGCGAATTGTCTAGAAAGGCGTAGAAGTCACGCTAAAGATAATGACAGAAAAGGCTTTTTGCGAGGTGATAAATGGAAACACAATGAGTCCGCTCTTTATTTCCTTTGCAACCTTTTCTCTCGCTCTAGACAAACGAAAAAGAAAATTTCACGGCCCCATCGTAGGAATGCAAGGGATCTAAGGTTTGGGACTAATTTTAGGATGTAGTCGTTGATATCAAATTCAATTAAAAGCAGTGCTATATTTGCTCTAGTATTTTGGAGGGTTGGACTTTTGTATATGAGTTTTCACTATACGAAGCACTATTAATCTTTTTTAATCCTATAAGAGCCAATTATATTTTGTAAAAACATCTGCATTCGTAGAAAGGAGTACTAAAGAAGGAACATTTTCTATTCGAAAAATGAAAATTCACAAATGATAGAGAAAAGTCAGCTAACAAAGAGATGGAAACATTAGTACTATCGAGAGAGATTTAAACAATCTCAACCAGTTAAGTCTAAATGTTTATAAGAAATAAAAATTTTTAAACATGATAAAAAGTCAATTTTAAAATTTACTTTCATCAGTGAAAGTCAAATTCCTAAAATAAACACAGAAGATGAAGATGCTTAGAGTGTAAGTGGATATTAATCTAACTCAAACCCAAAATTTCATCTTAATTTAAACTAATAATAATTTAAATAATTTTTATTTTTTAATAATTTTCATATACTCATAACACACCTTATTTTCTATCTTAGGTACTACTTAGACCTTACATCTATTCTACATATTTAATATAATATTTTATTATATTCAAATAAATTCATCTCAATCTAATTCATATCTAAATACACTCTTAGTAAATTGAGCCCCTTTAATAAATAACCCTTGATTCAACATGTTTAGTATTCCCTCCGTCCCTTTTTGTCTATCTATTTTAACTAAGATTTTTATCTCAATTTATCTATCCCATTAACAAACTAAGACTATATTAATTATTATTTTTTCACAAATACCTCTCTTTATTGTGCACTTGTAGTGAAAAATAGAAGTAAATTAAATATACTTACAATACATGAAGCTTTGTAATTTGATTACTCCTTAATAAAGAGAGAGATTCTTTGAGGATAAAATAAGAAATGTTAATTAATTAACCAAAAAATTTTATTTTTTTTAAAACTTGTTATTCGGTTAAAATGGACAGATAAAAGGGGATGGATGAAATAGTTATCAAGTCTTTTGACAGGATTGAAGCTGAAGCAATTACGTCCCCACATGGTTATGCACCGCCTCTCTCATCTTTAAAAGCATTATCAACATTAACTTTATGCATCCCTTGATTTGTTGGAGGCCATAGCACAACATCTACCAAGATTGCACTCAAATGATGAGCATTTTCCAAATTGGCTAAAGAATTTTCTTGTAGAAAATTAGATTAGCAAGGATAAAGCTCTAGTTAGAACTCTAGCAACATAAGAGCTCTCCCCTCTAAAAACAATTTATTGCTACTTTCCCACTACATGATCATCAATATAATGGCATTCAGATCTCTCTCACTTTCTTTCTTGTGGCACAACAATAATGAGGAAAAATCAAACCATAAAACAGCCCTCGCGAGTTTATCTTGAAACTGCATCTGAGCCGCGATCCACATGGCCTCTGCAAAAGGACAACAAATAAAGATGTGAACATTAGTCTCCAGATTACTTCGCAACAATGGAAAGCATGCATGTTCAAGATTAGCCCTTCTTTGAAGATTGTTAAGCACATGGATGATATATTGATAAAGCCTTAACTTTAGGTGGTATGATCAAGCTCCAAATCAAATTTCATACCTCCTTTGAACTGTTGGAATATTTCAAAAGTACAGATTAGGGAGCGGCAATTGTTGACTAGGTCTATAGCTGATCTTCAACTATTCCAACAATATTGACCGAGATTTCTTCACCTAACTAGTCATGCTTTGATCGATTTTTCTGCCACTTCATTGCTCACGTTGAATGAATAATGCTTCAAACAATTCCAGATTTTCCTTTGATATTTTGTTGCTTATGATGCCAATAAATATCAGGTTGCTTCTCACTTTCATTGACACCGAAACAACACAAGGAAAATACATACTCCTACTCTCTAATGTTCTTCCCTCTATAATAGCGGGGTTATTTTCATTTGTTTATTTTGTTGTTCCTGTTTCCCAATTGGAAGGACTTTTTTTATTCTAGTGGGATTGTCGATATAATCCTTTAGGATGGTGCTATCACGACTCAAGCCATTATTCTTCTTCTTTATTCTTCTAATTTTCTTAACTTTTCCAACATTCTAAAGGATTATAGCTTCATCTATTGCTCTTACTTCTACCAATGTTCCTGTTAATGGAGATGGTTCCGTAACCAATACAACCGCTATGGCTTCAACTCAACCATTTATTATGTCACCGATCGGAGTACCACTTTCAATCACGTACGCCAAGCCATTTTCGGATGTCTCCATTATTAAAATTTTTATTAAACAAACTTTCAAAAGATGGTAAGAACGAGTCTACTCTCTACTCGACTTCCATGGAGTTGCATGCAAATTCACTAACTGAGCCCAAACCGTCTCCAAATTCTGAATCCAAAGTTCAAGAAGCGTAGATTTATGCAAATAAGGTTTGTAGACATACCATTTTACAAACTTTATCTAACAATTTGTTTTATGTTTATGCATCTTACAAAGAGGCAAGAGATATTTGGGACTCTCTTGTCAAACAATACACTACGAAAGATGCTACCAAGCAAATATTCGTAGTTGGAAAATATTACCAATGGCAAATGACTAGTCACAAGGAAATAAAAACTCAAATCAATGAGTACAAAAAGCTGGTAGAAGAACTCAAAGTTGAAGAGATAGTACTGCCAAAAAAATTCATTGCAGGTATATTAATTAAAACGTTACCAGAAATCTGGAATGATTACAAAAGTAGCGTAAAACACAAGCACAAGTATTTCTCCTTAGATGAGCTCGTGACACACATCCTAATCGAGGATACCAACAAGAAAGAAGCCAACGCTACTAAAGTAAAAATGATGGCATTGAAGGCATATCTGGTACAAAACAATTCTTCCAAAAGGACGATAATAAATCCCATGATTACAAACCTAAAATCTATAATCCTAACTTCAAGAAAAAGAAAGGCTCTTGTTTTGTTTGTGATGGAAAACGCAAAAACAGGGGCATGCACTGTAAGTTAAAAAAATTGGAGAAAAATAAAACGCAAGCCATAAAGGCCATGCGGAAGCGTGAAGATCATACCTTTGCGTTCCTTAACCCTCCTAGGTTGCGTAGGAACAGATTGAACGGCTGGAATCGCCTCGCTTTGCACACTAGAAGGAGCTTCTGGTTGAACACCTGCTAGCCTTCGACTTCGCCTTGTTTACATTAACGCTTAGCTCTCCAGCTCTCGGGATATTCCTCAACCTAACCTCTAGTTGGTGAACACAATGGAAAAGAGAAACGGTCTCAATTCTCCTTGGTTCGCTCGCTATTGGTTAGCAAAGAACAAGGAGAAAAACAAGAAGAAGAAAACCGTGAGAGAGAGAACTAGAGTGACGTGAGAGTCTTGTGGCTTGGGAAAGAATTAGGGTTTTTTTCTTTTCAAAGAGTTGTTTTATAAGTTAGCCAAAAATTAGGTCTCTCATTATCTGATAAACATATCCCCGGGATTTCAAAACACCCGAATGTTATCCTGAGAATCAGTTTGGCCTAACCTTAAACTCCTCTTAACCGTATCTGGAAAAAAACCCTAAGGTCTAATCTATTGGGCCAGATAAATATTTATTATTTTTCTTGGACCCAAAAGACCCAAAATAATAAATATTAATTATTTATTTTCTGGGCTTACATAAGTAACCCAATAAATAATTAATGAGCCCAAATGACCCATAATAATTAATCTTTAATTATTTATTTCTTGGGCCTATATAAATAACCCAATAAATAATTAAACATTAATTATTTTCCCTAGTTTAAGCCCAGGTTAATTTCTTAATTATTCATACTGGACCTAGGCCCTGAATAATTAATTAACCAAATAAACTAGATGATTAATTTCTCTCAACTCCTATTTTATTTATTTATTTATTTTATTCCAGTCCAATAATAAATTAGACTTCCTGAATAAAATAAAATAAAATAAAATAAAATAAAATCCTCTTCAACTGAGACCAATTCCTCAACCCAAAATAGTTAGAACTTACGAGCTATTCCGAGGACCAAAAAGACACATTGCCTTGGCTGCTAAAATGACCAAAATACCCCTGCTATATAAATAGCTGTATTTTGCATTTTAAATATTTCCTAATATCACCATAAGGAAATATTGACCCCAAGGACAATTCGCAAAGTCTCCGACCTACAGGTGAAATGACTAAAATACCCCTCTACACATCACCGTACATTTAGAGAGGAAGAAGTGTACTAACACCCCCCTAAATGATATCTACCATCCTTAGGCTTCTAGTCCAATGATCCACGACTTCCTGGAGTGTTTTCGCTTTCCAAGGGAGCTACCCTAAAGCAAACATCCAAGTCATGTTTCCCAGGGCCCTGGATAATTTAGACCATTCGGACAACCACAAGGGGCGATATAGTGTAGAAACTATCTTGTATAAATCTGTTTTAACTAACTAGTCACACATACCCAATATGCAAGTATATTGGCCCTACGATAGAACCTTAACTACAGCAAATCAAAGTATATGCTTCCAACTTCGCTAGACCACCAACTCATACTCAAGTCGTAGAGTACTAGTCCACGCTGTAGCGGTAGTAGTCTAAGTTTCTACCATATAGTACTTTGAGAAACCACTACTACAGGTCATGTTCTACGTATTCGAAATACGCTTATGTCATGAAGTGAGTGGACTACCCACTGGCTAAAGGTAAGCCATTCCCCATTTGGAATTCATAACATAATAACCTAAACATGATGAGGTTCTCAGTCTCATCAATAGGTTAAGAACAAATGTTTATGTGTTAAATAACCCGTGATCCATACCTTACTGTGAAAGACCACCATTCACATGGATCACTTATTTAAACACAATGGGTCTGTTCCAAACGAAAATCGTGCACAAACAAAAAGTAAATTCACAAACAATTTCTGAAAATAAATTCTTTCATTAAATAATTCGATTTTACATCAGAAACCTAGTCTAAGAGGGCATACAATCCAACAATCTCCCACTTGCACTCTAAGACTAGGTAAGTCCATAGGTGCCCACCCCTATGGCGTCTAAGTGTCTCTTGAAGACTCTCTCAGCCAAAGGCTTGGTAAATGGGTCTGCTAGATTGTTTTCTGAGGTAATATGCTCCACCACGACTTCCCGTCTCTCGGATGAAATCCCGGATCGGTGGTACTTCCTCTCGATGTGTTTCCCTTCTTGTGGTTCCGAGGCTCCTTAGATTGCGACACTGCTCCAGTGTTGTCGCAATACATCACAACCGGCCTGTCCATATGTGGTACGACTCCAAGTTCTGAAAGAAACTTCCGGAGCCAGACTGCTTCCTTGGACGCTTCCGAAGCTGCCACATACTCAGCTTCCATGGTTGAGTCAGCAATACAAGATTGCTTGATACTCCTCCATGAAATTGCTCCTCCAGACAAGGTGAAGACATATCCACTAGTGGATTTTCTCTCATCCTTATCCGCCTGGAAGTCTGAGTCTGTGTATCCTGCAGGAACCAAATCATCACCTCGTAAACCAAAGATATAATCTCTCGTTCCCTTGAGGTACTTGAGAATATGCTTTACAGCCTTGCCAATGAACCTCCCCGGGTTTGACCGATATCCGCTAACTAAGCCCACGGCAAGCGGATATCTGGCCTAGTACATAGCATGGCGTACATGAGACTTCCCACAGCCGAAGCATAGGGAATCCTACTCATTCTGTCCTTTTCTTCTTGAGACTTAGGACAGTCCTTCGAAGAAAATGACAACCCATGTCTGCAAGGGATTAGAGCTCCCTTGCATGAGTCCATGTCGTACTTGGCCAACATCTTGTCAATGTATGTCGCTTGGGATAATCCTAACATTCTCTCGCTTCCTATTTCTAAGAAGCCTAATCCCGAGAATGTAGTCGGCTTCTCCCAAGTCCTTCATACCGAATTGACTAGACAACCAAACCTTTGTAGATGACAATGTCCCTACATCATTTCCAATGAGTAGAATGTCATCCACATACAGGACAAGAAAAACCACATTGATGCCTTCAAGTTTCTCGTACACGCATGGTTCATCTTCGTTTTGAATAAAACCATAAGACTTTACAAGTCTCATCAAAACGAATGTTCCATGCTCTTGATGCTCGCTTAAGTCCATAAATGGACTTCTTAAGCTTGCAAACCATGTGTTCCCCGGCCTTCAAGCAATGAAGCCTTCCGGTTGGGACATATAGATGTCTTCGCTAAGATGGCCATTCAAGAATGCCGTCTTGACATCCATTTGCCATATCTCGTAGTCATAGTGACAGAGCGATGGCAAGGAGGATGCGGATGGATTTAAGCATGGCTACCGGGGAAAAAGTTTCCTCATAGTCGATACTCTCTTTCTGAGTATACCCTTTCGCCACAAGCCTAACTTTGAAGGTTTCCACCTTCCCATCCGCTCCTTTCTTTCTCTTGTATACCCACTTGCACCCAATGGGTTTTATCCCTTCAGGTGAAGCTACAAGATCCCAAACCCGATTGAGGTACATAGACTCAATCTCGGCTTTCATTGCTTCATGCCACGATTTGCATCGTCATCGACAATAGCCTCCTCGTATCTAGCGGGGTCTTGTTCCCGATGGTCGGAGACTAGCTCAAAAGCTTCTCCATCCATCTATCCGAACCCTAGACACTCTCCCACTACGACGAGGCTCCATTTGCACGAGCTCTTGAGGCCGTGCCTCTTCTTGTTCCAAAATCGGGTCGAAGAAGTTGATTCCGTAGATAACTTCTCCCGAAGTTCCAACCTCGTTGAACCTTTAGTGGAAGTACTTTGATCATCTTCCAAGTATCTAGCATTGGTACCGACTAGTACCTTCTGCTCCTTAGGATGATAAAAGTAGCCTCCTTTTGTCCCTTTTGGATACCCAACAAAATAGCATAATTCCGATCTTGGTTCCAACTTGTCTCCCTTGATCAAGACATAAGTCGGACACTCCCAAATCCCGAGATGATTCGGACTTGGCTTACGCCCACCCACATCTCATAGGGAGTCCTAGGTACCGACTTGGAAGGCACCAAGTTCAGTAATATATGCCGTTGTTTCCAGGGCATATCCCCGTAAGGATACTCGGAAGAGTAGCATGAGACATCATGATTCGGACCATTTCCATCAACGTCCTGTTCCTTCTCTCGCCTACTCCGTTCGCCGGGGGTTCCCTGGCAGCAGAGCTGGGATACTATCCCATGATGTACCATATAGTCCTTGAATTCACCTAGGAGGTACTCTCCACCACGATCCGATCGTAAGGTTTTGATTAATTTACCCGTCCGACGCTCCACTTCAGCCTTAAACTCTTTGAACTTGTCAAAAGAGTCAGACTTGCGTCTCATTAGGTAAATGTAACCATACCTCGTACAATCATCCGTGAACGTGATGAAGTACTCAAAACCTCCCCTAGCCGGTGTAGACAATGGACCGCACACATCGCTGTGAACAAGACTCAACACCTCCTCGGCTCTATCCGCCTTTGGTGTAAAAGACCTTTTGGTCATTTTTCCCATCAGCAGGATTCACACCGAGGCCAACTTTCCAATCTCAATGAGCCCAAAGGCCCATCATGGATTAGCCTCGAATCCCGGTTGAGTTAATATGACCCAACCTCGGATGCCAAAGGTATGAATCATTGATATTGGTCTTTCTCTTCTTAGTTAAAGGTTCAGATCGAGCGTTATTTGATTATTTGTTTATAGGGTTTAAAAAGAACAAATTTCCATACATGTGCCCAAGACATAAAATTTCTCCATCTCTACCGATAGAAATACCGTAATGGAAAGATACGTAATATCCTTGATTAATAAGTTTTGCAACCGAAATCAAATTTTGACTGAAAACCAGGTACATATAAAATGTCTTTTAAAACCACTATCTTATTACAATAAAAAATGAGATCCAGCTCTCCCACCGCAAGGGCCCGGACTTGTGCTCCATTTCCCACTCGAAGCCCATGTTCGCTCTTCTTGAGTCTTCTTATCTTCCTAAACCCCCGCAAGGAGTTACGGATATGATCGGTGGCTCCCGAATCAACAATCCAAGTGGAAGTTGATCCTACCATTGATATGGACTCTAGATAGTAAACATTACCTGTGGAGTTTTTCTTGGCCTCGAAGATCCGGACACTCTTTTTCCAGTGTCCCTTCTTTCCACACTTGAAGCACTTGCCCTTTGGTTCTTCCTTGGGCTGGTTCTTGGGCTGGGCTGCTGCATTCCCCTTCTTCCTCTTGAACTTTCTGGGTTTAGGCCCAATTCTTGAAGAAGAGGCCTTAGCAATCATGGCCTTAGACTGCGACTTCATGACCTTCTCCGCCATCTGGAGCTCCTTCATCAGTTCAGTTAAACTCATGTGCAACTTGTTCATGTTATAGTTTAACTTGAACTGAGTGAAAGAGCCCGGTAGAGATTCGAGAACCATGTCCACTTGGCTCTCGGGGTCAATGACAGCCCCTAAGATTTCTGCCTCCTCGAAAGTAGCAATCATCTTGAGCATATGCTCTCGGACCGATGCTCCCTCAGCCATCTTAGTGTTCACAATAGTTCGAAGAGCCTCCTGCCTTGCGGGCCGGCTCTTGTCTGTGAACATAGTTGCCAATGATTGACTTATGTCTTATGCAGAAGCTATGTGCTCGTGTTTTGACTGGAGCACATTAGACATGGAAGCTAACATATAGCAACGTGCCATTTCGTCAGCTTTCTTCCACGCCTTTTCAGCCTCCCGCTCTTCAGCGGTAGAACCTTCCCCGATAACAGGGCAGGTTTCGTAAAGGACATACTTATACTCCTTGGCTGTGAGTATTATGTCCAAGTTCCTTTTCCAGTCCACATAGTTTGGACCCGTTAACTTATTCTCCCTGAGAATAACGGCCAATGGACTAAAAGAACCTCCCACTATTTCTGAAAATCGAAAATAAAAGAAAGAAATTAGTTTGTGAAAACAAAATAAAATTTTTGCACTGAAAATAATTTGGCTCTTAGGAAAACTGACATAGCTTCTTGGGAAGATTAACAGTTTCCTAAGCTAAGTGTATTAACCACCACAAATTAATTTTCCTTCTAGGTAATGATCTAGAGGATAACTCCATCGTGGGATGGATGTTTCCTCTTATTTCCTATGGACATACCTCGCATTATAACCTCCAACGTGGGCTGACCGATCATAGTACGTGCCCCGGGTTATTAACTACATCTTTCCATTAGATTTAGATCCTTGTGGTATCTCCATCATATACGGGTTCACTCCCAGGGTGACGCGAGGGAATCTACGATCTCTAATGAGGACCGTGATGGAAGCCGTGGGGCCGTTGGAACCCCTCTCCCACTTAGTCTTTTAAAGTAAAGTTTTTCTGAAAAATATCCTTTTGAAATTTCCATTAAGTTTTTCTTAACTCAAAAATAAAATATCTAAGTCCAATAAAATCTCTATGTCAAGGCTTATATCCTTTGAGAGATTTCCTCCATTGACTAATTTTATTTAAGTTAAAACTTAATGATTTCAAAAATTTTCCAATTAAAACTTTTTAGAGACTTTAGTCTCAAGCTTATTTGACAAAATCATTTTTCTAGTCCAAAACAAAACAAAATGGCTCTCCATTTTAATTTACAAAAATATCTAAATCCAATATATTTTCTATGTCAAGGATTAAATCCTTTGAGAAAATATTTAAGGCTTAATTTTTGTACCAATTAAAATAACCATTTAGTTTTTAAAGAAAAATATTTTTCCTTGCCAAAACAAAAGGTTCCCAAAGACTTTGGTCTTTGAGAAAAAGCACACATAGGTACATAAAAAATAGCATGCTAGAAAACAATAAACGTTTTCATGCTTTTCTATTTTTTTAAACCTAAGTGCCCAAATAATAGAATTAAACACATTAATTAATTAATTAATGACCTTATTTAATCCTAAAATCCCTTACTAATATTTTTCATGCAAATATATTCCAAGAATATAAATATTGCAAAAATATTAACTTCGCTTGGTATGGGACCTAAAACGAAAAAGGAAAAAAAATAAAAAAAATTTGAAAGTGTGGGGGTTTCTTATTAAAGTTATGCTGCCTGAACCTAAAAAAGAAATATAGGTTCTAAAACATTTGATTGCATAATTATTAGATATGCTGAACATAATTCGGCCTATCGTTTTCTTGTTTTTTAAAAGTGATGTGCTGGATTCTAACACTATTATTGAGACAAAGAATGATGAATTCTTTGAATACATTTTTCCACTCTCTGATAAAAGTTCTTATGAACATACTAATAAAGTCATTAAAGACTCTAGCGAAAAGTTGAGAAGAAGTTAAAGGCTAAGAAAAAGAATCATCTTTTGGAAAAGATTTTTATACTTATTTGATAGAAAATGATCATTTAACATTTTTTGAAGTAATCTCCTCATTTGATGCTTGTTTATGGAAAGAAGCAATTAAAACTGAATTAGACTCTATTTTACAAAATAAATTTTAGATGTTAGTTGATTTACCGCTTGGGGCAAGACCAATTGTTTGCAAATGGATTTTCAAAAAGAAATTTAACCTTGATGGTTAAATTGATAAATATGAAGCTCGTTTGGTGGCCAAAGAGTTAACTCAAAAGAAAAAATATTGACTATTTTGATACTTTTGCTCCAATAACTAGAATTGCTTCAATTCGAGTTTTATTTGCTTTAGCATCAATTCATAAACTATTTGTACATCAAATGATGTCAAAACTACTTTTCTTAATGGTGATTTAAATGAAGAGATTTATATGACTTAATCTGAAGAGTGTGCTGAACCTGGACAGGAAAAGAAAGTTTGTAAATTACTCAAATCTCTTTGTAGCCTGAAACAAGCTCCTAAACAGTGGCATAGAAAGTTTAACTAAGTGTTGTTAAGTGATGGGTTTTCATCTGTTGGAGTGGATAAATGTGTATCTACCAAAATTGTAAATAATGATTATATTATTATAAGTTTATGTGTGGATGATATGCTTATATTTGGTACAAGTTTGGAAGTTGTGAATAGTAATAAATTGTTTTTAACTTCTAGTTTTGATATGATAGATATAGGTGAAGCTAAAATAATATTGGGTGTTAGAGTTATAAGGAGAGATGATGATATTATGTTATCACAAGAACATTATGTTGAGAAACTTTTTAAGTTTGATAATTATGATGTAACATCTGCAAGCACTCCTTATGACTCTAACTCTCAATTAAAGAAAAATTGTGGTAATCCAGTAACACAATCAAAATATGCTCTAATTATTAGAAGTTTGATGCATTTAATGAATTTCTCGAGACCAAACATTACATATGATATATGTAGATTTAGTAGATACACTCATAATCCAAATCATGAACATTGGTATGCTTTAATAAGACTAATGAAGTATTTGAGATGAATCATAAACTATAGTATCCTATATGGAGGTTATCCCACTATACTAGAAGGTTATAATGATGCAAATTGGATATCAGACACGAATGAGTCAAGATCTACTAGTGGCTTCATATTCATCCTCGATGGGGGTGCAATTTTGTGGAAGTCATCCTTACAAACTATTCTTACAAGATCTTCTATGGAATTAGAGTTTGTAGCTATGGAGTTAGCTAGAACTGAGGCTGATTGGTTAAGGAATTTCTTATTTGATATGTAACACCCCACTACCTATGTACCCAAATAGGGCCGGATGTCGCTCCATCCAATGGACCAGGGATCTTTATAATGAGGTACAAAAAGGAAAATGACTAGATAAAATAAAAAAGATAATCGTATTACATTCGAAATCAAAACTTACAAGTCTGAAAATTTAGAAACTAACAATTGTCTCTCAACAAAGTAAAAAAAAAAAAAAACTGAATGATCATCTCTTATTCCTTCAATTTGCTCAATAAAAGTACTCCCCTGAAAACATGATATAAAACAGTGTGAGATTGGAATCTCAGTAAGTTTCGTGTGTGTGGATGTCACATTTGAATATTTCACGCATGCAGGTTTATCAAAATCACAAAATATGTTTGCAAGTCAATTTTCATCAATAAACAGTAATTAAGGAGAGCAATGATCATCATATTCGAAAGAGTTCTCAACAAATCAACCACTCATCATTACTAGAGATTTATAAAGTAGGGATTAGCAATGATTCAATATCAATATCATTATCAAGGTAATATTATAACTACCATCATGATAGCTCCTAGTGTAACTGTTCAACACTGGGCAATGGGTGATCCGCCCACTAGAGTGAAATACCCTTCTGTCTCTACACCCAACACACTGGTTGTCCAATTCAAAAGTATAAAGTCCACATAGACCAACATGCTAGCTCGAACCGGCCTGACTAAGTAGTACTATCGCATCTTTAAGCAGAGTTTATCTTCTGGAGGTGGCCACCTGCCAGAAGACTTATTCCAACTCTCCAAGACTAGTACCACTAGCCTACCCTCGTTAAGTACTCAACGCTCTCCCTTTAGGGGCAGAATCATTTCCCTTGTTTTCACAATCATTAATTACTTTATCTTTTCAAAATGTGGTTTTCATATCAAGCTTTTCAAAATGTTTTAGTGATAAAGGAAAAGAAACTGTTTTTAGTTTGAAGGTTGAGATTTGACGAAATTATGTAGAGGTTAAAACATATATGTTCCCAATCCAAGTATCAAAGTTCCACAATAACAATTTCTCATATTCAAACAACGTTTCAATCATTATGTTAATCATTATATTAACACCATTTCAATAACATTGTACAAAAGACTTGCAAACATGTAATATTTAGTAAAACGGTTATGCAGAGACTTACTTGGATATTCTCAATAATCAACCAGAGCAATGCTTGATCAATTTTTCACTTTCTTCCTTATCTAGAATCAATGATTCTATAATTAGAAACCAAATATGTATCCATTTATCCTTTCATGCATCATGAATCCCAATGATCATATTAATCATCTAATTCATCCATAACATTTAGATGGATTAGTTCATTAAATCACCTTTATGCTTTCCATGGTCATACATCTCATCCATGCATGCTTATAGTTGGTTCACATTAACTACATAATGACTTCCATAATCAACTATCACCAATTCCATATATTAACCATAAATTCATTAAAATATCCCATCTTTATTCAACATACAATAGATCTAGGTCATCATAGCAATATTTAACCATGCTTTACTCCATATATACCTAGTTCACAATATTGTACAATCAAATCTCATCAATCCTATCTATTCATGCTTTTCATGCAAGACTTCATGCATAATAGCATTGCTATAAGGTCAATCTTATTTAAATCAGTAAAGTTAAGCCTCAAATACTTTTTTGATGGCACAACAAGAGCAAAGGTGGCGCCTTTGGTGTTTGATTGAGTTTACTTTAAAAAGAAGAGTCGAGTGATTGTTCTTGGTTTCCTTAATTTGAAGGCCACGAGTGATAGGGGTAAATTAGTCCTCTTTGGTTCAAAATTTAGGAGAGAAAAATAAGAAGAATTGAATAAAATTTGGAGGAGGTTGAAGAGTTGCTTACTTTGCTCTTAGATTTCGATTTTGGCAGAGATTGGTGTTGTTTTGGCCAAGATATGGGAGAGGGTCGGCGGCTGAAATTTTTGGGTAGTAGAGGGTGTTTAGGGTTTGATTGAGGGCTGGTTTGATGATAGGAATAGGTTAGGTTTAGGTGTTTTGATGTTTGGAAGAACTATCCCTGTTTTGGACTCTTGAATAAACAAGGGAAAAATGGCAGCTTTTGCTCTTCTTTATTCAGCCAAAACTGTAATGCATAGAAGGAGTTTATGGCTATGCTTTAGGATGCTAAAGTGGTCGAGATAATGAGCGGAAAAGGAGAAAAGAATAGGCTGATTTCTGGTTTAGCTTTGGGCGGAAATAGGGGAAGAAAAGTTGGGGTCTTGTGCTGTGATTTTTGCTTAAAACCAAAGGGGAATTGGAGAGAAAGGGAAGTTGGAATTTTTGTGAGCTTGGGGTGTGCTAGGGTGGCTGAACATAAGGTGGGAATGTTGAAATATATACCCACTAGACTAGATTATTTGATGTAATTATCAAATTTATTAATAAAAGAATTTATTTTCAAAATTTATTTGTAAATTTACATTTTATTTGTGCACAATTTTTGTTTGGAAAGGGTCCAGTATTTAAGTAAATAATTCATGTGAATGGTAGTCTTTCACAGTAATGTATGGATCACGGGTTACTTAATACATAAATATTTGTTCTTAACAAATTAATGAGAATGAGAATCTCATCATGTGTAGGTTATTGTGTTATGAACTCCAAATGGAGAATGTCTCACCTTTAGTCAGTGAGTAGTCCATTCACTTCATAGCATGAGCGTATTTGGAATACGTAGAACAGGACTTGTAATAATGGTTTCTAAAAGTACTATTTAAAAGAAACCCAAATTGTTACTGCTACAACGTGGACTAATACTTTACCGTTTGAGTATAAGTTGCTAGTCTGACGAAGCTAGAAGCATATACTTTGATATACTGTAGTTGAGGTTCTTTCGTAGAACCAATATACTTGTCTGTTGAGTATATGCGACTAGTTAGTTAAGACGGACTTGTACAAGATAGCTTCTACGCCATATCGCCCCTTGTGACTGTTCAAATGATCTAATTATCCAGGGCCCTGGGGAACATGACTTAGATGTTTACTTTATGATAGCTCCCTTGAAAAGTGAAAATATTCCAGGAGTCGTGGATCATTGGACTAGAGGTCTAAGGATGGTAGATGTCTATTAGAGAGGTGTTAGTACACCCTTCCTCTCTAATTGCACGACGATGTGTACAGGGGTATTTTAGTCATTACACCTGTAAGTTGAAGACTTTACTAATGCAGCATTGTCCTTGGGATTAATATTTTCTTATGGTGATATTAGGAAATATTTAAAATGTAAAATATAGCTATTTATATAGTAGGGACATTTTGGTCATTTTAGTAGTCAAGGCGATGTGTCTTTTGGTCCCTAGAATGGCCCTTAAGTCAAGAAGGATTTGGGTTGAGGAATTAGTCTTGATAATTATAGATTTTTATTTTATTAGTCTAATTTATTTTTGGACTAGAATAAAATAAAAGGTCCGAGAGAGAGAGTATTTATTTTATCTAGTTTAAATAGTAATTAATTATTCATGGCCCAAGATCCAGATTGAATAATTAGAAAATTAATTTGGAACTAGATAAAAGGTATAAAATTTTATTTGGTCTATTTGGGCTTGTTATTTTTATTGGTCTATTTAATAAAGTTTAAAAAATAAATAATTGAGATTTATTATTTATGAATGTTTAAATCCAAGAATAAATAATTTATCTGGCCTAATGAATAAAACCAAGGTAAAATAAAATTTATATAAAAAATATAAGAATAAAAAATATTTAATTAATTAATTATTAATTTAATTAATTAATTAATTAATTAAAAAAAGACAACACGGGGTGAATCCCGTGCTGTTTTGCATGAAAGATAACAAAAAGCATGGGTGCTTTCTGTTTTCACGCAGAGAAATTATTCTCTCTTGGGGTGAGTATATGGATTGCAGATGAGCGGAGGTCTGTGAAAGTTTTTTATTTTTAGCTTTCAATTCACAGAAGGAAAGCATCAAAATAACTCTGCGTATTCTTAGTTTACATACACAAAAGCTAAACCCATTCTTGTGAATTTTGGTAAAAGTTGATCAAAACCCAAACTTCACGCCTTCACCGACTGTGCTATGGGCACCATTTCGGATGATTAAAAGTTTCGCGTGGATGAAACGCAGTAGACGTTTGCAAAAACATGAGCCACTAGCCTCGAATATTCTTATATAGACATCTACACCAGTCCGAAGAGAGCCACTTCATCACAAAGGTAAAATTTTCGTTTTCCTAACATACCTTTGTTTTCATTATTTTTGCCATTTTAAGCCTTTAGGGAAGAAGGGGAAATTTCTTATTTTTTATTAGCTTAAGAGAACTTTGATTGGTTAGGATTACTTAGGGTAGATTCCCCCTATATTTTAGAGAGTTGGAAAGCAACTACCTTACCTATTAAGATGGCTACTAAGGTTTTCAATTCCAGAAATTTTCAGCAAGGAAAATAGGATATCAGTCCAAGGAATAATTTAGTTAATATCCTAATTTATTTTATGCAGAAATAATTAATTAAGGAATAATCTAGTTTTCAAAATCAAAGCTTCTATCTTTTTCTTTCCATAATAAATCCCTTGAATAAGATCTTTTAGGGAATTTTAGATGTTGGAATATTTAACTTCCTAACAAGATTAGAGTAAAATATTAACTAAAGAATATTAAGGATTTAATTTACCATAATTCCTTTTTAGCAACCCCAAAATAATCACATTCTCATATTTTAGGAAGTTGGAAAATAAGAAAGTAGCAATCCTAGGATTTTCGGCCAAGGGGGGAAAAATAGGGAAAAAGAGTTTAGTTAGAAATAAGGAGGAAAATGTTTGCAAGACTTGAGATTCGAACTCAAGTCACCAAAGAATATATACCAAGCTCTAACCATTATTCCACAATAATCTTTGTGTTAATGTTCATCAAATAAATTCCCATAAGTCTAACTCCACTTCCTTCATTCTTCTTTCATTAAATTCTACTCCACAAGAACAAAGATTCTACCACCTCATATAATACAACTATGCCCAAATAAATAACTCAATGAAACATCAAGCGCATAAATCACATAGAATTCACAAAAATAGTTCACATTTTATCAAATAAAATATAATAGGCTATGCTATCCATAACTTTCCTCGTGAACTAATGGTGGTTCAAGACGGGGTATTATATCCTTTTCCCCTTAAGAGAATTTCATCTCGAAATTCAGAGCGCTATACTTTTAGAGCAAGTTTGGATATTTCTTCTGTACCTAATCTTCAGTTTCCCATATTGCTTCTTGAGTACCATGATGATTCCACAAAATTTTCACCATAGGTATCTGTTTACTCCTCAGCACCTTGATACTCCAATCCAAAACCATAATCCGTTTCTCAACGTAGCTCAAATCAGGCTGTAGAATCAATGGCTCCTCATTCAATACATACTCTGAGTCAAGGTTATATTTATTTAACTGAGATACATGGAATACATTATGAATTCCTGCAAACCCTTCCAGCAACTCCAATCGCTATGCTACATGTCCAATCTTCTCGATCACCGGAAATGGTCCTAAATATCTAGGACTCAATTTTTTGCCTCTGGGATGTTTCAGAATCCCCTGCTGGGCGTTATCTTCAGAAAGGTTTGATCTCCCACTTGAAACTCTAATATCTTCTTCTATTATCCTCATAACTCTTCTGTCGATTTTGTGCTGCTTTCAGTCTCTCTTTTATCATATTTACTTTGTCTGCCATCTCTTCAAGGTTTCCCTCCCTAGACTTGCTAACTTGCTCATCCTCAATCCAATCCCAATACAACGGTACTTGACATTTCTATCCATATAACGCTTCATAGGGTACCATCCCAATCGACGCTTGATGACTATTGTTGTATGTCAACTCAGCATAAGGTATACAATCTAACCATTTATCTCCAAAATCCAACACACAAGCCCTAAGTATATCTTCCCATATCTGGATAACTCTTTTGGACTGTCCATCAGTCTGCGGATGAGTATAAGTGCTAAGCTTCAGAGTCGTCCCCATTGACTTTTGAAACTTAGTCCAAAACCTTAAAGTAAATTTAGAATCCCTGTCAGATATGATACCCGATGGTACACCATGCAATCTAACCACCTCCCGGATGTAAGTCTTAGCCAACTTTTCCATATAATCCTTAACATTTACGGGATAAAATGAGCAGTCTTGGTCAACCTGTCAACCACAACCTAAACAACATCCTTTAAAGTCTTTAACATAGGTAGTCCAATAACAAAATCTATCATTACCTCTTGTCGTTTCCACTTAGGAATAGGCAACGGTTGTAATAATTCAGCTGCTTTCGTATGCTCCGCCTTTATTTTTTGACAAGCCAGACAAGTAGAGACGTATTGCGCCAAATCCCTTTTCATCCCCGGCCACCAATAGGACTTCTTCAAATCTTGGTACATCTTCACTTCTCCAAGATGAATAGTATACTTACTCTTGTGAGCCTCGTCCATTATCTTTCTCTTCAATACTAGGTCATCCAGTACACATCCATTCTAGGAAGTACAACACTCCAGCTTCATCAATCTGAAACTTATTATTTCCTCTTTTGATTACCTTTTCTTTAAAAGTTTGAAAGTCTTTATTGCTTCGCTGCACCTCACTAATCTTTTGCCTCAATTCAGGTTTCACAAGCTGATTTTTATTTCTCCTACTTCTACCTTTCGCTCCAAGAGTTCTTGTATTATTTGGACTTCTTGCACCCTCATACTAGCCATCCCCACCTTTCGACTTAGTGCATCAACTACCACGTTAGCCTTCCCCGGGTGGTAGTTAATTAGACACTTATATTCTTCCAAAAACTCCATCCATCTTCTCTGCCTTAGATTCAAGTTCTTTTGCATGAAGATATACTTCAAACTCTTGTGATCTGTGAAGACTTCATACCCCGCTCCATATAAATAGTGTCTCCATATCTTCCAGGCAAACACTATCGCAACCAACTTCAAGTCATACATTGGATAGTTCACCTCATGCGGCTTCAATTTCCTTGACGCATAGGCAATAACTTTCCTATCTTGCATCAATACTGCCCCTAGACTTTCCTTAGAGGTGTCCATTTACAAGAATAGGGTTTACCTTTCTCAGGTAAACTCAATACCAGTGCCATCATCAATCTCTTCTTGAGCTCTTGAAAACTCTTCTCACATTTATCACTCCAGACATACAATACGTCCTTCTTTAGCAGTCGGGTCATCGGTGTAGCTAGTATAGAGAAGTTCTTGATAAATCGACAGTAGTACCTAACCAATCTAAGAAAACTCCTAATCTCAGTTACACTCTTCGGTTGCTTCCAATTTGAGACAACTTTGACTTTTACTGAATCCACGTTAATTTCACCTTTGGATATCACATGACCAAGAAATGCTACTGAATCTAACCAAAACTTACATTTGCTAAATTTAGCATAGAGCTTATGCTCTCTTAACTTCTCCAACACCAATTTCAAATGCTTAGCATGCTCCTCCAGACTTTTAGAGTGGATCAAAATATCGTCGATGAACACTACTACGAACTTATCCAAGTACGACTAGAAAACTCTATGCATAAGGTCCATGAAGACTGCAGGTGCATTGGTTACTCCAAACAGTATTACTACAAACTCGTAGTGCCCATATCTAATGTTGAAGGCTGTTTTGGAAATATCCTCCTCCTTGATTCACACTTAGTAATAACCTTGTCAGAGGTCCAATTTGAAGAAGTAACAAGAGCCTTACAACTGATCGAACAACTCATCATTTAGAGGTAAAGGGTACTTGTTCTTGATTGTGAGGTTGTTCAACCCTCTATAGTCTATGCACAACCTCAGCGTCCCATCTTTCTTCTTTACAAAAAACACCGAGGCTCTTTAAGGTGAAGTACTTAGTCTTATATATCCTTGCTTAACCAATTTCTCCAATTGTTCCTTCAACTCCTTCAATTCCGTAGGTGCCATCCAATAGGGGGTATTCGATACCGGCTCTGTAACACCCCGCTACCTACGTATCCCAAACGGGATGGGGATGTCACCCCATCTTTAGGACAATGGGTCTCTATAACTAGGTAATGAAAACTATAGAAGGAAATAACTTCAAAATAAACTTATTACAATCCCAAAACAATACTTATACAAGTCTTGGAACAAATAGAAGGTAAATAAAATCTCCAATAATAAATACATCAAAATAAGTCTTCCAAGCTCATGGCAACTTAAGTAAATCAACCTTCGAAGTAGGATCGACCTGAAAACATGATATAAAGGGTGTGAGAAATATTTCTCAGTAAGTCCTGTGTGTGCTCATTGTATTTCAGGAAAAACAGTTCATGTATACAAGTTTTGAACAAGTCATGACAAAGAGTCTACAAATCCAGAAATTTATCTTTGAATACTAAGTGGTGTATTATCATCATTTGTAAAGTAAAAGTTCTCGACTTTTAAAGAAATAACCACTCAAATAAAATTGTATATGAAACCGTGCATCATGAATGGACATAACACCACACATTGTGCACCATGATAAGAGAATGGTCAGGATGCTACACTATGTGTATCATGACAAGAAAATGATCAAGATGCCACACTTTTTGCATACTGATACAAGGTGGGTGTATGGCTCACCGAGTGAGATACTCCTCCATCTCTACACCCAAACTTAGCGGTTGTCTACTCTAAAAATAATAGTCCACCTAAACTATATTGTTAGCTCGGACCAGCCTGATCAATAAGAATTGTTATCTTGTCTAGGCAGGGTTCACCCCTCAGTGGTGGCCTCCTACTGAGAGACTTACACAATCCTTTAAAGACTAGTCCTAGTAGTCTACCCTTATTGAGTACTCAACGTTGTATTTGTCCCTTTTGGAAAAAGAAGAATCATCCTGATAGGGGCTAAATTAGTCATATTTTTTCTAGTTACTTGAGGTTCTTTTGTGATATATTTTGTTCAATAACTAGTCATATTCCTTCATATTTGAGATTTTACCCTTGAAAAGATATTTTATTCATTATTTCATATTTTAAGGGTAAAACGAAGCAAAAACGTTGAAAATAGATTAGAGGCGGCGCCGGCTAGGACAGTGGAATCGCTGCCGGCCATGTACTAATGACATAAATTTCGAGGCGATGAAAATTTATTGAAACAGGGCGGAACAGAACCGAACCGATGCCGACTCCAGTAGCCAAGGTGGTGCCAGTTGCACTCTGGACAACAGTGCATGAAAATCAAGAAAAAATCGGTGAACAAAAAAAGAAACAAAACACAACTGGCGTCGGCTCCAGCAGCTAAGGCGGCGCCGGCTGTGCCCTGAGGAAAAGATGGGATCTTGATTTTTGGACGCGATTTTTGGTAACCTGTGGAGTTTTAGTACTTTATGTTGGGAAATATGCCCTTTTAGACTAAGTTTCTGATGTAAAAATCGAATATTTTAATAAAAGAATTTATTCTCAGAAATTATTTGTGAATTTACAATTTTATGTGTGCACAATTACGTTTGGAAAAGACTCATTATATTTAAGTAAGTGGTCCATGTGAATGGAGGTCTTTCACAGTAAGGTATGGATCACGGGTTACTTAACACATAAACATTCATTTTTAACCGATTGATGAGAATGAGAATCTCATCATATTTAGGTTATTATTTTGTGTATTCTAAATGGGGAATGGCTTACCTTTAGCTAGTGAGTAGTCCACTCACTTCATGACATAAGCGTATTTCGAATACATAGAACAAGACCTGTAGTAGTGGTTTCTAAAAGTACTATATGGTAGAAACCTAGACTACTACCGCTACAACGTGGACTAGTACTCTACGACTTGAGTATGAGGTGGTAGTCTGACGAAGTTGGAAGCATATACTTTGATATGTTATAGTTGAGGTTCTATCGTAGGGCCAATATACTTCCATGTTGGGTATGTGTGACTAGTTAGTTAAGACAGACTTGTACAAGATAGTTTTTCTACTATATCGCCCCTTATGGTTGTCTGAATGATCTGAATATCTAGGGCCCTGGGAAACATGACTTGGATGTTTGCTTTAAGGTAGCTCCCTTGGAAAGCGGAAACAATCTAGGAAGTCATGGATCATTAGACTAGAGGCCTAAGGATGGTAGATGTCATTTAGAGAGGTGTTAGTACACTTCTTCCTCTCTAAATGTACGACGATGTATAGGGGGTATTTTAGTAATTACACTTGTAGGTCGGAGACTTTGCTAATGCAGCACTATCATTGGGGTCAATATTTCTTTATGGTGATATTAGAAAATATTTAAAATACAAAAACAGCTATTTATATGGTAAGTGTATTTTGGTCATTTTAGTAATCAATGCGGTGTGTCTTTTGGTCCCTAATATAGACCGTGAGTCCTAATTAAATACGGGTTAAGGAATTAAATTAATTTTATTTAATTAACCTGATTTAATTATTGAGCTAGAATAAAATAAAGGTCCATGGAGAGAGAATTTATTAAATTAGTTTTGTAGGTTAATTAATTATTCAGAGTTTTGGCCCAATTTGAATAATTAGGAATTAACCTGGGATTAAACTGATTTAGGCTTATTGAATTGGACTGGTTTATTTGGGCTAGAAAATTAATTATTTGTTGGGCTATTGAGTTGGTTCTAACTGGAATAATTAATTAAGCCCAATAGGTTAACCCAAGAGTCCAATGGCCTAATCCAGTTTAACCTAGGATTTTTTTTTAGGTTAAATAGGAGGATTGGAAACAACGTTGTGGTAAATTAGACACACAAAAGAGACGACTTCTTCTCTGTGGAATAGCCAGGCGTCTCTCTCTCTCCAGAAAAATTCCCTAACCTGTTAGTTGTTCACCAAACGGTAGTTAGGCAGGTCATATACTGGAAGACCGAGAGTTAGGCATTCACATACATGCAACCAGCACCGTTCCAGGAATCACACCAGAGGCTTTCACTAGCACACTTACCTTAGTTGCGCACGTTCCAGTCCAGCCACCTTTGATAACCAGAAGGAGAGGTAAAATTTTTAAAATCTCGGGATTGGGACAGGGCGCAACCAGCACCGGCTAGGGCTGCCAGAGCTGGCGCTGGCCCTGCCCTGGAATCCTTGTTCTTGTTTTTCCAATTTTTTTATGTTCGCTTCCGTTGCGTGTCCTGTGTTTTCCTGCTTTCCTTTGCCTTCATTTTCCTACTTCTACTCGACCAAGAACATTATACCAATGAGTTTAGGCACTTCTTAATCCTATAAATAAATGGAAAACACAAGAGAAAAATGGAGAATTCATTGATCATCATAGAAAATCACTCAAATCAAATGAGGAATTCTTCAATTCAAGGAGAGTTGTACAAATGTAAGTGCTTTCTTTTACTTTGTTTTTTTTTTCTTGACAATGATGTATTAATTATTTTATTGTAATTTGACATTATTTTATATGTTCATGATTTTTAGAGTTGTTTGATCTTTTGATTAATTGATTGTTATTCTTGGTATTTGATTACTTGTACCTATTACGAGATTAATTGGTTGATTCTTTCCATTAACTTGCTTGAATAAAGGGGTTGATGGTATTTTCAATTCGTTAATTTCATATTTGTTGCCTCTTAACTTGCTTGGAGGTTAAAAGTAGGGACAAAATAGTTCAAGGTTAATTGATATCTGCCAGGATATGGATTCATTAGTTAATTTCATATGTAATTTGCCAGGAATGGGAATAAAATCAAGGATGGTGGTTAATGCATCTTTTAGGTGAATTAGTTGAGACAGATGCTAATTTATCCAGAAGATAGGGTTTTATGGATTGGACAAAGAAGTAAATCTACCTTAATCCTTCATGATGCCAAGAGAATAATTAGTTATGATAATGATTAGGTACTTTAAGATCATGATTATCAAAATAATGGTTTGAGTTACATATTTCTCCATCCTTGACATGTATATATTTTTATTTTATTTTATTTTTATTTTTATTTCTTTTTACTTTATTGAGTCGATTAAACAATGAAAGAAATGTGATTAATGTATACTTGTTCCTGGAGGATCGACACTCGTTTGAACCCTATGCTATGTTAATGATGAGTATGCTTGCTCATATGTGTAATTTGGGGTTAACGTTTTAATTTAAACTTGATTGGGAATATGCTTATTTTTATATGATTTTTTATACCCAAATCCGGACACATCAAGTTTTTGGCACCGTTGCTGGGGAACAATAGCATGAAAGTTTGGATTTTATTGATTTAACCATGTAAATATGTAAATAGGTAAATATGTGAATATGTAAATCTGTACAATTGTTCTTTTCGCAAAAAAATGCCATCTTTTGTATCTTGTGTATCTTCTATATACCTTTGTAACCTAACTTACTAACTTTGACTTAATTGACTAACATACTTCATGTTGTACTATAAATACCACTAACTTTGTTGTTTAGGTAACTTGTGAATATATCTAATGTGTGTGTGTGTGTGTGTTTTTTTCTTTATTTTTTCTATTCTTTGCTTTTACCATTTTTTTTTCTTTTCTTTGTTTTTCTATTATTTTTGTTGGTTTTTCTTTTTTTTTTTAATTTTTGTGCGAGGTTAAGATCATCATGGACAACTATTTTTGGGCACAAAATCAAAGGAGTTACAATAATGCTAGATTGGCAAGATTACAAGCTCGCATTGATGTTCATAGTAAGACGTCATTAATAATATTGGTGAATTCTTTTGTGGCCAATACAAATTCAACTGTTTAGTAGTATGAAGAAGCGTCTCAACGATTGAGCTATCAAAGAACACAACTAGCCAAGTTGGTTGAGGATGCCATAAAAGCCCATATGCTTGAACAAGAGAATCTCCAAAGAAATGAGAGAGGATATGATCAATTGTCCAATGTGGAAACGGAGGTATTCAATTATACTCTACGTACTAATACTTCTAATCTCTCTTTGTCACATGATTTCTTAGGCTCTTCTCACTTCTTGGAGAACAATTGTCCCAATGATGATGTATGAAGTTCAACATACCTCAAGAAGTTGGATTTATCATTCATTCTAAGAAACCCTTTGAGGATGTTGACAAATTCTACCCTTTACTCCAATTTCAAGGAGGTAACTTGGTATTTGTAGAAGTATTGAAAAGTAAGGATTTCCCAATCCCATCTTTAAGAACTCAAACACTAAGTATAAAGGGGTATTTTAAATTGTAAAAATTCTTTTGAAGGGTTAATCGGTGATTTCAAAGTTAATGCATCCGTTAGATACCATATGCACTCATATGTTGAAAAAGATATTTATATGTCTAAAGGAATGTTAGAGAAAGAGGTTTATGTGTTTGGCTTTGCTGAGATAAATCATTTTCATGAACCCTCCATTTTTCAAAATCCTCCATTCTTCATTCTACATTTATCATGCTTATTTTCTATTTTGAGCTTTAATTTATTTTCAAAAGATTGGATGAGAAAGCATGATGGGTGTAGAGAGTTTTTGTTTTATTTTTATTTTAATATTTTTCTTTAGTTTGTTTTCTTTTATTTAGGTATGTTTTTTATTTTATTATTATTTTTCTTGTGCTTTTATTTGTATTTTGTTTTACAGGAATAAAGTCTTCTTGGACAAGCCCTTCTCTTTACCTTGAGTTTGGATATCTATTGGAGTATTATTGCACTTGGGAAGTATTACTTAAACTTTCTACCCCATTATTATTTTTGGTCCCTTTGAAGATTCTTTCTTATGTGTATTTTTTGCCAATGAGGACATTGTCCAATTTAAGTGTGGGAGAATGGTTTGGTGATATACTTTGTCCAAGTTTTTATCAATTTTATTTTGAGCACAAAGTTTGGAAAATTGGAGCTACTCCGTCATGGAATTAATTTCTTTCTTCTCTTTTCCCATTTATATTTTTTGTTCCATGGCATTGCTTTTTCCTTGTTCTATTTATTTGGCCATTGAGGACAATGTCCAGTTTAAGTGTGGGGGAGTGATTTGATTGAAAATTCTTCTATGCATATACTTTATCATATCTTTCTTGTGAGCAGAATTTTTGAAATTTTTTCGACTTTCTTTGAGATTTCAAGCTGTATTTTTAATACATATCTTTATGATGGATTATAGAGCATATGTTCTAGATCATTTATGGCTTATGCATGACTGTTTGCACACACTTGGACGAAGTAGTTCTTGATCAAATGCTTTACATTGTTCTTAAACATATTTTTCTACTAAAATTCATAGAATATTCTAGAACTTACTTGAATACCTCTCAAGGAGAAATAAGAAAGACATTCATGATTTAACTTAGGGATGACGGTAATAGGCCTTCTTTGGATAGTTTGAACTTTTCAAGCCTACCTATTTTTATATTATTCATAGTGCTTATTTTGAGCCTAAATTATTGATTTCTTTCTTTAAAACTCGTCACAATACTTTGTTTATTACTTATTTTTTAGAGTTTGAATAATTTTTCATATCTTTATGCTCTTGATGGATGAAAGTACATGAAGGAGAATGTTGAGGGAGAGTACTTGGAGAAAGATCATGACTCGTTACTTTCAGTCATGTATCAAGAGTTGAGTTGAGCTGGAAAGAAAAAAAAAAGCAAAGAAAGAGAAGAAAAAGGAAAAGAGAGATTGAACACAAGACAAGAAAACAACAAGCTGCTAGAAAAAATGGAAAGAAAGAAACTGAGGAAGAAAAGAATAGCAGAAGTGAAAGAGAAAAGAAGAGAAAAAAGAAAAAAAAAGAAAAATTTTTGAAAGAAAAAGAAAAGAAAAATCACAAGAGGAATGGTGATTAAGCTGTAAAAGTTAAGTTTATATAAAGTACTTAACACCATTGCTGAAAATTTGAGTAATCTTGTGAAAAAAAAAAATAGAAGAGTTGATGAAAAGAAAAAAGATAAAGAGAAAATACAAGATTTGCTTAAGCTGAACTGTAATTGCAAAATAAGGTTATGGATTTTGATTGAATTGTGGAATAGGAGAGCAAGAAGAATTTGAAAATTATTGATACATTTTGTTTATCCTTTTCTTGTGAACTCTTAGCTTCTTTGATATTTGATTCTCCTATATCATTCATTTGTTAAGCTACATTACAAGCTTTTAGCCTTACATTACAAGTTTAAAAGTCCTACTTGATCTAAGTAAAATCACGACATATCTCGGATTAGTGGAGAGAGTATATGAAAAGTAAGCTTATGGAATGCATAATATTTTTGAACTAAATTCTTTCCAATGGTTTGAGAATATTATTAAGTCTTGGGATAGTTCTACTAAGTCATTATTCACTTACACACGTCTTGCATTTATTGTGAAAGATGTAGTAGCATATGTTTTATGTTCTTGAATGAAGAAAACATTGACGATATTGTTTTGAAATTAATTGAGTGATTGTTAAACCTTGTGTTTTCCTACTTATCTTTGATACTTTGCTTGAGGACAACCAAAGAGCTAAGTGTGGGGGAATGTGATAGGGGCTAAATTAGTCATATTTTTTCTAGTTATTTGAGGTTCTTTTGTGATATATTTTGTTCAATAACTAATCATATTCCTTCATATTTGATATTTTACCCTTGGAAAGGCATTTTGTTCATTATTTTAGATTTTAGGAGTAAAATGAAGCAAAAACATCGCAAAATAGAATAGAGGCGGCACCGGCCAGGACAGTGGAACCAGCACCGGCCATGTGCTAATGACACAAACTTCGAGACGACAAAAAATTATTGAAATAGGGCGGAACATAACCAAACCGGCGCCAGCTCCAGTAGCTAAGGCAGCGCCGGCTGCACTCTGGACAACAGTGTGTGGAAATTAAGGAAAAATCAGCGAACAAAGAAAGAAACAGAACACAACCAGCGCCGGCAGTCAAGGTGGCACCGACTGTGCCCTGAGGAAAAGACGGGATCTTGATTTTTGGATTCGATTTTTAGTAATTTGTGGAGTTTTAGTACTTTCCTACTTCTATTAGGCCAAGAACATTACACCAACGAGTTTAGGCACTTCCTAAACCTATAAATAGATAGAAAACATAAGAGAAAAAGGGAGAATTCATTGATTATCATAGACAATCACTCAAATCAAAGGAGGAATTCTTCAATTCAAGGAGGGTTATACAAGAAGATCTTCAAAAGAAGAAGAAGGAGGCTTGTCTATGAGTGCTTTCTTTTACTTTGTTTTCTTTTTCTTCACAATGATGTATTAATTGTTTTATTGTAATTGGATATTGTTTTAGATGTTCATGATTTTTAGAGTTGTTTGATCTTTTGATTAATTAATTGTTATTCTTGGTATTTGATTACTTGTGCTTATTACAAGATTAATTGGTTGATTCTTTCCATTAACTTGCTTGGACAAAGGGATTGATGGTGGTTTCAATTCATTAGTTTCATATTTGTTGGCTCTTAATTTGCTTGGACAAAGGAGTTAAGAGTAGGAACAAAATATTTCAAGGTTAATTGATGTCTGCCAGGATATGGATTCATTAGTTAATTTCATGTGTAATTTGCTAGGATTGGGAATTAAATCAAGGATGGTGGTTAATGCATATTTTAGGTGAATTAGTTAAGATAAGATATATGATGCTAATTTATCCAGAAGATAGAGATTCATAGATTGGACAAAGAAGTGAATCTACCTTAATCCTTCATGATGCCAAGAGAATAATTAGTTATGATAATGATTAGGTACTTTAAGATCATGATTGTCAAAATAATGGTTTGAGTTACATACTTCTCCATCCTTGACATGTATATATTTTTATTTTATTTTATTTTTCTTTTTATTTCTTTTTACTTTATTGAGTCGGTTAAATAATGAAAGAAAGGTGATTAATGTATACTTGTTCTTGGAGGATTGACACTTGTTTGAACCCTATGCTATGTTAATGATAAGTATGCTTACTCATATGTATAATTTGGGGTTAACTTTTTAATTTAAACTTGATTGGGAATATGCTTATTTTTATATGATTTTTTATACTCAAATCCGGACACATCACATCCAATGTATTTTCTTTGTAATAGCAATTATGGTTTTCAAAATTCTTGCCAAAGTTGGTTTTTAGAAAATGTTTAACATTTTTATTAAAATTGATTGCTCAATTTGAAATTATTTGATTGACTAGAAAAAAAAAGAGAAAAATTGTCCATAATTGCATCCATAGTACATTTTTATGGAAATCCGTGCATTTGACTTGCAGAAGTGCTTTTATTCACAAACATCTTTATATAAGGGCTTACCTAATCTCTTACTTTTCCTTGATACAATATCCTTCCAAGATGGTTCAAGGCACACTAGACTCGCTTGGGGTAAATATAGGGTATAAGTCCCAATATCCAGACAACACTTACTTAAATAAATAACTCTTAGCCTAACATGCTTAAACTCAACTGATTATAACAACATCCAGGTATGATATCAAAGCCTTAAGCTCTAACATTAATTGATAAAGCATTTTATAGAATAAAATGAATTTGATAAGTCAAAATAATAAATGTGTTGTAAATAAAAAATAACAAATTATAACAATATTTATTTATTAACAGACAATAATAATTATAGATAATATTAATAGTAAATAAAATTATTGATAAATAATTAGTACTATTAATAATAAATCCTAAATAATATTGGTAACAAATAATAAATAATATTATTAACAAATAATAAGTAATATTAATAATAGATTATAATTAATTTTAATAATAAATAAATTATTCTAATAATAATTAACAATAATATTTTTTTATTACAAACGTATATAGAAGTGCAAATAAAAGTTTTAGTAAGGCTAACTAATAATAATATGAATATAAAAGACATTTGATATTAATTAATTCCAATATATTATTATTTATATTTAATAATGCTTAATAAAAATATTACTATTTATTTATGTAACAAAATTAACAATATTTTAAGTAATTATTAATTCCAAAAATACTTTTTGTTTACCGAAATTAGTAAATTAAATTAAATAATAATACTAATAATAATACTATTAATAATAAAAGTAGTTCAAACAACAATTTTTAATGACCATAATGAATTACTAGTACCAAAATTTATATACACTCATTCACACATATATCCAATAGATAACATGATGATTTATCCAAAAATAGTCTTATAATAATATACATCACAACAAGGGTGATATTCTACTAGCAATAATATTATCTAGAAATTTATTGACAAAAATAACATCATGAAAGCATAATCAAACAGTGGTA
Source organism: Voacanga thouarsii (assembly GCA_026120185.1). Lineage (NCBI taxonomy): Eukaryota > Viridiplantae > Streptophyta > Magnoliopsida > Gentianales > Apocynaceae > Voacanga > Voacanga thouarsii. The sequence continues at coordinate 983,046 of JANUWF010001224.1, read as the reverse complement.
GTATAATATCCATCATACATCAAAACATCCATATTAGAGGCATACAACTCTTAATCATAATGAATATACAATTATCTCAAAGCATAGTCCAACAACGGCTCTTAAGCCTCAATATTCATTTCAATCTTCATGTCTTAAAATTATTTCCTTCACCCACACTCATATCTCCATCCCATCATTATTCTATCATCTTATTAAATCCAACATCTAAAAGCCTTGAGTTCGAAAATTTAAGAAGAAGGTCAAGGAAGAAATACTTGTTTGATGATCGTTGGAGTTGAAGATGTTGTTTTGTCCAATGAAAGTCCTTGAGTGCTTGAGGAGTTCTTCCTTGATTGAAGTGTGTTCAAGAATGGCCACCAATGGTTCGGCCAAGAGGGAGAGAGAGAGAGAGATTAGGATGATAATGAAATGGTGTTGAGGAAGTAAAGAAGGTTCAAGATGATTAAATTTACCTTCTTGATATTCTTCATGTTCTTGAGCAAAAAGGTACGTTTGATCCAAATAGAAGATCAACTTTGGTGATTTTAGTGTTATAGAATGGCCTATGTGTAATTATAGGTTGAATCCTAGTTAGTTTGAAAGTTTTTGGAGTGATTTGGGATTAATAGAGGTGATTGAAAGTTGAAGAAGTTTAGTGTGTGTTCTTAGTATTCTTCAGAACACAAGAAGGGGAAATTTCTGGTTTTTAATTAACTTAAGAGAACTTTGATTGATTAGGATTACTTAGGGTAGATTCCCCCTATATTTTAGAGAGTTGGAGAGCACCTACCTTACCTATAAAGATGGCGGCTAGGGTTTTCAATTCCAAAAATTTTCAGCAAGAAAATAGGATATCAGTCCAAGGAATAATTTAGTTAATGTCCTAATTTGTTTTAGGCAAAAATAATTAATTAGGGAATAATTATTTTTGGTGAAAAAATCTAGTTTCTAAAATCAAAGCTTCTATCTTTTTCTTTCCATAATAAATCCCATGAATAAGATCTTTTAGGGAATTCTAGATGTTAGAATATTTAATTCCTAAAAAGATTAGAGTAAAATATTAACTAAATAATATTAGGAATTTAATTTACTGTAATTCCTTTTTAGCAACCCCAAAATAATCACATTCCCATATTTTAGGAAGTTGGCAAATAAGAAGGCATCAACCCTAGGAATTTCGGCCAAGGGGGAAAAAATAGGAAATAAGAGTTTAGTTGGAAATAAGAAGGAAAATTACAAGAATTGGGATTCGAACTCAAGTCACCAAAGAATATACACCAATCTCTTACCATTATTCCACAATAATCTTTGTGTTAATGTTCATCAAATAAATACCCATAAGTTTAACTCCACTCCCTTCATTCTTCTTTCATTAAATTCTACTCCATAAGAACAAAGATTCTACCACCTCATATAATACAACTATGCCCAAATAAATAACTCAATGAAACATCAAGCGCATAAATCACATAGAATTCACAAAAATAGTTCACCTTTTATCAAATAAAATATAATAGGCTATGCTATGCATAACTTTCCCCGTGAACTAATGGTGGTTCAAGACGGGGTATTACATGATATTCCTTTGGGTGTGAAACCTATGCCCTCAGTATCCATGCACTGTGATTCTCAAGCGGCAATTCACATTGCGAAGAATAACTTATATAATGAAAAAAAATCGACACATGAGATTGAGACATGATGTCGTAAAGCAACTGCTAAGAGATGAAATAATATCCATTAATTTCGTAAAGTTAGAAGTGAATTTGGCCGATCCTCTGACCAAACCTTTGGGAAGAAAGTTAATTTTGAAAACATCGAGGGGAATGAGACTAAAGCTAATTGAGTAGTCAATTATGACAGAAACCCAACTTATGTGATTGGAGATCCCACGAAATAGGTTCATATAGGTAATAACAAGTCAAAATTGACTCTGAAGTGCTAGTGTTAAGTCCCTCATATGGTGTGTGAATAAGTGCTTATAACTGCAAACTATATATGAGGGTTGAATAAAACTCTTAATGAATTCATATCCCTTATGGATGGTATATATATGCAGTGTATACTTGATGAATTCACCTATATGAGTGTGGAATAGGGCTATTCCTATGAGATTTTATTGGCTAAATCTCTAAAGTACTCATGAATAACTAGGCATGCGCACAGCCTGTTTGCGCAAAATAGTGATGAACGACGAAATTGTAGGGGTAAAGGTTGGATACTAAAATCTCTAACTTACAATAAGAGATTATTGGTTTATAGAAACTATAAGCTTTCGTTGATAACTCCATAGATTATGTTTATTATTTTGTGTTTGGTTCATAGTTCAAAAGATACCAAACTTAAAACTTTTATCCGTGAATATAACTCAGCATTTCTTAACATCTTTCTTTTTTAAGTCCATTGGAAATATGTGGGGGATTGTTGGAATATTTTAAATGTACAGATTAGGGAGCAGCAATTGTTGACCAGGTCTATAGCTGATCTTCAACTATTCCAACAACATCGACCGAGATTTCTTCACCTAACTGGTCATACTTTGACCGAGTTTTCTGCCACTTAATTAAAAGCTTAAAATGGCAAAAATAATCAAAACGAATGTATGTTAGAAAAACGAAAAATCTACCTTGGTGATTAAATGACCATCTTCGCACTGGCTTAGATGTCTGTATAAGGATATTCTAGACTAGTGGTTCACGTCTTTACAAACGTCTACTGCGTCTCATCCACGTGAAGCTTTCGATCTTCCAAAATGGTGCATGTAGCACAGCTGGTGAAGGCTTGAAGTTTGAATTTTGATCAACTTTGAAGACTAGGTATGAGTTTGGTTTTTTGTGAATTCTTCACAGACGAAGCCTTGCATAGAATTGGTTTTCTGTTATGCTATTTGATTGCCAATTGAAAAGTTAGTCATTCAATCCATAAAACCCCAATTCAATTGATCAAATTAGATGCCCGAAAGAGAAGACATTATGTGTGCAAACAGAAAGCTTCTATGCTTTCTATTATCCTGCACGCGAAACAACACAGGTTCTATCAGGTGTTGTTTTTGTTTTTTTAATTAAATTAATTAATTAATTAAAGTACTAATTATTTAATTTTTTATATAAATTTTATTTTACCTTGGTCTTATTCATTAGGCTAGATAAATTATTTATTCTTGGGTTTGAATACTCATAAATAATAAATCTCAATTATTTATTTTTTGGGCTTTATTAAACAGACCAATAAATAATAACAAGCCTAAATAGATCAAATAAAATTTCATACATTTTATCTATTTTCAGATTAATTTTCTAATTATTCAATCTGGACCTTGGGCCCTGAATAATTAATTAACCATTTAAACTAGATAAAATAAATATTCTCTCTCGGACCTTTTATTTTATTCTAATCCAAGAATAAATTAGACTAATAAAATAAAAATCTATAATTATCAAGACCAATTCTTCAACCCAAATCCTTCATGACTTAAGGGCCATTCTAAGGACCAAAAGACACATCCATTTGGCTACTAAAATGACAAAAATACCCCTGCTATATAAATAGCTATATTTTGCATTTTAAATATTTCCTAATATCACCATAAGGAAATATTGACCCCAAGGACAATGCTGCGTTAGCAAAGTCTTTAATCTACATATGTAATGACTAAAATACACCTCTACACATCGTCGTGCAATTAGAGAGGAAGAATGTACTAACACCTCTCTAATAGACATCTACCATCCTTAGACCTCTAGTCCAATGATCCATGACTCCTGGAATATTTTCACTTTTCAAAGGAGCTATCCTAAAGTAAACATCCAAGTCATATTCCCTAGGGCTCTGGATAATTTGATCATTTGAATAGTCACAAGGGGTGATATGGCGTAGAATCTATCTTGTACAAGTCCGTCTTAACTAACTAGTTACATATACCTAACAGACAAGTATATTGGTTCTACGAAAGAACCTCAACTATAATATATCAAAGTATATGCTCTAGCTTCATCAGACTACCAACTCATACTCAAGCGGTAGAGTGTTAGTCAATGTTGTAGCAGTAACAGTTTGGGTTTCTTTTAAATAGTACTTTTAGAAACCATTATTACAGGTCATGTTCTACGTATTCCAAATACACTCATACTATGAAGTGAGTGGACTACTCATTGGCTAAAGGTGAGCCATTCCCCATTTGGAATTCATAACACAATAACCTACACATGATGAGATTCTCATTCCCATTAATCTATTAAGAACAAATATTTATGTATTTAGTAACCCGTGATCTGTACCTTTTACTGTAAAATACCACCATTCATATGGATTATTTACTTAAATACTGGGTCCTTTCCAAACAAAAATTGTACACAAATAAAATGTAAATTCACAAACAAATTTTGAGAATAAATTCTTTTATTAATAAATTCGATACTTACATCAGATAATCTAGTCTAGAGGGCATATATTCCAACATTCATTGTTCACGTTGAACGGATAATGCTTCAAAAAATTTCAAATTTTTCTCTGATTTCATTGCTTATGATGCTGATAGGGGCTAAATTAGTCATACTTTTTCTAGTTATTTGAGATTTTTTTGTGATACGTTTTGTTCAATAATTAGTCATATTCCTTCATATTTGAAATTTTACCCTTGGAAATGTATTTTGTTCATTATTACAAATTTTTGGGGCAAAACAAAACAAAAACGTCACAAAACAGAACACAACCGGCGCTGGCCAGGACAGAGGAACCGGCGCCGGCCATGCACTGATGATACGAACTTTGAAGTGACAAAAAATTATCAAAACAGAGCGGAATAGAGTGGAACTGGCGCCGGCTCCAAGAGCCAAGGCGGCGTGGACTGCATTCTGGAATATATTGTGTGGAATTCGGAAAAAAAATCGACGAACGAGTACAGAACCAGAACACAATCGACGCCTGCTCCAAGAGCCAAGGCGGCGCTGGCTGTGCTCTGAGGAAAAGGCGAAGCTTTGATTTTTCTACGTGATTTTTGGTAATCTATGGAGTTTTAGTACTTTCCTACTTCCACTCGGCCAAGAACATTACACCAACGAGTTTAGGCACCTCCCAAGCCTATAAATAGATGGAAAACACAAAGAAAAATGGGAGAATTCATTGATCATCACAGAAAATCACTCAAATCAAATGAGGAATTCTTCAATTCAAGGAGGGTTATGCAAAAAGGTCTTTAAAGGAAGAAGAAGGAGGCTTGTCTATGAGTGCTTTCTTTTACTTTCTTTTCTTTTTCTTGAACAATGATATGTTAATTGTTTTATTGTAATTCAACATTGTTGTAGATATTCATAATATTTAGAGTTATTTGATCTTTTGATTAATTGATTATTCTTCTTGGTATTTAATTACTTGGGCGTATTACGAAATTAGTTGATTGTTTCTTTTCATTAGCTTGCTAGACCAAAGAGGTTGATGGTGGTTTCAATTGATTAATTCATATTTATTGGCTGTTAACTTGCTAGACCAAAGAGATTAATTGCTGAGGATTAAGTAATTAAATGTTAATTAATGTTTACCAAACCAAAGATTTATTGATTAATTTCATGTTTTAAATTTGCCAGACCAAGGAAATTTAATTAAAGATTGTGTTTAATGAATTTTTTGGGTGAGTTAGTTGAGACAGACCAAGTTATGCTAATTTATCTAGAGGATAGTAATTTCATGGATTGACCATCGAAGTGAATCTACCTTCATCCTTCATGATGCCAAGAGAATAATTGATTATGATAATGGTTGGGTTCTTTAAGATCATGTTTGTCTAAACAATGGCTTGAGTTACATAATTCTCCATCCTTGACATGTATATATTTTTATTTTTACTTGCTTTTGTTTTATTTTATTTCTTTTTTTCACTTTATTGAGTCGGTTAAACAATGAAAGAAAAAGAATTAATGCATACTTGTTCCTTGAGGATTGACACTCGTTTAAATCTTATGCTATATTAATGATGAGTACGCTTGCTCATATATATAATTTGGAGTTAATGTTTTAATGTAAACTTGATTGGGAATGTGCTTAGTTTTTATATGATTTTTTATACCCAAATCTATACGCATCAGATGCCTATATATAAATATCAGGCTGCTTCTCATTTTCATTGACACCGAAACAACACAAGGAAAATACATACTCTCCTACTCTCTAATGTTCTTCCTTCTACAATATAGTTTGATCAGCTACAAAGTTTTAGTAGACTTTTAAAAGTCTAAATTGAGTTGAAGTAATAATTTGTAAGTTGTTTTGCAGACGGCAGCTTCATTGGGTACTGTAAAAGTAGTCCAAGGAACACTCTCTTCTGCTATGGCTATCTACCAAAATCTTGATTTTAAGTCAAACTTTGAGTAAATAAAGCTATCTTTTACTCTTCAGATGAAATCTATTGCAAAATCTACCACCTTTAGATTTACCGCCTCCTAAAGCATATATAATTTTAGAAGTTGATGGATGTTTAGATGGATGGGGAGGAATATTAAAATGGAAAAGTTTTAAGGAAGATCATAGGCAAAATGAAAAAATAGGTGCCTATTGTAGTGGTCTTTACAAGAGCAAGGTAAGTTCTACAGATGCAGAAATACTTGCTTGTATCTTTGTTCTTGAAAAGTTTTCTATATATGTTAGAAATTGTAAAGAATTTACTTTACGTATTGATTGTAAACCCATTGTTGCATTTTATGACCAGATGTCTCATTCTAAGCCTTTTATGAATAGATGGTTAACGTTTGTTGATTTTCTTATAGGCAATGGATTTAAAGTCATTATTGAAAATATCAGAGCTGACCAAAATTTTTGGGCAGATCAATTAAGTAGATTGGTACACAATCCAGTTATGTGATCTGGATTGGATCCAAAATGTAGTGGGTTCAACAACCCAAAATTTACATTAGTTAGGCTTTTGGCCTGAAATGATCATAGTACAATATTCAATGCTATTTTGGGTACCGTATTAAATTACTGGAGCCCAAGTATAAGATGTAGTTTGATCAGCTACAAAGTTTTGATAGACTTTTAAAGTCTAAATTGAGTTGAACTAATAATTCGTAAAGTAGTTTGTGACTTTGATATCCCCTTCAGGAATCTAAATCTAGCATATCATGCCATGCTGAGTTAGAATTTTAACAGACAAATTCAATCCAAGAATCTTTCTGTCTTCCCATTTACTTAAATCCACTACTGCCCGAATAAAGGTAAAGCTTTTCTTTATGTCAATGTCTTCATAACTTATAACATTAAAGCTTAACCCATCATATTAAGGAAGGGCCTGATACAAATCTTTCAGAACAATTCCTGTAAAGCCAGTTGTTCAGCCAACCTATCCGCGAGCACAAAATTATTTACATGGAACTTGACTTGATCAATTTTCCTAGGAAACCTTTCCCATTTATCTTCTTTCCACTTCAAGTCTTTTTCCACATATTCTTTCATTTCCTTTGCGAGTTCTGTCATAACTTCATAAACCTTCTCTTTTCCTTTCAGACTTATCTTAAGCATCTGAACTTGTTTTTCAAGGTCTGATATGGCTTTAGGAGTTTGGGGTCTCAAGATAGGAATTGTGGGATATTGGGTCTGTTGAGCAAGAGACTGGTCTTGGATAAATCTGCTAAGGATCTTTTCCATTCTCTATGATGTCTTTCATAATGTGACCTTTGTTGTGTTATCATGACTCAAGCCATTATTCTCCCTTGTTATTCTTCTAATTTTCTTAACTTTTCCAACATGAACAACCACTTGAAGTCTTGAAGACATATCCCCATCTTGGATTCATGCCATAAACTCAAAGGCCTACTCTATGTGCTGATTTCACAGTAGAAGAACCCGACTTTGTAAAATGCCAAATATGCTTATCCACTCTTCAAGATTTACCCAAAGGAAGAGATTGAATAAGCTCTTTATCTCTTTCACAAAACAAAGCATTTAAAATATCAGTTTTCCAGCACACAGTCCCATAATCAATCAAATCCTACACATGGAAAGAATTGTTTAGAAACAATTTCTGGGTTCTTGTGCGATAGTAAACTGGGATAGATAACCAAGGATCTTCTCAATCCCTTGTGGACTTGCTATCCCCAACTCTCGATCTTATCTTAATCAATAATCCATGTCCTTCCAAAATAGAGTTCCAAATGAGGGGATGAGCTAAGTCTGGCGTGAAAAAAAATTAGTGTCACCTATTCTTTTGTATATTTTTTGTCAAATTCATTACCCTCTAAATATATCTTTCCATAATTTGCATCCCTGTCATAAGATTTAGATCCAGTTATGAGTAATAATTTAAATATATGTTACTCATAAGCAAAGGTAATATGAGAACTTGGGATCAAATATAGAGATATCATCTCAGCAAAGCGATCCAAAAGAGATTTAAAATATAAGCACTACTTTCCGAAAAAATTGAAGTTCCACCAGAGTTGTTTGTTTTCGGTTGGCCATTTTCTATGGGAAAATATGCATGATGTGTTTCTTTCAGCATTATTTACTAAATACGCCAATGTCACACAAAAAATTCGGTTTCACTTGTTTGTATTGGGCACAAATACTGAATTAGCCTACTAGATTGAACTACTCCCTGGCAGTTCAACAAAATATGAAACCAAACACGTTGCCAAGAAAAGTGAACCCAACCCAAAACCCAGTACAGCTAGCAATCTACAAAATGGCACTGTACCACACCCAAAGGCGTAGCACAAGTAGTTAAAAGAAAGGAAGATCGAGCGAAAGTTTTCAAAAGCTTTTCCGTTGTAACATCAACCTAGAGTATGACAGTTATGTCAAATGCTTCATAATTAACCGAACAAAAATATCGACTCTTTTTTCACATAATTTGCTTTTGATTTAATGGTTCCGGTTGATCGTTTTTCATGGAGAATGTAGTATTGGAGTTGAAGGATATAATACATTTGATGAAAAATATACTAAGTTCCACTATGACAAATTCATGCCTTGTTTAACCTGAAATGAATGACTTCAATTCACTCTTTCGACGCTGCATAGTTCTGGAAAAGAAAGCACGCTACTCTTCTTTGACAAGATAGTGGAAATTTAGAAAGGAAAAGCCAATTGCATAAGCTTTTGTTAGCAGTTGGCGCAGGATTAGTGCCATTATCTTTAGTTCATAAGTTTTTCACTTCTTTTGAGTGGTTAGTTCCAGCAAAGTCAAAATAAGGTAACCCCCATTCGATCCTCCTACAAAAAATGAGAATATGACCACCAATTTTAAGGAAAAACAAAGTCACTTATATTTCTTTTTTCCAACTTCCGAACGGACCCTAATAAAAAATTTTCTTTTAAAAAAATTTCTCAAAGGAGCGAAATTTTTTAGTCATTATAAGGTGAATTGGGTTCGGACTGAGCACTTTTGTAAATTGTACAGTAGAACTTTAGAAATTATTCCCCAGCTTTTCTTCGAATTAAATCGAACAGGGCGCCTGGATGGAGTTCCCCCTCTACTGGCAACTGTGAAACTATTTCAAAAAGTGGCCGGCGCACACTGCATATGAATCTTCAGTTTTGAAGGACACCAATTCCCATTTACAGGTTAAAAAGTGAATGACATTGGGAAACAAATTCATCCCTAAAAACCTAATGTGGGATTTGTGTGGCACAAAGAGAGATGCTGTAATCTGACGTGAAAGGTACTGACCTAGATTAACACTTCAATTAGCAGTCGATTTTCTGTTTGTTAGAATGACTCTGATTTCTGTCTTAGTCTGGTAAGACATTCATTCAGAGTAGAAGCTTCTTGGTTTAAGGTCAATCTAAAAGTGGGATAAATGGAAAGATGTTACTATGGGCAATCGCAATACCTACCTGCCTTCCTCCGGTCTTGGTCAAAGAATGACAATATGCAATTTGTTATGTAATACTACTCCACATTGTCAGTTTAGGCAATTTGCCATCGATTTTCAACTACCCTGACTATAAGAGCTTATTTAACATAAGAATAGAATCCATTTTGCAACAGAAAAGGGAATATAAAAACTGTTTATTAGTTTATGACATTTTTTTGATCGGCACTGTGTAGTCAATATTGTCGGCACAGAGAGCAAATATAATTGTTGAAGTTGTGCTTTAGCTGCTGCAACATTGTCCAAGCTTGAATTTTACATATATATTTTTTTAATTGTTTGGCTATTTCAGATGATTTGCTGTTTTTTAGGAAGTTGTTGATAATGGAAATGTGTTCCATGTAGTGCCTTATTTTTAGATGTTGATCATGGAAATGTGTTCCATGTAATGCCTTGTTTTTCTCATTCCTTTAGTTACTATTTTTTGCTGTATTTAAACACATTCTCAGTAAAAATAAAGTGCAGAGACTTTACACAGCAAACTGTGCTATTATTTCTTGCTCTTATTGATCCTTTTATCATTTTAGTCTCTCTCATTCTATTTAAAATTCCAACAGATTGGTATCAGAGCTCTCTTCTTGAGGGACTTGTGATTGTGAGAAACTTTTTTTTCTGTATTTTTTGTTTTCTTCATCCATGGATTCAGAAACTCCTTTCACTGCACTAGCACCACCAGTTTTCAATGGTAAGGTTATCATGTCTGGGCAGCAAGGATGGAGGCTCATCTGGAGGCAAATGATCTCTGGGAAGCAGTGGAGGAGGACTACGAAGTTCCTCCATTACCTGCAAATCCAACTATGGCGCAGATCAAAAATCACAAAGAGAAGAAATTAAGAAAGTCGAAGGCAAGAGCCACATTATTTGTTGCAGTCTCTTCTGAAATCTTTGTCAGAATTATGACAATGAGATCAGCTTTTGAAGTCTGGAATTTCCTGAAGAAGGAGTATGAAAGAGATGAGAGGATTAAGGGAATGAAAATTCTGAACCTGATCAGGGAGTTCGAGCTTCAAAAGATGAAGGATTCTGAGACAGTGAAGGAGTACTCTGACAGGTTACTTGGAATTGCAAACAAAGTAAGGTTACTTGGTTCTGAATTTTCTGATTCTAGATTAGTTCAAAAAATCCTTGTAACTATTCCTGAAAGGTTTGAAGCTACCATTTCCTCGCTGGAAAACACTAACGATCTGTCAAAGATTAGTTTGGCAGAATTGATGCATGCTTTACAGGCACAAGAACAGAGAAGGCTCATGAGGTCTGAAGGGTCTGTTGAAGGTGCATTAGCTGCAAGAGCTCAATCCAATCAAGGAGGAAAATGGAAGAAGAATGAGAAGAACAAGAAGACAAACTCAGGTATTGATTCTCCTAATACTATTAAGGGAACAAAATCTGATTTTCCTCCTTGTAAACACTGTGGAAGAAAAGGTCATCCACCCTCCAAATGCTGGAGAAAGCTAGACCAGCAACGTGAAAAGTGTCAGAAAATAGGACATAATCAAAGAATTTGCAAGAGTAACACTCAACAAAAGACTGTGACGCAAGTGAATTTGCATCAAAAGAATGTTGCTCAAATTGCTGATCAAGAAGAGGAGGAGCAACTCTTTGTAGCCTCTTGCTTTGCAACCTGTCATTCAAGTGAGAAGTGGCTCATTGATAGTGGTTGTACCAACCATATGACCTTTGACCGTGATCTCTTCAAGGAATTAGACACTTCTGTAGCTTTCAAAGTGAAGATTGGCAATGGAGAGTACCTTGCAGTCAAGGGAAAAGGCATAGTAGCAATTGAAAGCACTTCAGGTACAAAGCTTATCAAAGATGTGTTATTTGTACCTAATATTAGTCAAAATTTGTTGAGTGTTGGCCAGTTGCTTCAGAAAGGTTTCAAAGTTCTCTTTGAAACAAATCAGTGTTTAATCAAGAATGCAAAAGGCCATGATGTATTCAAAGTAAAAATGAAAGGGAAAAGCTTTGCACTTGATCCATTGGAGGAGGAGCAAGCAGCACTCTCTGCAGCAAAAGTTAATGCAGAAATTTGGCACAAGAGACTTGGCCATTTCAATCATATAGCTGTGGTGAATTTGCAGAGAAAGGAATTGGTTCAAGGTCTCCCTTACTTTGAATCTGAAATTCCAGATTGTAAAGCCTGTCAACAAGGAAAGCAATCAAAACTTTCCTTCAAGCAAGCAACTTGGAGAGCTACTGAAAAGCTGCAATTGATACACACTGATTTAGTTGGACCTCACAAAATTCCATCTCTGAATGGGAGTAGGTATTTCCTTATCTTCATTGATGACTATTCCAGAATGTGTTGGATCTATTTTCTTGGATTCAAGTCAGAAGTTGCTAGTGTTTTTTGGAAATTCAAGCAATGGATTGAAACACAAAGTACTCACAAAATCCAAACCTTGAGATCTGATAATGGGAAGGAGTACACCTCAAATCAGTTTAATTTTTTCTGTGAAGAAGCTGGGATTGAACATCAACTCACTGCTCCATACACTCCACAACAAAATGGAGTCAGTGAGAGGAAAAATCGTACCATAATGGAGATGGCTAGATGTTTGATGTTTGAGAAGAATTTGCCAAGGGAATATTAGGCAGAAGCAGCACACACTGCAGTCTTCCTTCTCAACAGGCTTCCTACAAAAGCTGTAGCAGAAAAAACTCCATATGAAGCCTGGTATGGTTTTAAACCTTCTTTGAAAGATCTCAAAGTATTTTGATGCTTGTGTTTTGTTTATGTTCCTCAGATCAAAAGGGATAAACTAGATAAAAAGGCAGAAGTAGGGATCTTTGTTGGTTATAGCACAATCTCTAAAGCCTACAGAATTTTCCAACCAAACACAAAGAAAATCTTGATAAGCAGAGATGTGCATTTCATGGAGAATAATGAGTGGGATTGGGAAGGAAAGCCATTAGCTTTGGTTCCTGAACAAGTTCCAAAATTATAGCTCAAAGAAGATGAGTTGCTTGATGACATTCCTATTAGAGGTATGAGATCATTTTTTGATATATATCAGAGATGCAATGTGGCTATACTTGAACCTACAGATTTTTGGGAAGCTAAGAAGGATCCAAAATGGATTATTGCAATGAAGGAAGAGCTCAAGATGATTGAAAAAAATCAGACTTGGAAGTTGGTGAAAAGACCTGCAGATAGAAAAGTGATTGGAGTAAAGTGGGTATTTAGAACCAAGTTGAATCCTGATGGCTCAATCAACAAGCATAAGGCTAGGCTCGTTGTGAAAGGGTATGCTCAGATTTCTGGTGTTGATTTTTCTGACACTTTTGCTCCTGTTGCCAGACTGGAAACAATCAGGTTATTGCTTGCCATAGCTACACAAAAAGGTTGGAAAGTCTTTCAACTTTATGTTTGTTAAGATTTATATCTTTGTTATGGTCTTATTGAGAGTATAGATAATTTTAGGGACTTGTATGCAAAGTTGTAAATGCTGTATATAAGCCTAAATCGTTATCGAATAAATTAAGTTTTACTCGATTAATCAATTTGGTATCAGAGCCAAACCCTAGCCGTAACCTGCTTCGCCGCACAGTACCCGCCGCTACAGTGCCCGCCACTGCTACAGCACCCCGCTACAGTAAAATCGCTCCAGTAATAGTAACCCTCCTTTCTCTCTAGGCCCCTCACAACTTCCAGTTTGTTTTCTATCTCCGTGCCTGTGCGGGGAGGGCGATATCCCATGGGTCTTGAGTTAGCATGAAGATGCCGGAGTTCTAGACAGATCTTGATGTGTACAAGATCGAGATCGGGTCAAGGAGAAGAAGAAGGGTAAGTGTGTGATAGACTCGTGTGATAGGTGTGCGGAACCTGAATACGAGTCGATGACAGAGGCTAGCAAGAATACGATGGAGGAGGTGGTTAAGAAATTGGATCCTGCAGATCTTGAGACATTGATGCAGTTTATGAGGATGCCGGGGGGTGAAAATTTTGCGAGGCCACCTACTGTTAAGGTGGAGCTTCCACCTGTTGATCTGAAACTCGATGGGCCAGCAACATATCTGAGCTGGTCACGTCGGGTGAGGTATACTCTGGAAGGGAGGAATTTAGGGGAGTACTTGACAGCTGAGAAAGTAGAGCCAGCTGAGGGCACGGTAGGGAGAGATGAGTGGAAGTCAACTCACATGTTGGTGTACATGTGGCTTCTCAACTCAATGGTCCCGTCTATTGCTGCAACAGTGGATGGCATTGAGAAGGTCAATGGTGTCTGGGAGAAGTTGAGAAGAATCTATGATGGTGTGGGAAACAATTTGAGGGTGTTCCAGATTAAGAGGGACATCTATGCTACAGTCCAAAGAGATAGGACAGTGCAGGAGTATGCCACAGAGTTGGAACGCTTGTGGCTAGATCATGATCATTTCTCGCCCCGAGCATGCTGTAAAGATCCTGAGTGTAAGGAAAGAGAGGCCTTGATTTAGGAAAGGACTATGTTATTTCTCCAGGGGTTAGCCCCAGCATTTGAGCAAAGGACAGCGATGCTGCTAGCTCAGACGAGGATTCCTTCACTTGAGGAGGCGGTCTCGGCCATGATATAGGAGGAGAGTCATATTAAGCTACAGGTTGGGACAGGCGGACATCCTGGGATGAAGTCAGCGCTAGTGGTCTCCAACTCAGGTAACACAGGGTTCAAATAGGAGACTAGGCAGTGCTACAACTGTGGTGAAGTAGGTCATCTGAAACAGGCTTGTCCTAAGCTACCCAAGGAGAGAGACTCAAGTGGACATGGACAGTTTGTAGGTCATGGTCGCGGCCGTGGGGGTAGAAGAGGTGGAAGCGGCTATCGGGCCAATCTGATGGTAGCGGAGGAAGAGGAAGAGGCGGGTGTGGTCTTTACTGAGGAAGACCAGGCGCTATTAGAAATACTGAGAAGGAAGCAGAGAGTAGAAGGTGATGGAGCCAAAAAGAGTGCGGTTGAGGATGCATCCACCTCCGCTTTGCCCATGGGTAACACTGCTACCTATGCTCAATTGACCAAAGGTACTGCTCTTGCCTCTATCTCCACCACTAGATCACCAAAATAGATCGTAGATTCTAGTACATCTCGACATATGACAGGTAATGCTAGTGAGTTCTCTTCCTATACTCACTTAGCGATGCCAGAGAGCATCCAGACCGCTGACGGGACAGCACAGCCTGTGGTTGGTAAGGGTACAGTGAAGTGTACGGGTTCAATAACTTTGTCCAATATTTTGCATGCTCCTTCTTTCCCAGTAAATCTTTTATCTATTAGTGCCATTATACTCCAACTAAAATGTGTGGTTTCTTTTGATATTCCCAAGGTGATCTTCCAGGAGAAGGAGACGGGCCGGAGACTTGGGACTGGCACGTGGCGTAATGGACTGTGGTACCTGGATCGTGAGGGGATGGACTCAGCATTGATATCTGTGGTGGAGAAGGTAGGAGTAGGAGGATCTGAGATGAGTCCTGAGGATGTGTTGATGTTCCATCACCAACGCATGGGACACATTTCGTTTAGTGTGTTAAGTCGGTTGTATCCAGTTTTATTTGAAAATGCTAATAAACAGAAAGTTGTGTGTGATGCATGTGAATTTGGAAAACTTACTAGAAGTTCTTATGTTAGTTCTGGTCATAGAAGCTCTCGTGCTTTTGATTTGATACATTCTGATGTTTGAGGGCCTTGTTCCACTAGTTCTATGAATGGTTTTAGATATTTTGTGACTTTTATTGATTGTTTTTCTTGTGTTACTTGGTTGTATTTGATGAAAAATAAGAGTGATGTATTTGACTGCTTCAAAGACTTTCATAGGTCTATTCAGACTCAATATGGAGCAGTGGTGAAAATATTGAGGTCTGATAATGGTACAGAGTATACCAATAGAGCATTTCTGGAATACTTGTCAGCTTAAGGCATACAACATCAAACTACATGTCCATACACACCAGCTCAAAATGGGGTAGCAGAAAGGAAAAATAGACACCTTCTAGAGACAGCTAGGAGCATGATGATCACGATGAATGTCCCAAAGCAGTTATGGGGGCAAGCGGTCTTAACAACTGCTCAATTAATCAACATGATGCCCATAAGAGTGTTGGACTGGAAGTCTCCGTGTGAAATGTTGAAAGGAGATAATGGTGGGATCCTCCCATTGAAGGTGTTTGGTTGTGTGTGTTTTGTGAAGGACAACAGACCATCCATAGGGAAACTTGGTCCTAGAGCTGTGAAATGTGTCTTTGTAGGATACTCTGGTACTCAGAAGGGGTATATTTGCTGGAGTCCAGTAGAGATAAGGTTGTTTGTAAGCATAGATGTGCATTTTCGAGAGTTTGAGCCATATTATACACTAGAGGTTACCTCACCCATTGGTGACTTATCTGATAAAGAAGGTATGAGGCGAGAGGGGGAGAATGGTGAGAGGTTGGTGAATGTAGGATCAATTACCTTATCGATTCCTTATTCTGTTAAGAGGAGGGAATCAGTTGAGGAGCACGAGAACAAAGAAGAAGAGGAACCCGTCGGTGTTGGGATTCAGGCACAGGGGGAGTTGAGAGTGTATACCAGGAGGAGGCAAATGAGGTGCCAGAGTCAATATCTGCAGTACTACTGGTGCCATCAAGTTCCTTGTCCCGGCCTACTCCAACTTCTGAGACACCTACACCACCCTCAAACTCATGAAACACAGGTGCTATAATTCCTTCTTCTCATCCCACTCCCATGATAGTAAGGAGGACCTCTCGCAATAATGCATGAGTTCCCCCCGACCGTTATGGTTTCCCACATGACATTGCTCAATTTGTCTCATACTCTAATTTATCACCTACGTATGGAGCATTCATTACATCTTTGGACTCTTTTATTTTACCTAAATGTTGGCAGGATGCTAAAGAGGATCTAAAGTGGAAAGCAGCTATGCAAGAAGAACTTGGAGCTCTGGATAAGAATAGAACTTAGGAGATAGTGTCACTACCACCAGGCAAGAAGGCAGTGGGATGCAAGTGGGTGTTCACAGTGAAGCAGACCCCAGAAGGAAAAATTGATCGCTACAAGGCACGGTTGGTGGTGAAGGGGTATAGTCAGGCATATGGCATCGACTATGATGAGACATTTGTTCCCGTGGCCAAAATGGGAACAGTAAGGACACTTGTCTCCATTGCAGTGAATGGGGGTTGGAAACTACATCAGTTGGATGTTAAAAATGCATTTCTTCATGGAGATCTGCTAGAAGAGGTGTATATGGAGGTTCCCCCAAGTTTTGGTACAAAACAGACAGTGGACAAGGTTTGTAGATTAAGGAAGTCACTGCATGGGTTGAAACAGTCTCCTAGAGCTTGGTTTGACAGGTTCAGAAGAGCTATGGTAAGCATGGGCTATCAGCAAATCAATGCCGATCACACAGTGTTCTTTCAACAACAGGGTGGTCACATTACTATGTTAGCAGTGTATGTGGATGATATGATTATCACAGGTGATAACGAGGGTGAGATTGCTGAATTGAAGGCAAAACCGGGCAAAGAGTTTGAGGTGAAGGACCTCGGGCAGCTAAAATACTTCATGGGGATTGAGGTGGCTCGTGGAGAAGAGGGGATTGTTCTGTCTCAGAGGAAGTATGCGTTAGACTTACTCACAGAGACGGGCATGTTGGGTTGCAAGCCTGCGGTTTCACCAATTGATCAGAGGTTCAAGTTGAGCGCAGAGGCAGGAGAGCCGGTTGATCGTGAGCAGTACCAGAAGTTGGCAGGATGTCTCATCTATCTGAGTCACACTCGTCCTGACATATCATTTGCTGTGAGTATGGTGAGCCGCTACATGCATGACCCAAGGAAGGGCTACATGGACGCAGTGTACCAAATTCTGAGGTACTTGAAGAGTGCACCAGGGAAGGGGTTGATCTTTAAGAAGAATGGACATCTGAACATTGGGGGCTATTGTGACTCTGACTGGGCAAGTTGTGCTGATGATAGAAAGTCCACAGCTGGATATTGCGTGTTTGTAGGAGGCAATTTGGTATCCTGGAAGAGTAAGAAGCAGTCAGTAGTTGCAAGGTTAACAGCAGAGGCTAATTATAGAGCAATGGCTTTAGGAGTTGCGGAGATGGTGTGGTTGAGAGATTTGTTAGTAGAGCTTAAGATGGATAAAGGAGTTAAAATGAAGCTGTGGTGCGATAGCAAGTCCGCAATTAGCATTGCTAATAACCCCGTGCAACATGACAGAACCAAACATATGGAGATTGATAGGTTCTTCATCAAAGAAAAGCTGGATAGTGGACTATTGGAGCTGCGACATGTAGCTACTAGAGAGCAAGTGGCTGACTATCTCACTAACGGACTTAGTTCATTAGATCTCTCAAGATTGTGTGACAAGATGGGCTTAATGGATATCTTCTGCCCATCTTGAGGGGGAGTGTTAATATTTATATCTTTGTTAGGGTCTTATTGAGAGTATAGATAATTCTAGGGACTTGTATGCAAAGTTATAAAGGCTGTATATAAGCCTAAATCGTTATCGAATAAATTAAGTTTTACTCAATTAATCAATTATGTTAAATCAGCCTTCCTGAATAGTTTCTTGGAAGAGGAGATTTATGTTGAGCAACCTGAGGGATTTGCTACGAAAGGCCAAGAGGATGATGTATACTTGCTCAAAAAGGCCTTGTATGGCCTGAAACAAGCTCCAAGAGCCTGGTATAACAGAATTGATGAGCACTTGATACAACTGGGCTTTAGAAAAAGTCTCAGTGAAGCTACCCTCTACATCAAAGGTGATGAAATCATTTTTGTAGTTGTTTCTTTGTATGTGGATGATTTGTGGTTACAGGAAGCAATGAAGAACTTGTGAGAAAGTTCAAAGAAGATATGAAGCAAACCTTTGAGATGACAGATTTGGGAGAGATGGCTTACTTCCTAGGAATGGAAATAAAGCAGAACAATGGGGAAGTGTTTATCTGTCAAAAGAAGTATGCTAAGGAGATTCTGAAAAAATTCAGAATGGATGCATGCAAGAGTGTAGATACTCCAATGTGTCAAAAGCAGAAGTTGAGTAAGGAAGATGAAGCTGAGAAGGTTGATGAAACCTTCTACAAAAGTTTAATAGGTTGCCTGACGTATCTAACAGCTACAAGGCCTGATATCTTATACTCTGTAAGTCTATTATCTAAATTCACAAATTGTGCAACTGAAACACATTTTTCAGCTGCTAAAAGAGTCCTTAGATATGTGAGAGGGACACTAGATTATGGAATCAGATTTTGTGCAAATTAAGATTGTGTTCTGCAAGGCTATTCAGACAGTAATTGTGGAGGTTCACCTGATGATATGAAAAGTACTTCAGGTTATTGTTTTAAGTTTGGTTCAGGAGTGTTTTCTTGGTGTTCCAAGAAGCAGAATACATTGGCACAATCTACAGCAGAAGCTGAATTTATTGCAGCTACCGTTGCTGCAAATCAGGCTTTGTGGTTAAGAAAAGTGTTAGTGGATTTAAATTTGAAGCAAGAAGGATGCACAGAAGTGTTTGTTGATAATCAGGCTGCAATTGCTATCTCTCATAATCCTATTTTTCATGAGAAAACTAAGCACTTCAATATCAAGTTATTTTTTCTTAGAGAAGTGCAGAAGGAAGGCTCAGTTGGTTTGAAATATTGCAAATCTGATCTTCAACTAGCTGACATATTTACAAAGGCTTTGCCAAGAAGCAAGTTTGAGTCTCTTAGAGAGAAACTTGGAGTTTGCAGCAACCATAGTAAGGAGGAGTGTTGAAGTTGTGCTTTAGCTGCTGCAACATTGTCCAAGCTTGAATTTTACATATATTTTTTTTAGTTGTTTGATTATTTCAGATGATTTGCTGTTTTTTAGGAAGTTGTTGATCATGAAAATGTGTTCCATGCAGTGCCTTGTTTTTAGATGTTGATCATGGAAATGTGTTCCATGTAATGCCTTGTTTTTCTCATTCCTTTAGTTACTATTTTTTGCTGTATTTAAACACATTCTCAGTAAAAATAAAGTGCAGAGACTTTACACAGCAAACTGTGCTATTCTTTCTTACTCTTATTGATCATTTGATCATTTTAGTCTCTCTCATTCTGTTTAAAATTCCAACAATAATGAAGTTTGCAAAAGAGAGGAAGATAGAATCACATTCCTATCTTGTTCAGTGCTCGACTATGAGTGAGTTTCTTGATACAATATCCACGCAAGAAATCAGAGTTGGAGCTGTTCAAAGGGGAAAAAAATGGTTCGGACATGCGTTGATTCCACCCTGAAACAGTTGGCTAGACTAGAGAGTCATCCCCATATGTTTGCTTCTATAAGGAATCAAATTCAGAAACTCCAACTGGAACTAAAATTCTTGAGACTGTTCATCTGGTGTCTGGCCAAGAGGGATGGTGCTAACAAGAACACACCTTTCAGATCTAGCCTGAAAGCCAGTATTGAAGTTGCATTCCGAAAGACTAGACCACGGCTCAATGCTGCTACTGCTAAAGCACTTCAGGGAGCAAACTCCATAGCTTGGGATCATTTGGCTTATGGGTTGCTGAAAAAGGTCAGGCAATTTAAGCCAACAATTAAAGCTACTTGCCTTGATCTTTTAGACTGCTCGCTGCAGTGCAATTCTTCATATGATTGTTACGAGCTATTTGAATTTTTGGAAAGTATCCTTGAGAATCTGAATAATCTTCTCAGCTTGAGAACTTATGAAATGATTTTTGCTGCAAAGGAGCAAATAACAATCCTTGAGAAGAAGCTTAGAATGTATCTCAATTGCTGTTACTTTGATACAAAACCGTGGATTAATCATGAGGAATTCAAGGATTTGAAAATTCATATTGAATCTTGGACTTACAACTCAGCAAGTTTATCAATTTTGTATTGGATTGACAAGAAGGAAGAAAAAGTGAAACATAAGATGAATTATGCGCTTGTTGATGTGATAGAAAAAGTGGAACGCAAGATGAATTATGCATTTGTTGACATGATACAAAAGCTTACACTTGGTGCTCTTGAGGTTGCAATGTATTTTGGAGTCCTTAAGGCATCGAACTCTAACATCTTTCTCGTAGCTAAGGATGTTAGTGATGACATTGAAATCCTTCATGATGGTTTGATGTTTTTGGTGTCACTTCTTATTCATCCACCAAAGGGAGAACCAGAGGGTGGGAACCCAATTTCAATGCACGTTGATGCTATTGTCAAGAAGGCTGCATCTCTCATTTCCTCATATTGCTTTGGGGAAGTAAAAGAGAGCATTGCAAAGGAAAATAATGTTCTTCTTTCTGATTTTCGAGGAAAGGTTAAAAGGATCGAGGCAAAGGTCAGGCAACTTCATATCTAGATACCACATTCTTCACTTCATTTTCCAAAGACTAATGGGTTGGGATTTATAGATTTCCTCTTGCGAAAATTGGAGGAGAAGCTAAAATTTGAGTCTATCCCCTTTGCAAAACATCGAATTCTAGCAGTTTAAAAGGGGTTGATCAACATCATGCCAATTTTCAAGGATATCTTGCCATTCCAAAATAAGCGCACTGAAATAAAAGATCTTTGGAAGCGACTTATTGATGTTGCATACAAAGCAGAACATGCCATGGATTCGTTCTCTGTTGATTATTCTCCCATTTGGTGCAATATGATAAGCCTTTCTAATGTCATAGAAGAAATTGGGTTTATTACAACAGAAGTCAAGAAGATGAAAGATAAACTGGTCACTGCTGAGATGGATTTTAGTCAAAACATAACTATTGAAGCTAAGAATAGTTCCCTAACAAGTGAAGTTTTTGTGGGTTTCAAGAATGAAGAAGAGGAGCTAATTGATAAACTAATAAGTGTATCCAAAGAATGCGACATTGTCTCAATTGTTGATATGCCTGGCTCAGGTAAGACTACTTTGGCCAAAAAAGTCTATGATTCTCCTCTTGTTCAAAGTCATTTTCACAAACGTGCATGGTGTCGTGGTTCCTAATTTTACAAATGAAGTGAGTTGTTCTCTATTTTAAAAGAAATTGCTTCTTCTGTTGATGAAATTCAAATGAAGAGTGATGAAGAATTAGAGCAATTGCTCTACAAAAGCTTAAAAGGGCATAGGTATCTCATCGTTGTGGAAGACATCTGGGACATTAAAGCTTGGGAGGAAATACATAAATCATTTCCAAATGACAGAAATGGGAGCAGAATCATGTTCACTAGTAGAATAAAGGATGTGGCTCTGCAAGCTAATCCCAGTTCTAGTACTTATTTTCTTCGATTATTCTCTGTTAA
Source organism: Voacanga thouarsii (assembly GCA_026120185.1). Classification (NCBI taxonomy): domain Eukaryota; kingdom Viridiplantae; phylum Streptophyta; class Magnoliopsida; order Gentianales; family Apocynaceae; genus Voacanga; species Voacanga thouarsii. Next base: position 960,978 of record JANUWF010001224.1, on the reverse strand, counting down.
GGAATGTTGGGAGTTACTAAAGTGGAAGCTCTTTCATAGAGATCACTGTCCTCCAAATTTGTTTGATGTTGGAATTAAGATTGCAAAAAAATGCAAAGGTCTGCCTTTGACCGTTGTTATGGTTGCTGGTCTGCTTTCAAAGGTGGTTAAAAATCTCAGTTGGTGGGTACAAATTTTAGAAAGTCTTGGCTTACATATTGCTGGCTCAAGCTGCATGGATCTACTGGAACTAAGTTACAATCACCTCCCAGATTTTCTGAAACCATGCTTTCTCTATTTCGGAGCCTTTAAAGAATATCAGAAAATTAATGCAAAAACTCTAATCCTTTTATGGATCTTCGAGGGATTTATACTACATCCTGGAAGCAAAACCTTAGAGGAGTGGCTCGGGAGTACTTGATGTATTTAGTCCGTAGAAATTTAGTATTTGTTTCTAGCATAAGCTCCACCGGTGGGATCAAGGAATGTTTTACGCATGATCTAATACGTGAGCTATGCTTGAGAAAAGCTAAAGAAGAAAACTTCATGGAGTCAGCACCTGATTATGATATCAAGGCAAAACCAGTTGGCTCAAATCCCACAAGAAATGAAAAATATCGGCTTAGCATCCACGTCAATCCAAGTTCTTTTATTGATTCCAGTGCTATAAGCCCCTGTAAGATCTATAATTATCCACTCTGTTGATGAATATTTTCTCTTCCGCAATCCCATCAACCTTTACATTAACTTCAAATTTCTCAAAGTGTTGCATTGGTCGCCTCAGATTCCTGGCCTGCACGTTGGATATCTTTACCGACTGAATTGACATCACTTGTTCATTTGAGATACTTCACAGTTCTGTGTAGCGTTGACTCTATTCCACCATCAATAGCCAATCTCAGTAACTTGGAAATATTTCAGTTGAGAAATTGTTACGATTGTGGAATTAAACTACCAAATACCATTTGGAAGATGAGAAGGTTATGGCATGTAAATATAGACGCTGCTTGCATCTCTACAAGTCATGATAGGTTTGTGAAGTCTTATCAACCACGCGATGTTGAACTTGACTTTGCTTCTATCTCCGGTGATGATATGCCTGAGGACTCCAATCACTTAGATAATATAGTGAGTTTTTCTGCACTTGGTCTTTATCATGAAGGAGATTTAGAAAATCTGTTAATAAGGATGCCTCAGAAATTCCGGAATATGGTGCTGTTTTTGCACCAAATTCCGGCAGAGGGGCAGCAAGAATTGGGATTCGATTTTTAGTGAGAATGCGACCAATTAAGTTGAGGTCGCATTCCGTGAATGCGACCTCTGCGCAATTTCTTTTTTTTTTTTTAATAACGGCTGAGCTTGAGGTCGCATTCTATATTAAGGTCGCATTCAAGGAATGCGACCTCAACCTGCAATTTTCCCAACCTGCAACTCTAACCTTATTCAAGCAACCTCAACCTACTACAATCTCCACCTGCAACTAACCCTCTATAATTACTTAATGTAGTTTGAGTAAAGACTGATAGTAGACCACGCACTTATTACATGAATAAAATTTAATATAATATCGCAAGTACATAGAGAAGCATCCAAAATAACAAGAACAATGTTGCAAGTACATAGAGAAGCTGTATTGAAAATACAATTGAACAAAAAACGAACTAATAGTCCAGTGTCAATGGCTAGTCTCTCGAAACAGTAAAATTACTATTATTACAATTCCTTCTAGTATGTCCACTCCTATGACAGTTGCTGTATCTTGGAGGAGAGTTGGGTGTTTGATAATCCATATCACAAGGTATCCTCGATGTGCGCGGACGGCCAGAAACTTCATTTTGCATCATTTCTTCACCCGGTGCAAGCGTAAAATTAGAAAATCTCCAATACTGTTCATCCGCCACAGGAAAGAACTAACCCTCATATGTCAACTCATATGGCACGTGCATGATCTCGCTGTTAAATTGACACTGTAAACATTTGGACATCTACCCGCTTGTTAAACAGATGATTTAATCCCATATATACCGGCCTGTGCATTCTATTCAGTTACAACATACCCTTTGGATTTGTCCTGATAATAAGAATACAGCTTCCACATTTCAGATGGTAAAGGGTGTCTCAAATTAGATGCTTCATCTCTGTGTTTATTAAAATATTTAACTAACTTCTGAAATGAAGTTTCAACCAAAACCTTCAACGGAAGAGATCTTGTTTTCTTTAGCACACTATTCATACATTCAGACAAACTAGTAGTCATTGAACCATATATGTGCCCTTCATCATATGACAAAGTCCATTTCTCCAAACCAATATCCATTAGATACTTAAATGCATCCTCTTTTCGAATCCTGATTTCATCCAAATATGACTGACACTTGGTCCTTTTGCGCTCTAAACCAGCAGCTTACATCAAACTTGTCAAATTAGTATCCTTAAACTTGGCATGAAAATTTCCCTTTATGTGTCCGAGGCAATATCGATGAAAAGCCAAAGGTTCTTGCCACTCATTCATATGGCATACAACATTTACAATACCTTTATGTCTATCAGAAATAAGACATATATGTCTGTCCAAAATGATATGTTGACGTAAGAGTTTTAAGAACCAGCTCCAACTCTCCAGTGATTCCTCATTCACGATGGCAAAAGCAAGAGGGAATAAGTGACTATTCGCATCCCAAGTGGATGCTACCAACAGTTTGCCCCGATAAAGTCCCCTTAAATGGGTTCCATCAATTGATACCACTGGACGACAATATTTGAAACCATCAATTGAAGGTTTGAATGACCAGAAAAGGAAACCAAAAGCTTTCAAATCACCTACATTAGTCCAATGGTGTCTCCACCTCACAATAGTCCCATGATTGGAATCTTGTAAGGCAAGCATGTATTTTGGCAGGGCAATCCATGTTGAGGGCCAATCACCATATACAAGTTCCATAGCAACTTTTCGGGCTTCCCAAGCTTTCTTATAAGAACAACCCGTTCTCCACAGTTTCTGAACTTCAGCAATAACATCACTGACATGGCATTCAGGGTCATTTAATACTAAATGTGTCACATTACGGGCTATGAACCGATGATCCATGTTCCTATGCACGTTGTTCACAACTGTAATGACGCATGTGTGTTCTTTGTTCAAGACTGTTATCTGTCACTATCCATGAGTCTTCTTATGTATAATGCGAATATGCCAAGAACAATGATTGTCAGCACTTGAATGCTTACACTTAGCATACCAGCAATCTTTCTTACTCTCCAAGACTATGAATTCCCGGCCTGCTTGAATAGACCACTTTCTGACTGCATATATAGCCTCCTTCTTGTTCTGAAATCTCATGTTTAGATGCAAATCAGTGTCAGTGTCAGACCAACTTCTTGTAACAGCGACTGAGTGCCTGTTGAGTGACTCGTTAGCACATGCACCCGAGCCGACATCATCAAATATTAGAAATCTTGCTGATTGAGACAAGGTATTAGAAGGCCCCGCTACATCACCCGCTTGTGGAAGTCTTGCTGTTTGAGAAATGCTGTTAGAAGGCCCCGCTATGTCATTCATGTCATCTTGCACTTCATATGCGGGAATGTTTGCTGCAATATCACTTTCTTCACTCTCATCCGTGTCATGCCAATTCATTGGTCCTTCCGAGCCAGTGAAACAGTCACCGTCAGATGTATGCAACATTAAATTAAGATTTACTACACCTGTGGCCACATGCGACTGAGATGCTATATCTGTTGGGATAGTGCTAGCAGGTAGTCGGTTGTCGTCTGCTGGATACGTATCCACTTTCCGTCGACTTTGTGTTTGAACCAGTAGTTGCTTGGGGATGATCAAGTTATTCCTTCTTGCCAAACCTTCAGATGTGTGACCAACATCGACTGTCTCAGCATTACTACCTATTAAACTAATGTATCCAGTCCCGGCAATGTTGAATGTTGCACCTGTATTTTCCACCGGTTGGTAAAATGATTGGGGGCGTATGTTGTTCAAGTCTTCCATCGTTATGCGTGGGGAGTTGGGATAATGAATTCATCGTGTGCCCCAAACCCGTGACTTGGTTAAGCATTGCCAAGAATGAACCCGTTGGTGGAGACAATCCGGCCAAGTGACCTGTGTGTTGAGATGTCAAGTCTAAATAGCTAACATGAAGTTGGATGCTCTGTGACTTAAACTCATTCGGAAGCATCCATAAAACCTCCATATCATCATCATCACTTAACTCATTCACAGTATATTGTTGATCAAATCCATACAGGAATGGATGTTGAAGTGTAATCTTGAATATCACGTTTCTCCCTCCCAATCCAAGATAGTTTCGAACCTTTTCAAGTAGTTCAGAATACGATATCCGACGTCGGAGTATCCAGGTTTTTTTAATGGCCCCATCAAACCATATGCTGCCTCAATAATCTCGCTGTATTTGACAATCCCAAAAAAAACAGAGCACAATAGGGGGATCCAATGCATTCATCGTTACAATGTGGGCACAATCTGATAAATGTGAGGAAATAATGAAAATGAGCAAGTAATGTGAAAGAATGACTTGTAAAATTATAAATAAAATCAACCGGAATGCATTGATTTTACCTTTTTAAGTAGATTGAAGTCCAAAATCAGTAAGCCCAATCTGAGCTACCCATCAAACACCCATAACCGCAGCAGCATTACAATGTCACTGATTCTCCCCCGAAAATGAAAATCTCCAGATCTGGTCGTCGATGCTGGACTGGAGTGTAAAATGCTCGTTGAGGTCGCATTCATTGAATGCGACCTTCTATTTTTTTTTTTTTTTCACTTCCTGCCCAAAATTAAAAAATACTACCTGTACACAATAAGCAAAGTTAAAACGTAGAGTGCCAAATGAAATAAAATACATAACCCGAACAATCGTACTCAAAGTCCAAAAGCATAGTGCCAAACGAAATAAAATGCATAACCCAAACAACCGTACTCAAAGTCCATGACCTGTACACTATAAGCAATGACAACGAAAGCAGAATATCAAAAAACAAAATCATCCCCTAACAAATGGTATATGAAGTACATAGTGTCTTCTAAGATCAACTACAGCTAATGTGGTGAGAGCATATACGGACGGCGAGGTTTAATCTTTCGCATTGGTCTCCCACCACCTGCTGGCTTGTTGCATGCCGGAGGCTGTTGTAGAGCTGGCCTGGGATCATCGAGATGCGGTGAAACTGCCATGGGATCAGTAGCTGGTCTACTACCGGCACACGAGCTGGCTCGGGATCATCGAGATGCTGTCCTGCTACTAGTGCGCCGGGTCTGCATTGCCGGTGACATACTATCCCGCGAAAGGGACGCACGGGAAGCTCCTCAATACGCGAAGTGTCTGTCCCCTGGGCTTGGAAAGATAGGCCCGCATCCCCGCGATCGAACGTGCCGGCTGCGGTACGGGGAGAGTGAACGGGAATGACAACGAAGTCATGGCCAAGCAGATCATCCGGTGCAATATCAGTCCCAATCTCAAACTGCGTGCCATCTCCAGTCTGCTCCTGAACCTCCAGCTGCTGAGGCACCCCCTCCGGGGCGGGATCGTGATGTGGCGAATGCGCTCGAACTCGGGCCCTCCTGCCCCCACGCCTCAGCCCTGGGTGCATGCGTCCATCAACAGGATCTCGGGGCCTCAACGTAGGCTGCGTCACTGGGATGATCGGCGTGCCTGAATTGACCGGTATTGGTCCAGCATACCGCTCATGATCCTGATGACTAGCTGCGAGTCCTCGGGCGCACATGTCTCGAATATCAATGAATGCTCTCCGGGACACCGAATTGGCACTATGAATGTGGTGTTCAGCCACTGTTATACAGCGTCGCAAAATATTAGCCTGAAATCATCATTCAAAAAATTTTGTGAATAATTAAAGGAAGTATCAAATTATTAACTCCTACCATTACCAAATGAAATACATACCATGACAACTGTACTGGACCCGGTAGGATGATACCCCGAGATCAACGACGCACGAGTGGTGAGGTTCTCGATGCGTAGACGGGTACGGTCACTATACCACTGCATGTAATCCACTGTGACCGAAACGCCCATCGTAGTAGTCTGGACAAAATCTGCTTGAGTATCCCACATCTAAATATATGACCCATGATATATCCTGTAATCTCTGGAGGGATTGCATCGCCTATCAACCAAGTGCAGGACAATCATCGTATCACAGTCTATCGGGATAGGCTGAAGCATCCCAAACTGCCGCATCACTCGATCTGGAAAATATAACTCGACGACCTCCCAGCTAATCAACGCTGTGCGTGACCTCCAGATATCGGTGCCTCCAAACATACAAGGGGAAGACGACTGACCAAATCAGTCTGATAAGGCCGCCAGATAAACTGTCACATCATTGTTCGGAATTGTTAATGTCAAATACATAAAGAATATTAAATAAACTATTCATATATACTCACATCATCGTCTGATAGGGCATCTAGTTGGGAGCGATATGTCACGAGAACATGTGCGGACGTCCGATAAAACTGTATTGGAACGTCCCATCGAGCACCGTAGGGTGCAAGGGGTGGGAGACCATCGAGAGGCATACTCCTCTCTCGCCCTACAACCCTAACATGCTCCCATACCCATAGCTACAACATAGTCACAAATGTGTTAGACTCGTGCCACACATGTTTATTAAATGAACATAAAATATAAAAAATATTTGAATTCGTACCTGAAGTAAGACCATCGGTCCACAAATCTCCTGCGCAGACCCGAGAGAGGCTTAGCACAGGCATCTATACAAGAAAGCTAGAACAGCACTACCCCAACTGAGCGCCCCGCATGCCTCCAAATCCTCTAGGAGAGGTAGGTATCTCAAGTGGATCAGGTTCCCTAACTTATCAGAGAACAGTAGGCCCCCAATCAATAGGAGGATAAGGCAACGAGCACGTTGCAGGACGATGTCGTCAGCAGCATCATCGGCCAAAGGAAAATCCAAGGCCTCCTCAATAGGACCCTTCTTAATCCTATTTCCCCGTATGTCCTCGCCCTGTGGCCTAATGCCAAGAAGTCTCTCGCAAAGGTTAATCCAATCACCTTTGCTGTAGTGATAAGGAGGCCCTATCACCGCATCCCCATCCACTCTAAGGCCCCATAATATCGCAACATCCTCTAGTGTCACTGTAGCCTCTCCTATAGGGAAATGAAATGTATGGGTCTCCTGACGCCATCGCTCTACTAATGCAGTGACGAGAGCATGATCAACCTGGATGTGTCCAGCTCGTCTAACTCCACCAAAACCAGCCCTATCAACTAACTCCACAACTCTACCGGAAAGGGGCATATGCTCCCAAAATGCAGAATCGTATCGTCTGTACACTAATGGAATCTCACAGGTGTGCTGATCACCGGCCCATACCAAAGACGAACGATGGCTCGACTGAAGAGATAGTAAACCATCGACGAGAGGACCCGGATGAATATCTATGTGCATGTGATCCATTATACCTATTTAAATTAGGATCACATAATTAAACTACGATTGTATATAATAGCCTAAGAAAAATGTATATATAGTTAAAATGTATTTCATCACAAAATTTTCATCATTTCACAAAGAATTACGTTTCACAATATTTTCAAAAGCATAAACATGATTAACTCACTTATTCAGACTAACTCTATGTCATGCCTAATATCTAAGTGTACATAATAATAACTCTCCTAGAAAAGTCTTAAGTAGAATTTCTAAGAAAAAAATAAATAATATCTCCACCAAACTCATACATATCAATACATATACCAACAAGTCTTGAAAATTAACCTAATAGTATGAAAAAATTCAAAAAACTTTGGCCCAAATGCAAAAACAATAAATTTTAGACCTAAAATAAGAAATTTGCCAAAATAAATAATACAAAAATCAAACAATATAAGCATTTTTAATAGGAATAAAAGAAAAAGGGAGAAGAAATACTCCCCCAAGGATCTTAAAGTTCAATGTGTCATAGGAGGGAGAGGAAAATGAATGTTGTTCAAAAAAAGAAAATCAACAATCCTACAAGCATAAAGAAAAATGCAGCCGCACGCCAAAACGAAGGAGATTATAATAAAAAGAATACAAAATGATAGATAAAGAATATAATTCAAAAGGTGAATATAAGTAGAAAGGATATAATGCGTTGTTACAAAAACTCATCAGTATCAATACTAATAACAATAAAACATCATATACCAAGATATATATACAAATATTATGAATAAGCAACAAAATCAAGTAATATAAAAAATACATTAACACCATGAACTAAACTAATACCGATACAACAAAGCCACTAAATAAATGAACAGCCTAATCATTTCACTAAAGCTACACTAAGTCAATATAGATATGCCAATACCTCAACATTAATAATTAAACTATGTATACAACATCAGCTAGGCAAACAAGAGAATTCCAACCTTAAGACAATGAGAGATCGGTGGGCTGTCGGCGGCGAAAGCTTTCCAGCGAAGAGGCGACGGGCGCAGTTTGGGAATTTTCCGGACTGCTGTATGTTTGCAAAAAAACCCGTTGGGGAAGGAGATGGGTGGTTATAATGCGACCTTGAGGTCGCATTCTATGAATGCGACGTCGTCTTAAAAGGTCGCATTCCTTGAATGCGACCTCAAGTTCTATCGCTGAAAAAAAAAAAGAAAATTTATAGGGAGGTCGCATTCCCAAAATGCGACCTCACTATACTAGAAAAACCTGTTGACGCTGCCCGTCTGCCGGAATTTGGTGCAAAAACAGCACCATTTTCTGGAATTTCCGAGGATGCCTAGAGTTCGACAATTGAAATTAGTAATTGTTAATACATGACACAATCAATTCTCAGCATTGACAGTGTCTTCTAATGGTATTCTGGAAGACAGTCCTTATTACAATATCGGGTACACATATTACCCCTATCCCTATGCAATCAGCTTTCCTTCAGGTGTCAAGAAATTGTCTTTGAGTCATTTGTATAAGCCATGGGAGGAGATATCAGTAATTGGTAAGCTACCCAATCTTGAGGTTCTCAAATTACGTGGTGCCTTTAGTGGGTACAGTTGGGAAGTTATGGGGAATTCTTAAAGCTCAAATGCTTGAAGTTGAGTGAGTTGGACATAAGGCGATGGAATGTACCCAGTGATGAACCCTTTCCCTGCCTTCAGCAACTTCTGAGGTATTTTTGTTGCTACCTTGAAGATATTCCTTCCAGTTTTGGTGCCATTTCCACGTTGAAGATGATTTGCGTTCATGGCTGCAGTGAGGATATCACAAGTTCAGCCCGGCAAATTGCCCTAGAACAACTGGATTTGGGAAACAAGGACCTTCAACTTGACATCCGGCAAACAAAATGAGGCTGTTTTATTAACATGTGAGCGCATTGGATTCGTCCTTTTTCTTAGCTTTCCAATTGGTATAAAGATAAAAACTTCAGAAAATATTCATATTGGATGTTTGATGATATTTAATTAAAAGTGAAGTTTTCTTTATTTGATGAAACTGGTAGCTTTTGCTAATCCAATAATAACTAATTTGTTGAAACTGGTAGGTTTAGAAAACAATAAGTTTTGTTGAAAGTGGTGAGTTTTGAAGGTTACTTTTTCTTTGTCAAAACTTACCACGTCTGCCGCGAATACTATTAGTTCCATTCCAGTAATTTAAAATTATGCTTAGAATGCATGTAACCCTATCAAACTTCTCCTTTCACCGTGACAATTATGGAAAAGCAGAGTATCTATGTTTGCTCAAGATCTGATCATTCTCTTAAACTGATTGTTCGTTTCAGAAGCAGATATTTTCCAGCACTAGATTATTTGACATTCAGAAAACTTGCTTTCCCAAATGCTCTCCCATCTGTGTGCATGATCGAGGATTAAGGTAAATATCCAGATTTTATCTCCCATTAGTATTGAATCTATTGGCAACACAGAACAACATTGATAAATAATTTTTTTTCAAAAAAGCTGTTTTACTGATTCAGGGCTTCAGAAGGGCAACTACTCCTCCACTCTTCCACAATATTCTCACTGTAGATATCCATAAGCATTTCTATGCTGCTGGGACTGCTGATCCAAGAATCTTTTTTGTGTTGTAAAAATGAATTTGACCAGAAAGGAAAAAAGAAGGAAAACAATGCAGCGAATTGCAAAGAATATTTGCAGTTCTTCATTTACCCCTAGGGGCATCTAATATTGAAGACGCGCAGCATCTAGAAAGTTATTTTTGGAAGGAAGATTGTTAGAAGAATTGTTTTGATAGCATTGTGCTCAGTAGAAGCCAGAAGATTGTCCGTCTATGAGAGAAGTCCTGGAAGTGCTCAAAGATTATCTTGAAAGCCTGCAATTGCTGCCTGAACCTGTATATATATCACGCTATAGATTCACCTGCATGGAGCAAAACAACGGACAAGATTGTAAAAATTGAACAAATACTCCATGTGAGTCCATTTGCATAGAGCGCGAGTAGGTTTCATTAGATGTGTAATAGCATAGCATATTGTTATGTAACTAGCTCCTGTTCAGAATATTTGTTCCAATGGCTTTCCATGTTAGACCCGGCACAGGAAGAGATATTTTTAGCCTGGCTTAACTTATGTACGTATTGATACAGGCGGTTTTTTTTTTTTTTTTTTTTGGGGTGTTCCTCATATCACTGCCGTCTGCTCCCCCACCGAAAACCAAAGGAAAAGAGAAAAGGAGGAAGTTATTTTTTGATTTGGAAAATGATGGTTCATTATTCTTTTGCCCCCTGTCTGAGCAGAGTTTCTAAGTTCCAGGTCTAAATGCCTGATCCTGATAAGATTTGTGGTATTTCAGAATAATTGACAGAACGGAGCAATCTTTTTATGGCATGAATTCTGAGCACTAAGAATCCTAAAGTACTAAGTTGAGAAACATGAAAAGAGAGGGACAAACATATCAATATTTTCATTGAATTAATATTGCTTCTGTTTGGTGAAGCAATCTTTGTGCTTTAAGCTATACAATGTGCAGGTTTTCCCCACTTTTTTGATGCAACAGGACTGAAATTTCAATCTAGATATACATAAACAACAGAGAATTAACATAGCTTGAGGCTTATCATATAATTCTAGTCCAGAAATCATCCTAATGCTCAACTGATTGAAGGTCCTTCTGGCATATTTGTTTTGGTTGCCTTGGCTAGGCAGGAGGATTTGGGGGAAGACTCGGCTATTCTCCAGTTTCTTCAAGCATTTGAAGAATAGCAGATAGGGAAGAATGATCCACCAGGCTCCTCTGGATGCACCAGGGTACTTGGAGGGTAGTCTCCACGCAATTTTATCATCATTGTTTACTTCAACTTGAATTCCTTTTTCTTCTCTAGTAAGTTGATATCAATAAGCCTATTCTGGGAAGTGCACTTTATCTATCTAGTGCTGAAAATCGTCCTACAAGCATTATTTACATCTTCTTTTATTCTGTGTGGGACTTTGAATAACTAAAATTCTTTGATTCTTGAGGACATGCTAAAGTCATGAAATTGTCGTTCCTACCAACAAACCAAATAAAAAGCAAGAATTTAGTAGATTCCAAACACTCTTTATCCTTCTCTAAAGTTAAGGTCACAAGATAAGAGTGGCCAAAATATTACATCTCAAATAATAGTTCTATATGAATTTAACTTTTTGAGTACCCGGTCAGCTCTTCTCCGTTCTTCTTAAAGGAAAAATAGACAAAGATATGAAGATCACCTTGAAGAATTCTTGGTTAGTGAAACCCGCAGAGCCAACATTTAAGGGTTGTTTCCCGTTATCGGTATGGGATCAAATTGGTTGCATAATGCATGTACCAACCATCTACTTTTACAGGCCTAAACAGCGGTGGCTTAAACCAGAAGACAACATAATCAGAGTCCTCGAGGGCTCGTTAAGCAAGGCATTGGTACATTTTTATCCTCTAGCAGGCCGTCTACGTTGCCTAGGAGGAGGTCGACTAGAAATAGACTGCAATGCTGCTGGAGTTCAACTCATAGAAGCCGAGTCTGATGCAACAATAGCTGATCTGGGCGATTTCTTGTCATCTCCAAAGTTCCATCACCTCTTTCCATGTATAGACTACAAAACTACTACTCTTGAAGATCTTCCTTTGTTGTATGTGCAGCTCACCAAGTTTCAATGTGAAGGCGTTTGTCTCAGCTTGACTATTTCACATGCTATTGTTGATGGACAGACTGCTGCACATTTCACCTCCGAGTGGGCAAGAATTGCACGCGGTGAACCATTGGAAGTTATCCCTTTCTTTGATCACAAAGTTTTCGGATCTGGAGAACATCACCAGGGCTTTTCGTCCCCGTTTGGGCACAAACAATACAATCTCCCACCAGTTCTGATCGGGCAATCAAGCAACGAGGCTGAAAGGAAAAAGGCAACATCAACTGTTGTATTGAAACTAACAAAACATCAAATCCAGTCCCTGAAGAACAAAGCTAATGCTGGTAGAAAGGCAAGTACGGGAACTCCTTATACCCGTTATGAGGTCATAACCGCACATATGTGGAGATGTGCCTGCAAGGCTAGAAAGCTGATACCAGAACAGCCAACTTCTCTAGGCATTACTCTTGATCTCCGCAAACGAATGCAACCACCATTGCCTCGCTGTTACTTCGGCAATGCAATCATCGATGTGGTCGTATCAGGATACTCAGGTGAGCTACTAACTCAACCTTTAAGCTACATTGCAAACAAAATCAAAGAATCAATATCTCAAGTGACAAATGAGTATGTGCATTCTGCTATTAATTTTCTGGAGAATCAAGATGATTTAGCTCGATTTCAAGATCTCTATGCATTTAAGCATGATGAAGGACCTTTTTACGGCAATCCAAATCTTGCGGTTGTCAGCTGGCTGACTCTTCCTCTGTGTGATCTTGATTTTGGGTGGGGAAAAGAGCTTTACATGTGTCCAGGAACACATGAAAGTGATGGCGATTGCTTGATCCTTCCTGGACATGGAGAGTATGGATCTTTAGCTGTTGGTTTGTGTTTTCAAGACTCTCATATGGAAGATTTCAAGAAGTTCTTCTATGAAGAATTCAAATCCTTACTTTAACATAAATATTAAGTCCTTGATGTAGGAGAAATAGAGAAATGTTGTTAGAATAAATAGAATGTGTAATGTTCCCTTGTACAATTTTTTGAATATGCATTGCTTTATTTCAGTAAAAGCTAATCTAAACAGGAACATTATCTCCTACCGAAGAGAAGAGACGTCCCTTACCGAGGGAAACCATCCAATCCCACGCTAGTCGAGCTAATAATACAAAAGAATCGAGCTAATACTTTAGTAAGCCTGGCTACACTTCAAAAGTTAAGTTTGAATATGCTTGAGTCGTAAAGGAGCCCAATCGACCAACAAAACTCAAGCTTTAAGTCAATTTTGAGCCTGGAAAACATCCGAACCTGTTTCGTTTGATAGGCCGAAAACTCGGCTCACCTCATTCACAAGCCTACGGAAGGATGCGTCGTGGACTGCCAGATTATGATAGGAAAAATACCAAATGTACAAAATACACAACAATTATATTGTCCTTAATTCACGCGGACTGGCAGATGTTAATACAAAGCAAATTATGAGAGTAAGGTCCCAAGAAATGGAAAGCCACATTTTGTGTCCTGAAGAACTACTAGTTTTACTTCAGCCACCACCCTTATTACATAAAACTTCAGAATGCTCACAAAAACTTTCGGTGTGGCCTCCCTGCATCCTCATCTTGCATATGCTGTCAAGAAAGCATATATTTTAATATTTGTGCAAAGAACACTGTATATTTGCTGTTAAATGCAATAACTGACATGCAAAACACGGATCAGAAAATTTCAACTTAGCAGGTAGAATAGGCAAACAGGAAATTTGTTACTGTTTCTGACAATTATTACGTAGCAGAGATGAAATTTTTAAATCCTCCAACCTATCAGTCTCTGCAATCCCTATAGGATTAAACAAATACCAGAATTCATTTCAAAATACAAGTCAAAACAGTTAAAGTGCATACAGCCAAGAAGCACAAATATTAGAATCATACCATCTAGCACATATGCTAGAATCATACCATCTAACTCCTAAAGAGTAAACGGAGAATGATGTGGTAAATTTGGGTCAGAGCTCCAAATTTCATGATAAATTGTATGGCAAGCCGTGGAGACTATTTCTTGCAGATCATGTACATGTTAAAATCTACATATCTCATTTTAGGAGCTTTCACAGTAAATTCTAGGTGAAATGGCACTAATCAAGCTAGAAATGATTATTTATCGGATACCTAAGAAGCACAGCTACCTCTTTCCCTTTTTATTTATTCATTCATTCATTTTGGTAAAATCTACAATGAGAACAACCAATCACCAACATTGCTGGCATGTGAGGCCATTCACTTTGTGAATGTCTCAATCATCATAGATATTTTTATTCTTCATTCTTGTCATTTTTCCCTTTCTTTGTTCCCCGGGGGGGTTGTTGGTTCACCATCAATATCCCTAAACTAGATTTAGACAGATTAGTAAACATTGCTAAGTTAGAAGTAAACTTTATATCAGAGCTGTAAGTGCAGTCTAGCTTCTCACAAAAGCATAAAAATTTCAAGATGCTGCTGTAGCGTTTTTAGCACATTTTTTACGGGTACTTGGTGGCTACAGAGTATAGTTGTCACCATAGAATCAAGATTGTAGTCAATTGGCTGGCTTAGGTAACATGTCCAAAAGTTCAAGGAAAGAAGCAAGCCAGCATACCTACGCTCTCTCTCTCTCATACTCACAAACACACAGACACCTGCATCTACATACGTTCCAAGTACTGAGAAAAAGTTAAGGACACAAGTTTTTTTTTTTTTTTTTTAATTCGCAGTGAGGACATAAGTTAGTCATGCTGCTATGAAACTTAAAAATATGGAATCATATTCCTCTTCCATTTTGGAACCCAAATTCAGAAGGAAAGAATTCTAGACTGCACAGACTTAATTAACTATCATCAGTTGATCAATCAATAAGGATATACATTTCAGTTCTATGTATACTAGTTCAAACCTAGCACAACAAAATGAAAACCTTCAGCATAGTTTTCACTATTTCTGGCAAAATGAATATACATTAATCTCCAAAAGACAGCATGGTTGGGGATTAAATGTGAAGAGATACGTCTTCTTTAAAAACATTATCCACAAAAAAGAATATTGTTTTCATAGTATAATAAACAACAAAAGCAATCAAGAAAACAAAAGCCTCAAAGTAAGAGCATATTTTTAATATAAGACTCCATAAAATAACTTAAACTAAAGCAGCCAAAGTGGGGAGGAGATGGCCACTCAGTTTGTCTCAATTTCTTGGTCTACCTCTGGGAAGAGGGTTAAGAAGAAATATAGGAACCATAAACAAATCAAAACAACACTTAGCAACCAAGATAAAAAATCTGGTAGAGCGAGGGTTACTAAAATTCCGGTCCAAATATCCAACAAAGTAAAAGGAATGTAAAACATGTCAGCTTCAAAGTATCCTAATGCCCTTATAGAAATAATGGACAATGATCGCTAAGATTTTGGCTTTCACAGAATTATCTATTCTTTACCTAATGAACCTACTATAACTATCATTTACATGCATGAAGTGCTCTAATCTACATATCCAGAAAGTGCCTCCTGAACCAGCTGCTGGAATAACAATTTTTTTTAAAATATCTTTTTATCTGCTTTCTCTGCCACATAAATTTCATTCTTAGAACAGATCCAGGCTCATGACAGAACAGAAAAAAAAAAACCCATCTCAAGATACTTAGATTTTAGGAGGATCCATTCAGAATTAGTGAAGCAGAGGCTGCTGGCAACAGACTTAAAAGCATTAATGTCCTTAAGATAGACGAGTAATGGTGAAATTGATGGTACATTGAGAAAAAGACATGCAACATTTTTACAAGCTAAATCAACTAAAACAAAAAAGATTTTTAGTTGCACTACTAGTGCTCGGCCTAAATTGTAACACAGAGACCAGAATAGTAACTAACTTGAGATTATGCCAAGTAAAGGACACGTTAGACATTAATCTCTCAAATGGCCTTATCATATCGCACTCTCTTGCTATTCTAAAAGCAATAAATGTAAATTCCCATAGCTAAGGAGTCCCATCCACTTATTTAACAAATAAAAACAATAAAACTACAGTATCAGAAACCACCCTCAGTCCTACCTGGTAACTTCTCCTAAACAAAAAAAAAAAAGGTTTAAAGTGCTCGAACATTTGTTTTTCCAAACAAAACACTCCCAAACCATTGTCTTCCAAATAAAACTTCAAGGGTAATGTATTATCCACCAAGAAGAATCTTCAGTCCAGGGTACATTCAATTGGGCAAAAATGTCAAAATACAGAATTCCACCACCATACTTGATATCTTATGTGGTAACAGACTGAGAACTCTCAGTTAAGAATGGTGAAGTATTACATACTTATAGCAGGAATCTTTAGATAACCAAGAACATCAAGGTATTCGACTTCCAGCAAGTAAGAATCCCTTTATCAAGCATCCTCAATAGTTTGAAAATTCTATGAGCAGCTTCAAAAGTTTAGATTACTCATATACATCATGGTACCAGAAACATTCAAAACTTATTTGCTTAGAACATTTTGACTACTGAACCTTGTAGCAGGCCGTTAGCTTTAAAGCAAATATAGCTACTGCGTTATGCTACGCTCATCAATTAAGTATACCCTTATTTTCCTTTTCTTGCTTCCTATTTAAAAATCAGTCTAAGCTTTAGAAAGATTTAACTATCAAAACGTCAGAAACATACAATATATCACACAATCTCCCATTGTGTAATTATCTGCAACTACAAGGCATATGTACAAATAAGACAGGAGCATCAGTTTATCTGAACACAGAAAAAAGCAAGATCCATTCAATAGAGGCTTCTTTCCTTGTCTGTGCAGTAGTCAAATCCTTGCCGAAGCCAATATAAAAAAGATTCCATTTTACCCACTTCTTACAATCACCCATTCTTACTGTGACACTATAGAATTTCTCAGTAACCAACTAATAAGAAAGAAAGCAAAAATACTTGTTTTTAACTAACTTAGAGACAGTTTATCACTTTCTGACAAAGACAGCAAGAATTGACACTCAGGTTACATCCTAATGTATTACAGACTCCTGTTTTGCATAAAACATTTCAAAATAAATAAATAAAAAAAAATGCATTTGATCATTTAAGAAATAACATAAAGGAATAAACTTATCAAAACAGATCAATTTTCACGAAGACCCATGCCTATCTAAAACCCCTTAAATCTGATATGACAAAACATAATCTAAATTTTAAGAGTTGATCCCGATCATTTCCAATTAATCACCTTACAAATCCAAATCAGACGAGGCCCTGCAATCACATTTCCACTGTCTTTTCCAATACAAGCTTTTATTTTATTAACAAGAAAATTTATCAATTCTAGCAATCATTTAAAAGTTCCTGCAAAGATAGACACAGACAAGGGGGAAAATCATTTTTTTTTTTTTAACAAATAGAAGTCAATTAAATTACTCACTAATCAAGATCAATCAATGTGTCAGATTAAGAAACAACCAACAAAACGAATCAAAACAAACTAACTAGGTTAATAGCACCACCCCGTTTGCGGAGAAAAAATCATTCAAAATGGAGATTTATGAGCAAATACTACCCCAATACAGTTCGTAATCCTACAATACGCGTAATATTTTTCGTATATAAATCTTGAAAATTATTTTTGCTTACAAATTCACGGACGATGCCCTTGTAGATAAGGACGGGTACGGCGATGCCGAAGAGGCCGACGATTGCGAGGTTACGGCGGGTCCACCTGAAGTTGTATTCCAGATTCTCCCTCGCCGCCGACCAGTCCTCAATCCAGCGGTTCTTTTGTGTTTCCATGCCTCCACCCATTTTCACTCAATGTTTCCCTTCAGCCGTCGCGGGCACACACTCTCTCGAACTGTAATGGGGTTAGGATTATAGTAGTTGGACAAATGCAGAAGGAGAAAAAGTAATGGATGGTGAATGGTAGGATGATTTTTAAATTAGTTCTTAAAAATATAAAATTATTTTAATTAAATTTTTTTAATATTATTTTATTTAATTTAATCTTAAAAATATGTAATTGTCTTAATTAAATGCTTTAAATATTATTTTATTAAATTTAATCCTTATAAATATATAATTATTAGGTTCATAGCCCGTGCATTGCACGGGAATAAAATTTATTGTGTTTAGAATGCATGAGGTATAATTTGTGTTAATATTAAAATAAATAACAAAAGAATCTCTACACGTAAAATAATATTTTTCTATTAAAAAAAATTACACACAATCATTCTATTGCTATTAAATTTTAAATTTTTTAATTCCAATTATCAATTATTCGTAAATTTATATACACAAATTGCGCCGTAAAAAAATATAATTTAAGTTGGTGCATTACCAATGTTTTCGATCTTACAACTTTGATTTATTTTGTTTTCAGCAAATAGATATTTGATTAAAAAATAAATTTTATTAATCAATATCGTCATTGACTTACAGTTAGTCTGGCATTTTTTTTACAAAAAAACCATTGGTGGATCAATTTGCTAAGTTCACAATTTCTAGACCTCATATAAATGTACCAGTAAGTGTTCATGACAAACAAATTGGAGAGTACTTTATCCTTCTAACGCACTTTTTTTGACTCAACATTCCTCTGAATTGCTTCCACGACATTGGAAATGGCATCTTTGAGTAAGTTCTCATCTGTTTCAGGCTTTGAAAGTATGCTAGCCTTCCATGATTGCTCTATCCTAAATACTTGAGCCATCGGTGTACTGTAAATGTCACTTGCCAGGTATTTCAGGTAGTTAATAGCATACCGGACCAATTTTGGAACTGCACCATCTTGGGGTGGAGGAAGATTGTCTTGATTGCCCTCAATCCGAAGGCCAAATTCCCATAATACTTTAGTAGATGCATGAACTAAGAGCTTTTCTAGCTCTCGAAATCTTGAACATATATCAGCACCAGCTTTACCTTCAAAAATCTCTGAGAATTCAGGCTTAAGTTTTTCTAAGGAGTCAAACATGTCTAAGAGCTTGAATAGCTTCTGTGGTTCCTTGTTGCTTCTTGCTACCCCTTCTCCAAATCGAAAGAAGACTGCCATGATCTTGTCAGCAATCTTAGTGAAGCATTCTGGCTATATCACTCCATCCATAATGCTTCCAAGAACTTGGCTGCACAGCTTCTTCTCTGATATAAAGTTTGGAAGATGAAAGTCAGAAAAATGTGTCAATTGTGAGCTTTCTTCTAGAAGGACTTTTCTCTATTATTTGCTTCTGCAGGTCCATGAAAGAGGAACCTTTATGAGCAAACAGTCTTCGGAGGTTGATGACAGAGAGCTCATTAAAATTGGCAATAGCAAGGTCAGCTTGCTCTAAATCATACCTGCAGTTTGAAACACTATTATCAAATGGCATTGCACAGCAAGAGCAAATGGAAAGCTACTGCTATTATTAGGTTTGTATCGACACACATCAAACAAAAATGTAGAAAAGAGCATAACATGGAGCCTTCAAATTTTGGCTAAGTTTAACTTCTGCCGATCTTTATGCTGAATAAAATCACATCTGCCTGACACAGTCAATTAAAACAACTTACGCTGGGTGAGCACCAATCAATGCTACAGCCATCATAGTGCAGTTGTGAGTAGCAGTTATACCCCTCAGATCATCCTCAAACACTACACACTTGGATGGCTTCCTATCCAACTACAAAATGTTCTCCACAGTTAAGTTCCTGTAAGCTAAAACCATCTTAATGTATAACTTTTCTTAATGGTTTACATTTTGAATATTCTTGCCCAGATTGATTCCACATTTATCTTGAAGCACATTCATAAATACCTTTACTGCTGCAGAAAGAAACCTATGTGCTATGGATTCTGCACCATCTTCATCAACTTCTTCTGGAGTGTACGTCTGTAAGTAGTCTGGGTTTTGTCTCATCAATGCTTTTGCTGCTCTTCTGTATCGCACCTATTCAAGCAAGGGAAAACATCCATGTAAGCTTTTTGGTAGCAACGGGAATGAAACAATAACTAACAACGAAGATATGGATTAAATTCTAGAAAACACTTCCATTCAAATCTCTGCACAGATTATATTTTCAAGAATTGGAGGCTATAGTGTTAGGATTCTATTGCCTGAAGAAAACAAATAATTCAAATGGATGAAGTGCAGAAATATGCTGCAAAAGATCTCAAGATATTCATGTTTCCAGTTCCTCTTTTAACAAATGGACAATGTATTCCTCTTTTAACTTTGTCTCTGATGTGCATTAAAGTTTACTTCGAATTCAATATCACCGAATTCATCATACTTTGGTGATGAATTCAAAGCGATGAATTCGAAGCAACACAACGATAATTCCCAACCAATGTAAGGAATTCGAAGCAACAAAATCAAGAATCTTCCGCATTGAATCCCAACAAATGAAACAGAGGAACCAAACTCCTATAAATATCAGACTTCAATCTCATAAAAAATCTCCTCTAAAGACAATAAGAATCAAACTAAACCTATGAAGTAAACCCAAAATCTCAAAACCAAGATCTATACCTAGTTAATAAACCTAAGAAAAAACCTAAAGGAATACTAAAAAAAAACTTCACAGATACTTCTCTGGTAAAGCCATCAAGAGGTTAGCCAAAAAAACAACCAATTAACCTAAATCTGTTGAGGTGTCAAACCCACATAACTTTACCCCTCAGCTTTACATATTATTAATTTCAATTAAATTCTTCAATTATTATTTATTTTGTTCAAAATTTAACAAGACGTATTTTCCATGATCTCTTGTAACTAATTCATTAAGGTTTTTTAAATATTTCACATTGCTACACCTTTTATAACTATTGTTAGTAAAAAGATGAAGTACCCATTGCAGAGATAGAAAGTCGAAGGAAAAAAAAGTTTGTTAGAGAAGAGAATATGTATAAATTTTGCCCCCCCCCCCTTTCGGTCTAGTAATTATTTTTTCTAACAAATTTTTATCTTCGACTTTCCTTTTGTAACTAATTCATTGAGAATTTTTTTAGTATATAACTATTATTGGCAAGAAGATGAAGCAACCATTGCATAGATAGATAGTCGAAAAAAAATGTTAGAGAAGACGATGTGTATGAATTTTTCCATTTTTTGTCTAGTAATTTTTTTGTCTAACAATTTTTTTTATCTTCGACTTTCCATCTCTATAATGGGTGTTTCATCTTTTTACCAATAATAGCTGCTTTTTCTTTTGCCAACGGTCCTAACTCATTATCCCTGTATAAAAGGTGTAGTAGTGTGAAATGTAAAAAAAAAAAACTCAATAAATTAATTACAAGAGGTCTCACGTACCTTGCAAAACATGCTCTGTTAAATTTTGAATAAAATAAATACATTTAAAAGATTTGGTTGAGATAATTACATATTTATAAGGATTAAATTGAGTAAAGTAATGTTTGATGAATTTGATTGAAACAGTTGTATATTTTTTAGGACTAAATTGAATAAAGTAATGTTTAAGGGACTTAATTAAAATAATTGTATATTTTTTATGACTAATTTAAAAATTATCCTAAAGAGCCTCTTCTATTCTTTGTTACTTTTTTGTTTCCTTTTCTTTTTTACTCCTTAATGTTAAAAGACAAAACTACTCTTATTCTTCCCCAAATTATGGAAGAACCTACTAGGTTGAATTTGTACAAATAATTAGATAAAAAGTCCTCTTCATCTTAAAACTTTCTCAAGATCTAAAATTTTATATCCAAATTATTTTCATTTAGATCTTGCCCTCTGACTTTTAAAATTTCCAATTTTTTCCTTCCCATCTAAAACCGTGACTAGTGGATAATGCAAGATCATTATATGCACTTCATATAACCTTCATGAGGGGTATTTTTGTCTATCTAATTTTCCCACTAATATATTCATCTTCTATTAAAAAATGACAAAATAATATATATATATATATATATATATATATATATATTCCCATTTACCTCTTTCTTTTTTGTTTTCACCATCCTAGAATTTACTTTTTCCATATGCATTTGTTAGGAAAGGCTTGAAGGAGTAGAATTTGAATTGATCCTGAAATAGGTTGGATGAAATGGGTTTGAATTAGTGGACCCTTTATAATAATAATAAGAAGAAGAAAATATGGTTATTGATGAATTTCATATCAAATGGAAAATTAGTTATGTTGAGAGACTTGAGTCAATTGAGCAATTAAGTGGAACGTTGTTGTCTTTCTAAGTAACTAGATTTTAGAGATTTCAAATATTTTGAAATTAAATAACGGTAAGCTAAGCTCACAAAGTCATGAATTGATCCATAAATAGAGGAGGAGTCAAGGAGTTGTTGGAGCAAGTAACTACTTGTACAAAGCATTGTAACATGATAGACTTCGGTTTGAAGAAGCAAGGACATCAATTGCAAAACATTAGCAAATCGGTGGAAAGTTTGCATGTGTTGTGTGTTTTTTAATGTTGGAAATATTATCAACAATGACCACAATCAATTAAGTTTTAAATAAAATGCTAAATACTAAAACCATATATATGGGCAAGTATACCCATTATGTAGTATAGGGAATAATAACTATCGTGTCCACAAAAACTAGCAAGTACCTTACTTTACTCTAATCTTATTAGTTAGCCGACAAGATAAACAAATAGAGTACATAACCTACTAACCTAATATACTCGAGAATAGATCAAGTTCACAAAAGAAAAGTCATAAGGATTATTAAGAAGTAAGAATAAGGAGAAAAGTCATGCAAAGAAGAAATCATCTATATCAAGTAAAGAAAATAACTTTAAATCAATTATTTCCTAATCCAAACACTGGTAGGATTACAATTGTGAATCTCACTCTCTCTTGAGTTAAGAAATTCCCATTCTTGGTCAATTAGAGAGTATTAACCTCCCCAATCAAACCTAAGAAGCATTAAGAACTAATCCAATTAAATTTGGAATAAGTAATATCCCTATCTCTAGGTGATATCACAAACCACTCGAATGCCCAGAAAAAACTAATACCCATATCTCTAGGTGACACCAAAATCTCAATGATTACTAGTTCTTCCACTTAACCTCTCTCTTGAGTTAATTAAAGAATAACAAATATTGAATTAATTAATTGGTACCACTCTCCTAACTTCATCTCTCGAATTTATTAGAAGAGAACAAATCAATTTAGTAAAATAAGTTCAAGTAATCAAATATTTGAAATTAGAGTTCAATAGATCTAAAAGGAATTCAATACAAAACCATAGACTTTAGGTTTATCCCTCAAATACAATTAAAAGTATATGAATTCAAAATTATCAAAGTAGAATACAAAGAACAATGAACGAAACAGTTCATAGACAAGAAAGCTTCATTTTTCTTCCTTGATCAACCGCCTATTCTTCTCCAAGATTTTACTTGATCCTCCTCCTCTTGATGTTTCCTTGCCTTCTCTAGGAGTTATATAGGGTTTTCGGCCACCAAAGACTAACTACTCCTAAGGTTTCCTGTCCTCCTCTATTTACATGAGTTTTTCCTTCCAAATTCTCACATAAGAAACCTTTTCCGTGTCAAATTCTTGTAACCAACTAGCCCTGATTGCTCTCTAGAAGTTGGCACTGCCTATTCACTGTTTTCTCACCAAAACCACTAGCGGTGCCATCTAAGGCCTACCAGGCAGCCCCGACTGGTCACTGCCTTAATGGCTGTGCTTTTTTCCTCCATTAGGTGGCCCTAGTTGGTTTTAATCAATCGGCGTAGCCTGAACTCTGTTTAGCCCTATTTTCCATTCGTTTTGAGGTCTTTTCACGTTCTTTCTCATATCTTTTACATTCCATAAATCCTACATAAAAAAAGGTAAAAAGGTGAGAATCAATAGTCATTTATTCATGAAATCATAACAAATATGGTATAAATAACTTAAAAAATATAAACTAAATTAATCCCTATTAGCATGCATAAATGGAAGGTAACATAAAACAGACTACAATTCTTATAGCTAAATTTAATGCTTTAATTGCAAGCATCAATAACCTAGCTAAGACAATGGATATCAAAAGGGCAAGCAAGTTAAGAGCAATGCTAGTAAAAATAAGGAAACATCCTTTAATTAAGCCCCTATTAGTTTTGACTTTAGCAATGGGAGATTTGGAAGTGGAGTGAGGGTCGATAGAAAATTAAATATGAAATTACTCAAATTAGATTTTTCCACTTTTGATGGTAATGGACCAAGAATTGGATTAGTAAATGCAAGGGGTAGCTTGAATTGTATCAAAATTCTAAAGGAAGGAAGTTAGATGTTGCTAAATTCTACCTTGCAGAAGAGCTTTTATATAGTTTCAAGGGTTCTTGAGGAATTATACATTATGAAATTCGAATCAAATTGTGTAAGGGCCATTTATAAGTAGTTTGGTAAAAGTAATAATAATGAAATGCCAAAAAAATTAGTAAAAGTAAGCAAAGAGATATAGTGGAGAAATATATTAATAAAACTGAGGAGTTATGGTTTTGTGTTATGAACCAAATGCACCAAGCCACAAAAACGGATTAAAAGAGAGAATCAAAGCCTTACTTAAAGTCTTTAACCTAATACCTTGGAGATAACTTGTAAATAATCCTTGCACCTACAGCCTATCCTCTCAACCTTAACGAAGCCATCTAAATGCACACCGTTT
Organism: Voacanga thouarsii; assembly: GCA_026120185.1. NCBI lineage: Eukaryota > Viridiplantae > Streptophyta > Magnoliopsida > Gentianales > Apocynaceae > Voacanga > Voacanga thouarsii. The sequence continues at coordinate 936,264 of JANUWF010001224.1, read as the reverse complement.
TTAGTACCTCTATTCCAACTAAAATGCTTTCCTTAACTTACTAAAATACTTTCTTCAACTTATATCTCTAGCTCAAATCCAATACCAAAACAACAAACAAGACAATCCTTTCAAAGTTTTAAACCAAAAACATCTTGATTACCTTAACGAAAATCACACTAACAAAAATTTAGAAAAAAGAGAATTAAAAGGATTATGCTTTAGGCCATGCGGAGAAAAGAATAGATTTGACCATATATGTCCTTAGAAGCAACTTAACTTTGTGTTGATGGATAATTTGGAAACTAGTGATAAGGAATTTTTCATAGATGAAAATGAGGAATCCAAAAATTCTAAAAGATTGCTCCAAATGGAGAGTGTAGAAGAAGGTTTTCGACTATCCATTACTATTTTAGTTGGAACTTTGAATTGTACTTAGAGGATTCAAGGAAAACTTAAAAATAGATAGATTTCCTATTGATTCCGGTAGTAATGGTAGTTTCATAAATATGTAGTTGATTAAAGAGTTGAAATATCAAAAAAAACCTAGTCCTAAAAGATTTGTAGTTATCAATATTGTAGATTGTACTTAAATGATTAGCAAAAAAGTGTGTAAAAGACTACGAACATGAAGGGCCTTAACTTTGAAAGTGAGGTGATTAATTTTGGGGATAGACTGGTTGAGAAAATTGAGCCAATCATATTTGACTTAAAATCTTGAAATTAACCTTTATGAAAGAAAGTAAAGAGATGACTCGATACCCTGAATATATCATTAACTTCTAAAGTTGTATTAGGAGAAACATTCGAGAAAATAATTTTACAAGACTAGTGTCACATGGTTAAGTTCATACTTGAACTTATGAAGGCCTTGTGTTGAGAACAACTTAGTCTAAACTAATTAAGTTACTCAATCACAGTCCACACGCGATTTAACAAAAACACAAATAAGAAAATACGAGACAAAACAATTAGAAATATCCGCAACACAATCCTAAGTTTTATATTAACAAGAATAAGGAATTACAAGAGTACAATGGTTTGGCCTACTCTTAACCAATCAAGCACCCTATCAAAATATCATCAAAAAAATATCAAGACATTTTCTCAAATAGGATAACTTTTAAATTCGTCATCCAAGATATGCAATTGTCTCAATTAAATCCCTTAAATATTATTTTATTCAATTTAATCTTTATAAATATGAAAATTATATTAAAGTAGTCATTCCATTAAAAAATTAACAGTCAAAGTTTAAAAAATTAAGTAAAGTTGGACAAAATTGGAATTATGCAATTATTCCAAGGGTAATTTTCAAATTCATCCTTAAAAATATATAATTGTCTTAATCAAATCCCTTAAATATTACTTTACTTAATTTAATCTTTATAAATCAGAAAAGTATATCAAAATACTCCACACAATAAATTTAAGAATAAAAAAATCAACTCTGATAATTGACTTACTTATACTTTAAACATATTACTTTTTTTTTCTTTATATTCTTTAAAATATTACCCTTATATTCTTTTTTCCCCCTTTTTTTAAGCATACTTTAATTTAATATTAGTTTGATATAGTTTTGTAGAATTTTCTATTATGATACTTTTAAAGAAATATGTTTAAATTTTAAGTAAATCAATTATTAAAGTTGTCAATCTTGAGCTTCCATCATATTTCTTCATTCTTTAATTATGAAATATAAATCAATTTATTATTTAAAATTTTTAAATAAAAAAGATTTTTTTAAAAAAAATCATATCACACTAATATTAAGTTAAAGTACGCTTAAAAAAAGAATATAAAAAGGTAATATGTTTAACGTCTAAGTAAATCAATTATTAGAGTTTGTATTTTTTTTATATTTAAATTTGTCTTGTAGAGTAATTTGATACATTTTTCATAGTTATAAATATTACATTATGTTTAAAGTATAAGTAAATCAATTATCAGAATTTGTATTTTTTATTTTTAAAATTGTATTGTAGAGTACTGTGATACACTTTTCATATATACAAGTATTAAATTGAGTAAAGTAATGTTTGAGGGATTTAATTAAGATAATTGCATATTTATGAGGACGAATTTGAAAATTACTCTTAGAGTAATTATTTATTTCCTATATTATCCAACTTTATTTGACTTTTTGAGTTTTAACCGTTAACTTTTGGATGGAATGACTACTTTGATGTACTTTTTATACTTATAAGGATTAAATTAAGTAAAATAATATTTGAGGAACTTGATTAAGACAATTGCATACTTTAGGGGATTAATTTGAAAATTACCCTCTCAAATATTTAGTAAAAATCTTGTTTATCAAAGTTTGAAATGTAACAAAGACATTTGTTAGCCCAAATAGCATACCCTTAAACTCGTAATAGCTAATGTGAGTTTTAAATGTAGTATTTGGAATATTTTTAAGAGTAATTTATATTTAAAAAATCTATCTTTTGTAAAATGTTTGGCTCCATATAACTTATCTAGTAACTTTTCAATTATGAGAAGTTGTGTTAGGAACTCCAGTCATGTATTATCATAAAACACAGCAGAAAAAAAATTGAATTCCAATCTCAAAAACGCATGTCTGTGAATAAAACGGGTAAAAGCATTGGTACAGTATTTACTTTTGCTGCGAGTAGATTTCAAAATTTTCTCCTGGATATTGATGGCGCAATCCAACAAGCCCCATAATCTTGAACGAACAAAATACTCTTATTTGGAACGTTCAAACCGAACCACTACAATTCAAGGATAGGATTGAAGGATATGATTGTCTCTAATAGAAATCCACACAAGATTTGAGCACTCACAAAGTCACTTAGTTTTGTACTAGCAAAACAATATAGCAGCTAGGGTTTTAATTAGAGAAGAGAATGGAAAAAGACCACACCCAAAACCGGTTTCTGTGTGTGTTTTTAAAGGAAAATGTTTTTCCTATTTTCTATAGGTTTTAGGATTTTAACTAATTGTAACTAGGTGCTTCAAGGTTTAATTAAATACAATTAAATCTTTAAAGTTTGTATAATCACAATTAGACTAATGAATTATAACAAATTTATAATTCACCCATAATATTATCAAATAATATATTAAGTACTCAAACCTTTATTGTTTGTGACCTATTAGGTTTTCTAGTCTATTGGTAGCAAATGAATTAATCCATTTATCTTTAGGAATAATAACCCTTGATAATTAGAATTAACTTATTAATTCTACATGATATTGATTTATTAATTCTCTAATTAATAAATCCATATTCAACAGATCATGAGCTGTATTTAGCACCATAGAATAATTAATTTAGTCCAAAAAAGCTAAACTAAGAGTCCAATGAGCTAATCCAGTTTCACCTAGGGTTTTATTTAGGTTAAACAGGAGGATAAAGATGATGTGATTTTTACTCTTCTTAGGGTTAAGAAAATAACGTTGTTTTTTCATGCTTTTGGCGTGAGAAAAAAAAAACCAGACGCCTCTTTTCACTCTCTCGAAGAAAATTCCTTAGCCCTATAAGTTGTTCACCAAACGGGATTAGGTAAGCCATATACTAGAAGATTGAGAGATTGGCGTTCATCTACATGCACAGACGGAATAGGAAGTTTGCAGGAATCGCACCAGAGGTTTCTACCAGCACACCTACCCCAATTTCATACATTTTGGTTCAGCCAATTCTGAGAACCAGGAAAAGTGGTAAAAAAAGATTTCCCTCAGAGCCCCCTAGGCCGTGACTGGCACTAGCTGAGGCCACTAGAACCGGCGTCTGCTGTGGCTTGGGATTTTCTTGTTCTTCAATTTTTCCAGTTTTTGCTTCCACTGCGTGCTTTGATTTCCCCCTTTTAGACCTTCAGTTTTAGCTTTTATTTGTACCAACATAGTTTTAGAGTCATATTTCTATAGATTTTGTTGAAAAGCTTCCAAAATTATAGGATAAGAATGTTATCATGGTATGTAGTGGTGGATAGGCTTAGTAAGCAGGGGCATTTTACAGCTCTTACACATCTATTCACAACTTAGAAAATATAGAATCTTTTATGGAAAATATTTATAAGCTATATGGTCTATTAAGCAATATTGTTTCATAAAAAGATAAGGAGGTTATCAATGGATTTTGTTAGGAATTATTCAAAATAATAATGATTGAGCCAGATATACCCTTAAATGGATAGATAAATTGAGAGATTAGATTAGTGTTTGGAAATTTAAGGTGCTTTTTTAGTCAAAGACCAAATGAATGAGTTGATTAGTTTCCCCTGGTGAAATTGTGATATATTATCACCTACTATATAGTTATTAAAATGACTATTTTTGAAACTCTCTACATGTATAAGCCTCCTATGCTAGCTCTTGGTACATATTAGCAAAGCAAAATTGCTACAGTATTGGATTATTTGTCTACATGAAGCAAAATATAAATTACTATTAGAAATTGTTATAAAGGATAGCTTAAAGAAAGTTTAGTATAGAATGAAACATTATGTAGGTAGAAATAGAGTTGAAAGGTAGTTCTAAGTTGGAGGATAAGTTTAGTTGGAATAGAAACCCCTTCAAGTAGAACTCTTTAGATGTTAGGAAAATTTTGAAGTTATTTCTAAATATTATAGATAATATATAATTATCAAGAAGGAAGAAAATGTTGCCTGTAAACTCTAATCATCCCCATTCTCTCAAATCCATCTTATTTTTAATATTAGCTTGTTGAAAAGAAATATAGGTGAAGGGACAGTCATTGATCTAGACTTAACATTGATTGGAACAATAGTCAGCTAAGACTTAAGTATATTGTAATTTTGGACAAGTATTTAGCAAAGAAAAAGAATAGACCAATTGTTCAATGGCTAGTACACTTAACTAATTTGCCTTAAGAAGAGTCCTCTTGGGAGAATGCCCGTTTTTTTTTTTTCAATAGTAATTTCTAGATTTTAAGCTTTGAGGACAAGGTTCTACTTGGAGAGCAAGCACTATGATGAATTCCAAATCAAGGGAAAAATTAAATGTGTTAAGAAACTCAAGTTGATTAAGTATTAAAGTAGAATGTTTTCATATTATTGAGTAACCAAATTTTAAAATTTTCAATCAATTAAAGTTGAATAATGATAAAGCCAAGCTAGCAGAGTCATTGCAATAGGTTAAAGAAGACCTTAATCTATAATATTCATTTAATGTTAATGTGAGAAAAGAAATATTAGATATTCTTCGTTGGTTTTAGATTTGGTACTAGTTGGCAACCCCACACTACATGCGAAGATTTTGCCTGTTGATAGGGCCTAAATTAGTTATATATTACCTAGTTATTTGAGGCCATTTTGTCATACATTTTGTGCAATAACTAATTATATTCCTTCATAATTGAGATTTTACCCTTGGAAAGGTATTTTGTACATTATTTCAGATTTTAGGGATAAAATAAGGCAAAATCATCGCTAAATAGATTAGAGGCGGCGCCAACCACGTGCTGCTGGCATGCACTTCGAGACGATGAAAAATTGGCAAATCAGGAGCTTAACAGAACATAGCCGTCACCGGTTAGGAGCCCAAAAGCGGCATCGGCTGTGACCTGGAATACTTGGCACAAAAGTTGAGAAAAATTGACAAATGGACAGAGAGACAGAATGCAACCGACGCCAGGCCTAGACAGGACAGGCGGCGCCGGTTGTGCACTGGTACAAGAGGCGATACTTCGATTTTCATGCACGTTTTTGGCAATTTTTAGAGTTTTGGTATTTTTCTACTTTTATTCGGCCATAAACTCTAAAGGGATGAATTTAGGCACTTCTAAAACCTATAAATATAGGAAAAACACAAGTCAAAAGTGAGGAATTCAAGGAGCAAAACATAAAATCACTCAAAATCAAGGTGGAATTCATCAAATCAAGGAGGATTGCACAAGAGTGTCTACGAAGGAAGAAGAAAAAGGCTTATCTATAAGTACTTTCTTTTAACTTTATTTTCTTTTCTTGAACAATGATGTATTAATTGTTTTATTGTAATTTGACATTGTTTTTAGTATTTATGATTTTTAGAGTTACTTTGATCTTTTGATTAATTGATTGTTATTCTTGGTATTTAATTACTTGTGCTGATTACGAGATTAATTTGTTGTTTCTTTGTATTAACTTGCTTGGAAAAGGGGTTAATTGCTAATAATTGGGTAATTAAAGGTTAATTAATGTCTGCCAGAATATGGATTTATTGATTAATTTCATGTTTTAAATTTGCCAGGATATGAGGATTTAATCAAGGATTCTATTTAATGCATCTTTTAGGTGAATTAGTTGAGACAGGATATGTGATGCTAATTTGTCTAGAGGATAGTGATTTCATGGATTGGAAAAGAAGTTAATCCATCTTAATCCTTCATGATGCCAAGAGAATGATTAGTTATGATAATGATTAGGTACTTTAAGGTCGTGTTTGTCAAAATAATAGTTTGAGTTACATAATTCTCCATCCTTGACATGCATATATTATTTTATTTTATTTTATTTTATTTTATTTTAATTTTTTTTCATTTTATTGAGTCAGTTCAACAATGAAAGAAAAGTGATTAATGTATACTTATTCCTTGAGGATCGATACTCGTTTTAAACCTTACACTATACTTAATGATGAGTACGTTTGCTCATATGTGTAATTTGAGGTTAACGTTTTAATTTAAACTTGATTGGGAATGTACTTATTTTTATATGATTTTTATACCCAAATTTGAACACATCAAGTTTTTGGCGCTGTTGTTAGGGAACAATATCATGAAAGCTTGGATTTTGTTGATTTAACCATGTAAATATGTAAATATGTAAATTTGTACAATTGTTCTTTTTACAAAAAAGTGCCATTTTTTGTATCTTATGTATCTTTGTAATCTAATTTATTAACTTTAACTGATGTTTAATTGACTAATTTATTCTTTTAATTTTGTTTGAATTGTGAATTCTGTTATCTAACTTTATTCTTGTCTTTTCTAGGTGTTAGCCTTGGTACATGACCCAACGATCTAAAAGCGATATAGTAGATTTTGATCCTGAAATCGAAAGGACGTTGTCAAAAATCCGCCGAACAGTAAAAAAGAACTTACTCGTAGACATGGACGGTGCTCAAAACAAAAATGCTGGAAACAACAGGAGGATGATGGATGACTTTGTGAAACCTGCAATCTCGGGTATAGGTTCGAGTATCACTGACCTAGGGTGGATGCGAATAATTTTGAAATAAAGCCCAATATCATCCAGATGGTCCGAAATATAGTCCAATTTGATGGGCTACCTGAAGAAGATCCCAATGCCCACCTAGCTAGTTTCCTTGAAATTTGTGATACTTTTAAGATGAATGGTGTTTCTGAAGATACCATAAAACTAAGACTTTTTCCTTTTTCTTTGAGAGATAGAGCCAAATCCTGATTAAAGTCTTTACCCACAAGTTCCATCACCACTTGGAATGTCCCAGCTGAAAAATTCCTTGCCAAATATTTTCCTCCAGCTAGGACATCCAAACTCATAAATGAAATTTTTGCCTTCCAATAATTAGATTCTGAACCTTTGTATGAAAGTTGGGAGAGGTTCAAGGAGATGTTGAGAAAGTGCCCACACCACGGATTTGAGTTAGGAATGCAGATGCTCATCTTTCTTTATGGCCTTACGTTTGTAACACGACAAGTGGTGGACTCTTCTGCAGGGGGTTCCATCAATCATAAGACATCGAAACAGGTATTCGATCTCATTGAAAATTTAGTTTCTAATAACTATTCTTGGGGAAATGCAAGGTCTAGAGTTCATGTGCAAGGAGTGCACAAAATGGATGTTGTGGCAGCTTTAGAAGCTAAGGTGGAAGCTTTAACTCAAAAGATGGAACACATGGTGATGCGTCAAGGTCAAGTGCTAAATGTAAGTTGTGATTTCTGTGGAAAAGGGCACCCAAATTATGAGTGCCAAAATATGGGTTCACTCCAAGAAACCACGGAACAAACAGTCTTTGCAGGTAATGGCCGTCTAGGTAACAATCCCTATAGCTCTACTTATAATCCTAGTTGGAGAAATCACCCTAACTTCTCTTGGAGCAATGCAAACCAACCTAGGCAGGGCTTTTTCAACTTTGGGGGAAATCAAAGGAATCAACCTCCTTTGAACAACAATTCAGCACCTTTCAAGCCACCATTGGAGGAATTAATTGGTTAATTGGTAAGTACAACGGAGACTAAATTCCAAGGGGTTGATGCTACAACAAGGAACTTAGAGGCCTCCATACGCAACTTGGAGAGCCAAATTAGCCAACTGGCTAAATTACTTAGGAATCGTCAAGCAGGGACATTACCAAGGAACACCGAAGACAATCCACATGATCAAGGCCGTGGAAAGCATTAAAGTCTTTCTTGCTTTAAGTTTTTGTGATTTGGAACAATTTTTTTATTTTCTTTATTTTTTTTTCATTTTTTTTATTTCTTTATAAATTGAATTTCATTATCCACCACTGCTGTGTGTTCATTATTTTTATTCCGTTTAAAAAAAATCAGAGCTCGGACAGATTAGAGGCTGCACCGACCAGGCCCGGAACTGGTGCCAGCTCCTGTCGCGAGAAGCACTAAAAATAGGCCAATTTGGCCATTTTTTTTTTTTTTATCAAACTCTCCAACTCCCTCTCAAATTCTTTCTAACCCATGCCGGCTCCACATCCTAAACCTTTTAAAATTTGATTTTTCACCTTCCAAACACTTCTAGAGTATCAATCTATCATTCTTTTGTTGATTCTACGGATCAAAATCCTCAAAATCTTCTGTTTTTCACAAAAACACAATCTTCAATCTGCCTTCAAAAAGCTTTGATTTCTAAAAAAAGGATGCATATTTTGCTTGCCCATGCATAGGAGAACATAAAGGTACGTTTTTTCTTGAATTCCCACAGTTAAAATGCTGTAGGTAAATTTTTATAATTTTAGGTATATTTTTTGCCGAAATTTGGGATATTTAATGTTCTCTTGCAGTGTGAATCAATTTGTGAGCTTCATGACATTGGATATATTATGAGTTGATGATTCTTGAGAAGTTTATTCATTCACATGATCATTTGTGTATTCGCTTAAAGGTATGATTATGGCTATTACAATGATTGAGTAACTAGTTGCACATTGGCCTTGAATTATCTTACACTTGATCACTATAATGCCATGATGATTCCATAATTCACATAATCATGTTATGAGCATCTAGATACATTGGGTTTGTTCAGCACATTTACGCTTTCCAGTGAGATATTATGCTTATTTTTACAGGTTGTGTGAAAATTGTGGTGGATTGATTGGAGGAGGTTAAATTAGTTATTGTGTTGGTGAGAGGTATACTTTAAGGAGTTTGGGAATTGTGGTGTGAGCTAGTTGAGAGTTGAGTGTGGTGTTGTGCGTTGTATTTGAAAAAGGGGAGACTATATTCTTCTGAAATCTTTGAGCTTCCTAGTACTTATACTCCTATCTTCACTACTATCTCCTTCCTAATATGTCTAGAGCACAGGGCCAATCATCCAAAAAGGCTAGAGCTTCTTCTTCCTCAACCCCTTCATCTATAGACCCCATGTTCCTCAGGCCAGCAGATTTCATTGATCCATCCTATGAGGAGTGGTACAATAGGAGGTCCTCAAATAAGATTATCGTGGAGCGTACCTTTGCACCTACCCTAGACTATGCCCTTAAACTAGGAATGATGTTTAGGAGACTAGGGTGGAGACCTATAGTACAGCTTAAGGGAGATTATTGTTTGGTGCTCATAAAATAATTTTATGCTAACATGGTTGCAAAGGATAATAACCATCTTCCACACATTGAGACACAAGTGAAGGGAACTCCCATTTTCATCACAAGAAACCATTTAGCCACTCTTCTCCATGTGTATGATGATGATTCTTGGCTAGGGATAGATACCAATCATCAAAAGATTCTTTCTGACCCTAATTGGGATGCCAGTGGAACTAGAGCTACTCTAGGGTTGCGCAAGAAAAATGCTTTCCAAGCCAACAGCTTCTACTCTAACAATGATCTTACTACCAACTTTCGGGCTCTAGTATACATGTTTGCTTTTAATGTCGTACCTTGAGCCAGTGGATTCAATGAGACACGCACTATTGATACGTACATCTTGCATAGGATGATGACCACTCAGCCTATCCCTCTTGCCCCATTGATCATAAATCCATTAGGGATGTGGTTCATCATCGTCTCTCTACCAAAGCCTTCGTCTTTCCTCTAGTAATCATGAAAATTCTGAGAGATTTTGGTATTAGTACTGAGGGAGAATTGACTGAGACTACCACTGAGCATGACCTGGTCACGGAGCAAACGTTGATGAGCTGTGGGTACAAATATAGCCAGGAGATGAAGAAATGACTAACTCCCTATGAGGTGAAGTATCTCGGACAAGTTCAGCCACCACCTGTAGAGGGGCAGCACCCACCGCCACCATCACGAGCACAAGCCAGTAGTTCACAGTCCTAACCAAGGACTGACTTTGAGACCGCGGTGATAGGACAGCCAGCTCAGCAGACGGAGATGTTGCTACACATGCGAGACGCCATTGATGACATTACCCGGAGGCAGACTATTTAAGAGCAGCAATGGGCTCAGTGGATGCAGCGTTTTTCAGGACCGCATGGCGGTGATGGCACTTTAGCACATAATGATGATGATAATGATGATGGGGAGGACAGAGATGATTTTTCTGCACTTGTTCCTACTTGTCACTTTCTTTTTCTTATATATTTTCATGACTTTTCTAGTTATCTCTTGTACTTTTCTTTTTTGTACTAATTTCTTTACTTTTTGCTTGTTTTTCTTTTCTAATTTTTATGCTTTGGTGTTTCTTTGGTGTATTTTTCTTTCTAAGTACTTTAACAATGCTCCTTTCTGCTAGAATTCAACTCTTTTGTAGGAGAATGCACAATGCCATGGAAGTATTTTCTTTCTTCTCTTTTTCCCTTTATTTTTGGTCTCGTGGCAATATTTCCTTACTCTATTTGTTTGGCCATTGAAGATAATGTCCAGTTTAAGTGTGGGGGAGTGGTTAGAATGGGAATTCTTCTATACTTCATTCTTCTTGAAATTCTTTGAACCTTTTGAGCAAATTTTTCAATTTTTCTGATTTTTTTGAGCTTTCAAAATGTATTTTTAATGCATATCTTTGTGCTAGATCATAGAGCATATGTTCTATATCATTTGTGACTTATGCAGGACTTTTTGCACGCACTTGGATTAAGTAGTTCTTGATCAAATACTTTACATTATTCTTAAACTTGTTTTTCTGCTAAAATTCATTGAGCATTCTATAACTTACTTGAATACTTCTCGAGGCAAAATAAGAAAGACATTCATGATTTAACTTAGGGATGACAGTAATAAGCCTTCTTTAGATAGATTGAGCTTTTCAAGCCTACCTATTTTATACTATTCCTAGTGCATATTTTGAGCCTAAATTGTTAATTTTTTTTTCTTAAACCCGTTATCATACTTTGTCCATTACTTCTTTGTGAGAGTTTGATTTACATTCCAAATCTTTGGTTGTTTTTTATGGATAAAAGTACAAGTAGAAGAATTATAAGGGAGAATGCTTGCGTAAATGTCATGACTTGTTACTTTCAGTCATACATCATGTGTTGAGTTGGAATTGTAAAAGAAGAAAGGAGAAAGAAAAAGAAAGATTGAGAAAAACAAAAAGCTGCTAGAAAATGTTGAAAGAAAAAACTGAGAAACAAACAAAATCAGCATTTGAAAAGAAGAGAAAAAGAAAAGAAAGCTGAAAGAAAAACAAGAAGAGCACAGGAAAAATGTTGGTTGAGTTGGAATAAGATTTGTTGAAATTTTGATGATCTTGTGTAATATGATTGATGAGTTGAGAACTATTGATAAAAAGAATGCAAGATTTTCTTGAACTGTAATATGAATGCTATACAAGGTTATGAGTTTTTTATTAGTTTTGTGATAGGAGAGCAAGAAAAGTTTGGAATCTATTGGTACATTTTGTATATCCTTTTCTTGCAAACTCTCATCTTCTTTGATATTTAATTTTCCTATATCTATCGTTTGACCGCTACATTACAAACCCTTTAGCCTTACATTACAAGTTTAAAAGTCCTACTTAACCTAAGTAGAATTATGATATGTCTCGGATTAGTGGAGAGAGTGTATGAAAAGTAAGCGTATGAATGCATATTTTTTTTAACTAAATTCTTTCCAATAGTTTGAGAAGGATGTTAAGTGTTAGGATGGTTCTACTAGTCATTCTTCACTTACACAAGTCTTGCATTTGTTATGAAAGGTATAGTAGCATATGTTTTGTTGTCTTGAATAAAGAAAGCATTAGAAATATGATTTTGAAATTGATTAAGCGCTTTTGTGAAAACTTGTGTTTTTCTACTTGTCTTTGATACTTTGCTTGAGGACAAGCAAAGAGCTAAGTGTGAGGGAATGTGATAGGACTTAAATTAGTCATATATTTTCTAGTTATTTGAGGCTATTTTGTGCAATAACTGGTCATATTCCTTCATATTTGATATTTTACCCAAGAAAAGGTATTTTGTGTATTATTTCAGATTTTAGGGGTAAAATAAGGTAAAATTATCACTAAACAGACTAGAGGCAGCGCCGGCCAGGACAGGAGAGGCGACGCCGGCCACGTTCTGCTAGCACGCACTTCGAGATGATAAAAAATCGATGAATCAGGAGCTGAACAGAATACAGCCAGCGCCGGTTGGGAGCCCAGAGGTGGAGCCGGCTGTGACCTGGAATAGTTGGCACGAAAATAAAAAAAATCAACGAATGGACAGAGAGACAGAATACAACTGGCACCGGCCCTAGGCAGGACAGGCGGCGCCAGCTGTGCACTGGTACAAGAGGCAGTGCCTCGATTTTCATGCACATTTTTGGCAATTTTCAGGGTTTTGGTATTTTCCTACTTCTATTCGGCCAGAAACCCTAGAGAGATGAATTTAAGCACTTCTAAAGCCTATAAATAGAGGAAAAACACAAGTCAAAAGTGAGGAATTTAAGGAGCAAAACACAAAATCACTCAAAATCAATGAGGAATTCATCAAATCAATGAGAATTATATAAGAGAGTCTACGAAGGAAGAAGAAGGAGGCTTATCTATGAGTGCTTTCTTTTAACTTTGTTTTCTTTTCTTGAACAATGATGTATTAATTATTTTATTGTAATTTGACATTGTTTTTAGTATTCATGATTTTTAGAGTTACTTTGATCTTTTGATTAATTGGTTGATATTCTTGGTATTTAATTACTTATGTTGATTACGAGATTAATTTGTTATTTTTTTCTATTAACTTGCTTGGAAAAGGGGTTAATAGTGGTCTCAATTCACTAATTTCATATTTGTTGTCTATTAACTTGCTTGGAAAAAGGGTTAATTGTTAAGAACTGGGTAATTAAAGGTTAATTAATGTCTGCCATGATATGGATTCATTGGTTAATTTCATGTTTTAAATTTTCCAGGATATGGGGATTTAATCAAGGATTGTGTTTAATGCATCTTTTAGGTGAATTAGTTGAGACAAGATATGTGATGCTAATTTGTCTAAAAGATAGTGATTTCATGGATTGGAAAAGAAGTGAATCTATCTTAATCCTTCATGATGCCAAGAGAATGATTAGTTATGATAATGATTTGGTACTTTAAGGTCGTGTTTATCAAAATAATGGTTTGAGTTACATAATTCTCCATAATTGACGTGTATATATTCTTTTATTTTATTTTATTTTATTTTATTTTTATTCTTTTTCACTTTATTGAGTCGGTTTAATAATGAAAGAAAAATGATTAATGCATACTTGTTCCTTGAGGATCGATACTCGTTTTAAACCATATTCTATGCTTAATGATGAGTACACTTGCTCATATGTGTAATTTGGGGTTAACGTTTTAATTTGAACTTGATTGGGAATGTGTTTATTTTTATATGATTTTTATACCCAAATTCGAATACATCACCTGTTAATTAGATATAATTTTATAAATATTTGATTTAATAAACTCTAAAAAGATATACTATGTAATACCCTGCATTTTTGAATTTCAGATGGTTACTATTTTTGATAAAATAAGAATTTGTACCAGTGGCCAAAACAAGAAATGGTTAGTATAATAAAATGAACATCTTGGTGTAATAAAAATATCTAGGGGTATTATTGGAATATTAAAATTTACAGGGATCTAGATGGAATTTTCAGATTTGTTCTGCTCGTACTCTAAGTATTCAGATTGTGACTATTTTTAGTAGAGTGAGAGTTTAGGGATACGCTCAGAACAAAAAATGAACAATTTGAAGAGACGGACGTTTTGGTATAACCCGAGCTCTCAGTGGCATCGTCATAATTTTGACCGTGATCGGGGTTTTGACCGCAAATTGAAAAGAGTTGTGAAAAAATTGAGAACTTTAGTTCCTACCATTGAATTCAGTAAAATTTATAGATTCCATTAGTAGAATAAAATATTTTCTCGATATGGACCAAAATTATAGTTATTTTTTTAAGAAATTCTAAAATGCTGTCGAAATAGAAACAAGTGACGTAACATGATTGATGGATGGGAATAAGTGTCAAAATACCATTGGATGAGTGAAATGTATATGGGATTATTAAATTACAAAAGCTTGTTGAATAAGCTTAAGAAATAAATAAGCATAATAGGGAAAAATAAGGAAAGTCATGATAGCCCATAATAGCATTCAATTTCTCTTGACTTTGTGACCAAAATTGGTCAGAAGTAAGACCATAATGGTAGTGGGCAGTAAGGAAATTCGTCCAAGAGAAGAACAAAAAGGAGAAGAGGAAGAAAAGAAAGGAAAAGGAAAGAAAAGATAGAAAAAAAGGGAAAAAGAGAGAGAAGAAGAGTTCTTGGAGAGAAAAAGGGAAACTTGAAGTACTTTTCAGCCAAATCAAGCTGCAAACAAGGTAAACATTCAAGCTTCAAGAATTAAAATTGTAGATTAAAGCATGAGGATTATTTTGATATAAATTTTGTTGAAAAATTCATGCTATTTATGAATCTTTCTCAAGCATATAAGTTTGTTTGTGAGTTTGTGTGTGTTATGTGTGTGTCGGTTGGTGAGGAGGTTTTTATGCTATATTTTATATGGTGATTAAATGTGTTTAATGGTAGTTTTATTAGTAGTTCATAGTGTTGGAACATATGCCCCAAATGTACTATGTATTTCTATATTTTGAAAATTAATAAAAGTTTCATTCATTAATGGTTGTTTGTTTACATATATTCGCACATTAAAGGTCTAAATATGTTAGTAAGTAATCTTCGTGACTGGGTCGTACTTTCACAGTAAGGCGTAGATTATGGACTACTAGCACATAATCGAAAATTTTTTCTTGATTGATTGATGAAGTTGGGCATTTTATCCAGGTTTAGATCATTACACTATAGCTTCTAAATGGGGAATGGTCTACCTTTAACCAGTGAGTAGTCCACTCGCACCAATAGTGTAAGCGTATGTGGAATACGTAGAATTTGACCACACAATAATAATCTTTAGTAAAGTATTAAAATAAAAAAAAAAGTTTGGTTTACGCAGCTACTATGTGGACGAATACCCTAAGACTTGAGTATAAGTTGGTGGTTTGGTGAAGTTAGACTTGTACACTTTGATGTATATTAGGTAAGGTCTCATTGCAAGGCCAATAACCTTGTACGTTAGGTGTATGACTTTAGTTAATTAAGACAGACTTATACAATAGAGTTTCTATACTTCATTACATCAAGAAATCACCCCCCTGTAATTGTCCAGGATAATCTAATAATCTAGGGCCCTAGGAAACGTGACTAAGTATGTATGCTTTATGGGTAGCTCTTTGAGAAAAGTTGGTACATACTGAAAATCATGGATTATCGGACTAATCATCAAAGGATGGTAGATATCATTGAGAAATGTATTAGTACTATTTTCCTACTCAATGACGGGTGTTATGTAGAGGAGTATTTTCGTCATTACACTTGTAGGTCAGAGATATTGCACTGGCAATATTATTCTCGGGGTCAATATTTCTATATGATGATAAATGAAATATTTAAAATGATTAAAATATAGCTATTTGTTAGCAGGGATATTATGGTCATTTTAGTAGCCAAAAATAATATGCCTTTTAGTCTCCAAAGTAACTCAAATAACCTTAATAAATTTATTTACTATATGAGCTTATTAAGTGACTTTATTATTGGAAGAATTATTCTAAGAAACTAATTACTTATTTATTTGGGCTAGAATAATTACTTGGGCCAATTTAATTAATTTATTTATTAATTAACTATCTTGAATAATTTTATATTATGCCCAAGTAGTTTAATTAACTAATAAAAGAACTAATTTAATTTATTTATTTATAATTAATTATCCTGGATAATTATTTATTGGGCCTAAGTGGATTAATTAATTAATAAGAGAGCTATTTAATTAGCCATTGGACTAATTAAGAGAGCATAGCCTATCAAAGTTTTGATGGAAGCCGCCATGTAAAAAGATAAAAAAGAGGAAAAAGGAAACAAAAGAAATATCGGTGGCTAGTTTTTGTTTCTAAAAAGAAAAAGGGAAGCTAATATTATGAATAGCCATCTCGTGTGCTTTTGTGTAGGTTGACCAAATCAAAAGTAAAAAGTAGTGTTTTCGGTTTTTCCAGTAGAAAAATAGCCTCCGTTTTTTTCTTTTTGGGTTTCCTTCGTTTTTTTTTCCCCTTAACGTTTAGCTCTTCTGTTTTATTCCAATTTTCTTCACCCTAATTCTAATTTCATAAGTAGAGGTCCATAGTGGTTAGCGAATATTCTGGAAGATTAGGAGCTAGCAAACATGGTAAGTGTTTGATGCGAATGAGCTGACAGTTAGCTAGTGTCCCTGCGGAACAAGTAGACGTTCCTATTCAACAAGCGCCGTCGAACCCAAATCTAACTCCGGTTATTAAAGTTAATGCCCTAGAAGTAAATATTCCTAGACTTTGGCTCAAGAAAAATTTTAATTTACTGTCTTCCGCTACGTATTTATTTTTCCCGCGATCCTTCACATTGCTGCACAAGAATCATATGAAATAGGAAGGAAAACTAGACAAATTGTTAAAGGAAAATGAATGGTTATTGTTGTTGTTTGTGAATGTTAAATTTCGTATTGGAAAAATATGATTTTGCTGAGCTAAATATGTCTAAAAATCAGAGATATGAAGGTTTTTTTAATAACATTTGAGTAGGATTAAGTGTTATATAAGTGTTTGGATTGAAGGAGAATGAATTGGTGATGTTATTTGATGAAGGAAATGAAGAAACATGAAAAGCTGAGAGTTGTTTTGCCTCAGCAGTGTGTCACGGCTTAGAGGCTATCTAAGTGAAGTTCATAATCATAAAGTTGGAGATCTTATGAGAATTTTGATATAAAATAAAACTTAATCAAAATTGTGGATCAAAAGTTACATTAAAAACAAAATCGGGTGTTAAAGCTGAAAAATTCCAACTTTTGTGTGAATGAAATTCAAGGAATTGAATTTGTTTGCATTATTGGAAGAATGAAAGGATGAAAGACCATATGAATACCTTAAATTATGTGTAGAAAAGGATGGAGAAGTGGATAATGGATTTTGGTTATTATGGAAAGACTATTCCATTATATTTGGAAATAGACAAAATGAGAAATAAATTATTCTCATTTTACTCTAGAATCCATTATCCTAGATTTAATTACTAAGTTGAGAATGAAATGACTTATATAGGTTTTCCCACGTCAAAAACTTGAGAGAAAGCTAGAAATGTTACATTTACGGCTATTTGATATAGGGCACGAGTTGAGTCCCACTTATTTTATAAACTTTGTTTTATACTAGTGAAATTATGATTTATTGAAGAAATGGTCTATGAATCCTTTTGGTTTCTCTAAACCAATAAATGGTTTCTCTGAGAAAGATATGATGTCATGCCGTGATTGGATTTAAATGGAATTATTCATAATTAGTGAATAATTTTCCTAAAGCCTCTTTATGACAAGGTTAATGGACCTTTATGTTTTATTGAGAAAAATATAGTTTCTCTGAACGGGAAATTATTGAAGATTTTAGGAAATGGTATTTTCTATAAGGAATTTTGGATCCTTTAAATTATGAATAATTTCTCGATATAAATATATACCTGAAAGGCTTTCTTCTCATTAATTATGAGACGAAATAATGTTTTATTCTGAAAAAGCATAGTTCCTTTTTATGGAAAGGATTTCTGGGAAAATGTGAATTACAAATTTTATAGAAGCATAATTGGAATTTCTTGAATTAATCCTTCTTTTAGGGATAAAATTTTGGAATTCCTAAATAAAACTCCTGTTGGAATCAGGTATTCTTCAAAAGACGAAAATAACTTTGGAAACTCATTTTATTGTACAAAAAGGACTTTTATCCTTTTTCGCTACTGTTTTGAAAAATAATCTCTCGGTATGAGATTAACTTGTGGAAATGATATTTTGGCCTTAAAAATATTTTATTGGTATTCCTTCAAGAATGGGTATTTATCTAGCCTTATGAGCCAGTGGAATTGGGCTGGTCTTGTGAATCAGTGAAAACGTTGAGTATTCAATAAGAGTCGACCTTTGTACTAGCTCACGCTAGAGGTAGATGACTCCAAGTAACCCGATCAGTTCTGGAAAATTGTCTTAATCTAAATGGGGTGATAGGACATTGGAAAACGGTTGAGGACTTACCAGATGGGTTGGTAAGTGCCTAGTTGACCCCTTGCTTCCTCTCGTGTGAGGAACGATGCGAGTATGGGTCCCCGTATGTAAGAAAGTAATAAATTATAACTCATACCCCCTCTCACGTGAGGAATGGATAGTTTTCTAAAGGCATATGAATCAAATTAATTAGTTAGAGTATGCTGACATTTATCTCTCCAGCAATGCACAGTTGAGTACTATAGGCTTATGTCCTTAGTGTTGTTAGTGTTATGCCCTAGAGGCAATTACTTGTACATTGTATATGACACATTTTATTTTAATAAAATGCATCATTTATCTTACAATTTATTTTGTTTAGTTTTATGTAATATAACTATTAGATAAAGTCCCTAGTACAACACTGTGTTAAGGAAATCATGATATGAAATTCCTACTATACTGTATAATGTTAGTACTTAAATAATCCCTAGTCGTAGTATCAATGAGACAGGACATCATTAATGCATTAAGACTAGCATGTGTTAGACTTGCTGATTTGATCAGGCGGTTGTTCTTATATCCGTGAGTATTGAGATACTCAAAGTTAATACATGGATGCTTGTTAATGGAACAAGTACATTGGATGACCTAACTATGAGATAATCACATGGATAACTATTTAGTGCCAGTGATATAATCTCAACATAGCAAACGTGCAAGTATCTTTAGACTTGAGATCTCCAAAGTACTTTGTTTGCTGAGCATTGTGCTTTGATTCCAATCTCTAGAGTCAGATCAAGGGCCGCCTATGGGATGGATATTAGGTACATTGTGAGGTAAACGAAAGTAGTTGAAAGAGTCAATAAAGGATTCACCACTCCTAATAGTAGGAGCGAATATCTCATGGCCACTTGTAGGAATTATTACTCGAGAAGTCCTTGGCCAAGACGTCTGTGTATTAGAAACAGTTCCAATTGATACACATCTAGAGTAATAGGTTTCTGGTACAAGTACTATTATATTCGGGCCAGAATTAATATATTCTGGAGGGAGTTGGTACTAATTCCATACTCCAAACTGAATGAGATATTATATGGTGAAAGGAGTTAATTGCATTCTAGTTTGTTATTAAAGGGTTTATGTCAAGTCACTTAACTTCTTGGACTCTTAGGTGGTTATGAGGTGTTACTAGATACCGCTCATGATTTGGGAATATTGGTTTATTAATTGATGAATTAATAAACCAATCCTAATTAGAATTGATATAATTAATTCTAATTAATTATGGATTATTAATCTCAAAGATGTTTGAATTAATTCATGTTCACTACCAATTGACTGGGAAACCTAATAGGTGACACACAATAGATGATTATATATTCAAGATGTTATTTGATAACATAGTGGGGTTAATTGCGAGAAAGAGAAGTAGTTATGGCTAAATTATAATTAGTTATAATTTATGGACTAAATTGTAATTGAGATAACTTGATGATTCCAATTACAATTAGAGAATTCTCAAATGGAGTGTTTTACGGAGGGTTTTTCGTGTTCTATAGGATAGACACACGATACCTATTTTGTGTTAGCAACACAACGGCAACAAGACTCTCCTAAAAACCCTTCTTCTTCTTCTTCTTCTTCTTCTTCTTCTTCTTCTTCTTCTTCTTCTCTCTATCTCATTTTTGCTGAAAAACAAGAGGAACCCTAGCCGCCACTTAGTTTTTCTGCTATCATAGAAAACTTCGTGCTTGAGTGTGATCCTCCATGTGGATTTCTGTTAGAGATAATCATACACTGTGATTATAGTGGTTGGATGTTCAACTCTTGTGGTGTTTGATCAAGAGGATATTGGATTGTATGCCCTCTTAGACTAGGTTTCTGATGTAAAATCGAATATTTTAATAAAAGAATTTATTTTCAGAATTTGTTTGTAAATTTACTTTTTGTTTGTACACAATTTTCTTTTGGAACAGACCCATTGTGTTTAAATAAGTGATCCATGTGAATGGTAATCTTTCACAGTAAGGTATGGATCACGGGTTATTTAACACATAAACATTTGTTCTTAACCTATTGATGAGATTGGGAACTTCATCATATTTAGGTTATTATGTTATGAATTCCAAATGGGGAATGACTTACCTTTAGCCAGTGAGTAGTCCACTCACTTCATGACATAAGCGTATTTCGAATACGTAGGACATGACCTGTAGTACTGGTTTCTAAAAGTACTATATCATAGAAACCTAGACTACTACCGCTACAGCGTGGACTAGTACTCTACGACTTGAGTATGAGTTGGTGGTCTGGCGAAGCTGGAAGCATATACTTTGATTTGCTATAGTTGAGGTTCTATCGTAGAGCCAATATACTTGCATGTTGGGTATGTGTGACTAGTTAGTTAAGACAGACTTATACAAGATAGTTTCTGCACTATATCGCCCCTTGTAGTTGTCCGAATGGTCTAAAATGTCCAGGGTCCTGGGAAACATGACTTGGATGTTTGCTTTAGGGTAGCTCCCTTGGAAAGCGGAAACACTTCAAGAAGTCGTGGATCATTAGACTAGAAGCCTAAGGATGGTAGATGTCATTTAGAGGGGTGTTAGTACACTTCTTCCTCTCTAAATGTACGGCGATGTGTAGAGGGGTATTTTAGTCATTTCACCTGTAGGTCGGAGACTTTGCTAATGCAGCATTTTCCTTGGGGTCAATATTTTCTTATGGTGATATTAGGAAATATTTAAAATGTAAAATACAGCTATTTATATATAGCAGGGGTATTTTGGTCATTTTAGCAGCCAAGGCGATGTGTCTTTTTAGTCCTCGGAATAGCTCGAAAGTCCTAACTAATTTTGGGTTGAGGAATTGGTCTCAGTTCAAGAGAATTTTATTTTATTTTATTTTATTCAAGAAGTCTAATTTATTATTGGATTGGAATAAAATAAATAAATTAATTAAAATAGGAGTTGAGAGAAATCAATTATCTAGTTTAATTAGTTAATTAATTATTCAGGACTTAGGTCCAGTATGAATGATTAAGAAATTAACCTGGGCTTAAACTAGGGAAAATAATTAATGTTTAATTATTTATTGAGTTATTTATATAGGCTCAAGAAATAAATAATTAAAAATTAATTATTTTGGTTTATTTGGGCTCATTAATTATTTATTGGGTTATTTATGTAAGCCCGAGAAATAAATAATTAATGTTTATTATTTTGGGTCCAAGAAAAATAATAAATATTTTTCTGGCCCAATAGCTTGGACCTTAGGGTTTTTTCAGATACGGTTAAGAGGAGTTTAAGGTTAGGTTAAACTAATTCTCAGGATAACATCCGGGTGTTTTGAAATCCCGAAAATATGTTTATCAGATAATGAGAAACCCAGTTTTGGCTAACTAATAAACTAGTCTCTGGTAGAAAATAAACCCTAATCTCCCTAACCTTACAGAGAACTCACGTCTCCCTTTTTCTTGTTGTTCTTCTTGGACTTTGCTAACCAATAGCAAGTGAACCAAGGGGAATTGAGACTGTTCCTCTTCACCATAGTGTTCACCGACTAGAGTATAGGCAGAGGAATATTCCGAGAGTTGGAAAGCTTGGCGTTGATGCAAACAAGGCGAAGTAGGAGGCTAGCGGGTGTTCAACCGGAAGCTTCTTCAAGTGGGCGACGCGAGGCGATTCCAGTCATTCAATCCACTCCTACTCAACCTAGAAGGGTTAAGGAGCGCAAATGTATGATCTTTACGCTTCCGTATGGCCTTAAAGGCTTGGTTATATTTTTCTCTGTTTGTTTTTTTAAACCGTGCATGCTCCCCTGTTTTCGTCTCCCTCAGAGGATTGCTGGATCGTGCCTCAGACTTGAAGAAGAAAATTTTGATTTTTCAGCCGCACAAAGAAAGGTAAAGTTGTTACCTTTGTTCTCTATATGTCTTGTTCTCCACACGTATGCAAATCCTAGGATGGTATCTCGTTCTTATTTTTTCGTTGCGCCATATATGATATGTGTGAGAGATATCCAACAAGTGCAACAAGACTGTGATGCCGAAGGCGAAGCCTTGTGAGCTTTGCACGCAAGCCGACCTTCTTTTAAGAGAAGTGTTTGCATTTCTAAGATTAGGGCAATGACTCTGAAATAAAACATGGTTTTCCACAAATAATCAAATTTTGAATAAGCTCTTTCTTAGAGAGTTTTACAATTGTTTTCAGTAGAAAATGCAATGCTTTCCTAAAATAGTTTTATAAAGTTACGGCTAATAACATATTTATCTGTTTGTTTGTAAATCACACACGAGATTCACTGGGTTATTTTTCACTCGCACGTGTATTATTTCTCTTAAAATTTTAAGGATTAGAGGCATAGTAAAAGCACAGTAGACTCTTAGAGGCTCATGCTACATCTTGGATCTATTACACCCTTGAGTATATGTATTAGAAATCAGATTTTATGTACTTTCCTATATTCAATAAAGGTAATTTTGGAAAATTTTCACTACCTAGTGAAATTTGTTATAAAGACCTTTTGTTTGACCAATCAGACGAGAGCGACATCCTATAAATTGAAGCCCGCTACGCTATAGAATTGTGGGGTGTTACATAATACATGTTAATTACATCAAGTACATCTAATAATTTGTAGTATAAAACTCTCTTTCTTATAAATATTGAAGAAATTTATTTTATTTTTTATAAAATATTTAGAAAAAGTAAAAACCAAAGCAATTCACTCTTTTTGTACTTTTTTTTTTAATAAACATTGTGTTGTTTACTATTCTTTTTATTTCTAACATTATTTAATTTTTGTGACAAAATTACTTATAGTTTAATAAATTTATCACACCCATCACTTTTCACACATCTTTAAACCACATCCATCTTTAAAGTGAAGTTGTAAAAAATGCCACAAAAATGTGAAATGAAGTATTATGTGTGAAGTGAGGTATTATAATATGATTATGTTTATGTATGCTGATAAATCTAGAAGCAACATAAGATTAAATCAAAATATAATTAATTGAATGTTTATTTTCCCAAAAAAAAGGTGAAACAAGGATTTGACAATTAAAAAATATAAATTGGAGTCAATATTTTACGCTTAATATCCAAATAAATACATAATATTGCTACATTTTTAAAAGTAGATATTTTAACTTCTCCACATCTCCAACATAGGTTCTTGAAGTACACTTACATAACTTACAATTATGCACATTGGTATTTCCCCAGCCAGTTTCTATTGGAAAAACCTATCATTCCACACAATAGATTTCAAACTCATGCTTCAATATTATAAGTAGCAGACCTAATTTTGTTCTCCTTTATATGAAATGCAATACAAAAATAACATAAGAAGAGAAGAAAAAAGTGCACAGGAGATGTTGATAGCTACTACTAAAAAAATCCAATAAAATCTATTGTCAATTAGTAAAACTTGTTTTAGTTAGATGCTGAACCATTTTCAATTTTCATCTACATATCAAAATCAATTAAAAAGCCTATTTTGCTCAATCTAAAATGTCCATTTGAAAAGATCAAGTGAAATTGAAAACATTAACATAAGAACAAAAATAGAGATTATAATGTCAAGGTGTAATAGAATTACAACAAACAATAGTACTATAACTAGAGAAAATTTAGCAAACTAAAGATAATGAAAGCTAAAATGTCTCCATCTCTATCAACACAAAACTTAGATGAATATGAACATCTCTCTTCCTTTAGAAAAATGCATTTTAGGGC
Source organism: Voacanga thouarsii (assembly GCA_026120185.1). Classification (NCBI taxonomy): domain Eukaryota; kingdom Viridiplantae; phylum Streptophyta; class Magnoliopsida; order Gentianales; family Apocynaceae; genus Voacanga; species Voacanga thouarsii. The sequence continues at coordinate 911,879 of JANUWF010001224.1, read as the reverse complement.
TCAGATAGAGTTAAGTGGTCCAAATATCGATCACAAATCAATATTGAAATCACCCTTTCCAAGATGTTGCATTGTAGTATAAACATAGTCCGTTGGAATGATCTCAACATTCGCGGTGATATTGCGTTTCGCTGCAAAATCAAGAAACCACACCCTCCTCCATATGAACACACAATTCAGAAACAATTACTAAATGTTGGAACAAATGATGGGATAGCCCCAAAATTGATAATTCTAATTAAAACAATGTAGATTTGTTTTGGACACAATGACAAAAGCTTACCTAATGTTAAAGCAAAATTTGGCAACTGAAATAGGGCAGATAATGCCCTAGGCATGACAATATTTGAGTGATTCTTTAGTAGACCGAGTAAGGGCATCATGGGATAACGAACGGGCACAGTATCAATAATTCCATTAAACGTTCCAAAGGCAACTTGCACAAGAACAATATATTAACCAATGGACCAAATATGACAAGAAGTAACAAATAATTAGACAAGTTATCCAAAAATTTATTATCTTACTATCATAAAGAATCATGTGTCCATTGAATTGTAACTGAAGGTGTATCTATAATAGAAATATTAAATTAATTACCTTCATTTCTTTTTCATTGTTACTATCCATGAATGCATCAGCACCAAGAACACTTATAACTTCATCCTTCTTGCTTGAAGAGGTACTGATAATAGTGGCATTTCCACCAAAAGCCTTTGCAAACTTCGCCGCTAAATGACCAAGTCCGCCAAGACCTACAACTCCTAAGTGCAATCCGGGCTTGTTAAGGCCATAAGATTTTATTATACCATAGACCGTAATTCCAGCATTGAGTAGTGAAGCAACACTCGGAATCAGAAGATTTTTAGACAAAAGAAAAGCAATTTTCTCATTTGCTACCATCTCGTTTGAGAATCCTCCATAAGTGGGAGTTTTATTGTTGTTGATTACACCATTAATCGTAATTACTCAGGGCAGTAAACATCACGATTATTTTTATAGTCCTCACATTTACCACATGATGCAACAATGCTTCCCACTCCAATTTTATCACCAATTTTCACTTGTGTGACCTTGGTTCCAACCTTTGTTGCTATTCCTACAATCTCCACCCTGCATAGGCCAATGGTCAATCCCTCTATCTATGAATTGATAGCCTAACTTATCGAGCAAAACATAAAAAACTGATAGCGTAACTTAATTTTGCAAAGTTCATCAGTCTTACAAATTTAAGATTTATTTGGGTAAAAATCTTCGAAATTTAATATTTCATATAATATGATGGCCATATAATAGTAATTTATATGTCTCTACTACTTGTCTAAAAGCCAATTTCTTCAAATGTTTTGCATTCTTATTTTGTCAAATCTATTAAACATTGAAGTTGTTCCTTCTAAATTCCAATACTATATGCCAATTAGTTAGACTCCATGCAATTTGATTCCATTGTGAATCATTGTTTATAAGCGGCTAAATTTATAGGCCTAAACAAATTAACAAGACAAAGCCATGTCAAATTCAAAAGACAGAATAGAAATATATGCTAAAAACATAAACTCAAACAATAAGATAACAAATATTAGAAATAGATGACAAAATGTATATTAGAAGAACGGACAAAGCTAGAAACAATAGGCAATAGCATTTATGTAGCTACGGGGCTGGAAAAATCAAGACCATGTATGATGATGTGAAAATCACTATAGCAGTCTTTAGACTTATCCTCAATATGATAGAAATGATGCTTGATATCCATACCACTACTTTTTTTCATCGCTTGTCTGGCTACAAATTCAGCTTTTGGCTTCCCTACCTCTTCATGCCTAGATAGGTAATACCATCAAACCTTCATTAATTAAAATAAGATTTCTTGAAAATACAAGACATCATAAAACTGTAAAAACTACCAATGATAATTTGCATAGGCATTGAGTAACCTTTTAGAAAAAGGTATACTTCTTTTATCATCTAAAATACTTGTTAAAATATCAGTATCTAACTAAAAAACATGCACTTAAGTGAACACATGATTAACTCAAATCAAAACCAAAGAACAAAATACTCCATACACTCTAATACAGTAGGAAAGGACTTATTTGCTTATTTCCACAGGAATCATATCTAGAGCAAGTAGGTAGAGAAAATTCATGCTTATTTGCTTATTGCTCACACCAGCTTCACCACTGTATGGTCTAAAGCTTTCCTTAGCCTTTGAAAAGAAAACATAGTAGAACTTAGAAACTGTAGGTAAATAATACAAAAGCTACTCCTATTGCAAAAACTCCATTTTTAACAGTCTCACAGGAGGGAGGGTCTCCCCTACAAAATTTTTTTTTTGTATTTGGTGTGATAAGCACTCTTAGCTGAACTAGCCAGTAGGCATTACTTAACAATAAAAAAAATATCTTGAAAAATAATTCCATATATTAATAAACATGATCGAATTCTTTTAGTATTAGGCCACTTTTGTTTATCATTGTAAGAAACTCAATCATATAATATAAGCTAATAACATCTTTATGAACAACAAACTAACAAATTATGAAAAGTAGAACTGCACAAGCCCTTGAACCTCTAGGTTTTTATTAATCTTTCTCTTTTTGAGGGTTTGGAAGGAAAGGGGTAACCAATGTAGAAAAATATTCAAGAAATGATCATAAAAATATATGCATTCTTCTTTGTAATTTGACATCTTTTTCCACGGAAATGCCATCCGATGAATTAATTGTCACCACTAGTTCAATTAAGTTCAAGATAGTTGTCTTTGTTACTTACTTGCCACCATGAATATCCAATTCAGTAGCTACCACCTGCCCAGTTAAGAACAACTTTTGTACATCTATGCGGTAACAATCTATAGCAAGAACATAGGATTTTAAGAAGAGGGGGAAAAGTTGTTGCCTATTTTTTGAGGTTTACAATTTCAAATCTAATTGCTGCTATGTCATTTTGATGCCTTCTTCATCTTTGCATTGTTTTGCAATTTAAGACACCGTTTTTCTCGACAATTCTTATCAAAGCAAATGATCATGGAATTTTGCCACATTATACCCTTTAGGGTAGGAATTACCTTTGCAAAGCAAAATTAATTTTTGACATCTTTTCAAGCAGTTCTAATGCAATTCTCAACTTCTATTTTTCCCCTAAAAACTACTCTTGGCATCTATTACCTTGCTATTATGAACATATTCTTAGTTAGAATATAATTCTTATTTTCTACATATGTAAAATATTATAATTTAGAGTAAAAGGTAATTAGTAATGAATTAATAGGATAATAATATTTATTACTGTGATAGATATGTAGAATAACTTTTGAAAATATTGAGATATTGAACAGAAGAAAAAAACACAAAAAGAAGCAGTATAGAGTTCAAATAGCTGCTAAAAACACGAGCTTGTGATTTTTAATACATAAACCCCATAACAAATGCACACTTTAAAAGAAATTTCGATGTTCAAGGTACAAATCTTCCATAACTGCTAAAGCCCCACCTATACACCATTCCATGAAAACATATATATTTATAAAAGAAAAAGATATAATGTTTTATGTGTAAGAGTTCACAAATGACAAAACCTAGAACTCAGTTACCAAAGATATAGCAGAACTTAGGTGTAAACATAACAATTCTTATCCACTACCACTAAAATTGTCAAAGATAATTTTATATTAGATATAGATCAAGAGATAGAATTAAGCAAAAAAAAAAAAAAAGAATACACGGTTATATTTCATAGACATATATGATTTATTCCACAGGTAACTTTAACTCTTGTTTCTCCTACAAGAGAAGCTATTACTCTAAGGTAGAGCTGAATTCAAACCGAACGTTCATGAACAAAAGCTCGTTCGTGTTCAATTAAGGCTTGTTTGTTTAATAAACAAACGAATTCGAACAAAATATTATGTTCGTTTATTAATCGAACAAACACGAACATGTTAACGAACATATATATATATATATATTTATAAATAATTATATATATTTAATTATTTATATTTTATAATAATATATTTTTTAACATCAAGTAGGGTTAGTCTTGCTTGAGTCTTCTCTTCTCTTCACTATTGTCCATCGTAGCCGCCATCTCAATCTTTAGATTCTTCACACTCACGGCCTCACCTCAAATCTATCCTCCCGACTTCATCGCCGTCTGAGACCAACAATGGCGGACACTCCCCCGACACAAACTTCTCTCATTTAAGACAAACAATGACGCACTCTCCCTCGCCATTCTTCACTCTCACTGATACCAAAGGCACGGCACAAACTTCTCTTATCTGAGACGAACAACGACGCACGCTTCCCTGCCGTTCTTAAACCTCTTTAATACCGGGGGCACGTCAGATCTTGCTTCATTTTTTTGTTTGTGCTTCTATTCCTTAAATCCTTTATGTTTTATTCCTTAGATATACATATCTATATTCAGATCCTGTTCAAATTTTGGGCAATTAGCATTTTTCATTGTTTGAGTATCATTTCATATGTCATTTATAAAGATTATTTTATATTTCTGTTATTGTTCTTTGTTTATGAAAATCTAAAATGATTGATTTGAGCTCATTTATTGCATGATAGGTATGTCAAGTCCTCCATTTTCATTATTTCAAGCTTCTTCTACAAGTCCATGAATGGCCAATAGTTCTTTTGATGATGGTTTACTTCAATTAAATGAGATAGATATGGAAAAAAATGATGAATATGCTAGCCAAAGAAAAGAACAAGTGGTAGAAGAAGGGGTTCAAGAACAAGAAACTAATGCATTTCAAGGGAAAAAAAGAAAAAAAAGTTGCTGCTTGTTGGAAGGAAATGGAAGAAATTGTGGATAGTAAAGGTGTGAAGATGGCTAAGTGCACCTATTGCAAGGTGTCATGGCCTCTAAACAAGACATCTACCACCACTCAACTCAACTGGCACTTGGCGAATTGTTTGCAAAGGAAGCCTGCCCTTGGTCAAAATCCAATGATGAAGCAACAAGTACTTTCTTTTACTCAATCAGAGAATGAAGATGTGAGTTCTATTGCTAATTTTTCGTATGATCATTCTAAAGTTATGGAGCTTGCTGCACATATGGTTTTAGATCATGAATATCCTTTCTCAATGATGGATCATGTGATTTTTAATAAGTTTATGAAAGCTGCATCACCCTTTTACCAAAAAATAGGTTGAAATACTGTGAAGAAGGATTGTATATCAACTTATGAGATTGAGAAGAAAAAGTTGAAGTCATTATTAAAGGATGTGAGAAGAATTAGTATTACTACTAATTTGTGAAAGTGTTCTAGACAAAAAATTCAATATATGGTTGTCACTGGTCATTTTGTTGATTCTAATTGGATGTTACAAAAACGTGTCTTAAGTTTTAAAAATGTGCCTCCCCCACATACTAGTGTTCTTGTTACTAATGCTCTCAATAAATGTCTTCTTGAATGGGGTATTGAAGATAAAGTGGCTTCTATTACAGTTGACAATTCTTCTTATAATGATGTTTATATTAGGAGATTGAAAGAGGATTTTGCATTGAGGAAAAAGTTGTCTCTTAGGGGAAAGTTATTTCATGTTGTTAGATGTTGTGCTCATATTTTAAATTTTCTAGTTCAAGATGGGCTTGATCAAATTGGAGAAGTGATTGAAGTTGTTAGAGAAGGAATAAAGTATTTGAACAATTCAGAGAGTCGCCTTAAGGAATTTTCTAAAATTGCAAGACAACTCCAATTACCTTCTAAGAAATTGCTTTTGGATTGTCCAACTAGGTGGAATGGAACTTATTTGATGTTGGCTACAATATTAGTGTTTAAAAATGTTTTTTCTCATTATGCTGATATTGATGTTGGTTTTAGATATGTTCCTAGTATAGTTGATTGGATAAAAGTGGAAAAGGTGTGTCAATTTTTAGGTGTTTTTCATGGAATTACAAACATGATTTCTAGTTCTGAGTATCCAACTGCAAACCTCTTTCTACCTGACCTTTACAGAATAAAAAAGCTATTGAATGAAAAATCTTCTGATATTTCTAATCACATAAGGGCCATGGGTTCATGAATGACAGCCAAATTTGACAAGTATTGGGATAAATGTAACTTATTGCTTTCCTTAGCTACTGCTTTGGATCCTAGATATAAAATGGTACTTATTAAATTTTGTTTTTCTTGTGATCTATGATAAAGATGCTGAAAAGAATATTTCTTTGGTTAAAAAAGAATTGGATGGTCTTTATGAAGAGTATGTTAGTGCTTATAATGAATCTCAATATAAATGTGGACAAAGTACAAAAAAGAGTACAAGAGGAGAGAGTACTTCATCTAATAAATGCACCATTGATTCTCAAGGAATTAGAAGGAGTATCATCACTAGGAAGGCTAAATTTCAATCATTTATTAGACAAGTAGAGACTGTTCAATCAATAAAATCAGAATTAGATATTTATCTTGAAGAAAGTGTCTACATTTGTGATTCAAGTGTTCATTTTAATGCCTTAGATTGGTGGAGGGTGAATCAATCAAAATATTCTAGATTGGCTAGGATGGCATGTGAATTATTAGATATTCCTATTACTATTGTAGCTTCTGAAGCAACTTTTAGAGCTGAGGGTAGGGTTAGTGATAATCGCTGGGGCTCAATGTCTATTGATACAGTAGAGATGCTCCTATGCTCATCTGATTGGGTACAAAATTTTCATGGACTTAAAAAGTGCTCAAAGGGTAGTGTGATAAAAAAATTTATATAGTACATTACTCATATTAAATATACTAATTTATATGTTTTTTGTAGGAGGATGATGAAGAAGTTTCTTTTAAAGAAATTATGCTTCCTATAGTAGTGGATTAAAGTTGCCATTTGGTAAGTTATAATTTGGTAAATTTTGTTTAATTTATATATGTAATTATGTTAGGCTGATGTTGGCATATCTTGCCTCTGTTCATTAAATACACAATTGTGTTTGTGTTTGTGTTGTATAGTAACATGATTTTGTTTACTCAATTCTGTGTACATAATTTTCTTGAGATGGATTGGTCTTGGGAGAAAAACTGTGGGGATATTGTTTTCAAGTATAAAATCTGAATGCTGGAAAATGAATATATATATATATATATATATATATATATATATATACAAAACTGTGATTAGGAAGAAGAAGTCACTTTGTTCACTCTAGATACGCTTTCCAGTTTTTTTTGCTATTGTCATTATGTGCTTCAGTAAACTTGGTATCATAAAACTTTAGCTGTCAACTTGCCCACTAGTTAATATTATTGCTAATTTTGTATAGATTTTTTATTCAAAGAGTTGGAATTTTTTGTTGAATTAATGCTTTTAATTTCATGAAATTTCAGGAACTATAATGCTATAGAACAAGTTGTTTCTTGAAGAGTGATGGTGCCTATGTTTGAAGTTCTTTTTATGGAGTGTTTTTAAGAGAGATTTTTAATTATTTGATGGTATTTTATAGCCATTAATTAATTTTAGTTTGTTTTAATTTTGTTGTGGACTAGGGAATTTTGTAATGTTAAAAATGTTTGTAAGTTAGTTTTATTTTATTTTGTTGTATTTTAAAAATGTAATTATTGATGTATTGTAAATGTTTAAATTTGATTTTTTTAAAATGAATTTTAGAATTATTATTTTTTAAATTTTAGAATGAAAAATACAAAATAAACAAACAATTCGAACACGAACATTAATCGAGTTTATTGAACTCGAACGAACACGAAAATTATTAAAGAATAAACGAACGAACTTAAGCAATGTTCTAGTAAGTTCAAACTCGAGCTTGAAAATTCATATTCAATTCGTTCGTGTTCGAATACAGCTCTACTCTAAAGTACAGTAAAGCTTCATATACAAGCCTCATCGAGCTATCCTTAGAACAAATCAAAATTAATTTCAAGCAAAAGTTCATGATGGTGCAAGCAAAAGAGCAACTAATAAATGAATTCAATTCCTAAGAAAGCAGATATAACTAAATCGAGTAGCATTCATGAGATTGTAAAAGATACCTCATCCAATCACATATCAATATAAGAAGGAACTACCTATGTAATACATATATCTAGAATTGGCCAAAGTGGAAAAGAAAAAAATGGTACGATATTTCCCATTACAACAGTAGTTTTGAGAATGCCTTCATCATTCCCTTTCACTAAATACATGCCTTCTATCAACATGAAATGTTTTGAGGATGTAAACCCAATACTTGCAGCATCCAAATTGTAAACTGAAGTCTCTAGGTCTATAATACAAAGTTAAGGATTATTATTATTAGTTGAATAGTTTCAAAATAACCCTCAAAACACTCATGAGGTCACTATACCTTAACATTTTTACCTTTACTAAAATAGCGCATTCCCTAAATTTAGTAGTAACTTTTTGAAAGCTCTGACTCTGAGAAAATAGAAGCGAAAACAACCAAAGAAAAATGTCAAAGCTATCAATTTATAAATAAAAAGGAAGATACCAATCCATGCAAATTGAAAGAAAAATGCCAATAGATTTCATAACCAATGTAACTTCAACCAAAAAGTGGGATAATTATCCTATCATATATATCACCATTGAAGGTAATGAATACAGAGGAAGACATGCATGCGATGAAAACAAAAACCAGAAAAACAAAGACATAGCACAGCAGAAGGTTAAAAACAATACCTTTGCATGTCCTTAGTCTGTTTGGCTGAGAAGACGAGATCCTAATCACTGGAGTGGCTGCTTGTCTTGGCTCCGATTCCAGTGAAAATCCAGTAATCCTTCGGCTTCTCCTTGGCATGTATGCGAAGTTTTTTGCTTCTCAAAATATTTCTCCGCCAAATCTGTGTTGGTGAAACAACTTAGGCAAGGAAAGACTTTTCTTGATTCCTTGCTATTGATTATCAAAATCAAGAAGGTTACACAAGGGAAAAGGATGAATGAGGGAAAGAGAGCAAAGAGAACAAGCACTGTGTGTTTTTTCCCTCTGTGTCGTGAGTCTACTGTGAAGAACTGAACTCCACGACTCCTATTCACCTAAGCAGACATCCAAAATACCAATGTTTAGTATTTCAAAACATCTGAAGGTTATCAACAGAATAGGTTTTGATAATCCTTATCTCTTCTGTACCGTGAATAAAAATAACCCTTTAGTCTAGGCTATTGGACAAAATAATTTATTATTTTTCTTGGATCCAATGAGTCCAAAAATAATAATTATTATTTATTTATTTCTTGGGCCTACTAAAATAATACAATAAATAATTAATGAGCCAAATTAACAAAAATAATTATCAAGTCTTTTATTAACTAGTTTAAACACAGGTTAATTTTTCTAATTATTCAATATGGGCTTAGGCCCTGAATAATTAATTAATTAATTAAACTAGATAATAAATTTAATTTCTCTCATTTCTTTATTTTATTCTAGTCTAAAAAATAAATTAGACTTCTTGAATAAAATAAAATTCTTTTTATTGTAACCCTTTTCTCGGCCTAAAATAATGAGAACTTACAAGCTATTTCGAGAACTAAAAAGACACATCGTCTTAGCTACTAAAATGACTAAAATATCATTGCTATATAAATAGCTGTATTTTATATTTTAAATATTTTCTAATATTACCATAAGAAAATATTAACCCCAAGGACAATGCTACATTAGCTTTGTCTCTGACCTACAGGTGAAATGACTAAAATAACCCTCTACACATCACTAACACCTCTTTAAAAGACATTTATCATCCTTAGGCTTCTAGTCCAATGATCTACGACTTCTTAGAATATTTTTGCTTTCCAATGGAGCTACCCTAAAGCCAATATCCAAATTATGTTCCCTAAGACCCTGGATAATTAGGTCATTCGGACAACCACAAGGGGCAATATAGTGTAGGCACTATCTTGTACAAGTCTGTCTTGACTAACTAGTCACAAATACCCGATATACAAGTATATTGATCATTCTCAATAACCTCAACTATAGTATATCAAAGCATATGCTTCCAACTTCGTCAAACCACCAACTTATACTCAATATGTAGAGTACAAGTCCATGCAGTAGCAGTAGTAGTTTGGGTTTCTATCACATAGTACTTTTTAGAAACCACTACTACAGGTCATGTTCTACGTATTCGAAATACGCTTGTATTATGAAATGAGTAGACTACTCATTGGCTAAAGGTAAGCCATTTCCTATTTAAAATTCATAACATAATAACCTTGATATGATGAGATTCTCATTCTCATCATCCGGTTAATAACAACACTTTATGTGTTAAGTATCCCTTAGTTTATATCTTACTGTGAAAGACATCTATTCACATGAACCATTTACTTAAACACAATGGGTCTTTTTCAATAAATCGTGCATAAATATAAAGAAGATTTCACAAATAAATTTTGAAAAAAAAATACTTTTATTAATACCAGTCAAAATTACATAAAAAATCTAGTCTAAAAGGGCACACATTTTAACAATCTCTTACTTGCACTACGACTAAGTAAGTCTATAGGTGACCACCCCTATGGCGTCTAAGTATCTTCTAAAGACTCTCTCCACCAAAAGCTTGGAGAAAGGATCTGCTAAATTATTTTCCAAGGTAATCTGTTCTACCACAACTTTCCATCTCTCGATGAAATCTCGGATCAAGTGATACTTCCTCTCTATGTGCTTCCCTTTTTTGTGGTTACTTGGTTCTTTGGATTGTGAGACTATACCAGTGTTGTCACAATACATCACAACTGGTTTGTCCATTTGTGATATGACTCCAAGTTTCAAAAAGAACTTCCGGAGCCAAACTACTTTATTGGATGCCTTCGAAGCTGCCACATATTCAGCTTCCATGGTTGAGTCAACAATGTAAGATTGATTGATACTCCTCCATGAAATGGCTCCTCCAGATAAAGTGAAGACATATCCACTAGGAGATTTTCTCTCATCCATATCTATTTGGAAGTCTGAGTCCGTGTATCCTGTAGGAACCAAGTCATCAGTCCTGTAAACCAGTATATAATCTCTTGTACCTTTAAGATACTTGAAAATATGCTTTACAGCCTATCAATGAACCTCCCTGAGGTTTGACTGATATCTGCTAACTAAGCCTACGGCAAAGCAGATATTTGGCCTAGTACACAGCATGGCATACATAAGACTTCCCATAGCTGAAATATAGGGAATCATACTCATTCTATCCTTTTTTTCTTGAGACTTTAGACAATCCTTTGAAAAAAAATACAACCCATATCTATAAGGGATCAACGCGCCCTTGCATGAGTTTATATTGAACTTGGCCAACATCTTATCAGTATATGTAGTTTGGGATAAACCAAACATTCTCTACTTCCTATTTCTAAGAAGCTTTATCCCAAGAATGTAATTGGATTCACCCAAGTCCTTCATATTAAATTGACTAGATAGCCAAATCTTAGTAGATGACAATGTCTCTACATCATTTCTAATGAGTAGAATATTATCCACATACAGGACAAGAAAAATCACATTATGCCTTCCAGTTTCCTATACACACATGATTCATCTTCATTTTAAATGAAATCGTAAGACTTTACAGTCTCATCGAAACGAATGTTCCATACTCTAGATGCCTGCTTAAGTCTATAAATGGATTTCTTAAGCTTACAAATCATATGTTCTTGGCCTTTAGTAATAAAGCCTTCTAGTTGGGACATATAAATGTCTTCACTAAGATGACCATTTAAAAATGCCATCTTGACATCCATTTATTATATCTCGTAGGCATAATGGCATTCGATGGCAAGAAGGATACCGATGGACTTAGCATGGCTACCGGGAAAAATATTTCCTCATAGTCGATCCCTTTTTTCTGAGTATACCATTTCGCCACAAGCTTAACTTTGAAGGTTTTCACATTTCCATCCGCTCCCTTCTTTCTCTTGTACACCTACTTACACCCAATGGATTTTATCCCTTCAGCTAAAGCTACAAATCCTAAACTTGATCGAAGTACATAGATTCAATCTCGACTTTCATTGCTTCATGCCATAGGTCTGTATCGGCATCAACAATAGCTTCCTCGTAGGGCTATTCAAAATATGGTTCGAACCGATTTTTTGAATCGAACCGAACCAAATAGATGAGTTCGGTTTAAAAGAAAATTCAACCGAACCGAAAAATCGAAATATGAATTTGAAAATTATATATTTATTTTTTTAATAAATTAAAACTTAAAATGGAAAGGAAAATTGTGAAATCAATTGAAACCCAAACCTTAACTCCCTAAACACTCTTTCTTTCAGTCTCTCTCTTTCGTTCTCGACTCCTCCTCTTCTCGACTCCCTTCCCTTTCGCTTTTCTTCTTCCATCCTTACTACCGGAAAGTTGGTGCGAGAGAAACACAAATCAAGGAAAGCGTTTGAGTGATCACCCGCCGAAACCCAGGAGTCCTACAAAAGCCTTAGAGAAGATCTTCATTTGTAAGATGGGGAGACTCAGAGAAGATCTGCGCATTCTCCATTTGATGAAAAACATCATAATTTTTCTGGGAAAAGAGCAAACAAATTAGAATGCAGAGAAAGAGAAGTCGCTAAAATGGCAATGCCTGGGTTGGCACGAACCTGCAGAAAAGGCAGAGAAGGCGTTGGGTGTTCTGTGTCTGATCCATTTCGTTGGGTGTACTTTCCACTGCTCTTCCTCCGAGATGGCGTCAACAGCGGCGGAGAGAATTGAATTGGCGAAGCTTTGTAGCTCTAAGGATTGGTCCAAAGTAATTCGAGTTCTCAATTAACTTCTAGCTCAATCATGCGTCATTCAAGATATCTTGTCCGTTTACTGGCTCTTGCATAGAACTCTTTTTGTCTGAATTTTGTTTTGAAAGTTTTGATAGTTGATTGAGCTATTTTTTACTCGTTGATTGATTTGTTTGGAATTTGAAATCTGGTTAATTCAATTTTTTCCCCATTAGCAATCGAGCTTTCTGCTATAGCTAATTGATTTTCGGTTAGGCTTTAGGTAATGGGCCAGCATTTTGATTTTCGGTTATAGACCGAACCGAATTGAAAGATTTTTGGTTTGGTTGTTTCGGTTTTAAGAAATGTTCGGTTCGGTTCGGTTGGACAGAAAAAAAAATAAAAATCGATTTAAAAAATCGAAAACTGAACCATTGACCGTTTGAAAAGTCCTACCTCCTTGTATTTAGTGGGATCTTGTTCCTGATAGTCAAAGACTAGGTCAAGAGCCTCTTCAGTCCATCTTTCTAGAACTCTAGATATCCTCCCACTACGACGAGACTCTATTTGTATAGGTTCCTGAGGCTGTGCCTCTTTTTGTTCTATAATCAGGTTATGAGAAGTTGATTCAGAAAATAACTTCTCTTCGAGTTCTAACCTTGTCAAACCTTTAGTGGATGTACTTTGTTCATCCTCCAAGTATCTAGCACTAGTACTCACAAGTACCTTTTGCTTATTTGAATGATAAAAGTAATCACACTTTGTAGCTTTTGGATACCTAATAAAATAGCATAATTCTGATCTTGGTTCTAACTTGGTTCTCTTGATCAGTACATAAGTTGGACAACCCCATGAGATGATTTAGACTTGGCTTACTCCCAATCCACATCTCATAGGGTGTCCTAGGTATTGACTTGGAAGGCACCAAATTCAAAATATATGCTGCTACTGTTTCTAGGATATATTTCCAAAAAGATACTAGAAGAGTAGCATGAGATATCATACTTCGGACCATTTCCATCAATGTCCTATTCTTTTTCTCAGCTACTCTATTCTGATGGAGTGTTTCCGAAGCAGAGAGTTGGGATACTATCCCATGATGTACCATGTAATCCTTGAATTCACCAAGGAGATATTCTCCGCTATGATCTAATTGTAAGGTCTTGATTGGTTTACCTGTCCGACGCTCCACTTTAGCCTTAAACTCTTTAAACTTGCCAAAAGAGACAGACTTGCATCTCATCAAATAAACATAACCATACCTTGTACAATCATCTGTGAAAGTGATTAAGTACTCAAATCCCCTTTTAACTGGTGTAGACAAAGGACCACACACATCAGCGTGAACAAGACTCAGTGCTCCCTTAGCTCTATCTGCGTTTTGGGTAAAGGACCTTTTGGTCACTTTTTCCATTAGACATGATTCACACTAAAGCCAACTTTTCAACCTCAATGAGCCTAAAGACCTATCATGGATTAATCTCTAAATCCTGATTAAGTTAATATGACCCAACCTTATATGCCATAAGTATGAGTCATTGATATTGGTCTTTTTCTTTCTATTTAAAAGTTCAGATCAAACGTTATTCAATTGATTGTTAATAGAATTAATGAAGAAAAGATTTTCATACATATGTCCAATGCATATAACTTCTCCATTTCTACTGATAGTAATGCCAGAATTGAAATAAATAGAATATCCTTGATTTATTAATTTTGTAACTGAAACCAAATTTTGTCTAAAACCATGAAAAAATAAAATATCCTTCAAAATAACTATTCTATTACAATCAAAAGTAAGTTCCAGTTTTCCCGCAGCAAGGGCCCAAACTTATGCTCTATTTTTCATGTGTAGTCTATACTTGCCCTTCTGGAGTCTTCTAATCTTTCTAAACCCCTACAAAGAGTTATAGATATGGTCAGTGACTCTTGAATCAACAATCTAAGTGGAAGTTGATCCAACCATTGATATAGACTCTAAATAGAGAATATTGCATGTGGGACTTTTCTTGGCCTGAAGATCTGGACATTCTTTTTTCCAGTGTCCCTTCTTCCCATACTTGAAGTATTTACCCTTGGGTTTATCTTTGGGCTGGGACTTGGGCTGGTGCACTGCATTACCCTTCTTCTTCTTGAACTTTCTGGGCTTGGCCCAGTTCTCGAAGAAGAGGCCATCATAGCTTTAGCTTGTGGCTTCATGACCTTCTCTACCACCTGGAGCTCCTTTATCAACTCCGTTAAACCCATGTTTAACTTGTTCATGTTGTAATTTAACTTGAATTGAGTGAAGGAACCCATCAAGGATTCGAGATGTGAAACCCCACCTAAAGCCAACCCTAGAGTAAGGGGGTTGGGATGCATATCATATTATTTTGCATGAATACATATTTTTTTGAATAACTTTATGTGCTTTAGAATTATGATTTATAGGTTAAAAGGTTTAGTTATGCTTATTGAGTAGGAAGGGTAAAATGGTAATTTTGCTTGAGGACAAAATAGGAAGATAGCTTAAGGATTAAATAAGAAGAATATTTGGGTGAGAAAATAAGAACAAGAGTTCTTGTGGTTTAGTGGTGAGAGCTTTGAAATTAATCTCTAAGATTATGACTTCAAATCCCGTCACTTAAGTTTTATTCATGATTATCTTAGATAAGTTTGAAATTTTTGTTTTCTTACATTCCATAAAAATAGGAATGTTGTCCTAGGGAAGATATGAAGAGAATGTCTTAATCCTATCATCATGTCCTAAAAAGAATTCTAGAGGAATTCTTATCCTTTTATTACCTCTAGCTTGTCCTAACATCTTCACAATTTAAATTGTTCAAAATTCATCTTTTAATTTCAGAAAATTCTATAAGGATTTCTTGGCTTTGAAATTCAAATATTGATCTTGGAAGGTGGTGGATTGATAGAAAATAGGAGATGAATTAGGAAGGGTTCTCAAGGGAAATCAATTACCATGGTAGAACCTTTAAATTCATCTTCATAGTGTTCATATTCTTGATGAAGGAAACCTGAAAATTTTTCAAATTTTTGAGCAGCCTAAATTTTGAAAGACTCAGCTAGATTTCTTTGCTTGTTTACTGCCAGAAAAATGACCAATTCATACAACTTGAAGACTGAAATTTCAGTGCAAATTCGAACTGCACAAAAACTGCACAAACTAGAAAAAAATTCTGGGCAGTTTCGCTGTCATTCAACCTGGAAACGAAGTTGTTTTCTTCTGTCATCAAACCAGCAAAACTCCTATGCTTTTCCTCCAGAAAGAAGGCTGGAAACCAGCCTTAAAAGACCCTCAAACACCTCTTCAAATCCTCTGCAAATTGAGCTGAAGAATTGCAGAAATACTGCACAGAAATTCAGCAAACCATTCGAAGCCTTGAACACCATGAAACCAGAAAAATTTTAACTTTGTTCCCTTAGGCCTAGATCGAAAAAACCACCCTCAAACCTCTGTAAAATGAACCTTGTTGATAGGGCCTAAATTAGTCATATTTTTCCTAATTATTTGAGGCTATTTTGTAATACATTTTTTGAAATAACTAGTCGTATTCCTTCCTATTTGATATTTCCCTTATAAAAATGCTTTTATTTAATTTTATGCAAAAATAAGGAAAAATTGAAGCTAATTGGGTAATTTTCCAGAACAAGATCAACACCAGCCCAAAAAGGGGAGCCAGCGTCGATCTTCCACTGGAAGGGAAAAAGAAATTGAATGAAACAAGGTCATTGAAATTGGAAATCAAAAGATGAAATTCGGTCAGCTAAGGAAACAACAGCAAGAAGAAAGAAAAATATAGAGTTCGGTCAGCCAAGGAAACAAAAGCAAAAGGAAGAAAGGGACATTGAAATTTGGTGGCTTACTTCATGGCTCAATTGAGCCGACGGCAAGAAAAGAAGCATCAAAGGAATTTTGGACTGCAAAAGCAACAGAAAAGAAAGAAACAGTTTCGGTGGGGCCAATGCAAAGTAAAGTCAACAAAAGGGGGCTGCAAAAGATAAATGCAAAACAAAAGAAGAAGAAGCAGCTTCGGTGGCTGAGCATGAAAAGAAAGCGGCTCAATTAAGCCGATAGCAAACAAAGAATGTCACGGCTTGATTGGAAGTCGAATTCTACAATCTTCAACAGAAAACGACAAGAAGACAACAGCCAAAAATCAAGATTTCAAATTGTAGTCAAAATTGGTTTCCAATTTACAAAGTCAAAGGCGGTGGATTCTTTTCCTTAGTTTTATTTAGTTTTTATTTAGACTTTTATTTAGCAATTTTATTACTCCTTTTTGGTATTGGATTATTTTTAGGTAATTACTTTTTCTTTACTTAGGATTCTTTTAGAAACTTTGTAAGACTATAAATAAAGGCTAATGTACCCTAGGAAAGGAAGGTGCACAATGTAGAGACTTAGATTTATTTTGGAGTGCATCACCAATATTTTCTCAAGAGAAATAGTTCAAGGAGGATTGTGCAAGAGGGTCTACAAAGGAAAAATAATGAGGCTTATCTATGAATGCTTTCTTTTTACTTTGTTTTCTTTTCTTGAACAATGATGTATTAATTGTTTTATTATAATTTAACACTGTTTTAGGTATTCATGATTTTTAGGGTTACTTTGATCTTTTGATTAATTAATTAATTGTTATTCTTGGTATTTAATTACTTATACTAATTACGAGATTAGTTGAATGTTTCTTTCCATTAACTTACTTGGAAAAATAGGTTGATGGTGGTCTCAATTTATTAATTTCATATTTGTTGTCTCTTAACTTGCTTGGACAAATGGTTAATTGCTAAGAATTGAGTAATTAAAGGTTAATTGATGTCTACCAGGATATGAATTCATTGTTAATTTCATATTTTAAGTTTGCCAGGATATGAAAATTTAAACAAAGATTATGTTTAATGCATATTTTGGGTGAATTAGTTGCGACATGATATGTGAGGCTAATTTGTCTAGAAGATGGTGATTCCATGGATTGAAAAAGAAGTGAATCTATCTTAATCATTCATGATGCCAAGAGAATAATTAGTTATGATAAAGATTGGGTACTTTAAGATCATATTTGTCAAAATAATGATTTGAGTTACACAATTCTCCATTCTTGACATGTATATATTCTTTTATTTTATTTTTTCTTTTTATTTCTTTTTCACTTTATTGAGTCAGTTAAACAATGAAAGAAAATGGATTAATGTATACTTATTCTTGGAGGATCAACACTCATTTGAACTATATGCTATGTTAATGATGAGTACGCTTGCTCATATGTATAATTTGGGGTTAACGTTTTAATTTAAACTTGATTGGGAATGTACTTATTTTTATATGATTTTTATACCTAAATAAATACTCATCACTTGTTCAGCCATGAACTGAACACCATTAACCTCTCCACTTACCTTAAACACTTGGACTCCATAACCACACCTCAAATATCTCCTAAGATCACTCCATTCAAACTACATTTGAACTTTAAAATTTTCCAGAATTTTGCTCCATGAAAACACCCTTGTATTAAGCTACACAACTAGAAATTCCTCTGCCATTAAGCTCTAACTTTCGACTAGTCTTAAAGCCTTATCAGTCTTCATTCATTTCAGCAAAACAAACCAGTCCATCCGGCTCCATTGAAGCTCAAAGAAACCTCCATCAATCAACCACCATTAACATGTCCTATACCTCAAACCACTCCTCAACTCCCTCCATTTGAATTTCAAACAAATCAGATTATTCTCTTCCTCTCTAAGCTAAAAACCGAAACTCCTAAACTCCCTAAATCATTCGGCCAGCATTCTCCCAGATTTCGTGCACATTTTTCTCAAACTCTCTCCATTTTCACCAAGAATACACACTACATCTCTTCAAGCCAAAACCCACTCTAAACACCTCCAATCCCTCTCAAATACTCCAGATTACTCCTACATACTCCCTAGTGTTCATTTCTGGTATTTATAACACCAAATCTTGAAAACAAGAATTTGCATTCAGATCAAAACTAGTTTTTTTCTTGAAGTCTCAGGAACATCATCAAGGTAACTAAAAACAACTCCTTTGTCCATCTTCTTCCATTCAACCTTTAATGCACCCTACTAATGCTCTCTCTCTCTCTCTCTCTCTCTCTCTCTCTCGGCCAAAATGGTTGATCAACAACCATGGCTATTTTTGTGCTCTTGGATAATTCATGACTCTCAATCGCGTGGACCTTCTTAAGTCTTCATCGAAGTAATTATCAATCAAGTATTTCTCCTTAATCCTCCTTTTTAATTCTGCATTCATGTCTCTTAGATGTCGATAGGAAGAAAATAATATAAATGGGGGATTGAGTGTATGCATGTAAATGAAGGGGTTGGGATTAGGACATGAGAATGGTTGTGCTTGAGTAAGCTATATGGATTTTCTTGAGAATCAATGTATGTTCATCATGTATTAGGAGAATTATGGATGTTTAAAGCATGTTAGATGTTATGACACATATGGTGAATAGGATTTTTATGTTCTTATTTCCGTTGAAGCCATGATTGATGATTATGCCTAGTAAGGATTTGGTCATGTGATAGTATGTGTTGATTTAAGCCTATGTTCATGAATGGATTAGTCTATTGTTTGATATTGGAGAATGTGTTCATGAATCTTGTTTAGCAATAGGAAAATCATCATTATTTCCTTGTTAATCCTAAGTTATTTTTAGTAACAAATTTTATTACCTTAATTAAAATTATTACTATATTTTTCTCTAAAGATTTCAAAATTCCTAGGAAGTTTTGGAACTGGAATATTAAATAAAATATTGATATTTTACTAGTCAAATAAATAATATCTTTTATTACCAATAATATATATATATATATGTGTGTGTGTGTGTGTGTGTGTGTAGTAATAAATAAGGTCTTTTATATAATCATTAATAAAAAAAATAAAATATTAATGACCTTGTAGACCATAGTTTAAACTTTTACCTATATTCATAAATATTATTTATATTAAAATTTATTTGTTATCTATTAATAAAAAATTTAATACAATTCATTTATTATTAATTTTATTTACTACTAATTATTTACTATTTATTAATTAAAAATTAATTGTAATTTATTATTTATTTATAATAATACTATTTAAAAATTACCATTTATTAATATTATTTAGGACTTAATATTATTCAATATTCAAACACTAGTTTTTTTTTATTAATAATAACACTCAAGATTTATTATTTGAACACATAACTTATTAGTAATTATTTTACAACCTTTACTTATTTTGACTTATCAAGCTAAACTTATTTTATAAAATTTTTTATCATCTAACTTTAAAACTTAGGACATTAAGGTCATGATTGTAATTAGTTGAATTAGGAATTGTTTATGTAAGCGAGTATAGCTCGAGTATAATCTTATGTCTTGTGTTTACCTCAGGTGGGGTTAGGTCAACCTTAGAGGATTTTTTAGTTCGAGCAAGCAAATGATCAGGTAAGTTCCTGCATGGAATTATGTGAAGACCAAAAATTATTATGGCAAGCCAAATGCGATGTGTATGGACATTCATTTTGAAAAGACAATTAAGGACTGTTTTCCTTTTTATTTCAGTCAAGCAAATCATTTGAAAATTGAACAAACAGTTTTACACAAAACGCTAAACTCTTTCTAAAACCCAACTTTGACAAGAATTTTAGAAACTCTTAATTGCTCTTTCCAAGTAAATCAATGTATGATCAATTTTCTCCCGAATGGGACAAGCAACGTTGAGTACTCAATAAGGGTAGACTACTAGAACTAGTCTTTGAAGGGTCAGGGCCAGTCTCTCAGTAGGTGACTACCTCTAAGGGGTAAGTCCTTCCCGGATAAGATGCCAGTCCGGTGGGTCATGCCAGTCCGAGCTAGCAAGTTTCAGTCATGTGGACTGTGTGTTTCCAGAGTGGACAACCGGTAAGTGTGGGTGTAGAGAATGAGGAATATCTCACCTAGTAAGCCGTACACCTACCTTTGTCAGCATGCATAACGTGTGGCATTCTGACCGTTATATGGTCATGGGGCCCAACGTGTGGTAACCCATAGCTACCTCTTGAGTGGTTGTATTTATTGTGCACATATATGGTTTGAAAAGTAAAACACCACTATTTATTTTAACATTTATTTAATACTTGCCAACACTTTCTTTTATGAAATTTTTATAACTTCCATACATGAACTGTTTTTTCTGAAACACTCAAAGCACACATGGGCTTACTGAGATTTTTATCTCACCGCATTTTATGTTATGTTTTCAGGACGATCCTGCTGTGGAGGTCAATAGTTAGATTTGTTGCCTATGATTTGAACACTCTTTGTTATTTTCCCTTATGTGTTATTTTGAGATATTGTAGCAAATAATTTATTTTGGATTTGTTCGTGTATTTTTGGATTATAATAAGTTTAATTTTAAAGTATTTCTTCTATTTTATTTTGTGTAACCTAGTTATAAGACCCCTTGTCTTATGGACGGAGCGACATTCACGACCCTGTTGGACCTAAGTAGTGGGGTGTTACACGAGAACCATGTCAACTTGGCTTTCGAGGTCAATAACAGCCTCCAAGACTTCTGCTTCCTCGAAAGCAGCAATCTTCTTAAGCATATGCTTTCTGACTAAAGCTCCCTCAACCATCTTGGTGTTTATGATCGTTCGAAGAGCCTCCTACCTTGCAGGCCGACTCTTATCTGCGAATATTGTAGCTAGTGATGTGCTTATATCATATGCAGTGGTCCTATACTCATGTTTGGATTAAAGTACATTTTATATGGAGGCTAACATATAGCATCGTGTCATCTCATCAGCCTTCTTCCATACCTTTTTAGCCTCACGCTCCTCAGCGGTGGAACCTTCCACGATTACTGGGCAGGTCTCGTATAGGACATACTTATACTCCTCGGCTGTGAGTATTATGTCCAGGTTCCTTTTTCAATTCACATAATTTGGACCCTTTAGCTTATTCTAGTAGAGAATAATGGCTAAGGGACTGAAAGAACCTCCACGAACCATTTCTGAAATCTTGAAAAATAAAAGAAATTCTCAGTATTTGTAAAACAAAAATAATTTTGTGCATTTTATCCTCATATTAAACTTGATAATAGCTAACCCTATTATTATTATCTTTAACATGATTAGTTTGACTCTTAGGAAAACTAACATAGCTTCTTAGGAAGATTAACATTTTCTAAGCTAAGTGTATTAACCGCCACAAATTAATTTTCTTTCTAGGTAATGATCTAGAAGATAACTTCATCGAGGAGATAGCCATTTCTTCTCATTTTCTATGGACATACCTCGCACGATAACCTCCAACATGGGTTAACCGATCATAGTACGTGTCCCGGGTTATTAATTACATCCTTCCATTAGTTCTAGATCCATGTGGTATCTTTATCCTATACGGGTTCACTCCCAGGATAACGCGAGGAGACCCACGATCTCTAATGAAGATCGTGATGGAAGTCGTGGGGCCATTGGAACCCCTCTGCCACTTAATTTTTTAAATAAGGATTTTCTTGAAAAAATGTCATTTGAAAATTTTCAATTAAGTTCTCTTTTAACTTAAAATAAAATGTCTAAATTTATAAAAATATCTTTGTCAAGGTTTATACCATTTGAGAAATTTTTCCTCATGGATTAATATTATTTAAGTTAAAACTTAATAATTTCAAAATTTTTCCATTTAAAAATTCCTAGAGATATTGATCTCAAGGTTTTATTTGACAAAAATAATTTTTCCTTTGCAAAAATGAATTAAAATAGCTTTCCATTTTAACTTTAAAAAATTTCTAAATCCAAAATATTTTTCTATGTTAAGGATAAACAACCTTTAAGAAAATAACCAAGGATTTATTCTTGTTTAAATTAAAATAACCATTTAATTAAAGAAAAATATTTTTTCTTGTCAAATAAAATTTTCCAAAGACTTTGGTCTTTGAGAAAACGTACACATAGGATTTAAAATAATTAGCATGCTAGAAAACTGTAAATGTTTTCATACCTTTTTATTTTTAATCCTAAGTGTCCAAATATAAGAATTAAACACATTAATTCAATTATTTAATGATCTTATTTAATCCTAATATCCTTTACTATTATTTTTCATGCAAAATATTTAAAAAATATTAACTATTGCAATAAAAAATAACTTTGCTTGGTATGGGACCACAAACTAAAAAATATATATTTTTCTGGTCTAGTGCACTCGCTACACTGGATCATAGCCTATAGGAAGACCCATGGACCATGGTCTGCGGGCACCCCCGCCAGCCCGCGCGCTACTCGGGAAGCACCCTGGCCAAGATGCAATGCATCAGCTTCCATGAGGAAGCTGATAGCATCTGCTAGGATGCATTCCTCATGCGCGGTTGAGTCGAGGCACACTCGGGCCCGACTTGGGTGACCTCGGCTCCAGACACACTAAGCCCCAGCTCTGTTTGACTTCTGGCTGGGCATGTGGCTCAACTCATCTTCTTCACCAATTTTTTTTTTTTTTTTTTTGGTCTATTTCTCTGTAATTTTTTCTAGGCTTCTCTGCAATGCTTTGCGATTGTCCAAGGCAGTTTCTTGTTACATTTTTTCAACAAAAAACATGATATCTGCCTATACCCTTTCAAATTGGGTTTATACGAAGGCTAAACAAAGCAGTAAATGAATTATTACAGAGATCCTATACCTCAACCGTGAGGTTTACAACGCATTTACCCATACCAAAACAGTGAAGGATCTAATCACATTAGACTTGCCAATTTTATTAAGTAGCATGCATCAATCCTAAACCATTCAAAGTATCATGCTCTGATACCACTTAAGGCTAATGAACCAGAGGAAGCCATGCATGCGATGAAAACGAAACCCAGAAAAACAAAGACACGACACAGCGGAAGGTTAAAAACAATACCTTCGCATGTCCTTGGTTTGTTTGGTTGAGAAGACAAGGTCCTAACCATTGGGGTGGCTGCTTGTCTTAGCTCCGATTCTGACAAAATCCAGTGATCCTTTGACTTCTCCTTGGCATGTATGCAAAACTTTTCACTTCTCAGAATATTTCTCTACCTAATCTATGTTGGTGAAACAACCTAGGCGAGGAAAGACTTTTCTTAATTCCTTGCTATTGATTAGCAAAATCAAGAAGGTTACACAAGGGAAAAGGATGAATGAGGGAGAGAGAGCAGAGAGAACAAGCACTGTGTGTTTTTTTCCCTCTGTGTCGTGAGTCTATTGTGAAGAACTGAACTTCATGATTCCTATTCACCTAACCAGATAACCAAAACACCATTGTTTAATTTTTCAAAACATTCGAAGGTCATTAACAGAAGAGGTTTGGGTAATTCTTAACTCTTCTGTACTGTAAATTAAAAAAACCTTTTAGTCCAGATTATTGGGCCAAAATAATTTATTATTTTCCTTGAACCCAATGAGCCCAAAAATAATAACCATTAATTATTTATTTATTGGGCCTATTAAAATAGCTCAATAAATAATTAATGAGCCCAGATGAACTAAAATAATTATTAAGCCTTTTATTAACTAATTTAAACCCAGGTTAATTTTTCTAATTATTCAATCTAGGCGTAGGTCCTAAATAATTAATTAACCAATTAAACTAGATAATAAATTTAATTTTTCTCGTTTCTTTATTTTATTTCAGTTTAAAAAATAAATTAGACTTCATGAATAAAATAAAATCATTTTTATTGTGACCATTTTCTCGATCTAAAATAATTAGGACTTACAGGTTATTCCAATGACCAAGAAGATATATCGCATTGGTTACTAAAATGACCAAAATACCCTTACTACATAAATAGTTGTATTTTTCATTTTAAATATTTTCTAATATCGCCATAAGGAAATATTGATTCCAAGGACAATGTTGCGTTAGCTATGTCTCTGTCCTACAAGTGAAATAACTAAAATACATCTCTACACATCGTCGTGCATTTAGAGAAGAAATAGTGTATTAACACATCTCTAAAAGACATCTACCATCCTTAGACTTCTAGTCCAATGATCCACGACTTCTTGGAATATTTTCGCTTTCCAATGGAGCTACCCTAAAGTCAATATCCAAGTCATATTCCCCAAGGCCCTAGATAATTAGATCATTCGGACAATCACAGGGGGTGATATAGTGTAGACACTATCTTATACAAGTCTATCTTGACTAACTAGTCACATATACTCGACATACAAGTATATTAATCCTTCTCAAGAACCTCAACTATAGTATATCAAAGCATACGCTTCCAGTTTCGTCAGATCACCAACTTATACTCAAGTTGTAGAATACAAGTCCACGGTATAGCAGTAGTCTGGGTTTCTGTCACATAGTACTATTTAGAAATTACTACTACAGATCCTGTTCTACGTATTCGAAATACGCTTGTGTTATGAAATGAGTAGAATACTCATTGGCTAAAGGTAAGTCATTCCCTATTTAGAATTCATAACACACTAATATTGACATGATGAGATTTCCATTATCATCATTCGGTTAAGAACAACAATTTATGTGTTAAGTATCCCATGGTTCATACCTTACTGTGAAAGACCTCCATTTATATGAATCATTTTATTAAACACAATGAGTCTTTTTCAATAAAATTGTGCACAAATATAAAGAATATTTCACAAATAAATTTTGAGAAAAATACTTTTATTAATACAAGTCAAAATTATATCAGAAACCTAGTCTAAGAGGGCATACATTCCAACAACCATGTCCCTTAAAATCACAAACTTTAAAAGCTCATCCTGAAAGCATCCATATTTCTTTAATTCCAAAATAACTAGTGAAAAGGTACAAAGGTAACTCCCACTCAAATATGTTGTACATATAATCCCAAACTACCAATAGTGGAAAACCATAACGAACAAGATATTGAAATCCATTATGAGCATTAAAAAGAAAAGAACCATTTTGCTCACTTTTCTTTAGTCTAAACCTACACAAAAGATCCTAAATAAGAAATCTTTCACAAATTCCCTTATTTTCAAGCTAATTATTCCAAAGTTCACATATTTAAGTATAACCATTGCAAATTACAATTATGAGTATACACCAATAGACTAACTCAAAGAAGCCATAAAAAATGATGAACTAAGAGAATGACAATGCAAAAAATCAACTTCAATCTCGAAAGACATTGTAATGACTTTACTCACTGTTAATGAGTTAAGAACATTATGGACTCCTAGTATTTGTAGTCTTGTATTTGCAATAGGATGCCTTTTCTATTATACTAGAGGAAACAAAATATCCATAAATTTGATAAGTGATAGGTTCTCATAAACTTCAGAGAGCTCATAACACTACCTATTTTTGAAAGAACAATTCACAAAACAAAAGTTTTTTCTAACCACAAATTCCAAAATCTTGCACTTAGCTTGGATATCTATTACATTGATGAGATAACTATACATACTACAAACATATAAGCACATACATAAAAACAAAGCAGTTTATAATCCATCCCCCTTGTGGGTTTGAGGAAGAATATTTGATAAACTCTATGAACAGAACATTATTTTGAGAAATGAGTTTTACTTAGGAATGACTGATAATGATGGAATCAATCTTAGCAAGCATCTCTCTTGCAAATTCTTCATCTGTCCTCGAAGATAACTTATTCCTGTTCTTGAAAATGTAACAGTTTTTGCGAAGATTTTTTTGAAATCTAATTAAAAAGGAAAGCCATTGTATTCAAGGGAATTAGAATACCTTTGATAATGGTTGGTGTTAGAAATTTGAAGAGTCTCGTTCCATCATTTCAAAAAAGTTCTTTGAGCAACTTCAAGGGAATATTTTATATAATACTTTTCATCAAGCACCTTAGGGAATATTTTCTATAATACTTTCATCAGACACCTGCAAGTAGTTCAATTCGTCCTTCGTAGAATTTAAGAAATATTCTTAGCTATCAAATTCATTAGGAGTGCTATAACATAGAGCCCAAAAATCGGGGAGAAGGAACTAAACAATGGATTTCATTAAATTATTGAGAAAATCTAAAAACTTCAAGTATCCAAATCATTCATCTCTTGGAATATAAATGTTTAAGCTCATAAATAGTAGCGGCTTATTCTCAATGTTCGGATGTACTGTAATAAAACTAGTAAATAGAAAACGGTGTAAACAAATAATAGAAACCGTGGATGACATGCAAGAGAAAAAGGAAGGACAGAGAAGAAGTTAGGAAGAATCACCTTTCTCTTGTGAATCTTTGGGCTTTCCATTCGTGGCAATTTGAAACTCTCAACTTTTAGTTTCTCTTGTTAAACTCCTTTAACAATGGCAATGCAATTGAAAGAAACTCATTTAATTTAACGTTAGCAATTATCATTTGGTGAGGGTGAAAGAGAAGACATTAGGTCTTGGAAGATGTAATGAATTAGGTAGGAAAATAATAAAGAAAATTAAAAATATATAAAATTACCACATTATCTATGACAACAAAACAAATCTAGATCGTATATAAAGCTATTTAAAATTCTTAATGAAATCTAAACCTTTCAACGTAGACTTCTAGAAACTTTAAATATATATCAAATATTAGATTGATAAAATAAAAAATAAAAAAAGAAAATTTCTTAAATAATGTATAAAGATAATTTACTCCCCGCTTTACATTTAGTATATATATTTAGATAGACAAATTGGTAAGTTTAGTTCCTAAACTTTTTTATTTTAGTATGGTTGGTCCATATTCTTTATTTTTAACTTTATAGTTCATTTATCTTTTGTAATTTGACACATTAGATCCTTCCTACCTAATTCCAGTAGGTCAACCTGTCAACTCCAACTTTAACCCATTAAAAAGAATAAATCTGGTATTTTACTGTACAAATTCAATAGTTATAAAGGCAAGTTTATGAGTTTAGTCCCTAAACTTTTTATTTTGCCATGTTTTGTCTCTAGTCTTTTTTTAATTATTTTATAAGTCCTCTATCTTTTTTAATTTAGCACATTAGGTCTTTCCAACCTAATTCCAATAGGTCAACCCTAAATTAACATGTCAACTCAAATTTTGACCTATTAAAAAATAACAAATTTGATATTTTACTGTACACGTTCAATCATTATTTGTACTAGAATTATATATATACAAAATTAAAATAATTACAAATTTATGATCACAGATATATAAATCGTATTACAAATCAAAGAATTAAAAGAAACTACAAAGGTAAAACCTAAACTGGTATTGATTCTATCCTAACCAAATCACACTAAATATCAACGCTACTTTTCTCCAAATCGAAAATCTCAATATCACATCCTTCATTCAAGTAAGGCAAATTTATAAGTTTAGTCCTTTGATTTTTTTTATTTTTATTTTGACGTGATTAGTCAATATTCTTTTTAACTTTATAGATCCTCTATCTTTTTTAATTTGACACATTAGGTTCTTCTAAATAATTTCGGCAGGTCAACTCTAAATTAATTCATCAACTTCAGAACGTGTACAATAAAATATCAAATTTGTCATTTTTTAATGGGTTAAAATCGGAGTTGGTGAGTTCATTTATAGTTGACCTGCCGAAATTAGTTCAGCATAACCTAATGTGCCAACTTAGAAGAGATAGAAGATCTATAAAGTTAAAAAAGAATATTGACCAATCACGCCAAAATAAAAAAAAAAATCGAAGGACTAAACTCACAAATTTGCCTTACTTGAATAGAGGATGTGATATTGGGATTTTTTATTTAGAAAAAAGTAGCATTGACATATTGTATAATTTGGTTAGGATAGAATTAATACTAATTTAGGTTTTACCTTTGTAGTTTCTTATAATTCTTTGATTTGTAATATAATTTATACATCTGTGATCGAAAATTTGTATGTATACAATTCTAGTACAAAGAATGATTGAATAGGTACAGTAAAATATCAAATTTGTCATTTTTTTAATTAGTCAAAATTCGTGTTGACGAGTTAATTTAGGGTTGACCAGCTGGAATTAAGCTGGAAGGACCTAATGTGCTAAACTAAAAAATAGAGAGGACCTATAAAAAGTTTTTTAAAAAATAGGGACCAAACATGTTAAAATAAAAAGTTCAGGGACTAAACTCGCCAACTTGCCTTTATAAATATTGAATTTGTACAGTAAAATATCAAAGTTATCCTTTCTTAATGGGTCAAAATTGGAGTTGATGGGTTGACCCGCCGGAATTATGTGGGAATGACCTAATGCATCAAATTTAAAAAGATAAAAGACCTATAAAGTTAAAATTAAAGAATAGGGACCAACTATGCCAAAATAAAAAAGTTCGATGATTAAACTTACCAATTTTCCATTTAGATAAATAGTTATTTTTGGTAGTTGGACTTTAGTTATTGGGTGTTATTACTTTGAACAGAGGTAGTGCATCATTTCCCCCGCATTCTTATCACTTTTGTTTCCAAATTTTCCAACTAATTTTGTCTCTCTAAAGTCTTCTAGTTACTTTAATAAATTATAAATCTTTTTATTGATCAATTTATTATTTTAGTGGTTAAAGTTCTCCAATATGATATTTGGTTGTTATGGAAAAATAAGAGCGAGGAAATGGTATGAATCTCAATAGTGGCAACAATAATGGAAGGAGAGAGGGAGAGAGAATGTGATGGTTATCATGGAAAAAGAAGGAAATAATTTAAGATATTTGGATCTCTTTCACAAAATTAGGGGATGAATTGCCATCAATTTTGTTCTGCAAGTCATTCTAATTAATTTTTAAATCGATGAATGGTGGTAGCCACAGATGGCTATTATGAAATAAGAAGAAAAATGGGACCAAGGATTACCACCATAGAAAAAAGGGGGGGGGTCATAGATCAATGGGTGGCAATGGCTACTAAGGAAAAAGAAGAAAATGGATATAAATTGATTTTAATATCCCTCCCTATGTGATTCTTGAATGCAAGAATTCTTAATGAAAAAAAAAGGAAGAAAATAGATAAGAATATAGCTATTAAATATAAGGGTACATGATAAGGAAATTAGGATAAGGGAGGCCCACTAAGTAAGGCCACAAAAAGGAAGAGAAAAGTAGTCTTGCATAGGTAGCCCATTGGCCCCATGACATTAAAGCATGGTAGGCCCCTTTAATTAATGAACTTTATCTACTATTAGCCCAAGGGTAACAAAAAGCCCAAAATAGTAAATGAAGGTGGCCCCATCCCATTTAAAAACTTTTTACTAGTGTTGACCATACATTAACTTGAAGAAACGTCATGGACCATGTAGGATGAATGGAAGTTCTTATATCTTCCATTAGCTTCTCTAATCTTCCATTATTTTCCTTAAACTTTTATGATCTTCCATTAGGATCTAAGACTTTCTAGAGTTGTTAAGTCATCTCCCATGAACTTCTAAGATGTTCTAGAGTTGCCAAGTCATGAAAGGATTAATTTCTAAGATATTCTAGGGCTGCCAACTAATTAGGGGAACAAGATAAAAGGAAGGAAGGGAAGAGAAAAGGAAATTAGGAGAGAGAAGGGAGGAGAAGCCGAGAAGGAAAGAAAGAAAAATGAAAGGAAAGAAACAAGAAACAAGAAGAAGAAAGAGAAGAAAACCAAGAGGAAGAAAGAAAAGGAAAAGAAAGAGGAAGGAAAGAAAACCAATAGATAAGAGAGAAAAAAAATGGAGAGAAAAATGAGAAAAAAAAAAGGAAGAAGAAAGTTATTTTGCAAGTTTAATTTTACCTTCTTAAGTAGGTAAGGTTCCACTTTTTAGAGTTAAAGTTAATTTATGCATAATGGAGATTTCTTATGGTGTGAATTTTATACTTGAATACATGAATTCTTGGAAGAAATTTGAAATGAAATTGTTGTTGATATGGGGATGTTGGCCAGCTGATTAAAGAGGAATGTTTGCAATGTTTTATAGCTTACATGACGTACTTTAAAGTAATTAAATGTTGGAAGGTAGCTAAAGAAAGGTAGTAGATAATTTGTGGGAAGAGATGTTATAAAGCTATGTATTATGAAATGAATAAAACACATGATTGGTTGGCAACTTGTGAAGATTCTCTGCAATGAGATAGTTATGAATTGTGGTGATTGAACCTAAACATGTTTTGGGATGATAAGAAATGTTTGGAGTAGATTTTGTGAAATTTTGATGGCTAAAAACCACATGGAATCAAGAATATCAAAAGTTGCTATTAGGAAGGATAAAAATTCAAGTTTAATACTTTTAGGAAAATGGTGCAGTTTGAAATGGTTAAGAGGTGTTGGGAGGTAAAGCTAATCAAAACATTGTAATTGAAATGACAAAGGCGAGGTTTTGGAACATTTAAATGCGTTACGTTATGCTGAAGGATCCACGAGAAAAACCTAAGTGATGTTGCACTTTGAAATGCCTTGTCTTGATTATTAGTGTGTGCTTTATGTTTACGGTAATGACTAAACTAAATGGAGAAAAATATTTACGTCCCATGAGTTGGAAATTATAGAGAAATATCGTAGTGACATTTTGGGGCAAATTACACTTCAAACTAATTAATGTAGCCAAAGTTATCAAAATAACAAGAGAAGTTGCCCAGATACACGAAATAGTGACCTATCTCTATTAAATGAAGAGTGCAAATCGTTTTAATCTCTTTCGGCTTCATAAAAAATTAGGAACCTTGGAAAATTAAGTCTCCTTTAGACTTTTAAGATTAAGAAGAAAGGGATGAAGATTTTGTAGAGTATTTATTACTTCATATCCTTATATCGTAATATATTTCCAAATTCTTAGTACGAGTGTCATTTTTAGAAATGCCTCATTGATATAGGTGGATCAGACCCGAGAAACTCTTAGCCTTGCGACAGTGTGTAAAACAGCATTTACTGAGAATGGTGAGTTCCCTGATTTTTAAACTCTACTTGGTTAGATGTTTTTCTATCAAACCCGTGCATGAGTATTTTGTGCAAAATGAGTCCATTTATTTATAAACTTCATTTTGAACTAATGGTTTCCTGAATTATTTGGACATGAGTATCTTATGAATCTTGGATAGTTGAGTCCCATGAGTTATCAAAATTATTTAGCTAAGTGTTTTCCTGGCAAACTCGAGCATGAACTTTTTCTTGGTAATTTAATCCTTGCTAAAATGCAATGTATTGTCATGATTGAGCATATCCCTGGTATGACCTAAATTATTAAATGACACTCATTTATGAATTTCTTGCTAGCATACATGCTACATTCTAGTAAAGAAAAGTATTATGATATTGATTTTATTTCTGGTTGCTGTTAAAGTAATTCATGCACAATATGAAAAATTTGATGGGCTTTCATGCCCAATAAACCTTGGAAAATGGTTACGAAAAATATGATAAACATTTGAAAAATAATATTTTGGCCCTAAAAATGGTTTTATTGATCTCCCTTCAGGGAATGTGATAGCAGTACTGGTCATGAGAATCAATGAAGACGTTAAATATTCAGTAAGGACTTTTTCTCACTGTACTAACTTATGTTAGAGGTAAATGACTTCAAATAACCTGATTAGTTTTAAAATTTATCTTACTCCAAATGGAGTATAAGACATTGGAATTAGCCGTCCTTAACTAGTCGTATGATGCCCGGCAATTACCTATAATTGATATTGGGTTGTTCATGGGATACCAGGTAGGGACTCTTAATGTATTTAACCCTTTGCTACCTCGATGGTGATTGATGCAGGGTTGGGAACCTTGGACTTATGGTGCCAAGTAAAAGATCCCTAAGTGCAAGGTGAGATGCATTATTGTTCTTCCCACTCCGGCTTGATGTCGTTGAGAGCTAAAGGCATAGTCCCTAGCACAATAGGACCGTGATAGCCAAAGGCGAAGTCTTGTGAACTTTACACGCAAGTCGTCCTTCTATTGAGAAAAATACCTACTTTCTTTAAAAATAGGGTGTCAATATTTAATGAACCATGTTTTCTAAATGTACATGAATTTGTGAAAAACAATTGACAAGTTTTTCCGCTACATGACTAGTAGAGTTGTTTTCGGTAGAAAAACACGATAATTTTATGTTACCTGTTTTCTGTGAAAAACATTAACACACTGGACTCACTGAGTATAACACTCACACATGCATCTATTCTCCTTCCTTTTTTTAGGATTCAAAGCTAGAGATGTGCACCAATGACACTAGTATCACTACCGTAGCTCAATTTAGTGAAAGTCTTGTCACTTTGCTTTGTACATATGGTAGATCTCTATGTAGTATGTATTTTGAATTGAGATATATGTATTTTTCTTGACTAGTTTGCCAATTTAATAAAATAGCATATTTCTTTTTATCTGCTTTAAGTTTTGATCCGTTATAAAGACTCGTTGTTTGGGAATTTAGACGAGGCAGCATCCCACAACGACAAGGCCCACTACAACTAGATTATATGGGATGTTACATTGATGGCTAGCCATAAATGGCTATGGAAGAACAAAAGAGGGGAAAAGGTGGGATAATTTACAAAAACAATTCAGAAAATTTTCATACAATTTGCGTGCGACCAACATTTGTTAGGTTTTCGTGGTGATTTTGGATAGAAAGGGAAGCATGGGACGTTTTTAAGTTCTTAAAGTTAGAGGGCAAGACCTGTTTGAAAATTTTTGGATTAAAGGTAAATATGCATTTCAAAATTGGTCACTTTTGCAATCTTACCCTTTAATTTGTGAAATGCTCAATTATGCCCTCCTAAGTACTCAAACATTTCAATGTTGCCCTTCTATTAAAAATCTAATAGTCAACTTTATTATTAATTGTTAATAGGAATTTTATTGTAAAAAAGTAAAGTTTAAAAATTTATTTTAAAAAATCAAAAATAAACATTCTTTACAATATTTTCTTTTGTTTTCTTTTATTATTTTCTTGAAGTTCTTCATTTCTTCTTTTTCTTCCTACTTTTTTTAATTCTTTATTTTTAAATTTTCTTTTTTGGTATATTTTTCAAAAACAAAATGCATCAATGCCCCTCCCACTTTTATAAATTACAGATTTTTTTTCCTTTAAACTATAAACTAAAAAAAATTTATTACCCTTTGATTTTCAAAAAAAAAAAATTATCTTTCAATCTATTTATGTGATTGAAAGATAATAAAAGCATGTTGTTGGGGTTATTTTGGCCAAGTTACATTTCTTTTTTCTTTTCTCTTTCTTTGTAGAGACTTGTTCATTGGAGTGAATACCTGTAAATTTTAAAACTATTTGATAAATTTTCAACTTTTAGTTTCTAGTAAGTATTTTTTTTTTCTACTCTTTCTTTCTTTTATTATTTTTTTCTCATTCTTATTGTCCAAAACAAATATATTTAAGAATCCAAGAATGGGTGATTCACTTTATACAAAGAAGTCCTAGAACAAATATCTTTATACAAAGTGATTCATTTTCAATTTTTTTTTAAAAAAAATTCTTTTAAGAACAAATATCTTTGAGGCTACATATATATTTTTTTAAAAAAAAGGCTAAAGAAATAGTTATTTTAGTCATATATATATATATATATATATATATATATATACTTACTATTTATTATAATTCCTTTTCTATTTGTTTTCATTATTTTATCGCCACTACCACAATCAAGGGAGAAACTTATGGAGACAAGTACGCAATTGTTATTTAGTCAAAAATTAAAAGACAAAAATAGAAAATTATTTTACCATCTTATTTATTTTTTCTTTAGAAACTCAGTACGCAATTGTTATGTAGTCAAAAATTGAAAGACAAAATTAAAAAATCTTTGTTAGATAAGGAGCAATTGGTTATTTTACCCTCTTATTTATTTTTACTTTAGTAACTCAATTTTTAGTGTGTTTAATTCTCACCATTACGATAGTAATGAAAATTAGAGGCCAAATGTACGCGAGTCTAAAATGGTCAACAGAATTAAAGGTAGTAATAGAAAAAAAAATTATCTCTCATTCTCTCAAGATCCATCTTCATCCTCCACCAATCACTCTCCTAATTTGGCAAACACCACTATCATTATTGCCCGTTTTCTAGAGTTTAATGATGCTAATGAAATTTCAATTTTGTAAAGGGCTCTAGGTATGGAAATATTGAATGGTTAATTTATTTCAATTCTCAACTATTGTGAAGTGAACATGAATAAAGTTAAACCAAGGAAGAACAATACGACAAAAGAGATAGAAACAAAAGAAAAATGAAATGAACCTATTATAACTTAAAAACTTACAATGTAAATCCAAGACTCAACCTTATTCACGCATACATCACCAATAGCTATACAGCCATCCACCCCACCCCACCCCTTCCCCTGCCCCTCCAAAAAAAGAAAAAAAAAAAGCCATTACGCACTTTCTTGGACATGCAGTGAGAGATCAGCCATTTATTTGTTGGATAAAATTAAAAACTTGGAGAGAATTCCAGTTGATCTTCCTCGTTAATAAGACCAAAATAGTTCCGCATATACTAAAACTCTATTTTCTTTCATGACTGCTCCTTTGAAATTGGTTTTTTATCAACAAACCTATAATTTAATTTTTCCTATATTTAGGAGCACTCTACAACCTAAAATTTCTTCACATTATTAAATTAGAGAACCAGCGATAATGGTAGAGGTAGTAGTCGCAAGCAGTGCTTGAGCAGAGAAAAGGTAAAAGAGTTGATGGTGAAGGATGAAGATGGGAAAGGTGGAGGGAGTATTTAATTTTTCATTTTTGCCCTTAACCATGTTGACTACGTAAGTTGTGTGTGCCTTGCCACTAATTTTCCATTGTAGTTGCCATGGTAGGAACCCAAAAATAGAATCAAAGATATGGACTTAATTATTATGAAAAAATAATTGTGAGACAAAAACAATCCTATATTCTTTTTATTATTAAAACTTAACAGATTATGTATCGATTAATCTTAAAAGAAAAACCAATAACCTAGATAATTCATCAACTACTTAATCAGATATTATCAATTTGATTATTATCTGGATTGATACAAAAAAAAAAAAAAAAGAAAAACTATATCCCTACTATACTTAACTATTTATAACGTGCTAATATGATATAGCTAAAGGGCTTGTTTGAAAAACGTAAAACACGGAAGTGCTAGAAAGAAATTTACAGCACTTTCTGAACGCTCCCACGCAATTAGGGCTTCCCACCCCTTCAAAGCCAGTGTATAAAGGGAGAGAGGAGAAAAAATCGAAGGAATCAGAAGAATGGCTACAAAGATCAGTCTGAAGGCCAAGGGCAAGGCCACCAAGAAAGGCTTGACAGGAGAAGAAGACGATGGAGGATCATCATCAACAATAAAGATGGTGAAGGAGTGGACTACTTGGGCCGCGAAGAAAGCTAAAGTCGTCACGCACTACGGATTCATCCCTCTTATCATCGTAATAGGCATGAACTCTGAACCCAAGCCTTCTTGGTCTCAACTCCTCAGCCCCGTGTAAGAGAAGAGGATCAAAATTGCTCCAGTCCCACAAAATAATCGAAAGTTTTGGTCTTTATGGGTTCGAGGGTTTTGTTATGAATCATCTTCTGCTGGGTTGCTCATATATTAGTCGATTTGACGTGTATTAATTTTGGGGGTTTTTTAGGTATCTTAGCTTGGTGGGATTTAGTTTTTTTTTTTTTTTGTCTGTTTCTTAACGATTCTGTTATGTTATTTTGAACTGTGCTTTGGCGTATTTAATCATATTGTATGAATTAGCTAGTTCTTTATAAGTTTCATTATGTTAGTATTGATCAAATTCTGTTGCTTATCTGTTTCCTTTTTTTATTTTATTATTATTTTTTTTTATCATTATCCGATCCCTGTTTGGTTTCTTAATATAATCCTCTTTGGTGCATAATCTAAGTCTGGCTGTTGGATTCTGAAGTTTTGTTGATGAAATTATTAGATTATGTGATTTCCTAAAATAAATCTGCACGTAGCATTGGACTAGGCGGATATATATGTGCTTGTTTATGCATGTATTTAGGAATAT
This sequence comes from Voacanga thouarsii, assembly GCA_026120185.1. Classification (NCBI taxonomy): domain Eukaryota; kingdom Viridiplantae; phylum Streptophyta; class Magnoliopsida; order Gentianales; family Apocynaceae; genus Voacanga; species Voacanga thouarsii. Next base: position 875,289 of record JANUWF010001224.1, on the reverse strand, counting down.
TTCTCAAGAAATGTATTGGTTGGACTTTTCTATGAGATAGTACCTAACTCAAGTTTGTTAGCTCAATGGTGGGTCAATAACTTCACTAAGCTCAACACTGCCATGGGAATATCTGCATAGGTTTATGACAACATGTGTATGGCCATTCTGAAGTATCTGGTAAGTGTTGATTGACTCTGGCAAAATACGATCGTGTTAAGTCTCAATTTAGATGGTTTTTTGTTGATGGAGTGGCCGCATAACTCAATTTTGTTAGGTCCTTGGTGGATCAGGTAATTTTGGTAATTACTGTGCGTACAAATAAGCACGGAATATCTTTTCCAACAAATCTGCAGGTTAAATTACTCAATTATCTGATATTTGGTGCGTTATTAGCTTTTGATTATATTAGTAGTTTTCTTTTGGACCATCCAGAAGAATGAATGGATTAATGTGGAAGGACTTAGGCAAATCTTCTGTGTTTGTTCTTAGTCATGATTTCACCCTTGGTATGTTGGTATCTAACATGTTACAAGATTCTTCTGAAATCTGAATGAGTTGATTTTTAAGCTAAAGCTTTTAACTTTTCAATGCGGTACGAGTTTCCCACTTTTTGTGAGACTATGTTAGTTGCTGATTCTGTCCATATGAATTGGGTATTGAAAAGTATTATTTTGGGTCTGTTTCTGGTCACTTCTTTGCTTCATATGTTCTTTTACTCTCCTGTATCCCACTATGCAGCTGCCCTTGTTCTGTTTCTCAGTTTGCCTAGTGAGTTTTTGCTGAATTCCATGCAAGATAGCTATCTTTGTATGTTGTATGCCGGTTAGAGATGTTGTTCTGATGGTGTTATTTCTTTGATGAGTGCAGTCTGTGAGGGTTCATGGACAATGTTATTAGGTGTTTTTACTTGTTAATGGCATCTGGGAGACATGTGAACTGTAAGCTCCAATGCATAACTAAACAATTTCCTGAAAAGATGATGAAAAATGGTAGGTAATCTGATTTCATATAAATAGAAAGTTTCCTATCTTCAAAATTTGTGGTGAAATTCAAAATAAAAACCCTCCTGGAAAATAAAGAAGTTCCATTGAATATGATATTGTGTATTTTGTTTTGGTGTTTTTTGGGGTACTAAGCATTTAGAAGCATAAATTCCACAGCTAAAGATGGATAATATATGTTTTCTATTATTAATTATAGCATTACTTTATCTATGAGCTATAGATTTTTTGAGTTTATGCAGCAACTAGAAGAATGCTCACAAGTTTAGAGCTTTTCCATTCTTTGCTCTGATTTGTTTCTCTCAAGTGCCATCTGGTTATTCAGTAGGATCTTGCTTTGGTCTAATTAGAGCTTAACCAAGTGTATGTTAGATTCAATATGCGAGGAAGTGTGTAATGATTATGTGCACATATACAACTAATTAGAAAAGGATCACATGCTTGTTTTCTATGCTTTGAACTAGAACATCGCCTTTGCCTATCTGGTTTGGGCATAGTTTCGTGGGCGAGGCACCTTGATGTCCATGTATTAGAAAATTTAATTATTTTTTCCCTCTTGTTAATGAAAATCTTAGTTAGTTGCATTTGATTTCATAGCTCTGGATAGGAACCTGTGTAAGTCCTTTTAATACACAATGAATACCATTAAGCTGTGTAATTATAGATTATTTCATGGACCTAAACTTACAGTGCATACTGGTTTACTTGCTGCTGATATTGCTGTTACAAATGCGGTGCCTGCATTTGTAGTTTAGCATTAGCATTGGAGACGGGTATGCCCGGTTTGTGAGCACAAGTCTTTGCCCTGGTTGATTCAGTTAATTGGCTTATTTAGTGTTCGGGGTATCTGGTCTACATCTTCTACTTTCTAGCCCTATTGCTTGTTAGCTTCTAGTAGTTGCTGGTAAGTTGTGAGTACATATACGTTCTGGAGGTTTTGCATTTGTTCTTACTTGGTATTCGTGTAAAATTTATAAGTCGAAGAGAGTAGGAAGAGAAATCTTTGGATTCCTATCGATAAATATTCCATAGCAGGCCTTGGAACTCTTAAACTTTCTGGTAAATAGAATGGTGAAAGTGTTATGACCCTTTTATGCTTTTCTTTTCGTATCTGATGATTTGTATGGCTTTATTAATCCTTCCTTATCTATGTACCATGTCGTGTCCTGAAATATATACTAATTTATTTATTTTGTGAATTGAACATGTTAATGTAGCTCTGCTTAAAGGACAGTTTCTTCCATTCTTCAGTCTTTTCCATGAAATATAAAGAAATAATTGTTTAAGGGCTGCGTCGACAGTTTTCTTGAGATATGGAATGTAGGTTGAAAGAGGGTATTAGCTCGAAATTTGTTTTAAGAAAAGATGTGTTTTCTGAGTACAATACCTTGGATGTGTTGAATGCACATTTATTGTTTTATAGAAATCTCCTTCTCCAAGTTTAAAATGAAAATCAAATACTTTTACTGTTTTAAAATATTTATAATTTTTGTAGATTTCTCTTATTTCAAGATGTATATGTTGTTCTTTTTTCAATTGTGCGTATATTATTTATTATTTTATTAAATTATAATATTAATTAATTTTAATGAAAGTAATTAATCTTTTTATTCTAAAAATTTTACAGATGTTTTTTTTAATGTGTGATTATATATTTCATTTATTTCAAAGTAATAGTTATTATTATGTAAACTATTAAATTTTAAAAAATTATTAGAATTAAAAAAATTTAATATTTATGAAGTATTTAAAAGAAAAAATGTATATTTTGATTGGTGTTTAATTTAAAATAAAATTTTAATCAAAATAAATTTTATGTTGCAACAATAAATATATTTTTAATTTTATAAAATAATAAATAATTTGAAATATAAAGAGCTACTGTTATAAGTATTAAATGAAGTAATCGTGATAGGTGGGGTGGGGGGGGGGGGTTTTTTTTCTTTACTTTAGAATTGAACCTTTATATTTTTATTTTAGATGTTTTAAAAGAAAACATTTGCTTTTTAAAAATAAATAAGTATATTATTCGTTTAATCATTATAATTTACTTAATTTAAAGGAAGTGACTTTCACTAAGACGCGTTTGGACTATCAACGATGGCGGTATTCGAGATTCTATGGACCCACAAGTTATATGGGTTTTACAATTAACTTTAATTATTAGTTATAAGAACATGAACAAACATTTTTATGAATTTTTACATCCACGTAAATGTGCATACTTATTTCGAGATGGGAAGTAAATAAATAAGATGTCAGGAAGATAAAGCATGTTGTTTTCCTTTTTCTCTTTTTTTTTTTTTTTTCAACACCTTTGATTAGATGCAAATCAATTTCAATAATACATGAATCTGAGGATTTTCGTCTTAAAGAACCAATTTCAGACTAGTGAAAAAATGGAGATAATAAAGAGAGATTCTCGGGGAATTTAAAAAAAAAAAAGGAAAAAAGTGATGTAGTTAAAACTAATAAAGTAACGGTGATTTCAATAACTCACACAATCAGGTTGCAAAGCTGAAGTTACACAATACTATCTTTTTATTTAATATTCTAAGTAGCTTTGTCTATGTTTAGATTTGAATCAGTTTTGTTCCAAATTTTAAACTAAATTAATAATTTCGATTTAAAATTTTTTAAATAAAAATAAACTAAATCAATAATTTCATTTTCAAATAAAACTGACTATTTAAAACTTAAAACTGTTGGGTTTAATTTGATTTGGTTAGTTTTATTCCATTTGATTTGGCTTAATTTTATTCGATTTGCTCGGTTTAAATATGGATATAATAATTTAGTAAAGGAAGCAAAACGATACTTTATTTTGTCAATAAAATTTAAGCTTCAAGTGGTAGAAAAAATAATCAAATTCATATAATAATTGATAATTAGATTATAAGATTATTTCTAAATATCTCTAAGTTCTTTTCTACAAAGCATGTTTAGAAAATACCAAGCTTGACTAATGATTTATTTAGCCTTCAAAAATATTTTTTCAAAACTACCTCAAATTATAAAATTATTTTAAATAAGTATTAAATTCAAGTTTCGTACAAAAGACGAATTTAAGAAACTTTTTTTCATTGTTAACAAACTCTTTAAACTAGCACAATATATTAGTTCGATTAACTCAATTTAAGTAATTTTTCGAATTAAACTAAATTTCAATTTAGTTCACCTCCAAACCAAACAAATTAACTTAAACCGAAAACCTCTATTTTGGTTTGGATTTATTTGGATTGGTTTAGATTGATAAGTTTTGTATTTTTTTTTTTTTTTGAACACCCCTAAGTTCCAGGTATTGATTTTTTTGGTATCCAAATGTTCAATATATTAATCAATAATTAAAAAAAACGTTAAACGATTTTAAATTCCAAAAACTTTTTTATCCTTTTTTTTCTCTGTTATAAAATGAAAGTCTGACAAATATTAACACAATAAGTTTTCTACTGTCCTTTTCGTCTTCCCAATAATCAGTAAATTCCCAACCACAGGTTGGATATATATATATATATATATATATATATATATATATATATATATATATTAATTATTAAAAATTTTTTTACGATAAATAATTAAATAAATTAATTAATAATATATATTTAATATTAGTATATTAAATCTTAACAATTTAACAATATGTGTAATATGTAGTAAGGCGATTCGAAGCTGGCAAAATGTCATTCGATGATGCTGGACAGAATTCATTTAATGTCAGCGAGATTCGAAGTGGCAAAATGTCGTTCGATGACGCTGGATAGAATTCATTTAATGCCCCTATAAGTATCAATCGGATGAAGTGATAGGGGGTATTGTGTAAGTCCATCCAGCATTGCCTTTTGCAGAGGCCTCCTTTCCCTCTTCAGAAATGATCAAAATGGCATGAATTTAAGCTTTTGGAAATTAAAAAAAGGAAGATGCTCCCGGGAATTGATTCGGGTCCATTTTACTAGAGCCGACCCCAATTGCCATTTTTCACTGTTCAACCTCGGAAAGAAGCCCAGGTCAACGACCAAAATTATTGACCACAGTTCACATATAATCATATGTATTTTGGTTACGCTTACTTAATAAGGCGTAAGTCTAACTCATTTGATAAATTCAAAGAGTTTAAGGCTAAGATGAAGCGTCAAACAGGTAAACTAATAAAACGGCTAAGATCGGATCGTGGTAGAGAATATATCCTTGGTGAATTCAATGACTACTCAGCACATCAGGGTATAGAATCTCAGCTAATTGCATCTGGAATTTTCTAGCCAAATAGAGTAATTAAGAGAAGAAATAGAACATTGATGGAAATGGTTAGAAACATAATGAGTCATGTAACTTTTCCTATTTCTTTTTGGAAATATGCTCTAAAAACAATAGCATATATTATGAACTTAGTATCTTCCAAGAACACCCTGTGAGATGTGGATTAGACGAAACCCCAGTATAAATCATCTCAAGGTATGGGGTTGTCCAACTTATATACTGACTAAAGGAAGCCAGCTAGACCCAAGATCAAAATTGTGCTACTTTGTAGGGTATCTAAAAGGAATAAGGGGTGGATACTTTTATCATCCCTAAGAGCAAAAGATACTTATTAATATTCATGCTAGATACTTGGAGGAAGAACAAAGTATGTCTACTAAAGTTTCGAGTAAGGTGGAATTGGAAGAGAAATTGATCGATAATTCAACTTCTAGTACCCCAATTGAGGAACCTAAAGAGGCACAGTTAGATGTTCCTATACAAAATGAACCACGTTATAGTGGAAGGATATCTAGAGTTTCAAAAAGATAGATTGGAGAAGCCTTTGAGGTAATCTCCGATCATCGGGAATAAGATCCCAGTAAATACGATGAAGCTATTGCTGATGTTGATGCAGACAAATGGCAAGTAACAATGGATGCTAAGGTTTAGTCTATGTATCTTAGTCAAGTTTGAGATCTTGTCACTACACCTAAAGAGACTAAACTCATAGGGTGCAAGTGGGCATACAAGAGAAAAAGAAGTGTAAATGGAAATGTGGAAATCTTCAAAGTAAGATTGGTAGCAAAATATTATATTCAAAAAAAATGAATCGATTATAAGGATACATTTTCACCTATTACCATGCTTAAGTCCATTTGCATTCCCTTGACTATCGTATGTCATTATGACTCCGAGATATGACAAATAGATGTTAAGATAGTCTTTCTTAATGGTTATCTTAGCGAAAATATCTATATGACCTAGCCTGAAGGCTTTGTTGTGAAAATCCAAGACAATATGGTCTGTAAATTTAAGAAGTTCATTTATGGACTTAAACAAGTATCATGAGTATGGAACATACGTTTTGATGAGATTGTAAAATCTTATAACTTCATACAAAACGTAGATAAACCATGTATAAGAAGAAAGATAGCAACAATGTGTCTTTTATGGTACTTTATGTGGATGACATTCTGCTCATTGGAAATGATGTAGGGACATTATAATCCATAAAGGTTTAGCTATCAAGTCAATTTAGCATAAAAGATATGGGAGAAACTAGCTACATTCTTGGTATAAAGCTTCTTAGATATTGGCAAAGAATGTTAGGCTTATCTTAATCTGCTTATATTTCTCAATTTGTTTATATTGACAAGATATTGGTTAAATTTAACATAGATTAGTGTAAAGGGCAACCATACTCTTTAGGTATAGATTGACCTTGTCTTCGAAGTAGTATCCTAAGATATAAGAAGAAAAGGAAAGGATGAGTAGAATTTTCTATGCTTCAGCAGTGGGAAGTCTTATATATGCCATGCTTTGTACAAGGTTAGATATCTGCTTTGCAGTAGGCATGGTTAGCATGTATAAGTCAAACTTAGGGGAAGAACATTGGTAAGTTATAAAGTATATTCTCAAATACCTAAAGGTAACGAGGGATTATATGCTTGTTTACAGGGTCAATGACTTTGTTCCTACAAGTTACAAGGACTCAGACTTTTACACAAATAAAGATAAAAGAAAATTCACTAGTGGATATATTTTCACTTTGTCTAGAGGGACGCTTTTATAGAGGATTGTTAAGCAATCTTGCACTGCTGATTCTACTATGCAAGTTGAGTATGTGGCAACTTCAAAAATTTTTAAAGAAGCGGTTTGACTACGGAAGTTCCTCACAGAATTTGGAGTTGTGTCACAGATGAACATACTCATAACAATATATTGTGACAATTCTGGGACTGTGTCACAATGTAAGGAGGCAAGAAACCATAGGAAGAACAAGCACATTAAGAGGAAGTATCACCTAATCTGGGAGGTCATCTAGAAACAGGAGACATTAGTTGATTAGATTTCCTCTATAAATAATTTGGCAAACTCATTTACCAACCCTTTGACAAAGAAGGTATTTCAAAGACACTTAGATGTTATAGGAGTAGGCACATAAAGACTATTATAGTCTATTTAGTGCAAGTGGAAGATTGTTGGAAAGTACGCCCAAAATGGCTTATGTATTTTTGTATTTTGGAAATTAATAAAAGTTTCATTCATTAATGGTTGTTTGTTTACATATATTGTACATTAAGATCTAATTATGTTATTAAGTAATCTACGTGATTAGGTCGTGCTTTCACAGTAAGGTGTAGATTATGGGCTACTGACACATAAGCGAAAAATTGTTCTTGATCGATTGATAAAGTTTGGTACTTCATCAAGGTTTAGATTATTACACTATGGCTTCTAAATGGGGAATAGTTTATTTTTAACTAATGAGTAATCCATTCACACCAATAGTATAAGCGTATTCGAAATACGTAAAACCGAACCATGCAATAATAATCTTAATAAAAGTATTAAAATAAATAAATATTGATTTATCTCAAATAATGCGTGGAGAAGTACCCTAAGACTTGAATATAGGTTGGTAGTTCGGTGAAAGTGGACTTGCACACTTTGATGTATGTTGGGTAAGGTCCTAATGCAAGGCTAATAACCTTATACATTGGGTGTGTGACTCTAATTAATTAAGACGAACCTATACAATAGAGTTTCTATACTTCATTACATGAAGAAATCACACAATTGTGATTGTCCGGGATAATATAAAAAATCCAGGGCCCTGAGAAATGTGACTAAATATGTATGATTTTGGGTAGCTCCCTATGATAAGTAGATTATATACAAGAAGTCATGGATTATTGGAATAACTATCAAAAGATGGTAGATGTTATTCAGAAATGTATTGGTGCATTTTTCCTATCTCAATGACAGGTATTATGTAGAGGCATATTTTTGTCATTACACTTGTAAGTCGAAGATAATGCTACTACAATATTATTCTCAGGGTTAATATTTTCATATGGTGATAAATAGAGTATTGAAAATGATAAAATACAGTTATTAGTTAATAAAGGTACTTTGATCATTTTAGTAGCCAAAAATGATATGTCTTTTGGTCCCCAAGATAGCTCTAAAAATCAGAATGACTATTTTAGTCATTACACAAATTATTTAAATTATTTGAGGAATGAGAGAATTTATTTTATTCTTGAAAGTCCATTGGGCCAGAATAAATAATTAAGTCCAAGAGTAATTAATGGGCTAGATTAATTAATTAATTAATTCTATAATGTCCAAGATAATATATGGGTTTGAATAAAATAAAGATTGGCTTAATAATTATATTGGGTCATGTATTTATTATTTTGAGTTTTAATAAAATAAAAAGCCTAGATAAAATAATAAATGTAGCGAGCTAAGTTTTTATTTAAGTACATTTTAATTAAAAGACTTAGGACAAATAAAAAGGTTCAGTTGGTGGAATAGCCTAGCCCAACTTAGTTTAGGGCAGCCAGCCTTGAGGGTTTATAAATAATTCTTATGGAGGCTTGCTAGATTAATACAATCAGTTAAAGAAAAACCCTAGCCACCACTTCTTACTCTCTCAGTTCTTCCTCAAAAAAATAATCCTAGCCTATTTTCACCATTAGTTTGATTTGTGAGTTTGAGAGAATATCTTGGAAGATCAAAAGCTTAAGCCTTTGGAGCGTTTTATGCGAAGGAGTCGACAATTAGTTAGATTTCCTGCGGAACAAATAATTGTTCCAATTCAAGAAGTTTCATCGAACACAAATTCGGTTCCGGTTATTCAGACTAAACGTCCTAAAAGTAAATAATCCCAAACTTTGGCTCGGGAAAATGTTAAATTTGCTGTCTTCCACTGCGTTTTTATTTTTCCACGATCTTTCAGTATGGCAATCTCTTTTATATTAATCTTATAAGTCATCAAATAAATAATCCTCAGACTAAACCTAATAATAATAAGAGAAATATCACATTAAATAACTCGTATTTATGGCACTTAAATTAGGATATATAAAATTTTCACAAAAGGTCTTTTACTCAAAAGATGGAAAAGGCTAAGGAAATACTTAAGTTGTTCACACTGATATTTGTGGTCCTATGTCTACACTAGTTAGAGGAGGGTGTGAATATTTCATCACTTTCATAGATGATCATATGCGTTTTAGTTACATTTATTTGATGAGGTGCAAGTCTAACTCATTTGATAAATTTAAGGAGTTTAAGGTTGAAGAGGAGTGTCAGACAAGTAAACTAATCAAGAAGCTTAGATTGGATTGTGGTGGAGAGTATCTCCTTAGTGAATTCAAGGACTACTTAGCACATCAAGAAATAGTATCTCAGTTGACTGCATCTGGGACTCCCCAGCAAAATGAAGTAGTTGAGAAAAGAAATAGAAAATGATGGAAATGATTAGAAGCATGATAAATATTGTAACTCTTCCTATTTCTTTTAAGTAATATGCTCTAGAGACAACAATATATATTTTGAATTTGGTGCTTTCCAAATCAATACCTAGGACACTTTATGAGGTGTGGAATGGATAAAAGCCCAATATGAATAATCTTAAGATAAAAGATTGTCCAGCTTATGTACTGACTAAAGGAAGTAAGTTAAACCCAATATCGGAATTGTGCTACTTCGTAAGATATCAAAAAAGAATAAAAGATGGATACTTTTATCATTCCCAAGAGCAAAATGTACTTGTTAGTACTCATGCTAGATACTTAGAGGATGAACAAAATGTATCTACTAAGTGATGCTCTGAATAACGAACAAAAGCCGTGCATGCATGAAACTAAAGCTAGAAAAACACCACGACACGGCGCAATGGAAGGAAAAAACAATACATCTTCGTGTCGTTAGTTTGTTTGCTGAGAAGATGAATAAACCACTAGAATGGCTTCTTGTCTTGACAATGATTCCGGTTGCAAAACTAGCAATCCGCCTTCTCCTCCGGGGCATGAACGCAAAGCTCTTTGCTTCTCAGAATATTCTACCACCCAATTTATATTGGTGAAACAACTTAGGCGAGAAAAGACTCTTCTTGATCATTTGCAGTTGATTAGCAATATCAAGAAGTCACAAGGGAAAAAAAGAAAACCGAACAAGAGAGAGAGGAGAAGAAGGCTGGTCCTTCCTCGTGTGTTCTGTGTGTTATCCCCAACCAAGACCCATGACTATTCACTATATCTAATAACCAAAACAATGGGGTTTTAATATTTCAAAACTCCCGGAAGCTATCAACAGAAGAAGTTTGGCTCAGCCTTAACTCTTCTGTTTCGTGAATTAAAAAAATCCTTTAGTACAGGCTATTGAGCCAAAAATAATTTATTATTTTCTTTGGATCTAATAAGCTAAAAAATAATAACCATTAATTATTTATTTCTTAGGCCTATTAAAATAACTCAATAAATAATTAATAAGTCCAAATGAACTAAAATAATTATTTAAGCCTTTTATTATTTAGTTTAGGCTAAGTTAATTTTTCTAATTATTCAATTTGGACTGAGGCCCTGAATAATTAATTAACCAATTAAACTAGATAATAAAATTATTTTTTCTCATTCCTTTATTTTATTTTAGTCCAAAAATAAATTAGACTTCTTGAATAAAATAAAATCCCTTCTATTGAGACTATTTTCTCGACCTAAAATTAATTAGGACTTACAGGTTATTCCGAGGATCAAAAAGGCACATCGCTTTGGCTACTAAAATGATCAAAATACCCATACTATATAAATAGCTGTATTTTGCATTTTAAATATTTTCTAATATCACCATAACAAAATATTGACACTAAAGACAATGTTGTGTTAGTTATGTTTTCGACTTACATGTGAAATGACTAAAATTTTCCTATACACATCACCGTGCATTTAGAAAAGAAAGAGTGTACTAACACCTCTCTAAAAGACATCTATCATCATTCAACTTCTAGTCCAATGATCCATGACTTCTTAGAATATATTCGCTTTCAAGAGAGCTACCCTAAAGCCAATAATCCAGTCATATTCTCCAGGACCCTAGATAATTAGATCATTCGGACCACCACAACGGGCGATACAGTGTAGACACTATCTTTTGCAAGTCTGTCTTGACTAACTCGTTACATATACCCAACATATAAATATATTGGTCTTTCTAAAGAACCTCAACTATAGAATATCAAAGCATACGCTTCCAATTTCGTCCGACCACCAACTTATACTCAAGCTGTAGAGTACAAATTCACATTGTAGTAGTAGTAGTCTAGGTTTCTATCATATAGTACTTTTAGAAACCACTACTATAGGTCATGTTCTACGTATTTGAAATCTGCTTGTGTTATGAAATGAGAATACTAGTCATTGGCTAAAGGTAAACCATTCCTTATTTAGAATTCATAACACAATAATCTTGCCATGATGAAATTTCCATTCTCATCATTCGTTTAAGAATAGTAGTTTATGTGTTAAGTATCCCATGATCCATACTTTACTGTGAAAGATCTCTATTCACATGAACCATTTACTTAAATACAATGGGTCTTTTCTAATGAAAATTGTGCACAAATATAAAGAAGGTTTCACAAAAAAATTTCTAAGAAAAAATAGTTTTATTAATATAAGTCAAAATTATACCAGAAATTTAGTCTAATAGGGCATACATCCCAACAATCTTCCACTTGCACTCTAAGACTAAGTAAGTCCATGAGTGCTCACTCTTATGGTGTCTAAGTATCTTCTAAAGACTCTCTCTGCTAAAGGCTTGATGACAAAATCTGTTAGATTGTTCTCCGAGACAATTTGTTCCATCGCGACTTCCCGTCTCTGGATGAAATCCCGAATCAGGTGGTACTTTCTATCTATGTGCTTCCCCTTTTTGTGGTTCCTGGGTTTTTTGAATTGTGAGATTGCACCAGTGTTGTCACAATACATCACAACCGATTTGTCCATTTGCAGCACGACTCCAAGTTCTAAAAGGAACTTCCAGAACCAAACTACTTCCTTGACTACCTCCGAAGCTACCACATACTCAACTTCCATAGTTAAGTTAGCAATGAAAAATTGCTTGATACTCCTCCATGAAATGGATCCTCCAGACAAGGTGAAGACATATCTACTAGTAGATTTTTTCTCATTCTTATCCGCTGGAAGTATGAGTCTATGTATCATGTAGGAACCAAGTCATCGGCCATGTAAACTAATATATAATCTCTCGTACCTTTCAGATATTTGAAAATATACTTTACAGCTTGCCAATGAACCTCGCTGGGGTTTGACTGATATATGCTAACTAAGCCAACGGCAAAGCAGATATCTGACTTAGTACACGGTATGGCGTACATGAGACTTCTCACAACTGAAATATAGGGAATCCTACTCATTCAATCTTTTTCTTCTTGAGACTTTGGACAGTCATTTGAAGAAAAATACAACCCATGTCTGCAAGGGATCACCGCCCCCTTGTATGAGTCCATGCTGAACTTGGCCAGCATCTTGTCAATGTATGTAACTTGGGATAAACCTAACATTCTCTACTTTCTATTTCTAAGAAGCTTTATCTCGAGAATGTTATTGACTTTACCTAAGTCATTCATACTAAATTAATTAGATAGCCAGACCTTAGTAGATAACAATGTCCTTACATCATTTACAATTAGTAGAATGTCATCCACATACACTACAAGAAAAATCACGTTTATGCCTTCTAATTTCCTACACACATATAGTTCGTCCTCATTTTGAATGAAACTGTAAGATTTTACAGTCTCATCAAAACGAATGTTTCATGCTCTGGATGTTTGCTTAAGTCAATAAATGGATTTCTTAAGCTTACAAATCATATGCTTTTGACCTTGAGCAATAAAGCCTTCTGTTTGGAAAATATAGATGTCTTCACTAAGATAACCATTTAAAAATGCCGTCTTGACATCCATTTGCCATATCTCGTGGTCATAATAACATGCAATGGTTAGGAGGATACGGATAAAATTAAGCATGATTACTAGGGAAAAGGTTTCTTCATAATTGATTCATTCTTTCTGAGTATACTATTTTGCCACAAGCCTACCTTTGAATGTTTCCACCTTCCCATCTACTCACCTCTTCTGCTTGTACACCTACTTACACCCAATGGGTTTTATTACTTCAGGTGAAGCTACAAGATCCCAAACCTGATTGAAGTACATAGACTCAATCTCGATTTTTATTACTTCATGCCATAAGTTTGCATCGGCATCAACAATAGCCTCATTGTACTTAGTGGGATCTTGTTCCTGATGGTCAGAGATTAGGTCAAAAGCCTTTCCAGTCCATCTTTCTGGAACCCTAGATATCCTCTCACTACGTCGAGGCTCCTTTTGTAGAGGTTTTTAAGGTTGTGTCTCTTCTTGTTCTATAATCGGGTTAGAAGAATTTAATTCAAAAAATAACTTCTTTTCGAGTTCCAACCTTGTCGAACCTTTAGTGGATGTACTTTGATCATCCTCCAAGTATCTAATATTAGTACTCACAAGTACTTTTTGCTCATTAGGATGATAAAAGTAACCATTCTTTGTACTTTTTGGATACCCAATAAAATAGCATAATTCCGATATTGGTTCTAACTTGTCTCCCTTGATCAGTACATAAGCTAGACAATTTTATATCTTGAGATGATTTAGACTTGGCTTACGCCCAATCCACATCTCATAGGATGTCCTAAGTACTAACTTGGAAGGCACTAAGTTCAGAATATATGTCGCTGTTTCTATGGTATATCCCCAAAAAGACACCGGATGAGTAGCATGGGATATCATGCTTCAGACTATTTCTATCAATGTCCTATTCCTTCTCTCAACTACTCCATTCTGCTGGGGTGTCCCCAACGCAGAGAGTTGGGATACTATCCCATGATGTACCATGTAATCCTTGAATTCACCAAGGAAGTATTCTCTGCCATGATCCGATCGTAAGGTCTTGATTATTTTATCTGTCCGATGCTCCACTTCAACCTTAAACTCTTTGAACTTGTCAAAAGAGTTAGATTTGCATCTCATCAGATAAATATAACCATATCTTGTACAATCATTTGTGAAAGTGATGAAATACTCAAATCTCTCTCTAGCTGGTGTAGACAAAAGACCACACACATTAGTGTAAACAAGACGCAGTGCTTTCTTAGTTGGCTCTATCCGCATTTTGGGTAAAGGACCTTTTGGTCATTTTTTCCATAAGACATGATTCACACTGAAGCCAACTTTCCAATCTCAATGAGTCTAAAGGCCCATCATGGATTAACCTCTGAATCCTGATTGAGTCAATGTGACATAACCTTAGATGCCATAAATATGAGTCATTAACATTGGTCTTTCTCTTCTTATTTAAAGATTCAGATTGAGTATTATTTAATTGATTGTTAATAGGATTAATGAAGAATAAATTTTCATACATATGCCCAATACATATTACTTCTCCAATTCTACTGATAGTTATACCAGAATGGAAAAAAAAAAGAATATCCTTGATTTATTAATTTTGCAACTAAAATAAATTCTGTCTAAAACCAGGAACAAATAAAACATTCTTCAAAACAACTATTCTGTTACAATCAAAAGTGAGTTCCACTTCTCCTACTGCAAGAGTCCGAACTTGTGCTCTATTTCCCACGCATAGTCCATGTTCGCCCTTCTGGAGTCTTCTAATCTCTCTAAATCCCTGCAAGGAGTTACAGATATGATCAGTGGCTCCTGAATCAACAATCCAAGTGGAAATTGATCCAACCATTAATATAGACTCTAGATAGAAAACATTACCTATGGAGTTTTTCTTTTCCTGAAGATCTGGCACAGCTTTTTCCAGTATCCCTTCTTCCCACATTTGAAGCATTTGTCATTAGATTTGTTTTTGGGCTGGGACTTAGGCTAGTGCATTGCATTCCCCTTCTTTTTTTTGAACTTTCTGGGTTTGGGCCTAATTCTTGAAGAAGAAGCCATCATAGCTCCAGCTTGTAGCTTCATAACCTTCTCCGCCATCTAGAGCTCCTTCATCAACTCAGTTAAACTCATGTTTAACTCGTTCATGTTGTAATTCAACTTGAACTAAGTAAAGGAGCCTGACAGAGATTCGAAAACTATGTCCACTTGGCTCTCGAAGTCAATAATAGCCTCCAAGACTTCTGCTCCCTTGAAAGCAGCAATCATCTTGAGCATATACTCTCTGATTGATACTCCCTCAGCTAACTTGGTGTTTATTATTATTATTCGAAGAGCCTTCTGCCTTGAGGGCCGGCTCTTATCTGCGAACATTGTAGCTAATGATGTACTTATGTCATATGCAGTTGCCATATGCTCATGTTTGGATTAGAGCACATTCGACATGGAGGCTAACATATAGCATCGTGTCATTTCATCAGCCTTTGTCCATGCTTTTTTAGTCTCACACTTCTTAGTGGAGGAACCTTCCACGATCACTAGGTAGGTTTCGTAAATGACATACTTATACTTCTTAGTTATGAGTATTATGTCTAGGTTCTTATTCTAATCCACATAATTTGGACTTATTAGCTTATTCTCGTAGCGAATAACGACTACGAGATTGAAACAACCTCCACCAACTATTTCTAAGATTTTGAAAAATAAAAGAAATTCTCAATATTATGAAAACAAAATAATTTTGTGCACGTTATCCTCATATTAAACTAATAATAGCTAACCACATTAGTATTATCTTTAACATAATTAATTTGGCTCTTAGGAAAATTGACATAGCTTCTTGGGAAGATTAACAGTTTCCTAAGTGTGTTAACTACCACAAATTAATTTTTCTTTTTGGTAATCATCTAGAAAATAGCTTCATCGAGGGGATGGTCGTTTCTTCTTATTTCCTATGGACATACCTCACACTATAACCTCCAACGTGGGCTGATCGATCATAGTACGTATCCCGGGTTATTAATTACATCCTTCTATTAGTTCTAGATCTTTATAGTATCTCCATCTTATATGGGTTCACTCCCAAGGTGACATAAAGAGATTCACGATCTCTAACGAGGATCGTGATGGAAGTCTTGGGGCCATTAGAACCCCTATCCTACTTAGTTTTTAAATAAGAGTTTTCTTGAAAAAATATCATTTGAACAATTTCAAATAAATTCTCCTTTAACTTAAAATAAAATATCTAAATCCATAAAAATTTCTATGTCAAGATTTATATCCTTTGAGAAAATTTTTCTCACGGATTAATTTTATTTAAGTTAAGAATTTAATAATTTTAAAAATTTTTCATTTAAAATTTCCTAGAGATTTTGATCTCAAGGTTTTATTTGACAAAAATAATTTTTCCTTTGCTAAAATGAATTAAAATGGTTTTCTATTTTAACTTACAAAAATTTCTAAATTCAAAATATTTTCTATATCAAGGATAAAAAGCCTTTAAGAAAATAACCAAGGATTAATTTTTGTTTAAGTTAAAATAACTATTTAATTAAAGAAAAATATTTTTCCTGGTCAAATAAAATTTTCCAAAGACTTTGATATTTGAGAAAACATGTACATAGGACTTAAAGTAAATAGCATGCTAGAAAATTATAAATGTTTTCATACTTTTCTATTATTAATCTTAAGTGCCCAAATAAAAGAATTAAATACATTAATTAAATTAATTAATAATCTTGTTTAATCCTAAAAAATCCTTTATTATTATTTTTCGTGCAAAATATTTAAAGAATATTAACTATTACAAAAATAATAACTTTGTCTGGTATGAATCCAAAAATAATATATATATATATATATATATATATATATATATATATATATATATATATGACTTGTGCATCCGCCACACATGATCATGAACCATGGGATGACCCATGGGCCTGTTAGGGATATGCCCTATAGTCAATTTGTATTTATACTATTGTCATTATGTTTTATATAATAATATGAGGTTTTCCTTTCCATGAATAGTATATTTTGTTTTGTGATCATCATGTACGTGACTTGATATTAAAACCCAACAATGAATACAATGACTATTCTAAATCTGTCCCTGATCGTTTAGTATTATTGGAACAATAATAAATTAAGATTAGTATGTTTGTGACTGGATGGCTATGTTTTACTAGTCATGAATGTTTGTGATATCAAGTCAAAACATAAATAAATATTAGAGAATATTATATTGGACATGACCCACTGTGAGAGTACTTCATGGAATATGTCATAAGTACTTTCTAGCCATAATAATATTAAAAGTCCTTTGACCTAAATTCATCATAGTTTCCTACTTGATAAATTCTATATTTTTGACGTTATCTAAAGTTGTCTTTAATCAGAAAATAAATTAAACTACTGTTGGATATAGAATAAATCAATGAGACAAATATGATTGATTGTGAAGGAATTTGTCCTTCTCAATTATAAGAGAGATATCTATGGGCCCCTTGATAAGTTAGACGGTTAAAATGCATGGTCGTGTTCAAATATATCAATCTAAGATATTGATATCATTTGTTTGAACAGTCTATTATGAAATTAAGAAATAATTGATTAAGCTTAATAAGGATGACATGCTCCGTGCCTTATGCTTAATCTGGATATCGTGTGACAAAAGGACTAAATATAAAATTATGGATTGGTTCATAAAGATCACTGATTTTCATTTAACCTGGATAGTTATAATGTTTTGCTAGAAACCGCTTATAACTTGTGGGCCATTTAAATATGATTTGGGCACACTGCCAGTATTAAATGAACCTATAGGGTCACACAATAAGCGAACTTGTTAGATTATTTTTCTGGTAACCAGATTCGATGAATCTGGAAACATGTCTAAATTAATCGAATTTAGAAGATCTACCAGATACATTGAATCTGGAAATATGCCCACATTCGATGTATCTGTATGATGTCCAGATTATAAGAATCTGACTCGATAAATTAATTAGTTAAATTATCGAGATAATGACAGAATCTTATCATATTAGTTTTAATTTAATTTGAATTTAATTTGAAATATGATAAGATATTATTAGGGTTGGACTCTAAGAGGTTCGGAGTGGGGTTTTAAGAAAATTCTAGCCGTCTTCTAAAATGTGCCAATTCTGTTGAGAATATTCGTGCTTCCATTCATCAGGAAAAAAAAAACCTCTCAAACCCTAGGCGCTAGCACTCCCCGAGTAACGGGTGAGTTCGCGGTGTGTATCCGATAGAGGACGTTCGCATACTGCAGTGTCTGGTGATTGTTCGGGTTGAACATATAACAACGTAATCAGAATCAAAGAATTTCGATTACAGCAAATAGAGGTAATCCTGCAAACTTACGATCTTCTTAATCGTTTACTTGGATTCTCGAAAGGGATTTGTGGATGTTTTCCGCGTTTAGGAGTCCACGAATTCTAACAGAGGTATTAGAGCAACTTGCTAAACGATTATGTTGATTCATCTATGTTAATCATATTGTTGTGGATATGTATGATGTGTGTGTGTGTGTGTGTGTGTGTGTGTGAATTTAAACGGTGTATATCAGCATGTTCACATGATTATGATTTTAGAATACTTAGCATGCAGACTGCCTGAATTAAGTTTAATATGTGCGTCTTAGTTGCCTGATTAGACCAGATTAGTTACAGATTGTCTATAAATTGGTCTGTTTTAATATGATATGGTATCGTAAGCATGCTATCCGTCGTTCTATATTTGCAAATATTTTGTATTAATCGGCCATGATAATATGTTATCTATATGAATATGGTTAAAAGGGAACGCAGATTGTCTGTAATATGAAATTTCACGACGATGGTTACTAAGGGGTCCGAACGTTAATCTGATTAATATTTAGAAATCGGAAGGCGAAATCTCATTCAATGAGAGAAGGAAAAATCGTTTTTCCTTCCGGGGGCACTGCCCCCTTGACCCCCGCCCGCTGACCGGCCAGCGGGACCTCCGCCAGGGACGTTGCCCTTTGGACCCCGCTAGGGGCGTTGCCCCTTGGAACCCCGACTAACTGTTCATTGTGTGTTATTCATTAGTGTTTTGATTGTAGTTGTGGATTATTTTGAATAGTGCATAGCATGGTCCGTTTTATCCCAATATGATTGGCAGGTTACATTATGGTTGTTTTAAGTTGTAATTTTTAAATACAGCCTGCGTGTCGTTTTTCATTGTTGTAAAATTGTATTGCTTTCCTAGAATAGGAATTATTTTAATTTTACTATCCAATGTAAAATAAGACGGCGGCCTACAATTACAACCAAGGAGGAGTATGCTCAAAGCATTAGAGAATGCTTAAGGAGTTCATATACCTAGATTGACCACCTTGATCTTCACTTTGCTCGTGATGATCAACATAGGTTATGGGTCATGCTATGTCACTTTTATTTATGTCTTGCATGCATATTTGATATGTTTATTTCATGCTTACTACAATCAAATTTTTATTTTAAAAAAATTAAGTGTTAAATGCCTTCCAAAATCAAACATTTGTTATTACTTGGATCATCATATGGTCATTCCTGCCAAAGTAGGATACTTTTGATTATCTAAGTGAGATAAGATGGAAAATAGTTTTCCATATGTTTGATATGGTTTGACTTAACTGGACTATCAAAATGGTTTTGGGTCTAGGGCATTATATGAGATATTTT
Source organism: Voacanga thouarsii (assembly GCA_026120185.1). Lineage (NCBI taxonomy): Eukaryota > Viridiplantae > Streptophyta > Magnoliopsida > Gentianales > Apocynaceae > Voacanga > Voacanga thouarsii. The sequence continues at coordinate 855,379 of JANUWF010001224.1, read as the reverse complement.
TAACCGGGACATTTGACGTCTATCTTATTTAAAATTTGAGTTTTATTTAATAATAAGATTAAAGCCAAAGCATACTTATGATTAAGATAAAATTTTATGGAAAAAAAAATTTTACCCACTACGAAACATCAAAATGTTGAAGTTTCAAAAAGTTTAAATGCTTTTAGTGGGAGTTTTTCATTAAAGCCTCAAAATTAATTACTTTGCATATTTTGTATGTAGATAATGGCAACAAACAGTTGGAATAACTCATTGCGATCTATACTCGAGAAAGACAAGTTTAGTGGGACTAACTTTCTTGATTGAGCACGAAACTTAAGAATCGTTCTTAAGCAAGAAAAAAAGCTCTATATTCTTGAAAATCCTATTCCCCCTGGCCCAGCAAATAACACCTCAAAAGCTGAAAAAGATGCTTACAGTAAGCACAAAGATGACTCCAACGATGTTACTTGCGTCATGCTAGCAACTATGAACTTTGAACTTCAAAAATAGTTTGAAGAAGCAAAGGCATATGACATGATTGTGCATCTCAAGGAAATGTTCCAAGAGCAAGCACGACAAGCGAGATTTGAAACTCACAAGGCATTAAATGCATGTAAGATGGTTTCTAGCACCTCGGTAAGTGCTCATATCCTTAAAATGAAGGGCTATCTTGATCATCTTGATAAGCTTGGTGCTCCTGTTAATCATGACATGGCCACGGATTTTATCTTGGGCTCATTACCTCTTGAGTATGACCAGTTTGTCATGAATTTTAACATGCATAATATGAAGAAATCCATTACTGAATTGCATGTGATGCTAAAACAAGCTGAACTGAACATTAAGAAGAATACTCCTAGTGTTCTAATGGTTCAAAAAGGGAAAGGGAAAAGGAATAACCAAAAGGGCAAGGTCATGGCTAGTAAGGGTAAGGACAAGGCAAAGTCCAAGTTCAAGCCTAAACCTAAGACCAAGACACCAAAAGAGGGAGCTTGCCACCATTGTGGAGAACAAGGACATTGGTTAAGAAATTGCAAGCTCTATTTGGAAGTAAAGAAAAAGAAGGACAGTGAGATTGCCGCTTCAGGTATTTATGTTATAGAAATTAATTTGTCTACTTCTGATTCATGGGTATTGGATACCGGTTGTGGGTCTCACATTTGTATTAATGTGCAGGGTCTAAAAAGGAGTAGAGCTTTGGCAAAAGGCGAGGTGGACCTACGAGTTGCGAATGGAGTAAAAGTTGCTACAGTAGCTGTAGGAACTTTTGAATTAATTTTACCCAGTGGGCTTATTTTAGAACTGAATAATTATTTTTATATTCCTGCTATGAGCAGGAATATTATTTCAGTTTCTTGTTTGGATTTAGAAGGTTTTGAATTTGTTATTAGGAATAACATTTGTTCCATTAATAAAAACGGCATTTTTTATAGAGATGCTTCATTATCAATTGGGCTCTATATTCTCAATCTTCGTGGATCTTCAAACAACTCCATCTATAATATAAATACTAAGAGATTTAAATCTAATGATTTAAATCAAACTTATTTCTGGCATTGTCATTTGGGCCATATAAATGAGAAATGCATAACAAAGCTTCATAATGATGGGCTTCTAAAATCGTTTGATTTAGAATCTTACGAAATATGTGATTCTTGTTTATTAGGCAAAATGACTAAAGCGCATTTCAAGAGACAAAATGAAAGGGCAATTGATTTATTAGGCCTAATACATACTGATGTATGTGGACCAATGAATTCAAATGCTAGAGGAGGATTTCAGTACTTCATTACATTTATAGATGATTTCAGCAGATATGGCTACCTGTATCTGATGAAACACAAATCTGAATCGTTCCAAAAATTCAAAGAATTTCAAAATGAAGTACAAAATCAACTTGGCAAAAGTATCAAAACACTCCGATTAGATCGAGATGGTGAATACTTAAGTCACGAGTTTGACGAGTATCTTAAAAATTGTAGAATTATCTCTCAATTAACTCCACTTGGAACACCTTAATGGAATGGTGTATCTGAACGGAGAAATCGGACTTTATTAAATATGGTTCGATCAATGATGAGTCAAACTGATCTTCCAATATCCTTTTAGGGTTATGTCCTAGAGACTGCTGCATTCATACTAAATCAAGTTCCATCTAAATCGGTTCAGAAAACGCCATATGAGATATGGACTGGGAAATAACCTAGTTTGTCATTTCTTAAGATTTGGGGTTGTGAAATTTATGTAAAGCGTTTATTATCTGATAAACTTGCACCTAAATCGGATAAATGCGTATTTGTGGGGTATCCTAAAGAAACTAAAGGATATCAATTTTATCTTCCAAAAGAAAATAGAGTAATTGTTGCTCGAAATGGATTCTTTCTTGAAAATGAATTTATTTCTAAAAGAATCAGTGGGAGTAAAATACATCTTGATGAGATTCAAGAGCCACAATTAGTACTTGAACCAAATAATGAACCTCATTAGATGGCTCACAAGTCCAATATGAGCCTACTTCTATAGAACAAGGACCTTGAAGATCTGATAGGGTTCGTCAACAACCTGAGAGATATGGATTTCTCATCACTGACGATCACAATGTGGAGCTTATGGTTAATGATGAGCCCACTTCCTATCAAGAAGCCATTAAGAGTTCTGACTCTGGAAAATGGTTAGAGGCTATGAAGTTTGAGATGCAATCCATGTATGATAACCAAGTTTGGACTTTGGTTAATCCACCTAAAGGTTCAAAAACCATTGGGTGTAAGTGAGTTTTCAAAAAGAAAACAAACATGGAGGGAAATGTGCATACTTACAAAGCACGACTGGTAGCAAAAGGTTATAGACAAACTCATGGTATAGACTATGATAAAACATTTTCACCAGTTGTAATGCTTAAATCTATCAGAATTCTTCTTGCCATAGCAGCATATTATGACTATGAAATTTGGCAAATGGATGTCAAAACCACGTTTCTCAATGGAAACTTACTCGAAGATGTGTACATAACACAACCTGAGGGTTTTGATGATCCTTTGAATTCTAATAAAGTGTGCAAGCTTCAAAGATCCATTTATGGATTGAAGCAAGCATCTCGAAGCTGGAATCTTCGTTTTGATGAAGCAATTAAAGAATTTAACTTTATCAAAAATGAAGAAAAGCCTTGTGTCTATAAGAAAACAAGTAGGAATGCAATAGTCATTTTGGTACTTTATGTTGATGACATCTTACTTATTGGAAACGACATTCCAACTCTATAAAGTGTAAAGACATGGTTGGGAAATTGTTTCTCAATGAAAGACTTAGGTGAAGTTGCCTATATTCTAGATATAAAGATCTATAGAGATAGATCTAGAAAGCTAATTGGATTAAATCAAAGTGCATACGTTGACAAGGTACTGAAAAGGTTCAGTATGCAAGACTCTAAGAGAGGATTCTTGCTAATGTCACATGGCATTAAGCTCAACAAAACTCAAAGTCCTTCTACGAAGGATGAAGAAGAGCGCATGAACAGCGCATGAACAAGATACCATATGCTTCCGCTATAAGGTCTATCATGTACGCTATGTTATGTACTCGATCCGATGTGTCATATGCATTGAGCATGATGAGTAGGTTTCAGTCAAACCCTGGAGAGGCACACTGGACTGCTGTCAAGAACATAATGAAGTATTTAAGAAGAACTAAATATATGTTCTTAGTTTATGGAGGACAAGAAGACGAGCTAGTTGTAAATGATTACACTGATGCTAGTTCTCAGTCCGACATTGACGATTACAGATCGCAATTAGGTTTTCTATTTTGTTTGAATGGAGGTGCTGTAAGCTGAAAAAGTTCAAAGCAAGACATCGTCGCCGATTCTACTACAGAAGCTGAGTATGTCGCTGCCTCAACTGCAACTAAAGAAGCAGTTTGGATTAAAAAGTTTATTACAGAACTAGATGTAGTTCCTAGTATTGTGAACCCAGTGGATCTCTATTGTGATAACAATGGAGCCATTGCACAAGCTAAGGAACTAAGATCACATCAGTGATCCAAACATATACTTAGATATTTTTATCTCATTCGAGAAATTGTTGATAGATGAGATGTCAAAGTATGCAAGGTATTAACTGATGAAAATATTGCAGATCCACTGACAAAGCCTCTCCCATCGTCTAAACATCATAGTCATACTAGATCAATGAGATTACGGCTTATGCCAAATTGGTCTTAGTGCAAGTGGGAGACTGTTAGGGATATGCCATAGAGTCAATTTATATTTATACTATTATCGTTATGTTTTATATAATAATATGAGGTTTTCCTTTCCATGAATAGTGTATTTTGTTTTGTGGTCATCAAGTACGTGACTTGATAGTAAAACCCAACAATGAATACAATGACTATTCTAAATCTGTCCATGATCATTTATTATTATTGGAACAATAAAAAATTAAGATTAGTATGTTTGTGACTGGATGGCTATATTTTACTAGTCATGGATATTTGTGATATCAAGTCAAAATATAAATAAATGTTAGAGAACATTGTATTGGACATGACCCACTGTGAGAGTACTTCATAGAATATGTCATAAGTACTTTCTAGCCATAATAATATTAAAAGTCCTTTGACCTAAATTCATCATAGTTTCCTACTTGATAAATTCTATATTTTTTACGTTGTCTAAAGTTGTCTTTAATTAGATAATAAATTAGACTACTGTTGGATATAGAATAAATCAAGGAGAGAAATATGATTGGTTGTGAAGGAATTTTTTCCTCTCAATTATGAGAGAGATATCTATGGGCCCCTTGATAAGTTAGACGGTTAAAATGCATGGCCGTGCTCAAATATATCAATTTAAGATATTGATATCATTTGTTTAAACAGCCTACTATGAAATCAAGAAATAATTGATTAAGCTTAATAAGGATGACATGCTCCGTGCCTTATGCTTAATCTGGATATCGTGTGACAAAAGGACTAAATATAAAATTATGGATTGGTTCACAGAGATCGCTGATCTTCATTTAATCTGGATAGTTATAATGTTTTGCTAGAAACCACTTATAATTTGTGGGCCATTTAAATATGATTTGGGCACACTGCCAGTGTTAAATGAACCTATAGGGTCACACAATAAGCGAACTTGTTAGGTTATTTTTCTGGTAACCAGATTCGATGAATTTAGAAACATGTCTAAATTAATCGAATTTAGAAAATCTACCAGATACAATGAATCTGAAAATATGTCCACGTTCGATGTATCTGGATGATATCCAGATTATAAGAATCTGACTCGGTAAATTAATTAGTTAAATTATCGAGATAATGGCAGAATCTTATTATATTAGTTTTAATTTAATTTGAATTTAAATTTAAATATGATAAGATATTATTAGGGTTGGACTCTAAGAGGTTCGAAGTGGGGTTTTAAGAAAATCCTAGCCGTCTTCTTAAGTGTGCCAATTCTGTTGAGAATATTCGTGCCTCCATTCATCAGGAAAAAAAAACCTCTCAAACCCTAGGCGCTAGCACTCCCTGGGTAACAAGTGAGTTCGTTGTGTGTATCTGATAGAGGATATTTGCATACTGCAGCGTCTGGTGATTGTTCGGGTTGAACGTACAATAGCGCAATTAGAATCAAAGGATTTCGATTACAGCAAATAGAGGTAATCCTGCAAACCTACGATCTTCTTAATCGTTTACTTAGATCCTCAGAAGGGATTCGTGGATATTTTTCGCGTTTAGGAATCCACGAATTCTAACAGGGCCATGATCCACGGGTACCTGACCCAAGCCCCCCCTCCGCCGCATCATGACCCGGCTACGGCTTGAAGCCGCGGCTAGCCTGGGCTCCTGCCTCAGCTCCAAATAGACTGTGCTGCGCTCGACTCGGCTTGACGGCTGGGCTTGGGTGGCTCAGTCCATCTTTCTCTTCTTTTTTTTCGCTATTTCGTCCACAATTTTTCTCTAAAATGCTGCAACAACTCTGATGTGATCGATCCAAGGTGGTTCTTATTACATTTTTCATCAAAAAAACATCACACCCGCCTATACCCTTTCAAATTAGGTTTACATTAAAGTTAAACAAAGAATTAAAAAATTTTGCAGCGTTTCCTATACCTCAATCGTGAGGTTTACAGACAAAACTATCCATACCAAAACAGCGAATGATCTCATGGCATTAATTAAAATTAGTCTTACCAATTTTATTAACTAGCATGTATCAATCCTAAGCCTTTCAAAGCAACCTGCTATGATACCACTTGATACTCTCAATAACGAACAGAAGCTGTGCATGCATGAAACCAAAGCCAGAAAAACACAGCGACACGGTGCAGCAGAAGGAAAAAACAATACCTTTTCGTGTTGTTAGTTTGTTTGGCTGAGAAGATGAGTGAACCACTGGAATGGCTTCTTATCTTGACAATGATTCCGGTTGAAAACCAGCAATCCGCATACTCCTCTGGGGCATGAACGTGAAGCCCTTTACTTCTCATAATATTCTACGATCCAATTTATGTTGGTGAAACAATTTAGGCTAGGAAAGTCTCTTCTTGATCATTTGCTATTGATTAGCATATCAAGAAGTCACAAGGGAAAAAAAGAAAATTGAACGAAAGAGAGAGGAGAGGAAGGCCGGTTCTTCCTTGTGTGTTCTGTGTGTTATCCCTAGCCAAGACTCACTATATCTGATAACCAAAATACCAAGATTTTGATATTTCAAAACTCCCGAAGGCTATCAATAGAAGAGGTTTGGCTCAGCCTTAACTCTTCTGTTCCGTGAATTAAAAAAATCCTTTAGTCCAAGTTATTAGGCCAAAAATAATTTATTATTTTTCTTGGACCCAATAAGCCAAAAAATAATAACCATTAATTATTTATTTCTTGAACCTATTAAAATAACTCAATAAATAATTAATAAGCCAAAATGAACTAAAATAATTATTTAAGCCTTTTATTAACTAGTTTAGGTCTAGGTTAATTTTTTAAATTATTTAATCTAGGCTTAGGCCCTGAATAATTCATTAAACTAAATAATAAAATTAATTTCTTTTGCTCCTTTATTTTATTCTAGTCCAAAAATAAATTAGACTTCCTGAATAAAATAAAATCTCTTTTATTGAGACCATTTCCTCGACCGAAAATTAATTAAGACTTACGGACTATTCCGAAATCCAAAAAGATACTTAGCTTTGGCTACTAAAATGACCAAAATACCCATACTATATAAATAGTTGTATTTTACATTTTAAATATTTTCTAATATCAGCATAAAGAAATATTCATACCAAAGACAATGCTGCGGTAGCTATGTCTTCGACCTACATGTGAAATGACTAAAATACCCCTCTACACACTGTCGTGCCTTTAGAGAAAAAAGAGTGTACTAACACCTCTCTAAAAGACATCTATCATCCTTCAATTTCTAATCCAATGATCTACGACTTCTTGGAATATTTTCACTTCCAAGGGAGCTCCCTTAAAGCCAATATCCCAGTCATATTCTCCAGGACTAATTAGATTATTCGGACAACCACAAGGGACGATATAGTATAAACACTATCTTGTACAAATCTATCTTGACTAACTAGTTACGTATATCCAACATACAAGTATATTAGTCCTTCTAAAGAACCTCAACTATAGTTTATTAAAGCATACGCTTCCAACTTCGTCAAACCACCAATTCATACTCAAGCTATAGAGTACAAGTCCGCACTATAGTAGTAGTAGTCTAGATTTCTATCATATAATACTTTTAGAAACTACTACTACAGATCTTGTTCTACTTATTCGAAATACACTTATGTTATGAAATGAGACTACTCATTGGCTAAAGGTAAGTCATTCCATATTTAGAATTCATAACATAATAATCTTACTATGATGAGATTTCCATTCTCATCATCCAGTTAAGAACAGTAGTTTATGTATTAAGTATCCCATGATTCACACCTTACTGTGGAAGACCTCCATTCACATGAACCATTTACTTAAACATAATGGTCTTTTCTAATGAAAATTGTGCATAAATATAAAGAAGACTTCATAAATAGTTTTTCAGAAAAAAACCTAGTCTAAGAGGGTATGCATCCAAACACTAAGGTCTCAAGTAAGGTCGAATTGGAAGAGAAGTTAATTGATACTTCAACTTCTAGTACCCCAGTTGAGGAATCTAAAGAGGCACAACTAGATATTCCTCTACAAAATAAACTGCGTTGTAGTGGAAGGATATCTAGAGTTTTGGAAAGATAGACTGGAGAAGCTTTTGAAATAGTCTTTTACCATCATAAATAAGATCCCGCTAGATATGATGAGGCCATTATAGATGTTGATATAGATAAATGACAAATAGAAATGGATGCTGAAATTGATTCTATATATCTTAATCAAGTCTAGAATCTTTCTAAAGGGATTAAACAGGTATCAATGGGTATACAAGAGAAAAAGATGTGCAAATGAATAGGTGAAAACCTATAAAGTAAGGTTAGTTGCAAAAAGTTATACTCAGAAAGAAGAGATCGGTTATGATGATACCTTTTCAGTTATTGTCATGCTGAAGTCCATAGTACATTGCATATTATTATGACTACGAGATATGGCAAATGAATATCAAGACAACCTTTCTCAATGGCTATCTTAGTGAAGACATTTATATGACCCAACCTAAAGGCTTTATTGCAAAAGGCCAAGAATATAAGGTCTGCAAGTTTAAAAAGTCCATTTATGAACTTAAACAAGCATCACTTGCATGAAACATACGTTTTAATGAGATTGTAACGTCTTATGGTTATATACGAAATGTAGATGAACCATGTGTATAGAGGAAGGCTGATGGAAACGTGTCTATTATGGTATTTTATGTAGATGACATTCTACTCATTGAAAATGATATAGGGATATTGTCATCTATAAAAGTTTGGATATCAAGTTAATGTAATATAAAAGATATGGGAGAAACTAGCTATATTCTTGGTATAAAGTTTCTTAGAGATAAGAAATAAAAAATGTTAGGCTTTTCCCAATCTACTTATATTAATAAGATTTGGCTAGGTTTAATATAGATCAGTGTAAAGGGATAATTATACCCTTTAGGTACGTATTGATCTTATTTTCCAAACAATGTCCTAAGACACATGAAGAAAAAAAAAAGGATGAGTAAGATTCCTTATGTCTCGGCAGTGGAAAGTCTTATGTACACCATGTTTTGTAAAATGCAAAATATCTACTTTGCAGTAGGCATAATTAGTAGGTATCAATCAACACCCAGAGAAAGAACAATGGCAAGTTGTAAAGCATATATTCAAGTACCTGAAGGGAACGAAGGATTATATTCTTATTTACAGAGTTGATGATTTAGTTCCTATCGGTTACACTGACTTAGACTTCCAGATGGATAAAGATGAAAGAAAATCTACTAGTGGATATGTTTTCACTTTGTCTGGAGGGGCTATTTCATAGAGGAGTGTTAAGCAATCTTACATTACCATTCCATCATGGAAGTAGAGTATGTGGCAGTTTCAGAAGAAGCGATTTAGCTCTGGAAGTTCCTCATAAAACTTGGAATCCTACCACAAATGGACAGTCCTATTACCATATATTGTGACAATTTTGGAGTTGTATTACAATACAAGAAACCAAGAAATCACAAGAATGACAAGCACATTAGGAGGAAGTATCATCTAATCTGAGAGTTCATCCAGAAATAAGAGATATTGGTTGATTAAATTTCTTCTACAAATAATCTGGCAGACCTATTTTCCAAACCTTTGACAAAAAAGGTATTTCGTAGACACTTGGATGTTATATGGGTAGGCACATTTGGACTAACATAGTTCATTTAGTGCAAGTGAGAAATTGTTATTGTATATACCCAAAATAGACAATGTATTTTTATTTTTAAAAAAATAATAAAATATTTCATTCATTAATATTTGTTTGTTTATATATATGTGCATATTAAGGTCTAAGTGTGTTAATAAGTAATCTACATTATTGGGTCGTGCTTCCACATAAAAGTATAGATTATGGGCTACTAACACATAAACAAAAAATATTATTGATCGATTGATGAAGTTGGGCACTTTATCAAGGTTTAGATCATTATACTATGGTTTCTAGATGAAGAATGGTTTACCTTTAACCACTGAGTAGTCTACTTACGCCAATAGTTTAAACGTATTTGGAATACGTAAAACCGGTCCACGCATAATAATCTTTATATAAGTATTAAAATAAATAAATATTTGTTTATCATTATTACTGCTTGGATAAGTACCCAAGACTTGAGTATAAGTTGGTGGTCTAGTAAAGTTGGACTTGTCTACTTTGATGTATGATAGGTAAGGTCTTAATGCAAGACTAATAACCTTATACATGAGGTGTATGATTTTAGTTAATTAAGACGAACTTGTACAATAGAATTTCTATACTTTATTACGTGAAGAAATCGTCCCCTTGTGATTGTTCAGGAGATTCTAAATAATATTTCAGGGTTCTAGGAAATGTAACTAAGTATGTATACTTTTGAGTAACTCCCTGAAATAAGTAGATACATATAAGAAGTCATGGATTATCAGACTAGTTATCAAAGGATGATAGATTATTGAGAAAAGTGTTAGTACATTTTTCCTATCTCAATTATGGGTATTACGTAAAGGGATATTTCTGTCATTACACCTATAGGTCGAAGACACTGCAGTTGTAATATTATTCTTGGAGTTAATATTTTCACATGGTGATAAATAGAATATTTAAAATGATAAAATGCGGCTATTTATTAGTAGGAGTATTTTGGTCATTTTAGTAATCAAGAATAATATGTCTTTTGGTCATCAGAGTAGCTCAAATAACAATTTTATTTGTTATATGAGCTTATTGGGTAAAATTTATATTAGAAGAAATTATTTTAGGAATCTAATAATTATTTATTTAGGTTAAAATAATTAATTGGATCAATTTAATTAAATTTATTTATTAATTAATTATTTTAAATAATTTTACATTGAATCTAAATGAATCGATTAATTAATATAAAAGTTATTTAATTATTCTTGAACTAATTAGAAAAAATGACTGATGGAGATTTGTTGACACGATTGAGGTTTTGGAAATCCTATAGCCGTATCATATAGGGAAGAAAATAACAAGCCAGCAGTGGTGTGCAAAAATTTTGGAAAGCTGTTGGCTCTGTTTTAGGAGACAATAGTGGATTCCAAATTATATACGTGAGAAAGAAAAGTAAAGAGGGTTTACCGAAGTTTTTCATGGTGAAAAACACAGCCATTGTTTTCTTTCCAGAGCCACCATTTCTTCCTTTGTTCTTTTTCCTTTAAACATTAATTAGCTCTTGCATTTTACTTCCAATTAATTCACCCTAATTCTATTTTCACCAATAAAAGTCTATAGTAGTTCGAGAATACTCTAGAAGATTAATGATTAGCAAACGTAATAAGTTTTTAATGTGAAGAAGTCAACATCTAGCTAGTATTCCCGCAGCATAAATCGTTGTTCCAATCAAGAAAGTTTCGTCGTGTTTGAATCTGATTCCGATTATTCAAGTTAAACGCCCTAAGTAAGTATTCCTAAACTTTAGCTCAGAAAAAATTTTAATTACTATTTTTCACTACATTTTTTTTTCCCTTGATCCTTCAATATCAATATGGAACTTACTTTCAATTGCATGTTCATTTTCTTCAAGAGTTGCTTATAAATTGGAAAACCTTTTATCAGCACATTTTGAGGGCTAGATGATTCAAACCCATGATACTTGATATCCCATATGCTAGAGTCTATCAATTTGATCTTGATTTATGACTCAGATAGAGGAAAAAGGAGACATGTTCCTAATTACATGAATACAATTAAAAAAAAAAAAAACCTAGCTATGATAGAAATTTTAGTTGATGGGTTGGTGAAGGTTGCTGATGAGTATAGGCTTGTCTCAGACACGCTTTATCTTACTGTAAATTATCTAGATAGATTTCTGTCTTCACATGCTTTGAGCAAGACTAGGCTTCAGCAGCTTCTTGGTGTATCAAGCATGATGGTGGCCTCGTATGATTACAAACCTCATTATTTTCCTGGCTTTCTTAGTCAGATAAATTAATTTATTTTTTATGTGTAACATGGAGAAATTGAAGAAAATGTCCCCCATACTGAAGATTTTTGCTACGTGAATAACATGATAAACAATGCATCTAGCAAAAAAGAAGGTGGGTTTATAGCTCATTGTTTCTATCGTACTTTTATACATATATAAATTTGTATGGTAAATCTATTTTATTTTCAAATGCTTTTCGAGAATAAATATAGGTTGTGGAAATGAAGTTGGATGTACTCAAGTTTTTAAACTATGAAATGGGCAGTCTTGCAACAAAAACTTTCATCAGGTTAGAGCAAATTCAATACTTTAATTATTACTACAGTGTTGTCCATAATCTCGTTGAGCATGATGCTATACTACATGGACTCCAATTCTTTTATCCTTGATTACTCCTCCTGAATTTCCTGCACCTTGCACATGTGTGTTTAAGATTGATGAATTCATGAGCAATTTTTTTTCTCTTTTTATATATTTTCAAATGTAACCTATTAATTAAAAAAAAAGGATTACTAAATATTCACCCGGATGCATTGATACAAGTAAAAAATTGGTACCTATTCCTCTTTATATTAACCTACAATTTCACTATTTGAGGTAACAACTTACAATGAAATATATTGGCCCTGTATAGAATTCCAAAAACTTGTGGCGAACTACAAAATCAAGTTAAGAATTTGATGGTGATTCCTTATCCCCTAATATTTCTCATGGCATTTTTTTTCAACTGAGAACTTGCTAAAATCTTAGACACTTTATGGGAAACGCTTAGCAGGTTTTTTTGAATTTCTAGTCTATTGAAAATCCTAGTAAGGAATTGTTTGTTAAGTGGTTATTTTTCTGGTTTTTTGCTTGTTTGTTCTAATGAAATTTTTATGTGGGAATATTATAAATTTTTTTTTTAACAACTGTTGCTTCTTTCTTTTTTTTTTTCCCTCCTCTCCTCTGGAGAGCTTTCAGTGATTTCCTACAGAATTTATTACACCTCCATAATGACATTGTTGGTATCCAAATAACATGAATTTATCCACCTAGGCTGGTCATCTGTCTTGAATTTATATATTTGCAAATTTTGTATTATTGTTTTTTCAAAAAAAATGGAATATGAAAGTTTTATGATCATTATAAGTGTATCGTCCTTGATAGTAGCTCCATTGTCTCTATTAGCTATTTTCATTGGATATGTATGTAGGATTATGCTCGATTCTGTCTAAAAATATGGTACCTCTTAACATCTTAAAACCTTTGTAATTTCGTTTGTTTTTCTTATTTGTATAGTCTTCAAATGGTCTTTTAGGCCTTCCATTTTTTAGGTGATTTGAATTGATTGGAATAGACAGAAGCTAAAAATATATTATTGCTCCTCTCTTAACAAAATTTTTAAATCATAAAATTTTCATGTGCATCCACAGGACCAGGTCCCGACCCTCCAAAGCACAAAACATTTATCTATATTTTCTCCCTTCTTGGAAAGAATAGATAGTAGTTTCAAATTGTAAGAAAGTGTCGGTTTATTCTTTATTCTGTGGTAGAGGCAAAAAAAAAAAAATGAAAAGGAGAGAAGATCAGTTTTCTTTCTACATCAGGACTTATCTCTAACATCTTATTAGCTTTGGCCCTTAAGGAACCAAAGCTTTAGTTCATGATCGTATTATTGAGTTTGTTGATTTTAATAATGTTCATCTGGTGGTAATTTTACCTTATTTTCCTTGTATTGCAATATTTTTTATGCTTAAGTTCAAGTTCATTCATGCTTTAGAGAGTGGACTAAAATTATCCCTATCTAAGATCTTAGTTGCTAGTATACTTAAGAAATAGAAATACATATTTTTACATAATTTAAAACTCTTTTTTGTAGGAAAAGGCCAAGAAGAGCTGGTTGGAGCACAATTTTGAATCAATGGAAGTAGTTTTGGATGAAAATGATAGTGAGGATGAAAGAGTGAACAAACACAAGTAGAAGAGAGCCTCTTCTGTTCACTTAACGAAGCTGCAGCAGATCTCTTTCTTAAATAAATACATAGGAAAGCCTCTTTATCATTATCAATATACCTGGCTGACTGTTCACTTGCAAATAGCAATTAGATATCAAATTTTGGTCTGAAATTATCAAGTGTATTAAGAAGGAAGAACTGGAAGGGTAATTCACCCTTCACTTGCATATAGCCCAACTTTTACTTTCTGCTTTTCAAAAAAGAAAGCATCAATGTATATGAAGGTACAAGAGAACTCTTGTTCCTCCATTCATAGTACATACATAAAAAAAAAGTTGTTGAAATTTTGATATTTGCTTGTGTTCTATTAAATAAATCCCAATATGATAATAATTAAATATTCAAAACTTTTGTATAATTAATATTTATCTATAAATTTTATTAAAAATAAAAGTATCTAAATTATATTTAAAGAATGGGTAAAATCTTTATGCGTAGTGCAGAGACATGAACTAGTCCTCTACTAAGAAAGCCAAGTGATTTGAGATCAAAAAGTGGAATGCAGTTGCTCTTTGGGCTTGGGATAAACCCCTAAACCCAACCCTAACTTTCTCCTATATATTTTTGCGTAGCTAGGAAACAAGAAAGGGAGAAAATCAGGATCAAATTATTAGGTTAATTTCCTTAGACGGAAGGGAAGTAGAATTTCCCGAAACCATAATTTTATTTTTTGTGCATCAACTTTTCTGGAAGGGTTGGTTGATATTTTCTTTTTAACGCAGATATTGTGGCAGATAATTATGCCATTTATAGGAACCATATTATGAATCTCTGTAAGTTTTTACGTTTTTAGCTAAACTGATGAATAATTTCTATTTTGTTAAAGCTATTGAGTTCAATTGCTTTGATATTTGAATTTACTTGAAGTAATTCTTATGATGGTGGATCTCTAGGCATTGAGTGTCAAGCTAATAAGCCAGTGCTATAAGTGAGCATTGCATAGTCTGAATTTTACCTGTTTAGGTAAAAAAATGAAGAGAAATTTTTGCATATATTCGGTGTTTTAAATATTTATATCACATGTAAATAAAATTATACATATATAATTTTCAATGTACGTTATATAAGTACTTAAAGCACAACATGCGCCGGGTGCAATGAAAGAATTTCCCAAAAATGGATCGCCCTACTGCCATCAATCGTCTTGTGCCTCAGGTGTCCCTGCCACAGTGGAGCACCGGACAGCAGCCGCAATGTCAGTTGCAACCTCTGCGACTATTTTAGTAGAATGTGTACAAAATTTCGTAGCAACTATGGACTATATATGGTGACAGTTGATGAGGTGCATGCATTGGTCTCAAATTTGTCTTCTTCCCTGAATAAACTGTCAATCCTGCCCAATGATTTTGAAGGCAAAACAAAGATGAGTGAGCGGATAGCATGGCTTTCAAAGATGGGAACTGCAGATGAGTTGACAGAACAGCAGGCTTGACAGCTCCATTTTGACCTGGAATCTTCTCATAATTCTTCCATGGCAGCATTGCCAACTACTGAAACTTAGCTAGATTTGGGGATGTTGCTGTAAATAATGGTTAAGAGTTCAATTTCTTTACAATTTTATTATTTTTGGCTAAATCTTTAGGGAGTTGTTGTTGAAAATGGCAATTTTGGGAGTTAATAATTTTTAACTCATGATTAGTTAGCCTAACACAATTAATGGGAATTGTTCTTGACATGTTAGAGATTGTTTTGATTGTGGTAGAAGCCATTTTCATGGTGGGAATCCATAATTAAATGTTGTTAAAGTTGGGTTTGGGCCATGTTTTCACGATCCTCTATTTTTATTTGGCCCAATTAATTAACTCTAACTTGAAAAGGAATAGGAAACATAAAATCTGGTAAAGGAATTAGGGCTTCCTAATCCGAATTGGGTTTTAATTTTCCTAAGGCGACATTAAAAGGGGGAATAGAGCCGCCATTAGGGTGAACCCCTTTTCGTGCTTTTTTACTTTTTTGCAAGAAAATTCGCCGCTTCGGTTCTCTCTCCGCAATCCATAATTTTTGCCTTATCGGGACCGACGAACTGAGGGGATTTTCGAGGTGATCACAGTTGGTGTACGTCAACAGTGATCTGAGACCTTCTTATCCTGCAAGAAGAGTCGTTGTACCCATCGCACCGGAGTGGGGCGAATAGCTTCTTGAAGGCAAACCAGTATTAGACTGGTGATTCGGTCAGCAGTACAGTACGTTGCGGCGCAGCTTGTCCAGAGGAGTGCCAGCGCTAGGTACGTTCTGGTAGAACCGCGAGCAAGTCAATCAGGTATACTATTGATTTGTTTATTAAGTGTGAATTCTGTCTAGTTACATTACGTTTGGACTGTGTGGCCTTGCCGGCATTGTTGATATTTGATAATTGCAATTGTTAGAGCCCTGGTCGGGTATAGACGATGCTTGTTCAATTCAGTTGAGTTGCCTATCTGTGCTCGTAGGTACCCTGGTTAACTAACAGTCTTCAAGAAGCTATTCTGCAATTATCTGTGTGTGTGTGTAATGGCCAGTTCGTCAGGTACTGCATCTGCTGCGTATAAGCCTTTGGTTGACTTGAATGGTTTGCCGGATAAGTTTGGTCCAGGGCAGAATTTCAAGCATTGGCAACAACGCATGAAAATTTGGTTGACCATGAGGGGCTTATTATCAGCAGTGCAGGTAGACAGGCCTATACCAACTGAAAGGCATTCTAGAGTAGCTGAGATTGCTGCGTGGGATGAACGGAATAATGTAGGCAGAGGGGTAATACTGTCAGCATTGACAAATGCTCTCTTTGATGTCTACTGTTCTGAGTCATACACAGCAAAGATGCTATGGGATGAACTGGATAGGAAATATAATACCGAGGATCAAGGTCTGGAAAGGTATTATGTCTCCAAATTCCTGAAGTTTCAGATGGTTGAGGGTAAGTCTGTGACTGAACAGATTTAAGAGTTGCAATTGATTATTCATTCTCTTCATGAATCGGATATGGAACTTCCTGAGAAGTTTCAAGTGATGTCAGTGATAGAGAAATTTCCTAAGTCTTGAGAGGACTTTGGTATGTCCCTCAAACACAAGACGGAGAAGATTTCTCTAAACGATTTGATGAAATCAATATCCATTGAGGAGCAACATAGAAAGAATAGTCATATTGTACTTATGGAGTCTAATGTCCATATTGTGACTACTGGGAAGAAGAGCAATAATCAGAGGAATGTGGTGGTTAACTCAAACTCTAAAAACATAAACAAGACAAAAGGCAAGGCCAAGAAGAAACCGAAAGCAAACAAACCTTGTTGGAATTGTGGTCAGGTTGGACATTGGGCTAAGGACTGTCGGTCTAAAAAGCCCAAAGTCAAACAAGGATCAAATTCTGAAGCACAAGTTAATGTGGTGGTAGAGGATACTAGTCAAGCGGAGGCTGATTTGAGTACTCACCTTACTGAGGTTTGTACCATTGAGGCTGAGACTGGCATCATTACTTCCAATGATGATGAAAGGTATGTTTCTGTTAACCCAAAAGTATTTACTATTTATGAGCCACTTGAATGGCTGGTTGATACTGGAGCAAATGTGCACGTTTGTGCTGATAAATTGCTTTTTGTATCTTACCAGCCTATTAAAGGAAAAACTGTGAAGATGGGGAACTCAACTGCAGCCAATGTGTTGGGGATTGGACGCGTGGACTTGAAGTTTCCTTCAGGGCGTATTCTTTCTCTTCATAGGGTGCAACATGTTCCAACAGTTCGTAGGAATATTCTTAGTGGTTCATGTTTAGTTAGAGAGGGTTATGAATTTACTTTCAAATGTAATAAAGTAGTGATTATGCACTACAATTCTTTTGTTGGCAAAGGTTATTTGTCAGATGGTTTATTTAAATTAAGAGTTGAACCTTTTACTTCTGATTTGAATAAAGCTTCTTCTATTGAGAATTCTGTTTATCCTATGGTGCACATTATTGAATCCACTCGATGTTTGGCATAGTAGACTTGGACATTTAAATTTAGATTCTGTTAAAAGAATGATGAATTTAGACTTGATCCCTAAACATTCAATTGATAAGAAAAATAAATGTCAAGTGTGTGTGGAAGCTAAAACAACTAGGAAACCCTATCATTCAATTGAAAGGGATTCAGAAATACTTGATTTAGTTCACACAGACATTTGTGAATTCAATGGCTTATTGACTAGGGATCATAAGAAATACTTCATTACTTTTATTGACGATTGCAGTAAATATTGCTATGTTTATTTACTTAAACATAAAGATGAAGCACTTGAAAAGTTTCTCATATTTAAAAATGAAGTCGAAACTCAAACTGGCAAGAAACTTAAAAGGTTAAGATCTCGATAGAGGTGGAGAGTATGGGTCTAATCCATTTGTTGAATATTGCCAAAGCAATGGCATAATTCATGAGGAGACACTCCCTTATTCTCCCCAATCTAATGGGATTGCTGAACGGAAAAATAGAACGTTTAAAGATATGATCAACAGTTTACTTTTAAATTCTGGATTGCCTAAGTATATGTGGGGTGAGGCTTTGAATACGGCTTGCCATATTCCGAACAGTAGTCCCTCATAAACATAAAGAGGTAACTCCATTTGAAATCTGGAAAGGTAGGAAACCTAACTTAAAATACTTCCGTGTGTGGGGTTGTCTTGCAAAAGTTCTAATCCCCGAACATAAAAGGAAGAAGTTAGGACCAAAGACTCGTTGATTCCATCTTTATTGGTTATGTGGAAACAAGCTATGCCATGAGGTTTTTGGTAATTAAGTCCGAAATACCTGGTATAGATTGTAACACTATCATTCAATACCGTGATGCTACATTCTTTGAGAATGTGTTTCCCATGAAAACCGGTTTGCCTCAAGATGTTTCTACTTTAGATTCAACTCTTAACGTCCGATTCCATTCCTGATCATGTGGAAAGGATGAAAGATGTGGGGGCAAGTCCAAATAGTCCCAATACTCAAATTGAGGAATTGGAAGAACCTAGAAGGAGTAAGAGAGCTAAGGTTGTCAAGGACTTTGGAAGTGACTTTGTCACTTACAATGTTGAGGACGAACCTTTGACTTTTCAAGCAGCCTATGGCTTCCTCGTAGCGGTGGCATTGGAAAGGAGCTGTCAAGAGTGAGATGGATTCCATTGTCTCCAATGGGACATGGGAATTGGTAGATCTCCCTCCTGGGTGCAGTACAATTGGATGTAAATGGATATTTAAGAAGAAACTTAAACCAGATGGGACCATAGATAAGTATAAAGCCAGATTAGTTGCCAAATGGTTTAGACAGAAAGAGGGAATAGACTATTTTGATACATACTCTCCTGTTGCTCGTTTGACTACAATCCGAGTGCTAATTGCATTGGCTTCCATATATTGTCTCACCATCCACCAAATGGATGTGAAGACAGCTTTTCTTCATGGTGATCTTGAAGAAGAGATATATATGGATCAACCTGAGGGATTTGTGGCCAAAGGAAATGAACGGAAAGTTTGTAAACTTATTAAATCCCTATATGGTCTAAAACAAGCACCCAAACAATGGCATGAAAATTTTGATAAAACAATTTTATCATTTGGCTTCAACATAAATGAGAATGACAAGTGTGTTTACTGTAAGGTTAAAGGTAATACTTGTATTGTTCTATGCCTGTATGTGGATGACATTTTGCTATTTGGGTCCAATATTGAGATAATTAATGAGACTAAATTATTTTTGAAAAGTAAGTTTGAAATGAAGGATATGGGAGTAGCAAATGTGATTCTTGGCCTAAAGTTGATTCGCTCAACTGAGGGGATAACCATTTCTCAAACTCACTATGTTGAGAGTGTTCTTGAGAAATATGGGTATCAAAATTGTAGAATTGCTAAAACTCCAAGTGACCCTTCTGTAGCTTTGTTCAAAAATGAAAGTGGAGTTCCTGTGTCTCAATTAAGATATTCTCAAATTATTGGTAGCTTGCAATATCTTGCGAATGGCTCAAGACCAGATATTTCATTTTCTGTATCTAAGCTGGCAAGATATACAAGTTGTCCGAATCGGACTCATTGGGAGGCCTTGGATAGAGTACTAAGGTACTTGAAGGGAACAGTGTCCCTTGGGCTGCATTATGGGAAATTCCCTGCTGTACTTGAAGGGTATAGTGATGCAAGCTGGATAGCCAAGAACTCTGGTAGCAATGGATGCACTGGATATGTGTTTACATTAGGTGGTGGTGCAGTCGCCTGGAAGTCTTGTAAACAGACTATGATAACTCGGTCAACTTTTGAGGCTGAGTTATGTGCCTTGGATACTACTGGAACGGAAGCTGAATGGTTGTATGGACTATTGTCCTCTTTGCCAATGATCAGCAAGTCCGTTACTGCTATATCTGTGCATTGTGACAGTCAAACCACAATTGCAAAGATAAAGAGTACCAAATATAATCAAAAGACTAAGAGACACATCCAAGTTAGACTTAAGTCTATAAGGGAGTTAGTGTCTGAAAGGGTGGTGTCTGTTGACTTTGTTGGATCCAAATATAACATTGCAGACCCCCTAACTAAGGGACTTGAAACATCATTGTTCCTTAAATCTAGGTTGGGAATGGGACTCGATAACCCGTAAATGATTCACCTACAGTTGGCAACCCAACTGACCAAGTGGAGATCCCGCAAGGCGGTTCAATGTGGTATAAACAAGCTGTTTGAGTGAATCTGCACCAATTCTGATACTTTTGTATCTAGGTCCTTTCCCTGAAAGCCTTGGTGCGTTATCGCAATAAGTAAGAGTTTTGACTCTGATGGGATCAAGTCTTTTAGACAGGATGCTAGCAGGTCCATCCTTGGAGATCGCCAACTATGTGAGTGTTGTTGTGTGGCCGCAACTAAAGGGAATTGGGTTTTCTCTGAATACACTCATGAGACAGGATCAGGACACATGGCCATAACGTGTCAACCCTAAAGATTATCTCCATAGCCGATAGTCTGTTGTTACCAATGGACGCCGTCACATTCAAGGTTCGGATTCAAGGCTTAAGTCCATCTCGTTCTCGTGGGGGCATAAGTTGGATAACTTAGGTAGTGGTTCAAACCGGAAGGTACCATTATCGAAAGTAGATTATGTGAATCCTGAATAGTCTTTAACTATGGATTTGTGGGGGATTGTTGAAAATGGCAACTTTGGGAGTTAATAATTTTTAACTCATGATTAATTAGCCTAAAACAATTAATGAGAATTGTTCTTGACATGTTAGAGATTGTTTTGATTGTGGTAGAAGCCATTTTTATGGTGGGAATCCATAATTAAATGTTGTTAAAGTTGGGTTTGGGCCATGTTTTCACGATCCTCTATTTTTATTTGGCCCAATTAATTAACTCTAACTTGAAAAGGAATAGGAAACATAAAATCTGGTAAAGGAATTAGGGCTTCCTAATCCGAATTGGGTTTTAATTTTCCTAAGGCGACATTAAAAGGGGGAATAGAGCCGCCATTAGGGTGAACCCCTTTTCGTGCTTTTTTGCTTCTTGCAAGAAAATTCGCCGCTTCGGTTCTCTCTCCGCGATCCATAATTTTTGCCTTATCGGGACCGACGAACTGAGGGGATTTTCGAGGTGATCACAGTTGGTGTGCGTCAACAGTGATCTGAGACCGTCTTATCCTATAAGAAGAGTCGCTGTACCCATCGCACCAGAGTGGGCGCGAATAGCTTCTTGAAGGCAAACCAGTATTAGACTGGTGATTCGGTCAGCAGTACAATACGTTGCGGCGCAGCTTGTCCAGAGGAGTGCCAGCGCTAGGTACGTTCTGGTAGAACCGCGAGCAAGTCAATCAGGTATACTATTGATTTGTTTATTAAGTGTGAATTTTGTCTAGTTACATTACGTTTGGACTGTGTGGCCTTGCCGGCATTGTTGATATTTGATAATTGCAATTGTTAGAGCCCTGGTCGGGTATAGGCGGTGCTTGTTCAATTCAATTGAGTTGCCTATCTATACTCGTAGGTACTCTGGTTAACTAGCAGTTGTACATGTGTGGAAAACATGCTTCAATAAAAGCCCAAGCAGTTTGCCGGAGAAACCAATGATTTTGCACTTCATTTATGCTCTAGCATTTATAGTTTGCAGTAACCAGTTGGTGAGTGAAGGGTATATTTGTGCATTTTAGAGGAGTGCAAATTCATGTTGAGATTGTCTAGCAGCTGCTTGCGGCCTATTTGGATCGTTGTTGGAACCAAATTAGATGGCAAAATTGAATTTTTGTAATAAAATTAAAGTTTGAATGAACGGCTTGTGTTGGGGAATGGCTTGTGATGGTGGATAATAAAAAAATAAAAAATATGTGAAAATATATTTCAAAAAATAAAAAATGATGATTTTAGATAAAATTTTATATTATTATACATAATATAACTTAAATTATAAAAAAATAAAAAATAAAGATTTATCTCGAATAACAATCGAGCTTTATACCCAATTGATTTAACAGATGGAAAATTTTACTTTACTATTCGCACATTGTCGTCACAATGCCAAATATTCTTTAATTCATGTTTAAGCTTTCAAAATTAATTCAATTTTTCCATACCCAGTTCCGTTAAAATTACTTCAATATTGACCAATTTGCTCTAAATTTGACAACTTTTAGTTATGTTTTTGGTAGCATCATAACAACCAAAATTGATGCCGATGGCAAATTCGAAGTATATATATATTGACGCCCTAGGATCCTCTCTCTCAAATCCTTCCCCATTCTCTTCCTCACTCTCATGGATTTGTCAAGTGTCTTCTCATTATTTAGATTTATTATTTATTTAAGTTTATTTATTTAAATTTGTTATTTAGGTTTATTTATTTAGACTTATTATTTATATATTTAAGTTTATTATTTAGATTATTTAGATTTATTTATTTTTGTTTATTATTTAAGTTTATTATTTAGGTTTCTTATTTAAGTTTATTATTTATTTATTTATTCTAAATAAAAGTTTATTATTTAGATTATTTAAGTTTATTATTTATTTATTTTTAAATAAAATTTTATTATTTAAATTATATAAGTTTCTTTTTATTTGAAAAAGAAAAAATAAATATAGATGATATGAGAGCAATACAGATCCCCTCCCCAAAATTCCTCCCCCATCCTCTCCTCCAGCGTTAATTCGTCAAGAGTTACTCATATCATCTCTATTTATTTATTTTTCAAATAAAAATAAACTTTTGAAACCTAAATAATAAAATTTTATTCAGAAAAATAAATAATAAGCCTAAATTAGGGGCGGCAATATTGAACATGACACGTCAACACGATACGGTTATAGTGGGTTAGGGTTGGAGTTTTTCGAGTTCGGTCGAAATAGGTTAACCCGTTTAAATTTAAACGTGTACAGGTCATAAACGGGTTCAACCCATTTTAACCCGTTTCAACCCGCGAACCCATTTAACTTTTTTTAATATTTATATTTAATACTTTTTGTAATACCCTACAAATTTCACTATAAAAAATTAGATAATTTAATTTTTTTCATGAATTAATTGAATTAAATTTTATTATATGAATTAATTGAATTGTTTGTGTGTCTATTTTGTTTAATTATATGAGACCTCTTAAGAAAAATAGATGATGTTAATGCGGCTATTTACTTGATATATAGTAAATAAATCATTCTTAATTAATTATTATTTAGTGTTTATAATAATATTATTTTTACAATGACTTTTAGTTAGAGAAAATAATTTCTTAAATAATCCAATTTTATTGCAAAACTACATTTGTTTAGATTTTTAAGATTAAATCTTATGAATTTATTAAAATCTCTAAATATTGAGTGGGATAGTTTGTTATTTTATTGATTTTTTATGACTTTATGGGTTGTTTTATTAGTTTTTTTAATTTTATATTATTTGATTTAATTTTGTAAAATTTTTTGTGAAATGGTGCACAGATTGGTGGGTTTAATAAGTATTCGGATTGATAGATTTAATAATTATCTATTTAATTTTTGTATCTAATCGTGTCAACCCGTTTTATAACACGAACACGACACGAGAATAAACGGGTTGACGTGACACGACACGTTTATTAAACGGGTCGTGTTCGGGTTGGCCTGTCGAGTGTAATTATCTTAAGTTGACACGACATGTCAACCCGAACACGACACGATTGCCACCCTTAGCCTAAATAATATAAATAATAAACTTTATTTGAAAAAAATAAATAATAAATAAAAATAATAAAAATAAATAAAAATAATAAAACTAAATAATCTAAATAATAAGTTTAAATTATTAAACTTAAATAAATAAAAAATAATAAATCTAAATAATAAACTTAAATAAATGAATAATAAACCTAAACATAAATTTAAATAAAAAATAATGAACCTAAATATCTAATAAATAAATCTAAATAAATATTAATAAATCTAAATGATGGGAGGACACTTGACAAATCTGGGAAAGTGGGGAAGAGGATGAGGGAGAGATTTGGGGGAGAGGATTAGGGCTGTAAACGGGTCTAATCGGGTTTGGGACACCTTGTCTCGGATCCGGACTCGATTAAAGAAAGGTAGTACTGGACCCAACCCGAATACCTGACGGGTATAGATTGATGAGACCCATACCCGCGAACCCGGGTATTGGATCCAGGTCGGGTATACCCGATCCGAAAACATGTGTAAAAATATTTTTCAAACATGTATAAAAATAATATTCATATATTAAAATTTTCAAACAATTTAGTTCACATTTAAACTGAAAAAAATGTGAAATAATCATAATATCAATAACAACTACAATTCTAAATTCTCAAAATTTTAAATTTACAATAATAAAAAGAAACTTCTAAATTCATAAATAACAATCTCATTCAACATATAAATATTAAATATTAAATATTAAATAACTTTTTACAACAACAGTGCCAAATATAAAAATTTATAACTATTACATAACATGAAATATCCTCAATTTATCCAATAAGTTGTCTTCAACTTTTCCATCCTTCATCAAGAATCCTCAACAATATCTGTAATTAAATAAAGAAGAAAAACAACAAAAATATTAATTATCACATAAAAAGTTTAAACATAATATCACATCCAAAAGTAAATTACAGTACACAAAACAAAAAACAACAAAGCTAGAAATTATGAATCAAATACTTTACCAATTGGGAATAATTTTAATAGTCTATATCCTAAACATTGAACTCTAATTTTCTTAAATTATGAATCAAATACTCAATCTCTAATTTTAAATACCAGTAGATTGTTGTAAAATAAGACTAATTTGAATATATATTTTTTTCACCCTCAGCACATTAAGTTATTTTCCTTGCACAGGTAGGCTTATCAAGAATGCTAATGGTGAAAGGAACTCCCTACGAAAATGTCTTTCATATCAGAAAATGTGTAGAGAAATTGATTCAATCTTATTAATAACTTATCTGTCCTTTTCTCTCCCAAGCAGACTCTTCCTCCCCCCAAAAGATTACCTTCTGCGGCTGCAAATACCCCACGAAAACCACTGTAAAACTGCCAAGACAAGCAAACGGTAACAAAGAGGTACTAACCTCAGATCAGAGACTCCTTAGATTAGTGGTGGCTATGGCGATGGTGGCGGCAACGGCGGCGGCGAATCGAAGAGTTTGAAAATGAAGAGTGAGAGCCTTAGATGAAGAGGTTGAAGGTTGAAGATGAAGGGTGTGTGTTGCCATGGGCGTGGGCCGCGTTGGCAGTGGTTGTGTCTGTGTCAGCGGTGGCTGCAGTGGCGGTTCAGTGCCGGAGAATCGAAGAGGACGAACAAGCCAACGAGCCGGCAACTTGGACTGTTTCGAAATCTGCTATATATCGATCAACTGTTGGTTTGATAAGCACTGAGATTGAAGATGATTGAAACAGAGATTGTGGAGAAGGAAGCATGGGAGAACCGTTGGTTTGTGTGTATTGTGTGCGGCGACTGCTGCTTAGTGGGTTAGCTAGGGTAACATTCAAAATAAACCCAAAACATAATATTATATATATATATATATATATATATATAATATAATATAATATAATATAATATATATATTTTTATATTTTATATAATATAATATATAATATAATTTATTAAACGGGTAATCGGGTATGGGTAATATAGTTTTATACCCAGACCCGATTATATATAGTAAACGGGTAAATGGGTCCGGGTCGGGTAAGAAAATAGGCGTACCAGACCCGTTATAAACGGGTCCAGTACGAGTATACCCGACCCATTGACAACCCTTGAGAGGATCCTGTAACATATGAGAGATACTTGGGCAAACTTTGGGAGTGGGGGAGAGAATGGAGGAGAATTTTGGAAGATGATCCATACCATATATCAACTAGAAAAAAAATTTAAATTTGAATGATAATGTGAGGGGGGAAAAATATTCTAATTGGGAATGACATGGCAAATTTATTGAATACTCCCTCGATTTAAAACTAAATATCTAATTTTTTATTTTAGAATGTCTATAAATGAATTTCTATTTTACTAAAATAAATATATTTTCTTCTGAAGTTCACTATATTGCCAAAGCACCTATCCTCTATGCAGGTCAGTTTTTTTAAATAACTACAACACCCTTGTGGTCGGTTTATCAAATCTCAATCATTGTTATCTCTTTCCTTCTTATGGGTCCCACTTCATAAATGTAGCTATGGTGTTTTAGACCTGTAATTATTTTGAACTAAATTTATTTGATAATAAAAAAATTATTAAATATGTAAAATCAAGATAGATTCAAATAGAGTTAAATAAAGAAAATATAATATGTTATAAGTATTCTATTCGTTTTATATTATTTGGTCTTTTAGTCATTTACACATCGATTAAGAATATTGAAATCAATAAATATTTTTTAATTATATTTTAAATTTATCTCTAATAAATATAAAGATGAGTAATTATTTACGAGATTTTTTATCTTTTCATTAAATATAATTTGACTATACTTAAGGATAATAATGAAAAATATTAATTATTGATATATAAAAATGTGTAGAGAGCCAAAAATTATAAAATAAAATATAAAAGTTAAAAGTCCAAATAATATAAAACGGATGGAGAATATGATAATTTAAAAAAAACAAGAATTATTTAAACAATAATTATTTTAAAGTGAAATTTAGATTATGAAGAAAAGTTGTCTAAATACAATATTGCGTATCTTCTAAATATGTTTCCAAGAGTCCAATACAAAAAGCAACTGACTCCTCTCCCCTATACTGTATATTTCCAGTAAAATCTTGGGATTCAACTTCATTAGTCCCAAAAACATTGAAATCCTTTACAATTACAAGGTCGTCAAAAGACTTTAAAGGTTAAAGTTCCATACCCTCTCTAAAATTACTTAGATCAACAAGTCTTTTGCATCTAACATTGTAGTCAATCGTTAAAAAATAAGTGGTCTAATTTTTATTTTTATTTATTCAAAAATAATTACCTATTTTCTAAATATATGTCGTATTTAATTTTTTTTATAATTCTACCCTTACACTAATTTCTCATCAATTAATTAACATTACAACTACCCATAATGAATTTATTTTAACTAAGAATGACAATATATTTTCTCATGAAAAAGTTAAAGGTCTATTTAACTATTCTCTACTTAATTAATAAAGAGACAAGAAACATGAGGTAGAGAATTAAAGTAGTGAGATGTAATTAATTAAATAAAATTTTATTAAAATTAAAAGAAGCGTAAAATGTACACTTTAATTCTTTTCAATATAAAATTTCATGATTCTACGTAGTTTTAGTAACTAAGTCACTTATTTTAGATGGAGGGAGTATGAATTGTATCATTGTCATATTCAAGAAATTTAGAATTTTGAACTGATCTACTTTTGAATATTACTAGTCTTTTGTACACAGATTAAGAGTGTTGAAAATAATATTACAATTTAGATAAAGTTCTCATTCTATCCATATTAAAAACATGATAGTTATTGGTTGATGAAAATTTTTAAGAAACAAGAAGAAAATAGAGTTTTAGAAAGTTGTGCAGTTGATTTAGAATAAATAAGGGCAAAATAAGAAGAAACTAATCATTAGTTCTAAAAATATGTACATGAATAAGTATTTTGAAACAAAAAAAATTATAAACAAATATTTTAAAACGGAAGAAGTATCTATCAAGTACAATATTAATCATAGAAGGAACCGCCCACAGTCTTCAAAAATTTTAAAAATTGATATTTTCTTTAATAAAATTAAATTCTTTTAGAAAAAGGTCCTTAAAAATTTACCTTTTGTCTCCCTTGAAATTTTTTGAAAAATTATAAAATTATTTTGTAACATATCTTCTTATATAGTCCGTTACTCCAATTCTAAATTTCTAATTAATATTAATAAGCCAAATCAGTCCAATACTCTATAGCAGTTATTGACAATAAGAATTCTACCCTCACTATTAATTTTCACATTCATCAAAGGTCTCGGTTCTAGTTCCACCATCCCCCACACAAATTTTTAGAGAAAATGAGGAAAAAATTAGGAAAAAGTAGTTCAAAACACTCTTCTACTATTTTCGTTCTTAGAAAAATATCTCTAATCTTTAATTTTAATATTTTATATTCTTATATTATTTTTGAGCCTTTATTTATAGCCAATCACCAATCAATATAGTACTCCCTCCGTCTCTTTTTATCTATCCATTTTAACTTATTCACAAGTTTTAAGAAAAATAGAGATTTTTTGGTTAATTAATTAATATTTCTTATTTTACCCTCAAAGAATACATTTCTTTATTAAGGAGTAATCAAATTCTAAAGTTTTATGTGTCGTAAGCATATTTAATTTACTTTTATTTCTCACTACAAGTGCATAATACTCATTGTCTTAAAGAGATATATTTATAAAAAAGTAACAATTAATATAGTCATAGTTTGCTAATGAGATAAATAAATTAAGATAAAAATTTTAGTTAAAATAGACCGATAAAAATGGATGAATAAAGTAATGTTTATCTAATCAAGTCATGAGTAAAGACGTAAATTTATTTGCAAGAGTATTTTTGCTACTACAATACAATGTCCTTCAAAATAAATTAAACTTAACTATCATTTTTTATTTCTCCAATTATTTTCTCTTGCTATTCAGTAACAATAATCCCTGTTTATCAATACTCTGCAAAAATCCTTTAACTTTTTTACTGCAATAACTATTAGAAGCAAGTAGAGGTTGAAGATAGAAGCATTTGATTGCAAATCTTTCCCAATACCTCAAATTAAAAGCTTCTCAAATCTTCTCAGATTTTACCCGGTGTTCATCGAAATCTTTAAACAATTGTCACCATGGGATCCCTTCAATAATTTGTACATCTTGGAGGGATGCAAATCACGAGTCGTAGATTCCATGGTTTAGAAAATTTTGGGATAAGAAATCAAGCATTTTTGTTAGACTTTTTGTTTTTCAATTGTCCAAAAATACTAATATAATTTAAGTTCTGGAACATGCATTTTTTTCTGAATGGTATGTCTTATGGGTCTACCAAGATAATTCTTGGACTTCTGAGAAGAACAAATAATCTAAAACTTAAGTACAAGAGTTCTGTTGCGATGCTTAATTTATTGGTCTACTTCGGCAAATTTCAAAAGCTCGAGAGCAGTAGGTAGTAAATAGCACAAGTCTCGTGAATTTCACGTAGGTATCGTTCATTTTGGAGGGAATTGAATTGTAATACAAAAAATACACCTAAAAATAAATTCACTTGCTTTGTATTGAGTTGACATTTGTATTCCATTTGTCTTGTTTTTATTGGATTTAGAGTAACCTTTAACAAGTCCGCAAATTATTATGTTACCACTATAATTCTTCTTTTATTGCTACCTCTTTTATATATATATATATATATATATATAAGTAAACTGCTGAAGGCGATATGTAGCATCATCATGTATTGGTACTTAGTAGCATTGGATTGAAATGAAAGTTTTTTTTTAAGGAAAATGTGAATTTTTTTTTTTAAATATCAAAGTTATCTGAAGCATATGAACCAACCTTATGCCAGTTTATCTAAATACGAACTTTAAAAAAAAAAAATCAGGATTATTGAAATGAATTTAAATAAATATGAACCAACATTATGCCAGTTTTCTTAAACCGTTTAGATTCAAAATACAGTTGCTTCTCTCCATCAAGAACTGAAGAATTTGCTCCATCGTTTCTCTTTTTGTGAAATCTTGTGATTTCTTGTTTTCTTGTGGCTAGTTGTGATTGTAGTTTGTTGTGGTTGTGATTAAAACTTTTGTTGTAATTCTTTTTGTTGATGGTGTAGATTTTCTAGTGGAGCAAAGGATCGCGTGATTTTTTGTCCTCACACTTGAGAAATATTTTCTACGTAAAAATTATTGAGTTTTTCTCAATCTCACATAGGATAATTTAAAGAAAAATAAGGAATGCTTTCCCTATAAATAGGTTAGTGTTGTTTTAGGGAGAGTACATCAACTCATTGAGCCTAGTAAATTGAGATATTTTTGAGTCTTAAGTTATTTTGTGAGGGTTTGTAATTTTGTGCGTTCAAAAATTACATAGTGGAGTGTTTCTCTTCGGGATCGTGGATGTAGGTCTAATTGAGAGATTGAACCACATTAAATTTTCGTATTGTGTTTTATTTATTTATTTTCTTTCCTCTTTTCTATATATTTGTGTGTTACTTCTGTTGCCCATCCCAACAAGTGGTATCAGAGCCTGGTTCCGGCTTGGGAGAAGAGTAAGGTTCGGGTTTAGGGAGGAGAGAAAATGAGCAAGAGGTGTTTCATCAGCAGTTCCGAGTAAGTGGTAAATTTTTTTTTGTATCACGTGGAGGTAAGATATTTTATTATGGATTCTTTAAATATCACATATATGAAGAATGAGATTTTACCTCCATTGTTTGATGGAAAGATTGACTTCACTCTGTGGCAATGAACAACTCAAGACTATTTAGTGCAGTAGGGTCTTGATTCTGCATTAGAATATGAGAAACCAGAAAGTATGAAGGATTCAGATTGGAGTATTATTCAGAAAAGGGCGGTCAGTACTATTCAGTCAGCATTGGCTCCACATATTAAAGTTATAGTGTTGAAGGAGACATCACCTAAGAAGATATGGGAAATTTTAGATAAAAATCATGCATCGAAGACACTGACTAACCATTTCATAATGAAGATGGATCTATATTTGCTTAAGATGGAAGAAGGATGTAACATTATTGATCATATAAATAAATTTAATGAGTTAGTATCTCGACTTGAAAATTCAGGGGAGAAGATTGAAGATGAAGAATAAGCATTGCTCTTGTTGGCTTCTCTATCCAAATCTTACACGTCATTGGTACAGTTACTACTAGCAGGAAAAAGCACACTACAACTGAATGAGGTGTTGAAGTCGTTAAAAGAAAATCGTCAGGTGATAAAAGAAAATCAATGTGAAGATAGTCGAGTACTAGTTACAGGGAGTTGGAGAAGAGGGAAGAGTCGAAGCAAAGAAGAGGTGATCAAGGAAGAGGAAAATCCTACCAAAGTGATAATAGCGACCTTGAGTGCTATTACTGTGGGGAGATTAATCACATCCAAAGTCGTTGCCCAAAAATGAAAGAAGATTTAAAAGCTCTAAGAGAACAAATGAGGAGTAAGACAAAAGTAAGTGATTCTTTTACAAATATGGTCATGGATGATGATCTATTATTGATGAGATGTTTGGATAAAACTGTTGATGAGAAACATTCAAATTGGATAATGGATTCTGCATCAGACTTGCATATCTATAAGGACCAAGATATGTTCGGTAATTTGCAATTGGGGAATTTTGGCCACATCAACGTGGGAAACAACTCTAAGATGAAGTTTGAAGGCGTTGGACGAGTCCGCCTTAAGCTCCACAATGATGAAGTCAAAATACTTTCTGATTTAAGGTACTATTGCTGTCAAAATAGGGAGCCAATGCAAACGGGAATCGGCTTCGTCTCCGACAAACACAAGTGATCCGATATGGTGTAACAGAAAATGGTATCAGATCTTTTTGAATCAGGGACCGGGTTCCTTGAGCTTACTATAGAAAGGGCTTAAGAAGGTCAGCTGAGAACGCTAAACAGAAGGACTTTTCTTGGAGAATAGAATGATATTTGTATTAATCGGTTTAACGGGAAGTACAGAACAAGTGCTGATATTGAAAATACGAACAGAAACTGTAAGAAAAAATTGTAAACAATGCTAGTAAAGAGAAGCTAGAACAAAGCAGTAAGAAAGCTGTAAAGAATTAAAATTCTAGACTAGAAAGCTGGAAATGATGATGAGGAAAAAGAAAATGAAATTGAATTCTGCTGATTGATGAGTTGATTTCTTGTCCTTGATTCTGGACGATACTCCTCATTTTATACTTACTGTGAACGAACCACTAACAGAATGTGGAGTTACTTTCGGCCAAAGAATGCCCCCAACGATCGTGCAGAATCCTTGCACCGAAAGATCGGGAATCTGTTTTTCCTTCTTATCGGCCCCGTGGTGCCGATGTTGACCATGGCTATCGGCTGTTCGAAAGGTTGATTTTATCAACTCGTCCCCATTTATCAAATCGGTATCGGCTCGAAGTAACCGTTGCATCGGCTCGGCAAAGTTGACGTTAACACATGCCCCCCGAGTCCCGTTGTTTCAGTGGATGGGAGTCATCGAAACGATGAGAATCGTACAACCATTAATGGCAGCCGTTCGTTTTTTGACAGAATCGAAACATCCTGAACGTTATGGAAGATTTGCATTGCCTTAGCTTTATAACCCGCGAACGGCTCAATTTCAAATTTCCTTATAAATAGCAGTGGTCTCCAATCAGAACTCCTTACTTCCTACTACTTCCACCTTCTTCAGAATTCAACTGCTTTAGTAACTCATCGATCTCTTATCTTTCTGCCAAAATTTCCTGTGAACTATAAATCTCTTTTGTGGTAAAAAGATAACATTGCGATGGCAACCCCTACCAATCAAAACACTCTGTACCTAGTCCAAGACGACGCCAAACTGTTTATTTTGGGCCCACGCCTCTTGCCCGCAGACATTACCGCTGAACACCTGCGGTTTGTTTTGCTGGCTGATTTCACTTTCCCTTTACAACGGGACACCTTCACAACCGCCAATCTTCCCTCTTCTTTTCGTCATTGGCCTAGCAAACTCAAGAATTACAGAGAATGGCGAGACCGCTGCCACGCTCGATTCGGGGCTATCTGGGCGCAATGGGGAATTTTGGACGCCATCATGATGACCGACTTCAAGATGGCTTTCGACCGCAATTTGTTCGCTGACGTCCTTCCCTTTTGGTCTTCGGCGATCAACGGCTTCATCTTCCCGCACGGGATGTTCTCTCCTACCATTCTTGATATTTGCACCATCCTCGGCTTCCGATGTGATAGAGACGAGATTCCGAGGCTTCATGACGAAGAAAATTTGCCGGCCGTTGAGGCGCGTCTAGACAAGGCCTCCTCTTTGTACGGCAACTTCATCAGCGCTCAACGAGGGGTGGAGGATACTCCTTCAAACCAAGAACAGGCGGCCTTCCTATGACTTTGGCTGTATAAGTATGTCATTTGTTCCCATTCTGCCGACATTAGCAACAAGTACCGATACTATGTATCGGCTCTCTTAAGGAGCAAGAGGCGCTGTAACCTTACCTCTCTGGTCCTCGCTTTGGTCTATCGTACCATTAATCAACTGATGGCTGCCCTTGCCGCCGGGGAGGATCCGACCATCCTAGGGGGCCCGCTCTGGATTGTCCAACTCTGGCTGTATCAATACTTGCCCAACTTTGGCGTTAGCCGACTTGCAGGCACCCAAGCAGACTCTTCTGAACAGGCGACCGGCTATCGGCTCCTCATAAATTATGCTTCTGCCAAAACCATCGTCTCGTACCTCTACCGATGTCGAGACTTCCATGGCGCCATTTTCTTCCCATATGCTACTCACCAAGAGGGCCCCCTTTGGTTGAAAAGCTTGTCGAAAAGTCCCGAGGCCACACAAGAAACTCTATGGGCCCGAATTTTGTGCCCTCGGGAAATTCTTCTGGGGGCCAAGCCTGGAGCTCGGAGCGCTAAGATCTCCTATGAGCGGTACAACCCTCGTTGCTTCTCCCGCCAATTCGGACTGATACAGGACATTCCCGCAGATCCAGGGCATATTTCCTCTTTCTCTGTAAGACCGGTGTTATCGGCTGAAGACGTACACACTTTAGCCGAACATACTCGGCCATTCTAAGGTCTTTTGAGTTTAAACCCTTCCAGGTGGTGCTGGAAACTTCTCTAAGTTTTGATTTATGGTGGAGGCTACTAAGTAGGGCCCTGTTTTCTGCCCCCATAGGCGTTTGGCTTTTACAAATTCCTGGGCTGGCCACCTCTCTGCCTAAACCACCTTCATTGACTAAGAAAGGAAAATAGGTAAAACACCCTGTCAGTCCTGTAAGAATGTCGACCTTACACACTCCCTTGGTGCAGAAAACCACTGCTGCTGCTCCTGTTGTCCCGGAGGAGGAGGAAGAAGAGATCGAGGTTTTGCCCCTGCTCCGTCGATCCAAAAGGAGACATGACATACTGACTCCTCCCGTTTCCAAGGTTTATATTTGTCGATTCCTCTTTTTCTCCCTTTTGGCTTCCCTAATGTTCAAAAATTGTTTACCTAACTATTAGCACAATCTTTTTCTGCAGAGGCACAAACAAAGGGTAGGTCGTCCTATAATCATTGACACTTCTTCTGGCTTGGAGGAAGACATTCCGCTCCGCTCTTTAGCCGAAAAGGCAGCTGAAAGAGCTGTCCCT
The DNA here is from genome assembly GCA_026120185.1 of Voacanga thouarsii. Taxonomy (NCBI): domain Eukaryota; kingdom Viridiplantae; phylum Streptophyta; class Magnoliopsida; order Gentianales; family Apocynaceae; genus Voacanga; species Voacanga thouarsii. Next base: position 820,546 of record JANUWF010001224.1, on the reverse strand, counting down.
CCGACGGCAGATACCCCCATGGTGGAGACTACGGCTCCTCTTCCAATGACTAGCGCGTCGACTCCCCCATTAGTGACAGACCCTCTATCGGCTGAGTTACTGACTCCAAAAAGTCTACCTCTTGTTCCGCCAAGGCCTGACAAGTAATCAGTGGCCGATGTCACTGAAACAACGCCACCCCTTCCCAGCCAGGAAACTGGAGAGGCTAATATTCCCCTGCCAATGCTGACGCTGGCCGCGGCGCTGGACTTCCTTGACGGCCTCCTAGGGGCTCCCTTGCCTGCTGAGAGATCTACCCTTGAAAACGTGAGTCGCTCTTCTGCGAATTTTGCAATCAAACGATCCAGACATGCCCCCATGCTTCGGGACTTGGCAACTGGGTGCCTGGGGCAGATGCGCTTCACCGGTCGCTTTTTCTTTGACACGCAGCGCCGCCGAAATGAAGCTCATGACCAGTTAGAGCTTTTAAAATTGCATCAAGAGAATGCAGCATTTGCCGAGAGGGATCGCCGGGAATCCTTGGATCACCTTTCGCAACTGCGAGCCGACATTGCTGAGGGGATTGGGAAAATTGAGTGGCTCGAACATCAACTGTCAGAAATCCAGAAAGAACTTGCCTCTGAAAAAAGAGCTCTGGAGCAGCGACTTGCATCAGAAAAAGGAGACCAGGAAAAGGTCAAAGCCATTGAAGATTCCCTTCTTAAGCATCATGACGAACGGCTAATGCTGGAGGCGGAAAAGGAACTGCTTAACGCTGAACTATCGAACTCAACTGCCTTACTAGATGAGATGAAATCCGGGTGGGACCGCTTTATAGTCGAGCTAAACAAGGCTCTACACCCTTCGGCTACTGACGAAGCCGGTCCTTCCAGTACCCAAACTGAAAAAGCTGTCCTTTTGTCGACCGAACCAGGGACTCAGAAGACCGATGTTGATGAGATGGCCCTGCCCCCCGAGGGAGGTATCGATATTGAGGCTGAGGTGACTGGAACAAAGCTCCCCGTTCCGGATCCGCAGCCAATGGAAACTGCCATAGCCAGCCTAGCACCCGCCGAATCGAAAAACCCCAATCGGCTAGCGATTGTTCCTTATCAGCCAATGCCTTTGCCCAACGTCCCTTCTGATGATAGTTAATTTCTTTTGTACTAACATCTATGACTATCTGGTCAGTCTTTTGTGATCAGCTCAATATATGAAAACCAAATTTTCTGCTCAAGAAGATGCTCTTTTTTTTTTTATTATTATTATTCGCTAGTCCCTTCCCAGAACGATGGATAGTAGCGTTTCAAGAACTTACCGTTAACTGCCTTACCAGCTTCCTTTCCATCGGGTGTCGCTAGGCGATAAGCTCCTCCATCAAAGACTTGTGTTACTAGGAATGGACCTTCCCAGGACGCGGACCATTTGCTATACTTCGGATCTTTTGGTGCAATGGGGAGAATAGTCTTCCATACCATATCTCCTTCCTGAAAGCTTCTTTCACAGACTTTCTGATTATAAGCCCTTGCCACCTTCTCCTTGTGTTGCTTTTATATTCTCTAGGGCAATCCACCGGTCCATCTCAACTTGGTCTAGACTCAGAGCCAAAGCTGTCTGGTAATCTTCAGCCGTTAGACCATGCTGGTAGGTTGTTCGCGCTGACTGCAATGATATCTCAACAGGAAACACAGCGTTCTGCCCATATGTTAGTCTAAACGGAGTAAAGCCAGTTGCGGTTTTAGCAGCATTCCGATGGGCCCATAAAACTTCTTGCAACGTCTCATGCCATTTTCTTGGATTGTCTTCTACTACCTTACGGATCATGCCGATTAGGGTTTTGTTTGTTGCCTCTACTTGTCCGTTGGCCTGTGCATAATAAGAAGAAGAGTGAAGCAGCTTAACTCTAAATTGTGTTAGGAAATTACGTACCTAGTTCCCCGTAAACACCGTTTCTTGATCCGTTGTTATTGTTTCTGGGATTCCAAAATGGAATAGAATGTTTGTCGGAGAAAGTTGACGACTGCTGTTTGTGTCACGTTGGTCAGTGGTTAAGGCTCCACCCACTTGGTGAAGTAATCTGTTGCCACTAATATGAATGAATGCCTTTTTGCTGAAGGTGGATAGATTTTTCCGATGATGTCTAGGGCCCATCCAAGGAAAGACCATGGTTTAATAATCGGGTGTAATTCCGTGGAAGGCGCATGCACTAAAGGGCCATGCTTTTGGCAAGCCTTACTGCCAATCACATAAGCATTACAATCTATAGTCATTAACGGCCAAAAGAAACTATGACATTGAAGTGTCCATTTTAGTTTTGGGCCTGCTTGATGTGCTCCACATAAGCCTTCGTGTATCTCCGCCATTGCCCGTAAGGCTTCTTCCTTGGAAAGACACTTTAACAGAATTCCGGAGTGACTCCGTCGAACAAATCATTGCCTATTACCGTAAAGCCGAGGGCCTTTCGTTTCACCTCTCGAGATGCTTGCCCGGTCGGGTTTCTTAAATAGTCAACGATCTCCTGTCGCCAATCTTCTTGATGCTCTGTCTTCGTTATCTGTTGGCACATCATTGCTTTCCTGAAACCTGAAGCTAGTTGAGCTAGATCGTTAGCACTTCGGTTTTCTGTCCTGGGGACATGGGCTAGAACGACCTCCTGGAACTACTGCAGTAGTCCTTTTACCTCCTGCAACTTACCCAACACCAATGGGTTAGTGCATTTATAATCTCCTACTACTTGTCGGATAACCACTTGAGAATCTCCTACAACTCTGACTACTCGAGTCTCCAGCGCTTTCAGAATCCGTAATCCTAACAAAAGGGCGTTATACTCTGCCTGGTTATTAGTTGTCCCATTCTTTAACTCAAAGTGAACCTTGCCTTACTGTCCATTCGGAGACTAAAAAACCAGACCAATACCAGCCTTCCATTGGGTACTCGAGCCATCAAATTGTAAAACCCATTGTTTCAAAGAAACGTACCCCTGTGGCTTGTTCTCATTTGTTGGCAGTATCTCCAGTGAAGGATGCTCAGCTAAAATGTCTGCAACAGCTTGTCCTTTTACTGCCCTTAGTGGCACATACGTTAGAGAAAAAGCATGTAATTTGACTGCCCATTTCATCAGTCGCTCATTTAGTAAAGGGCAGTTAAACAAAAGTTTGATTAAATCTACCTTGCATACGATATGTACCTCCCTAAATAACAAGTAATGCTCTAGCTTTGTGCATGCATAGTGAAGAGATAAGCATAACTTTTCAATAGGGGTATACCTGGTCTCTGCATCCGATAGATTATGGTTAAGATAGTATACTGCTCTTTCTATTCCTTGCGGGTCATCCTAAGCCAGTAAACTGCCGATGGACTCTTCTGCAGCTGATATATATAACTTTATGGGTGACCGGTTAACACTGGTGGATGTGATAAAGCCACCTTTATTTGATCAAATGCTACCTGATGCTCCGGCTGCCAGATAAATTCCTGAGACTATTTTAATTGTAACAAAGGAGCAAATACCTTTTGTTTTCCTGCAGCGTTTGTCAAAAATCGTCGAAAAAAATTTATCTTCCCCAGGAAACTTTGTAGCTCTTTCTTCATCTGAGGCGGCCTCGCTTGTAGAATATCTCGGGCCTTATTCTGATCGATCTCGATCCCCCTCTGGTGCACTAAAAACCCAAGGAAATTTTCGGCCGTAACTCCAAAAGCACACTTAGCCGGATTGATCTTCAAATGGTGCCGACGCATCCGGAGGAAGGCTTGCTCCAAGTCAACCAAATGTTGTAGGAACATGGGGGATTTCACGACCAAGTCGTCTATGTAGACCTCCATGGTGCTGCTGATAAGGTCATGGAAGATGAGGTTCATGGCCCGTTGAAAAGTGGCCCCGGCGTTCTTTAAACCGAATGGCATGACCACCCATTCAAACAAGCCGATAGACCCTGGGCAGCGGAACGCCGTTTTGTGTGTATCCTCTTCAGCTATAAATATCTGGTTATACCTTGAATAGCCATCTATAAAACTTAGAAACTGGTTACCCGCAGTAGAATCTACTAATATGTTGGCCATTGGCATGACATACTTATTCTTCGGAGTGGCCAAGTTTACATATCTGAAATCTATGCAAACACGCAGCTGACCGTTCTTCTTAATGATCAGCACGATGTTAGATATCCATTCTGCATATCGGCACGAACGGATGAATCCGCACCGTAGTAACCTTTCCACCTCCTCCTTGATCCTGGGTAGCAATGTAGGGTTAAAACGTCTCGCTGGTTGTTTATGGGGTTTAAAGCCTTCTTTCACAGGTAAGCGATGTTCCACAATGCTTCAGTCCAATCCTGGCATCTCATGATAGTCCCATGCAAAGCAGTCCTTGTACCTGCGGATTAGACATGTTATCTTATCCCTTTGTTCAATAGTTAAGTGCAAACTCACCTTGGCTGTTCTGTTTTCCCCTGCTTCTCCTATATCTACTTCTATAAACGGATCTTGAGCAATGAGGCCAGGAGCTCGTCGAACTTTTGGATCTTCCGGTCGTACGCTGCCTGGGTCCTCAGTAGTGATCAAGTTATGGGCCATCGTCAGCTTGGCGTATTGGCTTGGGTCAAAGGTCAGATGATAAAATAACGCCTCGTTCATGTGGATTTCAGCTGAAAACAAATTAGGATCGGTTGGGATTTGATCCACCTGCTCTCCATCTCAGATCAACATCATTTGGTGTAAAGTAGACGGTACGCAACGATTTGCATGAATCCAATCCCTGCCCAATAAAACGGAATAAGCGGGCTTTGCCTCAATTATAAAAAAGACCATCTTACTAGTTTTGGATCTGACTGTGACTTCACAAGTGATCACGCCTTTTGCTGCAACTGCTTCTCCAGTGAAATTAACCATCTGTACATCGGTAGGGGACAAATCCAACCTATCCTTTTCTAGTCGTTTTAAGGTAGAGAAAATGCATTACATTTAACACAGCTCCACCATCAACAAAAACCCGAGTAAGCGGTTTGCCATCGACATGTGCTTTGATGTATAAGGGCCTAAGATGGTTAGCATTTTGGGCTATTGGAATGGGAAAAAGCATCCTCTTTGGGGAAATCTGAACATCTACCAGCTCCACTGCGGCTCTTTCTTCAGTATGAAAATCTTCTTCCATAGACTTCTGACGAGAAGTAGCTCGGAAACTTGATGGTAAGATGTTGAGCATATTTTGGCCATTTTCTGGGCCTAGTTGTTCCTCAACCCAAGCATCCACCAGCTGCCTTTTTTGTGCCCGCTTCCGCTACTCTTTCCTTTTTTGGGTCTTTGTTGGTCGGGAATAGAGGCCAGGTAAAAATGTTTCCTTTTGGGGTACTTGCACTGTTAGTTTCTCTTTCTTGCCATGCAAATGTGTTGCAAAAGAGGGAGGAGATAAACGGGTAAAAACTGACGGTTTACCATCCAGTCTTTAGAACGCTTCCCCTGTTTCCCCATGCTTGTTGTTCCCTGTATGTTCTTCCTGTTTCCCACAGACTGTTTGTAGCATGTGTGCATCGGCTAACGGAAAGGGATCTGTGTCTACCAAAGTCTCTTACTTTTTGTCTGCAAACTTCAGTCTTCCGTCCTGGATAGCCTTCTGAATGATGTTCCTGAAGACAATGCAACCATTAGTGCTATGAGAGAAAGAGTTATGCCACTTACAGTACCTTTTTCCTTTTAATTCTTTCGGATTGGGAATCTTGTGTCCATAAGCCAAACGAATCTACTTATCTGCCACCAGTTGATCGAAGATTTGTTCAACCTTTGAAACGTCAAAAGAATAAGTGGTTCCTGATACGGCCACTTCCTCCTTTCCCTTGTCTGGTTTCAAGTGAGGACACATATAAGATGTACTTTTTACTAATTCTGCCGCCATCACTTCTACAGCTTGCTCTTTGTCTTCCATAGCAGTATCCTCTATGACGGATATCATTATCTGGCCTTGAGAGAATTTGACGGAACGTCGCTTCTCTTTCTCCTTGATCATTTCTTCTATTCTGACAGTATGGGACAACAGCCGGGATAAATCCGAGAAGTCTTGGAGAATGAGTCATTCTTTAAGCTGCGGATGCATCCTACTAATAGCAATTCGTGCACATTCTGTTTCAGGCAATTGGGTTGTACATTTGAACTTAGTTTGCCGGAAACGCTCAATAAAATCCGCCACATCTTCTGATCCCTTTTGCTTTATAGCCAAAAGGTCTATAATGGAGACCTCCGGTACCGGTTTAAAGAAACGTTGGTGAAACATTCTTTCCATGTCAGCCCATGAGTACATGGAGTTAGGTACTAGATTGACATACTATGTGAATGCTGCCCCTGTCAATGATAATGAGAACAGTTGCAACTTATGCCAGTCGTTGTTTCCTAATTCACCATATTGTGCTGTAAATCTTCCGATATGCTCTATGGTGGACTTATTGTCTTCACTAGAAAATGTTAAAAACTCTGGTAGCTTGTAATCTCAAGGGAGCACTGCCATGGAATCCACCCACTCAGGGTAAGGCTTTTGGTATAAGAGCCGATCCCGTGTCTGCCATCGTAATGTTTCCGTTACCATATCCACCAGCTGAGACGGCTGTTGAAACTGAGGTGAGGGGCTTTGCATGACAGGTCGGGGACCCTGCCCTGTGGAGGGCTCAGTGCTTCCGATTCCTTGCCCTGGGTTAGCCGCTATGACTGACGGGTATAGAGGAGGGTATGGAGCAGAGTAATGTGGTTGCCCCCCAAAAGGTGGCATGTTCCCCCTAACATAGGTGGGAGCCATTTCATAAGTCACTGGTAACCCTGCTATTGGGCCCGGGCTCCTGCCTGGAAACACTTCTACTGGGAACGTGTTTTGAGTCACCATTCGTGGAGCTTGATGCCTCCCAGTAGCCGGGAAGGATGTTTCTCTTCGCAAGAGATGTACAAAGCTATACGAAGGTGCAACATCAGCCGACGGCACGGTATATGCAGGTGCCATGCCCGTCCCTGGTACAGGGTACCTCGATGGCTGAGTGAAAGTTTGCATATTTTGCTTCTGCACAAATTGTTGAAGCTCATTCTGAAGTAGAGGTCGGAAAATAGTAGCAAATTGTGGAATAAGCCCCTGTAAGAGCTCACCAGTACACTACTCCATAGTATGTCAAATGGCAGTTAGCGAGGTGGACGTTGACTGAGACACTGGTAGTGGGGGCGAGGACCGATGCCCTAGCTCTACAGGAGTACCCTAAGTACTACTGGTAGTTGTAACCGAAGGGTCAAAGACTCCCGGAGAGTACAGATTGGGGGTCGCTCGGATGTCTCCGGTGCCGTGGCTGCTGTGAATTATTGGCCACTGTTCGCCTTGACCGCAATAGCATGCGACTACTAACCTCGGGTCCCATTGGGCGTGCCAATCTGTGTTGCTGTCAAAATAGGGAGCCGATGCAAATGGGAATCGGCTTCGTCTCCGACAAACAAAAATGATCTGATATGGTGCAACAAAAAATGGCATCAGATCTTTTTGAATCAGGGATCGGGTTCCTTGAGCTTACTATAGAAAGGGCTCAAGAAGGTCAGCTGAGAACACTAAACGGAAGGACTTTTCTCGGAGAATAGAATGATATTTGTATTAATCGGCTTAACAGGAAGTACAGAACAAGTGCTGATATTGAAAATACGAACAGAAACTGTAAGAAAAAACTGTAAACAATGCTAGTAAAGAGAAGCTAGAACAGAGCAGTAAAAAAGCTGTAAAGAATTAAAATTCTAGACTAGAAAGCTGGAAATGATGATGAGGAAAAAGAAAATGAAATTGAATTCTGCTGAATGATGAGTTGATTTCTTGTCCTTGATTCTGGCGATGCTCCTCATTTTATATTTGCTGCGAACGAACCACTAACAGAACGTGGAGTTACTTTTGGCCAAAGAATACCCCCAACGATCGTGCAGAATCCTTGCACCGAAAGATCGGGAATCTATTTTTTCCTTCTTATCGGCCCCGTAGTGCCGACGTTGACTATGGCTATCGACTGTTCGAAAGGTTGACTTTATCGGCTCTTCCCCATTTATCAAATCGGCATCGGCTCGAAGTAACCGTTGCGTCGGCTCGGCAAAGTTGACGTCAACAGGTACGTTCCTGATTCTAGTATCAATATTATTTCATTAGGTGTGATGACATCAAAAGGATACAAATATGTTGGAGTTGGAAAGTATTGCAAAATATACAAAGGGAACTGTTTGGTTATACAAGGGAGAAAGAAGAGCAAAAACATCTACCATCTTGATGGTCATTTCTTGAAGAAGCAACTCGAAGGAAGTAAAACGGAAGAAGTAACAGAGAAGAAGACTGGGAATAGAGTTAGGTTTTTAAATTCTGTTGTAATTTGGGAAATTGAGAAAATGGAGGATTTATTGAGTTTTTCTCAATCCCATATGGGATAATTTAAAGAAGAGTAAGGAAGGCTTTTGTAACACCCCGCTACCTAGGTCCGCCAGGGCTTGGGATGTCGCCCCGTCCAAAGGATAAGGGGTCTTTATAACTAGGTCACACAAATAAAATAGTGGAACAAAAATGATACTTGAACTTAAAATTTATTATATCCCAAAAAAAATAATAAATCCAAGAAATCAATCCAAGAATACCAAAAACAAATTCATAATAAAATTCATCCGCTCTCATCTCCCCCAAACATTACACAAAATAAATCATCAGAAAATTCTCCCAAAGCAGGCAATATCTAGCTACTCATCCCCACAGCAGGATCGACCTGAAATCATGGTAAAAATGGTGGTGAGACAGAAATCTCAGTAAGTCCGTGTGTGCTTAAGTGTCGGGAGAAAACAGTTCGTGAATGCAAAGTATAAAATTCTTTATAAGAGATCACTGGCAAGCAATAAACATTAGTCAAAAGCAAGAATGGTGTTTTGGCTTTTCCAACCATAAATAATCAATAAAATCAACTACTTAAAAGAAATGGTCATGGGTTACCACACGTTGGGCCCCATAACCGCATGGTCAGCATGCCACACTTTGTGCATACTGCCGGTCAGAATACCACACTATGTGCAGACTGACAAAAGTAGGTGATCGGCCTATTGGGCAAGATACTCCTCCTTCTCTATACCCAAACAATAACCGGGTGTCCATTCCGGCAAAACACAGTCACTTGACTGAAAAGAACGCTGCTAGCTCGGACTGACACGACTTACTGGACTGACGTCTTATCCGGGAAGGACTCACCCCTCAGAGGTGGTCACCTACTGAGAGACTTACCTTAACCCCTAAAAGATTAGCCCTAGTAATCCACCCTTATTGAGTATTCAACGACGTTTCCCACTTAGGATAAAATGAACAAAACACTGTTCCACATGAAAATGGTAATTTAAGGGTTTCCAAAGTCTTTGTCAAAATCAGTTTTAGAAAGAGTTTTAAGTTTGATTAAATTTGCTCATTGATCTTTAAATAATTCAATTGTTTGAAATAAGAAAGAATTCAACCCCTCAACTGCCTTTACATAAATGAGTGTTCATACACTCTACATTTGGCTTGCCATAATAAATATTTCACATCAATCAGGTTTTATGCAGGAGCTTACCTGATTCTTACTCACAATAAAATGTCTCCAACAGCTGACCTAACCCCGCATGTGCAAATACAAATCACAATCAATTTCGAGCCACAATCCACTTCCTCAATTTTAAATCAACTTAACTTACTACTACCATGATCCTAGTGTCCCATGCTCTAAGGCTAAACAATAAATAAATAGGTTTATAAGTTGAGCCTAATTTGATATTTAAAATAATTAATGGTTTGGGAAATAAATTCTAATAAGTTGAAAGTTTAAATCTTGCTAAGAAAAATTTAGAGTTTATTTGATCAAGAGTCCTTGGTAGTATTAAATAAAATAATGATTTATTAATAATTTAGTTGTTAGAAAATAATTGATAGCTAAAATTAGTTGAAAATAGATTTAATGAGTCTTGCTTGAACAATAATAAATAAATTCTTAATGAGTTTTTATTAAAAGATAATAATTAAATTTTTAGTAATAAATATTTTACTAATTATAATTATTTCCATAAAAGGCTTTATTTAATTTCATTATTTTAACTAATATATATATATATATATATATATATATTATTTTTCTAGCAAAAGCTATTATTTATTTGACTAAAATATCCTTATTATATATAATAATCCAGATCTACCCTTCATAGGGTTTTTTCGAAATTACTAATAAAATTATATTATTAAATATTTTATTCATGAAATAAAAATTAGCTTAGGAACAATTAGATCATGATCAAATTTCTATGGCTAACCACAATCAAGAACATATATAATCCTTCAATTCATCAAGTCATCCAAATCATGTATATAAGCATAGATATATATTTATCAAGATATGATCTAACCTCTACTAACATAAATATGATCATGGCTTCAATAATCCAACATGAATATAAATCCTATTCACCAAAGGTGACATAATCTCTAGCATACTTCATCACAAATACTACCTATGACATGGAAACATGCATCAAACCCCAAATCATCATTCAATCAACCAAGATAAACCTTCCATGCATAAATCCCATCTCCTTCACAATCATACATATATTCATGCTTCAATCTCAACGATACATACTCAAATCTTATCACAATCCACATACTATCAACATCATATTAGAGACATGAATCTAAAATTTAAAAGAAAGATTGAAGGGACTTACTTGGTTGAGGAATACCTTGAAAGAGTTTAGAATGGATCTCAACTCCTAGATGCCTAGCTTCGTCCAAGGAAGATGGAGAAAGCATGGCCATGGGAGAAGAAGCCATCCAGCCAAGAGAAGAGAGTTTCAGCCATGAGAGGAAGAGAGAGAGAGAGAAAGAGAGACCATTAGCATGTTTATTCATATTTATTTTCACTAGAGATCAAGATTGGAGAAGATGAAGTTGTTAGAACAAATCTACCTTGAAGGTGTTCTTGAACCTTCACAGATTTTTTTGGTTTTTTATCCAAACTAGCAAGTTGGTTTGTGGAGTTTGATATTAAGAATGGTGTTGATGGACTCATGGCAGTGAGTAGGTTAAATCTGGAAATTTTAGAGAAGGTTTGAAGTGGTTTGGAGGGGTACTAGGTGAAAGGAAGGAGTCGGTGTTCTTGGTGTGTTGTGTGTGTTCTTGAAGGTTGAAGGGATTTGAGAGATTTTGTTTTGCAGCTGCCGAAATTCTATGAGAACTAGGGCTGCCGAATTTTCTGTAGGGTTTAGGAAGATAGCTCTCTGGTTTGGAAGGGAAAAGGAAAGGCTAGTTGTTAAAATCCTTGAAGAATATTTTTAGGAAGAAAATTTGGAAATTAAATATTTAAGAATATCTTGATTATTGGAGAGCTTTGGAAGTCTGCCATGGCCGACTGTTTTGAGTAGTGTTTCGGTTGATTGAAAGCTGGTTTAAGGAGGCTTATGGTGGCTGAAAACAAGGAGTATAATGGTGAAGAAAAAGTCTAGTTATTTGAGGGATACTTTATGGAAGGTTGCTAAACCAAGGTGGCTGAAATTTTGGTAATCAATCAAGCATGATTGCAGGGATTTGTTGGAGAGATTTTCGGGCAGCCATGTCTGAATTTCATGCAGAAGCTTAAGAGAGATAATGGAGCTCAGTTACTGAAGGTTTAAGGGAAGTTTATGCAGAATAAGGATGGGGTTTCGGCTGGGAGAGAATTAGGAAACAAAGCTGGACAGTTAGACTGCACAGGATTTTCGCTAGGCTGGAATTCCTGGACAGTTTTTCGGCTGCCATTTTCCAACTAGCTTGCAGAGATTTTGAAGGGGAATTTCAGGAGCTTTCAAGGCTGGTTTCCAGCCTTCTTCATGGAGGAAAAATATGGCTAAGATGCTAAACAAAATCTGGAAGAAAATAGCTTGGTTTTGGATCTCCAAAGCTGCGATTTGCACAGGAATTTTTCTGGTTTTGCACCACTTTTGTGCAGTCCGAAAATAGCTAGAAAAATCCAGATTCTAGGTTGAACAAAAGGGCCTTTTTTCTGGCAGCATTTGGGAGGGAATAATGGTTAAGAATTTTGACACCTTGAAGGCACACAAAGCTGAAAAATTTCAGTTCTATGCATGAAGGGAAATGAACCTAACTAGAGTGAATTTTTAGCAAGTTCACTAGAGGGATTTATCCTCTTGGAATCTCCCACAACTCTTCCACATTTTCAGACCATAAGATGCTTTTCACTAAGACATTTTGATCCTACAAAACCACAGTACTTTACTGAAATTTCTGGAAGGGAAATGACTAGAACAATTTGATCAAACTAATGAGTTGAGAAATAAGAAAAATCAAATATCAAGGGGAAATGAATTCCCCTTAGGAAATTCGTGTAGGGCAAAGGAGTAGAATGAAGATACTCCTAACATGTCTCTCTTAGGACAACTTCTCTACCCTACTCAAAGCACATAAAGCCGAAATTATTATTTCCCAAGCAAAAATAAAATTTAACCAAGCTAAAGCTCATATGATGGAATTTGAACCTAAGACCTCAAGAACTAATTCTAAGGCTCTAATCACTACACCACAATAACTCTTATTCTTATTTCCCCTCTAAAAAAAAGATATTTTCTATTCAATCCTCAAGCTATCTCCCTTTTTCCACCTCAAGCAAAATTACTATTTTGCCATTCTCAAGCAATACCCACAACCAAGCATTCAAGATAATAAATCTCAAATCCAAAATACAGAAAATCATATAAAAATATATTTAAACATGCAATAAAGTATGATATGCATCCCAACCCCCCTTACTCCAAGACTGGTTTTGACTGGGGTTTCACAGCTTTCCCTATAAATAGGTTAGTGTTGTTTTAGGGAGAGTACACCAACTCATTGAGCCTAGTAAATTGGGAGATTTTTGAGTCTTGAGTTATTTTGTGAGGGTTTGTAATTTAATTCGTCCAAAAATTACATAGTGGAATGTTTTCCTTCGGGATCATGGATGTAGGTCTAATTGAAAGATCGAACAACGTAAAATTTTCGTATTGTGTTTTATTTATTTATTTTCTTTCCTCTTTTCTATATAATTGTGTTGCTTTCGTTGCCCATCCCAACAAAAATTTAGAGTCTGGTTGTGTTTTTTAACTTCTATTATTGCTGCCATTTCAATTTTTCTTGGTACTATGTTATTTTATTCAAGTGTGGAGTTTTATAAAGTGAAGGGTGTTGCAGGAATATTTTGTAACTGAAGCTTTGTTGAGTTTCTTTGTTGTGCCTTGGCTTCTCTGTTCTGTGCATCCCCTGTTTTAGTCCCAACACACTCTTCAAAAATGCTTTGCATTTCTTCACTTATATTGATATTGATGAACTAACCAATTAGAATAGAGATATATAGAAATACAAATTAATTCAAAAATAACCTAATCATCTAATTACTTATTCCAATTATTAAATTACTTCTTTAAAATTTTCAATTCTTGCTTCATGTGCTTCCCCTGATATATTGTAGAGACAATCCTTGCACCAGCTTTTAAAATGTTGCTCCGATTGGTGAGCTTTTCTGATTCTCTTCTCTTAGCCTATTATTTTAAACTTTTCAATTCAAAATCATGGAGATTATCTTCAATCTCTTCCATCCACATGAAGAGAGTTAAAAAAAAAAAAAGTTATAGTAACCATTACATAGGGCAATAATGGAATGAGTTACCAATATAATACTTAATAGAAGGATGACTGTTTCGTAAGGATGATCCAAGCATTAATAGTAAACGGATGGTTTGTAAGGACGAATCCAAAGGGAGAAGGGTATGGCCTCCACCTTGAAAATTTTTAAAAATAAGTTTTTTCTCTTGAAAAAAGTATTATTTTTTAAAAAGAGTTTATAAATTTTAACCTTTGCCCCTTAATTTTTTTTTTATAAAAAATTTGTAATATTATTATTTACATTTTTCTTTCTTATAAATTTTCTCTCCCCTTCAAACCCAAACTTTTGGTTCTTTTATGGATACAAAGTTTTGGAAAGAAAGAGTTGGGAGGAAAATTTCATTAGAATTCCAATGACTCTTGGTTGGAAAAACTTCTCTTTTCCATTAATACTTTGTAAATTCAATTAAAGATATTTACATTGTCTTCAATTAATGTAGAGTGGCAAATGTTATTAATCGGATTGTTAACTTCCATTAAACCCTTCTCAAAGCACTAGCAAGGAAGTTGAGTTGTCACTGCAATTCCACCTGTTATGTTTGTATTGGCTAAAGAGTACCCTATATTGTTTTTAAATTACTAATTTACCATTATAAATCATCCCTACCAATTATGAAGTCTCAACCCTTATTGGATAAAACTCTATTAGCTTGGAGTTTTTCATTTAGTAGACCGCTGAAATTTACAATTTTAAACTTACAGTATAGCCAAATTTGATAACAACTTAACAACCTAATATTTGATTTACATTGTGAACAATTTGCTATAAGTGAATCAACCACTCAAGATGACGAACTTCGAATCCAATTTTATTCATACAAGAACGTTTTTACAAAATCTAGAAAAGATTTTTTATCATTATTTTTTTTTGAAATCCTTTCACCAAACACTACAAAGAGAAGGGGAAAAAAAAAAAAAAAAAACTCTCCCTCTCTTTTTCTTTCTCGTGAAGGAAACCTCTCCAAATTAAACAAAAGAAATATTCTCCCTCTATGTAAAATTGAATGTTCACTCTTCTATTTTTCAAGATATAAAAAATAAATAAATATTTTATAAACTTTTATAATTAACTATATTCATTTAATAGATACAAGATCCGATATATATATATATATATATATATATATATCTCTTTAATTAATAAGGGTATCCACAATTAAATACTTTTTTAAATTTTATATTAAGTCAAAATAAAACATTTAAATTGAAATCAAGAACAACATTCTTAAAGCAAAAAAAAAAAAAAAAAATCATTTCTCTAGCCCAATTCCAATTCAACATTTTATTCGAAAACAAAATTTCCAATTTAACACTAGATATAAAATCTATTTGAGGATGTTTGGACAAATGAAATTTGTACATATCTTAAGTGTATAATTCATTGTTTTAAAGCTTATTGTGAATAAATACTATAAATACATTAACAATTATAATATAATAAAAAAACTATATATAATATACAATTTATATTATGAGCGAAGCATTTACTTAAAAAAATCAATTTTAAATCTTACTTTTAATTGTGACACAAATTTTTCACCAAACTCAACTAAAAAATTAATTAATTAATTATTTTTGCAAAACCCTTTCCACAAACAAAAATAAAAAGTGAAAATAAAAGCATTTTCACGCTAGGAAAGCCCAAAAGTAGAAAAATATCTTCCATCTAACTTCAGTTACAATTACAAAACAACAATACTATTAACCCCTACACAGGTAAAACAGTAATTTCGTTTGTTTCTTGTTCCTCCTTTTACCATTATTTTTTTCCGGGAAACATTATTCGTTAAACAAAAATCGATATTTCGACACTGTTCATCTCTCTCGCCTCTCGGCCCTCTCCCTCTCAGTTCCCGAGGAAGCCCAAAACCACTGCAATATATATATATATATTCGTATTAACTTTTCTGTAATCTGTTGCAGATTTTGTATGTAAAAGAATATCTATATTATGAAGTTATACTAATATGTGGAAAATTCTTGTGCCTTGAAAATTACTCTTTGGAGCTGATCATCTTTTGTTCAGATCTCTCTCGTCCTCCTCAAGGTAATCTTCCTTTGTCTCTGTTTTTCTATGCTTTTTTTCGGTTTTTTTTTTTAATTCGGCCATAGATGGTTCGATATTCTTGGAATGTTTGATGGGTTTTCTTTGTAATGATGGTGTGCATGACGAATTGAAGTTGATAGATATGCATATTGAAAATTTTCTGTGTTTTGATGTTATCCATATGCGAAATGTGGAGCTACATGCATAAATCCCTGTGCTTTTCTTGCTTTTTTTTTGGGGGGGGGGGGGGGGTATTTGTTTTTTCTGAAGATTGTGTGTTTGTCTGTTGGAATTTCTGATCTTAAATGGGGTTGAAGATGAATTCTTGATCTCGGGGTTTTGTCTTTCTTTTTGCTTTCCTTGTGTGATTGCATCTCTTTTTATGGTGTATATTGATTGTACAATAAAATTGTATTGATGTTCTTGAATAGATTCAGCTTTTGTTGTGCATTGTGGAGAAGGATTCTTATTGCATGCTATAAATTGTAATTCTCTCACCTTTGTTTCTCTGCATTGTTCCTTATCTTAAGCTCGTAAAGCTCAGAAATTTCATTTAAGAATTCAAAAGAAAATTTTGGTAGGTTTTGCTAGCTTTTAATCTCCGTGTGAAGGTATTGGTTTTCGATCCATTTGAGGTCCGTCTCACTTGAAGCACCTCTGGGGATTTTGGGTGATGAATACTATGCTGAACATGTCCTTTAAGATAGAGAGACATTAAGCAAATGCGATCTTTTCTTATTAGATCTACCACAAAAACTATAGTTGGGCAAAAGATGACTTAGACTGAAAAAAGAGAAAATCACATTTGCCTACCTTTGTATCTAATGGAGTAAAATTCCTCTTCCTTCCTAGCTGCTAGAACTATAGCTTGCAAAGCTTACTGCCTAGACAAAGGGCATACAATCTAAGTATGGTACGGTCGTATCTACTCTCCGTATTCATCCCTGGATTGACTTACCAAATTGACTATAATAAAACAAATTTTATGGTTGTCATGCACTACTTTCACTACACTTAGACATTGCATAATCAGACCGTTTGCTGTTCCATTTAGTGGAAAATTTGGAGTTGAAACACCAAGATCGTTCAGTAAAAATCCAGTGTGAAAGACTTGGCAAAGATTGGCTTTGCAGTGGTATCACAATTGCCCTGGATGAACATGATGCATTCTACAAATGCTACCATTCCCTATTTCAGATCTACCATAGAAAATAGTTTTGCAGAAAATGACTGGAAGATTAAAAAAGAGAAATTGTTTACTGAGTACAGACTTCCTTAAATTGAAAGTTTGCATTCACTGAATCATTCACAATGACTAAACCATCAACTTCAGATCTGCAATTTACCTTCGCCGAGGAAACACCAATTTCAGAAAACTTTCGCAGCAGTACCGATCAACAGATCCCCAATGCTACATTAGATCTATTTTTCAACTTCAATTTGTTGGCGAGGTGCAGGTAGACCAAGCAATGGATGTCATCCTGGAGATTGTAGGCAGACTTAACCTCCTCTCCTGAGTTTGCTATGGGAAATTTGTTTAATTTTTGACAAAGGCAAAACTGTGTAAAAGAAAAGGAAAAAGAAAATCTTAAAGTAAGCTAGGAGGAATTCAAATGGTGTAACTTCAATGCACTCAAAGAAATAAAAGAGCACATTGAATGTTTCTAGTTAGACTTTAACTATAAGTTGTCTGGTTTTGTTTTTCAGTTGTTTTATCGGAAAAGAAATTTGCCACATTGCTAAAATAAGGAAAGAATACATTTGCTGAGTGCCTTTCTTTTACTGAATTATGAATTTGTTAAATACGTTCATCCCAAGAGGGTGAACTGGCCATATTAACCTATTTGTGGTGTCTCAGGTAAAGAGGACCCAAAATGGATTCCATTGAAAAATTATATGGCCTTTATTTTTTCCTCCCATTTTTCTAGTTTGATTATTTTTTAATAATTTTCCACCAAGGATTTCAAATTTTCTCAACCATATTTTTGTGCTATCTGGAGTATGGATCATGCTTTGTCTGTATTTTTGTGTGCACAAGTGTAGGTATTGTTACATCTCGTTTCAGTGTGTGCAGTGTGCTTATATTTTCGAATCTTGGCTTTTGTTTCTGTGCCCCTTTTGTATGGTAAATATGTATGTATATATGTATGTGTGTGAATATATACCAGGCAGTGTGCCTATGGATTAGATTTCATTCAGTCCACTTTTACCCCAAAATAATCTGTCTATACACTGCAATTTTGTTTTATTTGTTATTTTTAATTTTCTGGAAGCAGAGAACATAATCATGGAATTCCAGAGTATAGGATTCTAATTATCTGTTGCTTGGTTATGAGAAACACTCAAGTGAAATTGAACTGAGGTCAGTACTTTTATTCCTCTGTAATTTTTAATTTACTTGGAGTCTGTGATTTTACCTAGTTCTTGTCACTAGTACCTGACCAGGTTGCATTAGCGTTACGCTCCATTTCTATATATCTATGTATATTGAAAAGTCTATACGACTATGTCTGTGCATACTTGCTGGCTATATCTTGGGATGAATGTATTCTCATGTATATACTTCCAAAGCCTTTTTAACCTTTCCTTTATGGATCCTTCATGGGGTTTAAGATTAACCTGTAAGATCTGGCATATGCTGTGGATCAATAGCTTACATATTTCTATGAATGCTATCTCCATGGCCAAGCTTTACTGAATTGAAGAGAACCTTCAGCTGGTATAACTGTACCATTCTTTCGAATTTTGCTGTGGGCTCATAGTCAGTTCAAAGAAGAATACTCACATATGAATTCTGAGTAGGAATAGTGATGGGTTTGAGTCCTAAAAGAGATCATAATCTCCTTTAACATGGATATCCATTCCTCAAGTTAATGACTACACTTGTTGCATTTATTACTGATGTGGCACCTTCTTTCGAAGCATTAGCTAGAGACTTTATTAACTCTTTTATATTAACAAGTCACAGCTCAACGTGGGTATTGTTGAGCATCATCCCGAACAGTAGGTTCTCAATGACTTCAGCTTTGGACAGTAGTTAACCTGAAACCTTTTCTAGAGACTTTTTAGTAAGTTTACCCACTCTAGAAGTCTAATATCCTTGTTTTTAATGTTTAAGGAAAAACATGGATGTATGTGAGGTTGGTGTTAGTGAAATGAGATGATAATAAATTAGTATTTAATCTTGAGATTGCTATAATCTTCTTCGTAGAAATTTGAAGGACCTTAGTTTTAACAGCAGATTTAGATTCTCCAAAGCATGTAGAATGAATTGGCATAATGAAGTATAAAATGATCTTAAAATGATAAGTCCTTAATCACCTAAGCACCGAAGGGCCTAATGGTACTTCATTTGTGTACTTAATGGAGTATTTGAGGTTAGTCACAGATCTGGGACTGTAGGTTGGAATATTTGGTCTTGATGGTCTTTATGTTTTATGACAATTTAATTAGAAAAAAAAATAAGCTAAAACTTAGAGAAATGTTTCAGCATGCTGAGAATGTAAGGTTACCCTATCTTGGTGTGTCATGATGGGTAAATTTCATATTTTTAATATTTTGGAAGTCCTGCTATCGGCAAGCCCTTGGTGAAAGGCCATCTAAATGAATGAAAAACCTTTCAAGTTCACAACTATTAAGTCACCAACTATTGAAAGTCATGTACTATTGAAACAGTTGCTGAAACAGTTCTTCAAGTTGAATATCAACTTCTATCCGTAAACTATCCGAGTATTCTGCCAATTCCTTGTTTTAGCATATTTATATTTGAAGGAAATAAATATTGTTAATGGGACATACTTACTGTCATGTCTCCTGGCCCATGAGAGAATATTACCCCGCCAAATTCAATTGGTCAATGCATTTTTGCTATAATGTGTACTCACCCAAGTTGAATGTGCATGCCAATCTTCTTAAGATGCTAAATGCATCACAGTCTCTTCCTGTCCTATTATGGAAGTAACTTACTGACAATCATTACAATCCCATGTCATGTAGCTGGAAGGTATCTTGACTAACGTTTTGAAGGATGACACCATTACTGTGAATCTATCATGGCCAATGCTAAATGCTGGCAGAATAGCTAACACACCAATAATCCGGTGGAAGTTGATGGAGGAAAAGAAACTATTCTTCTGAAAGGTTCCTAATTATTTTTCTTATAGTATTTAACATTTCTTTTCCTTTCTCTCTCAAAACTATACTATCAACGAGTTTCTATCTTCCTCCTTTACACCTTATCGTCCTTTTCATTTTCAACACTGTTAGAGTGGTACAGTTAGCTACATAGGAAGGGTAAGGGTAAACTAGTCCTGGTGTGCTTGTGCTACACACACACGCACACTCGCAAACACACACACTGGAAACAAATCCTTTATTTTGTTTTTTCCCCTTTCGTTTTCTGATGAAACCTTGTGTCTTCATTTTCTTGTATCTGGGGGAGGTTCGATGGTTCTCTTTCTTGAGGAAGCTGTTTCACCAAGATAGGAATTTGAACATCTGGAGTAACATTGACATGTAGTACTCCACCTATAACATGTAAAAGTTAATACCATTTTTCCAATGCCACTAAGCATAACAAGCACTGTAATATATTCTGAGAGTGTACTTTCTCCAACATCTGAAGACTAATAATATTGACTTGTTAATTACTGTTCCCTGAGACTATTTAATTGGCCTTTTAATGAAGCTCTGGAAATCATTATAGAAGTTTGCTATAAATGATGAATGGCATTTAACTTTGGTTACATACCTGCAGTAGTGTATACCAGTTATATGCAAATGCAATACTTTGTCAATATGTCTTATATTAAATGCTAATGAAAGTTTTGCTTTCATTTTTAAAAGGATAGATTTTCATTTTCCTAATATGTAATCCTATATCCTATTGCACTTTAGTTTTCCTTCATACCCATGGTCCAGATCTCAGATTACCTGATTATTCATTAATTTCTTTACTGCTGTTGATTATTGGTGGTTAGACTATACCCTTCTAGGTATCCCTGAAAGTATTATATGGTCATGCTTGGCTAAATATCTCTTGTTTGTATAGATTAAGATCTAAACAGATGGATCAGCAATCATTAGAACTTAAAATCAAGATGAAGAGTGAAGAAAGTTTGGCAAACAATTCTACTGCCAGTGGAAGTCAGAATAGCATGGACAGGGTACAAAATGATACGAGTGATTGTGCTTCCCCTGCTGTTCTGGAGACAACACCTGAGAATCCCGTAGATGATTCTGTGGAAAGGGAAGAAGCTCATGGTAATGAGAGTGAAGAGAATCAATCACCTGAAAATGCTAATAATCAATTGGTCCTTTATGATCCTGCAGCCCATGGTGGTGGTGAAATTGTACCTGTTCCTGATCCTGTGACATCTGAACCACCTTCACGAAGATACTCATTTCCATATCATAATCCTTCCAGGGTTTTACCATCAGTTGGGGCATTCACTGTTCAGTGTGCCAACTGTTTCAAATGGAGACTGATCCCAACAAAGGAGAAGTATGAGGAAATCAGGGAACACATTTTGGAGCAGCCATTTGTCTGTGAAACAGCTCGTGAGTGGCGACCAAGTATATCATGCGATGATGAACCTGACATTGTTCAAGATGGCAGTAGGCTTTGGGCAATTGACAAACCCAACATTGCTCAACCTCCTCCTGGATGGCAAAGGCTTCTAAGAATAAGAGGTGCAGGAAGCACCAAATTTGCAGATGTGTATGTCCTTTTTTCATATGTTTCCTTGTTTGTCTCAAGTGGCTTTAAGGTCCAGATGTTAATGTGTTGTAAGATTGGGGCTAAAAATTCTGTTGCCTGTTTGGGATTTACAGGTATTATGAATCGCCCACTGGCAAGAGACTCCGTTCCATGGTTGAGATTCAAAAGTACTCCTTAACCACTATGTTCTCTCTCTCTCTCTCTCCCTCCCTCCCAAATTTAAGATGTAGTATTGTCCATCATATATGCCATTATCTTGCTATGCAAAACATTTTCTCCCTTCGACTTTTGTTTATAGTGCGTCATTTGCACTTCTTTCAGGTACTTGCAGGAACATCCTGAGTATATAGATGCTGGTGTTACTATGGCACAATTTTCATTTCAAATCCCAAGACCTTTGCAAGACGATTATGTGAAGAAACGTCCAGCTCGATCAGCAACATTACATGAGAACAATGGTTTTGGGATGCGAAGGCCGAGTGAACCTTCTGAAGGTAATGTGCAACTGATAAGAGCTTGAATTTTCATTTAAACGTACTTATGATAAAAGGTAGTTTTTGCACCTGAAAACTTGTCTCTACTCTCTATAAGAGTGGTGCTGCTACCACGTACAATATCCTGTCAAGAAATTTTCTAGGATTGAATATTTGAACTGTCATATTGAAGCAATTCTAATAATCTTTTGGAATAATTTTGGCTTATCCAATTTGGTCTTTCTTCTGTAGAAATTGTCAATTTGAAAGGTAAATAAGCTGTAGCCTTGGGAAAAGAATGCAATTCTTGAGCGATGGCTTGCTCGAGGAGTAAATCATGTTCTCTCCTGTTAAGGTCTACTTAAGGTTGAGTAAATTACCATAGTAATTTCATACTTTGTGACCACTTCTTATTGCTGCTAGGATATTTTTTTTGGTCAAGACCAATTTTGTTTTGTTTAAATGAAGCAAAATTAATTTGCAAGAAGACATTTACTATATTGTTTCCAGTGAGCAGTCTAAGTCCTAAAATTTGTTTACAATTGACACATTTAGGTGGTAGAATTTTCACAGTGCTGCTGTTCCTCTTTGTGGTTTTGGTTCTGTCCCTGCAGCTTCTTATATGTGATACTTTATCTGTTAAAGAAGTGTGTGCTTATCTTCAACCAAAAATTTCTTTGTCTTTATTGCAGTCAATCCTATAGCCTGGGCAGGTCCAGATGAGGATACAGAGTTACAGCTTGGTAGGCCAGGGATTCATCGTAATTTCTATGAGCCTCCTGTACCTGGACCTTTAGATCACCCAGTGAAGAAGAAGAGGACGCCATCTAAGCGAAGATACAGTGGTGACACAGTAGGTATCTCAAGCCAGGTCGAGGTAGAAGAGACTCTTCATCTTTGATACTTTGCCTGTAATGAATGTTGTGTAAGAATCTCTTTCTGTAAGCTAAGATTCAGTGAATTTTGCACCTCATCTTCCCCAGATGCTGCTTCTTGGACTTTGTTCAAGTTTTTTGCATCAATATTTTCCATGCTTTGATTATGTAGGTGATATTTTGGATGCTTGTCTGAGGTTAAGTGTATGTATGAAATGTTCATATATTTGTTAATACTAGCAATATTTTTGCTCTGTGAATGCGTCCTACCAACACCCCCCCCCCCCCCACACACACACACACGCACACATTAAAAAAAAAAAAAAAGAGTTTGTCTTCCTGTTCTATAGGTTACTGTGACCCATGTTGTGTTTTTCACTATTGAGAGGGCAAGGCTAAAGCGTTCATTTTAATATGCAGCGTTGCAAATGGTAATATTAAGATATAGGGTAGCTACAACCTCTATTGCAGATACCAGTAATATCACATTGTGGGCTGAATGTCAATTGGTGTACTTTTCTGATGTTTTGTAATCTTTTTGGTTGGTTTACCAGAGGTTAATGCCATTGATGTCCACACTGAATGAACATATATGCTAAGAAAGAGGCCAGTATTCTTTACTTGAAGGTCTATCTGGTTGGTTCATTAGGTGATCTTCTACTTCTGTTGATTTTGCTCGTCTTCACCACCGGTTTCTTCTCCTTTATATCATGTAATAATATGAGAAAGACAACCTCTTTGCTTGTCTTCTGCTTTTGACTGGCTGGGGGGCGGGGGGGAACTGGGGGAAAGGAAGATATATGAGGAAGAAAATGACTTGGGGAAATGAAGGAAGGTGGTGGTTGTTGGAGGGGAGGGATTTTGCTGTTCAGCATTATTAGACTCGGAGGTAATACCGGAGAAGGGTTATTCTACACTAAATGTTTGGTTGTGAGCCAAACGGGAAGCGGAGGGTAAAGGGGAGAAATACTGCACTCAGGGTAAGTATTTCTTTTTATCTTATTTTTGTTTGGTATGAAGGGAGAAGATAGAGAATTATTATTACTGAAGTAAAAATGCAAAGTTGAATATGTTATTGAGTATTTTAAATCATTTTTTCTATCAACCTGTGTTCAAATTGGGAGGGACAAAAAATGGTGATATAGAGGGCGAGTGGTACTTTTTTGAATTTATTCTCTAATAGTATATTTACCTCCATAATTATTATCCTCCCTCCTTTCCTTCCACATCTCATTCGAACTAAACATAATAATGTAAGCTTAAGCTTCGTTGCTCACTCTTGCTAAGCTGGGTCGAGCGAACTAATCATAAGCCAAGCTTTCTCGAATTCGCCATTATTTTTTTAACTTATCAAGTAAAAAACAAGAAAAACAGAAAAAATTATAAATTAGAAAAAGTATAGGCAAATGGTTTTTCTTCTTGAACGACATGATAAATAAATTCACCCATAATGAAATTAATTTCTTAACGAGTTGTGAGTTATCATCAACCTATGCCGCCACAAAAAAAAAAGAAAAAAAAAAAGGTTAACGACCATCCTTTAAGCTGAGCTCACGAGACAAGTTTCAGAAAGCTCAAGCTCAGCTCGTTGTGTGTTAGCGCAGCTCAAGCAGCACACTAGGCCTTGCCGATTGTGAGTTCAAGCTATGTGAGTTCAAGCTATGTTTGCACTAAAACTTGTTTCGCGAGTCGTTCAAGAAAGGCTCATTTTGTTTTGACCCTATTATTCACTGATTTTGGTTCTAAGTAAGTTCTTGTTAATTCATATTTTGTATCTGTTTAATGATTAGAAAATGGATAAAAATCGAATCGAGGTATTTTACTGTGACAAATTAAAAGGGCTGCCTAGAGATATAAAATTTAAAGGCTAGTGATAAAAAGGAATACAATCCAGGATAATATTTAAATTTTAAAAAACTTGGGTAGGGGCTAAATATAAAATTTTTAATTAATTATAAAAAATACCTTGAACTCTTAATCCAATTTTAATGTACCCTGGCAAATTTAATTGTTCTAGCGTTTCCTTTCCATTAAAAATCTGTCAACATCATTTAAATATCCACAAATGGATAATGTGAAATCTCCCAAATGTCTTTCAATTTATAGACAAGCTCTTTGACCCTTTTTTATAAAAAGAAACTCTTCGACCAAGTTTAAGGAAAAAAAGGAAAAGCAAATGTATAATGAAAAAAATTGCCGCCATGTCACTGGTGCTACGGTGGATGTTTGATTTCAAGGTTGGAAGAGAGGCTACAGCTAAGGCTAATCGTGAGAAGAGATTGTAACACCCCCTTATTGAACAGTCTTGATATATATATATAAAATTGCCTCACATTATTTTTTTTAACTTGTGAACTTTTGAATATGGCGTGAGACTAATTTAAGAGAAATTATTAGATAATAGAAGAAAAAAGAAGGAATAAGAATATCTTAGAAGAAGGAAAAACAAGGAAGAAGCAATTATTTGGAGGAAAATGATTGGCTACAATATAATATAATATAATATTATATATATATATATATATATATATATGTATATATGTGTGAGATAAGAAAATAGTAGAAGAAAAGTATACCAAGTAAGGTAAAAAAAAAAGAAAAAAGAAAAAAGAAAAAAGATAGGAAGTAATATAAGGATGGCTAACGGGGGCCACAATGATAAATGGAGGTGGCCATTCTATTTAATCATTTTTTTTTACCATGTTTGACTTGAAGAAAAAGCCTTTGACCATGCAAGATTAATGGAATTTCTTACATCTTCTATAAGTTTCTCATACCTTTCATTACTTTCGACGTTTTCCCTAAACTTCTGTAACTTTCCATTAAGTTCTAAGACTTTTTAGAGCTATCAAATCATGAAGGAACAATATAGAAAGAAGAGAAGGGGGAAGAACAAGAGGAAAACCGAGAGCAAGAGAGAGAAAGGCTGAGAGAAGAAAGAAAAAAAGGAAAATTGGAAAAAGAAGAAAGGAAAAGGAGAGAACGAGAAAGAAAAGGAAAATTGGGAGAGAAGAGAGAAGGAAAACCAAGAAGAGAAGAAAAAGAGAGAAAGGAGGACCATTTTGCAAGCTTGATATTACTCTATTAAGTAGGTAAGATTTATCTTCTTAGAAGTAAAGTTGGTTTATGCATGATGAAGATTGTTATGATATGAATTTTATGCTTGAATACATGAAATCTTGAAGAAAGTTGTAATGAAAATTGTTGTTATTGTTGAGATGTTGGCTGATTGGTTAAGGAGGAATACTTATTATGTTTTATTACTTGCATGGTGTACTTTGAAGGGGTAAAATGCTGAGAATTAGCCAAATAAAGGAAGTATGGAATTTATGGGAGGAAATGCTATGAAGCTATTTATTGTGGAAATATACAAAGTAAATGATTTTTTTTGGCAATTATGAATCTCCTTTGAATTGTGAGGGTTATAAATCAAGATAAGTATATTAAATTAACGATTTAACTGTTACATTTGTTAAAATTACTAAAAAAATTATTATGACCTAATTTGAAGGTAATTAGATATGATTTGCTACATGATCTAGTATAACCTCTATATAAAAGTCCAAAATCAAAGGCATTTAGAAATATAAGCATATCAAATTAACGATTCAATCTTTAAATTTGTTAAAATCACTAAAAAAAGTATAATGACCAAATTTGAAGGTAATCAGATATGATCTGTCACATGATCTAGTATAATCACCATATAAAAGCCCAAAATCTAACAAATTTACATTGATTAAGAATATCAAATTAACGATCCAACCGTTATATTTATTTAAATTGCTAAAAAACGTATTATGGCCAAATTTGAAGGTAATCGGATTTGATTTGCCACATGATCTAGCATAATCTCCATATAAAAGCCTAAAGCCTAAAGCATTTAGAAACAGAAGCATATCAAATTAATGATACGACCATTAGATTTATTAAAATTGCTAAAAAAGATATTATTGCCAAATATGAAGGTAATCATATATGTTTTGCAACATAATCGAGCATAATTTCTACATAAAAACCCAAAATCTAATGCATTTACAAATATTAGCATATTAAATTAACGATCCAACCATTAGATTTGTTAGAATTTCAAAAAAATGAATTATGGCCAAATTCGAAAGTAATCGAATATGTTTTGACACATAATCTTAATCTCTATGTAAGCCCAAAACTTAACGCATTTAGAAATATAAGGATATCAAATTAATGATCTAACCATTCAATTTGTTAAAATTACTAAAAAACATATTATGGATAAATTTGAAGGTAATCAGATATTTTTTGCTACATAATCTAACATAATCTCTATAAAAAAAAAACCCAAAAACATAATGTATTTACAAAGATTAGTATATCAAATTAATGATTCAGCCATTAAATTTATTAAAATTGTTTAGAAAAGTGTTATGGCCAAATTTAAAGGTAATTGGATATTTTTTGTCACATAATCTTGTATAATCTCTACATAAACGCTCAAAACCTAACGCATTTAGAAACATAAGAATATCAAATTAACGATCCAACCATTAGATTTATTAAAATTACTTAAACAAATTATTATGACCAAATTTAAAGGTAATCGAATATGTTTTGTGACATTTTACTAGTATAATCTCTATATAAAAGCCCAAAGCCTAATGCATTTATGAATATTAACATATCAAATTAATAATCCAATTATTAGATTTGTTAAAATTACTAAAATAAGTATTATGGCTAAATTTGAAGGTAATCGGATTTGTTTTGCCACATGATCTATCATAATCTTTACATAAAAGCTCAAAACCTAACACATTTAAAAAGATTAGCATATCAAAGTAATGATTTAACCGTTAGATTTGTTAAAATTATTTTAAAAAGTATTATGACCAAATTTGAAGGTAATCGGATAAGTTTTGCCACATAATCTAGCAAAATCTCTATATAAAAGTCCAAAACTTAACGCATTTATGAATATTAGTTTATCAAATTAATAATCCAATCGTTAAATTTGTTAAAATTGTTAAAATAATGTTATGGCCAAATTTGAAGGCAATTGGATTTGTTTTGCCACAAGATCTATCATAATGTTTACATAAAAGCTCAAAACCTAACGTATTTACAAAGATTAGTATATCAAATTAATGATCTAACTGTTAAATTTGTTAAAATTGGTAAAAAAAAGTATTATGTCCAAATTTGATGGTAATCGAATATGATTTGCCACATAATCTAGTATAATTCTACATAAAAGCCTAAAACTTAACACATTTACAAAAATTAGCATACCAAATTAACGATCCGACCATTAGATTTGTTATAAGTAAATGTTCAATTTGTAATCTCCTAAAATTATTATTATTTTAACATAATAGATTTTTTTTTTGAATTTGTCAAATATACTTAGAGATATAAAGATAACTCAAACTAGTGTCTATTTTGTCTCTAAATAGAAAATTAAAAACCAAATGGAGACAATGACCAATGACTCAAAATTAGAGTCAATTTAGAGACAAAAATGTAAATTATCTTTTCGTCTCTAAAATTTAGAGAAAAAAATATAGACTCTAATTAGTCTCAAATATTTGATACGGATTTGATAATCTTTAAATCGTCCCTATTTAGAGACCAATTAGAGACGACTAAGACCGTCTCCAATTTTAGAGAGAGATTTGAAATTAGAGTCAATTTAGAGATAAAAACGTAAATTATGCTTTTCGTCTCTAAAATTTAGAGACAAAAAGATGTAGACTCTAATTAGTGTTAAATATTTGAGACGGATTTGATAATCTCTATTTAGAGACCAATTGTAGATGACTAAGACTGTTTCTAATTTTGAGACCAATTATCCGAATAAATAAAGTAATGAAACGGTAGAGACGAACATATTCGTCTCTAATTAGTTTCTAATTTTAAACACATTAGAGACTAATAACTTTTTCGTCTGTAATATTAGAGACTAATAACTTTTTTGTCTCTATTTTGGCGATAATATTAGAGACGCGTTGGTCGTTGTCGTGATTCCAACTCTATTTGGAGACAAAATTAAGACGGCTTTACTATCGTCTCTATTTTGCAATTACTTAGAGACTAAATAGAATCAATTTATTTAGAGATGAAAAATATCCATCTCAAATTTGTCTCTGATATTCGAGACGCATTGAGAGTCGTCGCTGTTTTGACTCTATTTAGAGACAAAATTAAGACGACATTACTTTCGTCTCTATTTTGTATCTATTTAGAGACTAAATAGAAACATTTTATTTAGAGACGAAAATTTTTTATCTCTATTTTGTCTCAAATATCTCATTTTAATTTTTAAAAAATCAATTCGTCTCTATTTTGTCTTAAATTGGTCACTATTTAGAGACGAAATATTTTCGTCTTTAAAGTTTCAACTTTAAATCCCAGTTTTCCTGAAGTCTTGTTCTATTCAAAATTTAAACAACTTTAGCTGCTTTCCTTCCCAGCTACTTGTACGCACCAGAACAAGTTTAATTGGCCACCCTTTTCTTTTCAGCGCACACAGATAGAAACAGCTGGGCAAACGCACACACCTAGCCGTTCGGACCTAACCTTAGACAACCAAAATAGCTCTCTCATTTTCTTGTCCACGAAGGACTCTAATTCCCCTTCACTTTCTCAACCCAAGCCATATACGCCAAAGGCCATTCGACCTCTTGGAACTCCAGCTAGAACTCTTAACCCTAAGAGGCCAATTGATCAGAATGGCCTCATTTGGGGCCACTCGGCTTCAACTAGCCCGGCCGCAGAAAGGAGGCCTAAAATGGCCTCAACGCATTGCCGGATTGCGTCCTAAGTAAAATAGGACACATTAACATAATGCGTTCTGCCCATAGCATCCTATGTCGCCATTTTCTTCAAACTTCGTCGTGCCTGTGAGTAGCTTCCCCGCCCCTGTCACTACAAAAATTCTACTTTCTATACAGCTAGGAGAATCATTCGTCGCCAGTTTGCTTCCCCGCCGCGCCGTCCCTTCAAAATTTTTCAATTTCTATCCGGTTCCATTCTTTCAGTCACTGCAATTTTTTGGCTTTTCGGCAAATTTTTTAGCTTTTTGGCTTTGGGTGAAGCCTCGGACAGACGGACGAATGATAACAACAGGGCAAATTCAGGTTTTTTTTTTCCTACCATTATTCTCTAGCTGTTTTAATTTTTTTGGGTTTTTATGAGAATGTGTTTGATGATATTGCTATGTTGATCTGGAATGCTTTGGGTTGAGCTCTGTTTTTTGAATCAAAGTCAGATATTTTATTTAAATAATTTTTTTTGGATTGAGCCCTGTGTGGTTTTTGATTTTGAGATTGAGTTTGATGTTGTGTTGTTGTGTTGAGCTGACTTATTTGTTGGATTTTTTTGTTTTGCCATTTTGTGGTTCAAACAAAGGCATAGTGTTAAAGATGTAGATTAGTGGATCTTTCTTGCTGCTGTATCTAAGAAATTGTGGAGACGTGGGATGTAGTACTAATAGACCATAGTAGGGCACTTGAATAGTTGATTTGGATTTGTGAAGAATTTGAAATCCACTAATAGCCTTGTTTACTTTGCTGTGGTATTGGTGATTATCTACAGTTATTCACAGGACCAAACATTTTAAATTGGTCCAATAATTTTCATAGACTCCAAAAAATAATAGGAAGAAATCCCAGGATTCAACAACTAAGTTGTATCCTCATATTGAGAAAGGCAATGGGAATGAGAATTATGATAAATTCTTGAATTTAATGATTTTGAATGCATTCATTTCATAGCATAAGTGGATGTGTTCTTTCAACAAAAATAAAGCACTTATCAGTTACAATCACAAATTTTGCAAGGTGAGGCCACTGATTGTTCAAGGAAAATCTTCATGATGCCCTAACACATAACATATAAATTTTTCGTCATCATCATCAAACAGCCAAATTCTTGAGAAGACCCTCAAAGCTAACACCTCTATTTTCATGGCCTCCACCCAATTTGATCATATCATTGATATTATCATCATTAGCATCAAGACCAGCCCATGTAAGGTAGCTTATTTTTTGAAGCTACCAGGAAAGCTCTTTGGGCTTTCTTACAAGGTTGTGAGCCCATAGTAAAAGACGTTAGTTGATTTTCATTTTAAACTTTGGGTCTTGTTTCCAAAGAGTTAACCCAACTACTGTTAGGCTTAAAATTTTAAAATAATTTTCTTTTCTTTTTTTAATAATCATTATGTTACTAGAGTTTTTTTTTTTTTGGGGATTAAGAAAGGTTTCTCTAATCATTATATTGCTAGTAATTTTTTAGGATAAAGAAATGACAAGAATGAATTTAGATTTGTTATCCTGTTCACATAACAGCAGGATTTGAAATCAATAGATTTCAAGAATGAATCTAGATTTCAAATAACACATACCCACCGCCTTTTGGGGGGGGGGGGGGGTGTTTGTGGTGTGGTGTTTTAAGTATTTCACATCCATAACAATAGAAATAATCTAAACTACTTCAGATGGACTTTGTGCTAGGATATCTTAATATCTTAATATTATTTTATTATTTGTTATTATTTGTATAAATAAATATCTTAATATTATTTTATTATTTGTTATTATTATATCTTAATAATTAAAATAAATATCTTAATATTAAAATATAGCAAATATGATGTTATTATTTGTATTTCACAACAAATTGTTAGGTAATATGTTAAATTATAAAACATATTTAAAAAATTTGCACAAAATATATATTTTCTTTTTTTAGATAAATGTGCACATATTTAGGTAACAAGGTTGCGTTGTAGAAACCAAGCATGATAAATCTAAATCATAGACCACAATTTCGGGTTGTAAAAATCTCAATTTCCAATTATTCAAATTATACAATGTAAATAGTTATAAGTAGCCCCTACTTATGTAATTAGATGCCTTGAATGTTAACAATTATAATTTGGCATTATTTCGTTTAGGATGGACCAAGTGCACCCTAGTATTGTTCCAAGACCAATTATAGATGACATAATTACGCGGCAGACCGAGCACCGATCTTCTCTGATTTGGGCGCGGCATGCTGAGATTTGCGAGGTTCCTTTATTGTTTAGGTGATGTGATTTCTATTTTTGTGAGGTCTATCTGTGCAGTAATCGGCTTATGCATTACATAGATCTTGCTGGGTTTGGTGGGGTATGTCGAGCTGGACACATCCAGGTGGATCACGCACTGGTCACTGCCCTAGTTGAGCGATGGCAGCCCGATATGCATACATTTCATTTCCAGGTGGGTGAGGCCACAGTGACATTACATGACATTGCTGATTTATGGGGATTGCCGATTGACGGTGAGCCTGTTATAGGAGATGTCTACGGACGTTCGTGGGCTGTTTGGAGCAATACAGTATATAGACTTCTAGGATTTCGTTCTCGCGATGAGCATTTTAGAAGTAACTACTTCATAAGTCGGCTTTGAAAGCGCATTTGTCACTCCCACTTCTTGATGATGCCCCCGAGGTACGGGTTCAGCAGAGGGTTCGGGGACTTATATTTCTTCTTATTGGAGGTCTGCTTATGTCGGATAAGTCAGGTCACTTGCTCCCGCTGCATTTTTTTTTACCATTTCTAGAGGATTTTGCTTTATGCGGTCGGTTTAGTTGGGGCAGCGCGATGCTAGTGTAGTTGTATAAGTGTCTATGTGATGCTACTGATCCGATGGCACGAGAGATTTGTGGGCCCATGGTCCTACTTCAGCTAAGGTTATTATATATACTATACAGTGAGTTTTTTTTTTATTAATAGTTTTAGTGATTTAATACCTATCTTTATTCTATAGTTATGGGCTTGGGAGCATATTCCCGTTTTGCGTCTTGATAGAGTGGTTGCGATTCCAGTCCCTCTGCTTGCACCATATAGTGCACGGTAGGACGTGCGGCTTCGTCTCCAGTGAACTAGTTCTCCCGTGCTGGTTACGTATAGGGATTAGTTTGATGCTATGCACGAGACTCATGTAAGTATTTGTACTACGTTAGCTAAGATAACTTTCTATTTTTTCTACTATCATAGATACATTTTTGATTTGTTAAATTAATATTCGTAGTTTATCTGGCGACCCTATGATGAATTGGTGGTGGAGTTTTTGCCTGCACGTTATACTCATGGGTCTGACATCTGGCGTTTACGGACCCTACTGATTTGCTGGGATGTCGTGGAGTTTCACCATCCCGATTGCGTACTTCGCCAGTTCGGTCTATCACAGTTCATTCCTCCGTATTGTGGTTACCATACGGAGTTGCACGCAATTGGGATAAGGGGGAACCACATGACAAATTGGTCTATTCATCACATAGCATATATAGAGATGTGGGTTGCACGACGTCAGACTATCATCGACAGCATGCTAGGCATCAGCATGAAGCCTGGTTATATGCACTAGGATCGACTCAGGACTCGATGGCATATAGAAAATCCGACGCCACTAGGCATCGAGGCAGAAGGCTATCAGGGTGCTGGTTTAGCTGCCACCGTTATGGTGCGTTATATTACTTTTACACTTGTTCTTATTTATTCATTTTTTTAGTAACTTTAAAAACAAATCATTATCGAATTGTGACTTTGCTACACTTGTTGTTTAGGAGGATTTTATTAGATTGGCCATTTCTATTGCATTCGAGGCCATATCGAACGCCAACATGAGATCGCGCGATGCTTTTATACGCATCAGAGACCCGGGCGCTCGGACATTGACCGTGGCTGGGATTGACCCTACTAGAGCAAATGGTCTTCCTGTGTCGAATCCTAACAGGCCAGCTTATCCCGAGCAGGCAGCACATAGTGGGTTGAGGGCACGGGTCGAAGGTCGATCAATCTGAGTACAGCGTCGTGGCAAGAGATAGCGATGTGATGCCCGCGGTGTAGCTGCAGATCAGCAGCTGATTCAGTCAGAGGTAGATGTACTGGTGCTATTACTACCCCCATCACAGCTGTGCATGGAGACTCAGGATGCACCGTCCATTTTGGTGGGAGTTTGAAGCGGACTATCAGGACATGGCATGACAGATTCACTGACGCTAGATGACTTGATGTTCGATGCTAGCTATCTATCTCCAATTTCTGAGGATGCTGCAGAGCGCGACAATGATTTGGCTACCTAGGGACTGGAAGGAGTGACACAGGAGACCCCCTGAGGACTTGCCAACTGGTAGAGCAGATTTTTATCTTAGCTTGGCCTCGATGGCGACGGCGTGACTATCATCCTAAGACATTCAGAGAGCCGGTGCCAGAGACTGGTCATCCTAGGCGAACCATTAGGCCTAGACGTTGCGGGACATAGATGGATTTTACTGTTTTCCGCACTGACTTCTTCATTTTTTGTGTATATCTTTGTTTATATTTTTTATTTTCGATTGTTAGATGCTACAGGACTTATCTTTCATTTATATGATTGCATGACTGATAAAAAATTATTGCCAAAGATAGTCGTGAGCAATAAGGAATCTCTCCGGCAGCTAAAAACTGTTTAAACATTTATAAGAATAGTTTTAATAGTTTTTAGCTGCTGGAGAAATTACTTATTGCTCACGATTGTCTTTGGCAAAATGGATATAGAACGCATTTCTGTATTGCGTCTTAATCTAGGACGCATTCTTGGAATGCGTCCTATAAAAATTTCTTTGACAATTATTATCTCATGCCTTGATTGTTGATGCTACGGGACTTATCTTACATTTATATGATTGCATGACTGATAAAAAATTATTGCTAAAGATAGTCATGAGTAATAAAAAATATCGGACGCATTATCCACAACATAGAAAATAATAAGATTCAAGTACTAGACTTGATGGAAAAAGTGAAATACAGGACGCATTAGTGTAATGCGTTGTCATTATTTAAGGATGCATTACGGTAATGTGATTTTATGCTTGTCTGATTCTTTTAGGCACCTGTACAATAAGCTTCCTCTGCAATTTTTGGCTTTTCGATAGTTAGGACGCATTACGGTAATGTATTTTTATGCCTGTCTGATTCTTTCAGGCACTCATATAATAATCGTCCTGAACCATCATTTGCAGTTTTTGGCTTTTCGAGTTAGGACGTATTACGGTAATGCGTTTTTTATGTCTGTTTGATTCTTTCAGACACCCGTACAATAATCGTCCTGAACCGTCCTCCGCGCTTTTTGGTTTTTTATCAGTTAGGACGCATTACATTAATGCGTTTTAACGGTCCTATTAGGTTCCCGTACAATAATCGTCTTGAAGCCGCCTTAGACGATGCATTATTGTAATGCGTTTTTATGCTTGCCGTACAATAATCTACCTGAAACGTCATCTGGAGTTTTTGTTTTTGTCCATAGGACGCATTAGTTCAATGCGTTGTTATTGTAAGGTTCCGGGACTTTTGGCTTTTCAATAACTCTTAGGCTTTCCCACAAATTTTGGTTTTTTAACAAGCTTGCAGCTTTTTATAGGACGCAATATTGGATTGCATTCTACTTATGGAAGCATTTCTCTAATGCGTCCTTAATGTTCTATAAATCCCACGGTTGATATCTGATATCTTCATGTTATTTTCTCCTAATTGCCATCATATTTCATTCACATTCGAGGTCATGACTTTTGAATCCTTAATGACTCTCGGTTTCTTTTGGGATTGCATGATTTCCTATGAAACAAGTGGATCTATTTGTTTTGATGGCCCATGTCGTAAGCAGTTGAACATACATCAGAAAATATCATTTTAACAGCTGACTGAAAAAATCTATTCATATATGAGAACCGATAGCACAACTTCAACACTGGATATATCCATGAGGTATCCCTGGATTTATGGTTCAACAGTGCAATAGGGGTTACTTTGCTTAGAGGATGAAGCTGATATGCAAGTCATATGGGATTTGCATCATACTTTCAATGAAGGCAGCATCCATATTTATGTGAAGACATTTTCCAAACAACTAATACAAGATGGTGCATTATCGATTTAACGTGCATAGGAACAGGAAGCTGTGACTCCCATTGAAGTTCCAGCATCAACATCAATTGCGGGGCTTAATTTGTCGAATGTTGGACTGTACATAGCTATGCTGCTCCAACAGGACCTATTGGTACAAACAGATTTGCCAGATCAATGGATTCTTCAACAAAACTATCCTACCAATATTGATCCAAATCAACATGTGCATATGCCAATGCCAGTTGATGTTCATGAAATTGGACCATCGGATCCGCCAATAATTAATGGTGTAACAATCGTGGATTCACTTGGTCTAACCTTTGACAACGATGGTCCCCTAGGATTGGATGGAGAATTCGAGTTTGACTTGACATTCGCGGCTGACTGTGATGACAGCAGCAGCAGTGACAGTGACCATAATGATGCAAACATACATCATACAACCTTTCCGGTGTCCCTAGCACCAGCACAAAACAGGCCGCTTCACGACACCCGTATGTATTCATATACCAGTTTTCAGGATATAGGTACGGGTGCACCTAATGATGATTTTTTCTATGCTGGAGATGACTTGCGAGTTGATGAATGGTTGGAAGCAAATTGGGAGTTGCGCCATAAAATGCGTTTTCAGGATAAAAAACAAGCCGTTTACGCCATAAGATTATGGAACGTGAGAAAATGATGCGAGTTCACTGTAATCAAGAGTAAGAGTGCAATTTGGACTACCTCTTGCAGGAACAGAACCGAGCAAAATCCATGTGCGTGGTACATAAGAATCATTAAGAAAGATGGAAGAGCAAGATGGGAAATATCGGTTTGGAATGGCGAGCACACATGTCTGTAGAGAGTTATAAACAATAATAGGAACTTGTCCTGTAAGTTTATTGCACAACACATACTATATCTCATCAAAGACGACCCCGAGACACATGTTAGCACTATATTAGGGGTGGTTCACGAGTAGTTTCAGGCTGGATATTCTTATCGAAAAGGGTGCCTGAAAAGCTGCTGTTGAGTTGCTATATGGTACATGGTCTAACACTTTTAGAGTACTGCCTAACTATATGTTGGCATTGCAAGATTCAAACTCCGGCACAATAGTGTATTGGAAACACCACGACACTAGTGCTAGAGACACTAACATATTTTGATTTTTTTTTTAGGCATTCAAGCCATCAATCGAAGGATTTAGGCACTGTCGTCCTGTAATCTCAATTGATGTGACTTATTTAAGGGGTGCATATAAAGGTGTGCTTTTGATTACCAGTAGTTGGGATGTAAATAACCATCTGTTCCCTCTAGCCTTTGCAGTTGTTGATGCTGAATCTATAGAGAGTTGGGGATGATTTCTAAGATTAGTCTGAAGTCGTGTGGTGCGCGAAAGACATGTTTGTGTTGTGTCTGATAGGCACGCAGGTATCTTGTCTGCTATGAGGAGACAGCCTGGATGGAATGAGCCTATGGGAGTTCACAAGTTCTGTCTACGTCACGTTCATACCAACTTCAATCAACATTTCAAGAATACGGAGTTGAAGCGACTGATGTACAAAGCTGGCATAGAGAGAAAGAAATCTAAATTCTAATCTGTAATGGATGAAATAAGAGAATGCAATCAGGAAGCATACAACTGATTGATGCAAATTAGTCCAGAACAGTGGACACTTTCTCGTGATGGGGGATATTGATACGGATGTATGATAACTAATTTATCCGAGTCGTTGAATTGTGTTCTAAAAAAACTCGAGCATTACCAATCAAAGCATTGGTTGATGCAAATTCATAAAGATAGTCAAATACTTTAATCTGCATTGATCTGAGGCCAACAACTGTAACAAACCATTTCCTCCGTTGATATGGAATGCATTCCTGGTAGCTTCGCAGAAGGCTAGATCTTACCGAGTTATGCAGTATAATGAACACAGTGGAATTTTCAGCGTACGGACACCCGCAAGAATTGGGGGCAAAGGTAAAAATATTTATAAAGTTAAGATATCATCACGGGATTGTAGTTGCATGAAATGAAATTTATTTGGATTGCCATGCGCACATGTATTTGCAGTCTGTCGACATCGTGGTTGGCCACCAGTCGATTTTGTTTTGCTTATGTACTCTGCGGAGAAGTACATTTCTGCTTACAAGTATGACTTCTACCCTGTGGGCAATGAAAACACCTACCGTAATGCTGGCTTCTTGTTAGAGAGTTACACACCTGCGCTTAAAGGTAACTA
Source organism: Voacanga thouarsii (assembly GCA_026120185.1). Lineage (NCBI taxonomy): Eukaryota > Viridiplantae > Streptophyta > Magnoliopsida > Gentianales > Apocynaceae > Voacanga > Voacanga thouarsii. The sequence goes on along the minus strand of JANUWF010001224.1, from coordinate 782,631 downwards.
ACCTGGTCGGAGGCGTACCGCATGTTTTCAAGGTGAGATGGATTACGGAAATGAAGGCTCCCCCAAAGATGTGGAAATTGCTATCAAACAGGACATGATAGGTGAAATTGTAACAATGCTCGTTTTGATCCTGAACAATAAACTATGCAATTAGATGCACTTGTACTAAAAAAAAAATTATTTTCCTAGTTTGCTTTTTCTTTTCACATTGACTACTTCTGATTTCTTACATTTCAATTGACTACTTCTGATTTCTTTCATTTCAAACCAAACCTCGGTTTGAAATGAAAGTTTACTAAAAATAACATTCACTTATACGAACACTAAAACTTATTTAATGGACTGATCAATTTGTATTTTGATTTTGAATAATTCATTATAAATTACACGATACTAAAAAAACAAGGGATACTATTAGGACGCATTAATGTAGTGCGTCCTAATATTGGGCGTATTAACATAGTAGGGTCAACCCAGACTCTTGGACGCATTACTTTAATGCGTCCTATGTTAGGAGGACGCATTTACATAATGCCTCAACGCATTAAAGGATGGAGACAGTTGGACTCATTATGTTAATGCGTCTTATTTTACTTAGGACGTAATCCGGTAATGTGTTGAGGCCATTTTAGGCCTTCTTTTTGCTGTCGGGCTAGTTGAAGCCAAGTGGCCCTAAATGGGGCCATTCTGATCAATTGGCCACCCCAAGACCCTTTATTTTGCCAATTTCTAAACACAAGACAGCACGTACAATAGCACCATTACTACCTTCCTCTCTTACTCTCGGATATTCCTCCTTAATCATTTCTTCCAATCTCAGCATTTTCCTCCCCCACACTTCAATCACTCCTTAGGAACCATCAATCTCTTCTTACACCCAGCTGAATTTTCCCTTGGCATATTAAGTCTCTCTCGGCCATCTTCTCCTCTCTTTTACTCCCTTTACCAAAGCAAGAACACCACACATACTCCAAAACCTCTCTTAGGATCTCTTCTTTCGTTCCTCTTCCCTTGACTAGACTCACACCTCAAACTAAGCCAATCAGCCTGCACTAACTCCAGCAACCATAGCCATCTTGCTCTTCGTTCTTTGAAGGTTCGAGACTGTGGTAGGAAAAGAAAGCAGCGCAAAACTTTTTTTAGAATGCATTGCTGCTAGAGGTAAGCTGAGACTATTATCACCTCTTTTCCTTTAGAAGTCATACAACCGATTGTGAGAGTACCATGTGATGTTGTCGGAATAGAATGAATGTGTATGCTATAACTCTAAAAACCTTGGGTATTTCTGTTGTAGCTGTATTGTATGGGATATGGGAATCCCGCTTTAGTTCATATTGATGAGGTTGCTTGGGTTTTGGGTCAGGGGCTTGTAAGTTTATTTTATTTAGTCGACATCTTTTATAACAGGGGAAAAGATAGTGTGAATAGGGACTTTTTGCACGAACCTGGGGTGGGTTTTAGTGGGGGCGATTATTTGCTAATGTTTTGAGACCCATGTGTGGTCTTAATATTCATGGTACAACCTAATGCTAGTAAATGGTGCTATTTACAGATATATGTTTAAATTATTTCTATTAAATTAGGGAAGTATTTATTAAATTAACTATTTATTTGTTTTGATTAATTCAATTAGGTACGTAATATCCTTTATACAAAAGATATTATTCCCTATTTATTATGTGGATTGGTAAGTTATTATTTACACTTGTTATTTAACTATTGCCTATTAAATATTAAATATTGAGTATTACACACACACACACACACACACACACACATGCATGAAAGGTTGTTATACTCATTACTAAACTTTTTGAAGAGATGAAATATAACTAAGGTATATCTTTTTTATTCGAGGTTGAATTAATCATTAGAAGAAAAATTAGGCCAAAAATTAGGATACATTCTGGGAAAATCAAGCTTCCATCGAAGAGAAGCAAATGAAAGGTTTTCATAAAAAATTCTCGTAGAATAGAGAATGAAGTTTTCATTTTGTACATGCCGGATCTGAAAAATGAACCCAATCCAGAATATGAACCATAAAAGAAAACACCTATTAACCCGATCATAAGAATACTAGTTACGGTACCTATTATCCAAAGAGGAATCCTTCTAGTAGTATCGGCCAATTACCCCACTTCACTCCACATTTCATCAAGTGTTTGTGATAGAAAGGGATTTGTCTTCTCAATAAATACAGGTTTTTACTATAATAAAAATAAAATTAATAAATAATAAAAAATCACTAAACTTATTAAATTAACTTCTCATTAATGTATCGTTATATCGAGATTCAATCCAAATCACAATGGCATTTTCTTATTCTTGAGTGGGTCTCTTTCATTTTTTTAGGTTTATGCTCTACTCCGGGTAAAGATTTGCTTGATTTTGATTTGCACATATAGGGCAACCACTCCTGCATTACCATTTCTTTTTGTTATGCTTTTCTACTTTTTTCAATTCACTTCTACTGAGTTTGTTCATTAACAATGGGAAGATTGAAAAATTGGATGAAGAAAGGATTTTTTGGTTAGACGTATGGAATTGGCTAAGCATTTTTTCGAACAAATATAGAACCAGAATGGATGGTTTTGTGTTTATTACCAGTTCTTCCTCCTATATTGAGACCGATTATTCAGATAGACGGGGTAAACTAATGAGTTCGTATATTAACAAACTCTATAGAAGAGTTATTTATCGAAAGAATACTCTTACCGATCTATTAACAACAAGTAGATCTATGCCGGGAGAATTACTTATGTGTCAGGAAAAATTAGTACAAGAAGCTATGGATACACTTCTATATTCCTCAAAAATACTTGTGCGTCATACGTGGGCTTCTGATGGTAAACCGATAGAATGAAAGGAGGCTTGGATGGAGATTTCCTCAGTTCTCACCTTAGGCATGAACATAAGAAAAAGGAACTTATAGAGACAAAGCAAGCACTTGAAGAACTTAAAAAGGAGAATGTTGTAAAACCGATAGAATGTCAAGAGGCTTGGAGGATTTAAAGTGGGATTTCAGAAAAATATAAAGTTGAAAAGGAATAACAAGAATCGTGGATTGAAGGATTTCATAGAAAAATGGTACCCTTTTATATTTATCAGCTTTGTGGTTCTGTCGGTGAAGAAAATTGGGGAAATCTTGATCGCCACTCGCCCTGCTTCAATTATTTGTGATCAAAGCAGAAGAAGTTATTCATAGCAATCGAAGTAACCATGGTAATTTAAGCATTTAAAGTACATTATAAGAAAAATGGACAGTTGAAGAGAATGAAAGGAACATTTTGTGAAGGATCCGTGGAAAAAAATGGCATTTTTTCGTCAAAGTGATTGTCGGAAAAGAAACCTGAGACGGAGAAGAAACCTCACTGGGTGAAACAAAAAGTCTTTTTTTTTTTTTTTTTTTTTTTTGCTGAGTAAGGGAGAAATAAAAAGTCATGGTTCTATATGCAATGTAGAGACGATTTATTCTTTGCACCTTGACATGTATTGGTTTTCTTTTTCTTGGCGCAGATTTTATTCTTCTCCTACCAATAGTAATGTAGAGACGATTCATAAACCATTTTGAGATGATAATTTTTTTATTGTATCAATTTCGAATCAAATTTGTCTCTATTTTTAAAAGTCAAATTTGACAATTTTTGATTTTTTCCTTTCACTAAAAGACAAATAATTAAGTTTGATTGTTCAAAATTTTTCTTTTTTCCCCTTAAAAAATATTCATTATGTAATTCAATTGAAAATATAATGTATAATTTATGAATAAATTTAATCATCAAGCATTATATAATACTACTATTTCGTGCACTGCACAATAATTCTACTTTGCTAGTACTATAATAGAATTCTAAATAGTGCAATTAAAATAAATATGTAAGTAATTATCTAAATATTCCTTCAAAATGTTTTTTTTTGGGCAAATATTGAGACAAAAAGGAAAGAAAATATTAAGATAAAAAGGAAATAGCTTTATAGTTGCTTTGAATTTAATTAGTAACCAATGTATTATCTTCTAAAAAAAAAAAAGAAAAGAAAAAGTACTCCCTCCATCTCAAAATATAAATCCCTTTGACATTTTTTCAAAAATTAAGGATATAAAAAACTATACACTTTCTAAGTTAAAATACGAAAAACTCTCCAATTAAACTATTTATTTCCTGAGTAATTTAGTTGAGCAGTATTTTAGTATTTTGATTTAGAAAGTATATGATTATTTACATCCTTAAAATTTGCAAAAAAGTTAAAGAGATTTATATTTTGAGATAAAGGAAATATTGTCTTTTAAAAAAGTGCATCAACAAATGTTATAAACTACAAAATTAAGAAAGAATTCAACCAAAAAAAGTATTACAAATTTATTTTTAATACAATTTATCCAATTAATTTTATATTTAATTAACCATTCTTGAGGAATTAAATATTACTCTACATAATCCAAAATTGAATATTCACATTTCTATTTTTGGGATATTTAAAGTGAATATTCATTTTCTAAAAATAAACATATTTTTATCATACCACAAATAACCTCCAAATTTGAGGGATTAATTCAACAAACATATGTGAGTCCTACTACTATCTACCTTAATGCTAATGGTAACGAGGTAACTTACTTGCTTTTATTAATTTTAGCAATCGAATATGTTTGAAGGTAATTGGATATTTTTTGCCAGATGGTCTAGCATAATTTCTATATAAAAGTAAAATCCTTAGCGTATTTACAAAGATTAAAATATCAAATTAACGATTTAATCGTTAGATCTGTTAAAATTACTATAAAAAAAAGTAGTATGACCAATTTTGAAGGTAATCAGAAATGATTTGCCACATGACTAGCATAATCTCCATACAAAAGCCCAAAACCTAATACATTTATATTGATTAGCATATCGAATTAACAATATAACCGTTAAATCTGTTAAAATCATTAAAAAAAATATTATGGCCAAATTTGAAGGTAATCGGATATGATTTGCCACATGATGTAGTATAATCTCTATATAAAAGCCCAAAACCTAAATCACTTAGGAACATAAGTTTATCAAATTAACGATCCAACCGTTAGACTTGCTAAAATTGCTAAAAAAAAAGTATTATGGCCAAATTTTATTGTGATCGAAGTTGTTTTGCCACATTATTTAGCATAATATCTATATAAAAGCCCAAAACCTAACAAATTTATATTGCTTAGCATATGAAATTAAAAATCTAACTATTAAATTTGTTAAAATTTCTAAAAAAAGTATTATGGCAAAATTTGAAGGTAATCAGATATTATTTGTTGCATGATCTAGCATAATCTCTATATAAAAGCCCCAAACCTAACACATTTAAATTGATTAGCATATCAAATTAGCGATTCAAACGTTAGATTTGTTAAAATCATTAAAAAAATATATTATGGCCAAATTTGAAGGTAATCAGATATGATTTTCCACATGATCTTGCATAATCTCCATAGAAAAGCCCAAAACCTAAGACATTTTGAAACATAAGCATATCAAATCAACGACCATACCATTAGTTTTGTTAAAATTTCTTTAAAAAAAATATTATTTCCAAATTCAAAAGTAATCAAATAAGTTTTGCCACATAATCTCGTATAGTCTCTATATAAAAGCCCCAAAATCTAATGCATTTATGAATATTAGCATATCAAATTAACAGTACAACTGCTAAATTTGTTAAAATTACTAAAATAAGTATTATGGCCAAATTTAAATGCAATCAGATTTGTTTTGCCACATTATCTATCATAATCTTTACATAAAAGCTCAAAACCTAATATATTTACAAAGATTAGCATATCAAATTAATAATCCGACTGTTAGATTTGTTAAAATTAGTAAAAAAAAGTATTATATCCAAATTTAACAATAATCGAATATAATTTGCCACATAATCTAGCACAATTATACATAAAAGCCTAAAACCTAACGCATTTACAAAAATTAGCATATCAAATTAACGATCCAACTGTTAGATTTGTTATAAGTTCATGTTCAATTTATAATCCCCTATAATTATTATCATTTTAACATAATATTTTTTTAAAAAAAATTTTCAAATATACTTAGAGATTTAAAGATGACTTAAACTGGTGTCTATTTTGTCTTTAAATAGAAAATTAAAAATCAAATGGAGACAATGACCATTGACTTGAAGTTGAGTCAATTTAGAAACAAAAACATAAATAATCTTTTCATCGCTAAAATTTAGAGACAAAAAATATAGACTCTTATTGGTCTCAAATATTTGAGACGGATTAGATAATCTCTAAATCGTCTCTATTTAGAGACCAATTAGAGATGACTAAGACCGTCTCCAATTTTAGAGACATATTTGAAATTAGAGTCAATTTAGAGATAAAAACGTAAATCATGCTTTTCATTTCTAAAATTTAGAAACAAAAAATGTAGACTCTAATTAGTCTCAAATATTTGAGACGAATTTGATAATCTTTAAAACATCTCTATTTAGAGACCAATTAGAGACGAATAAGACCGTCTCCAATTTTGAGACCAATTATAAGAATAAACAGAGTAATGAAATGGTAGAGAGACAAACATATTCGTTTCTAATTAGTTTTTAATTTTAACCATATTAGAGACTAATAACTTTTTCATCTCTATTTTGTCTCTAGTATTAGAGACTAATAAATTTTTATTTCTCTATTTCATCTCTAATATTAGAGATGCATTGATCGTCATCACAGTTTCGACTTTATTTGGAGACAAAATTGAGACGGCTTACTATCATCTCTATTTTGCATCTATTTAAAGACTAAATAGAAACATTTTAGTTAGAGATGAAAAATATCCATTTCTAATTTATTTCTGATATTCAAGATGTATTGAGATTCATCATTGTTTTGACTCTATTTAGAGACAAAATTGAGACAACATTACTTTTATCTCTGTTTTGTGCCTATTTAGAGACCAAATAGAAATGTTTTATTTAGAGATAAAAAATTTTCGTCTCTATTTTGTCTCTAATATCTTATTTCAATTTTTTAAAAATCACTTTGTCTCCATTTTCTCTCAAATTGGTCTCTATTTTGAGACAAAATAATTTCATCTCTAAATCCCAGGTTTCCCGTAGTAAGACCCTCTATTGCCACTCCACTTGCAGCTTCTTACCCACTTACAAGACATTCTCCTATCATAAGAAATGTGTCTCTTTTAATACGTCTAGCACTAGAGATTCATCTACACTCTCTGCTACTACTCTCCATCACTAGGTTATTACTCTCTCAAATCATGTTACTCTCCTTGGTGCTTTTGTTGATGTAATCCTCTGTAAGCTAGACACTGCGCTAGCTATATAGGAAAAAATCTAGCATGATCTTTAGTCCTTCTATGATAACTGATTGGCTATTTTTTTAATTCAAAAAGGGAGAAATGTGTTTAGAGATACTGTACTGTGTTCAAGGGGAGTTGAGTTGGTAGTTCTTTTATTTTCTAATTAGACAAATTTGTCTTGAAATATTTGTTTTTGAAATAATATGTTACATTTGATGGACAACGTACTTTGGTTATATAATAGTAATTAGGAGTACTTGTGCACTGGCTATTTCCTACTCTTGCTATTATTTTTTGTATGTTTGTATTGATGCATATTTGTGGTGTAGATGGTGTGTTGGACCATGTGTCATGTTGCTAAAACTCAACTTATTTGCATCAAACAATGCTAAAGGGGGAGATTGTTAAATTCGATGCTAGTATAGTTGTGATAATAGACTTCGACAAATGAACATGTGATTCAGTTTAGTTAGGAGATGATATTGGCAGTTATTGGCATAAGTTTGGTGTGAAGTGAAACTGAAAAAGAATTTAAAAGTCTATTTATTGCAAATCTCAAGAAGATCTTGAGGACAAATCCAATGTAGATTTTATTCCAAGATTGACAGAGCCAACAAGGAAATGAACTGGAGGCAACTAAGGAAACGTGAGAAGAAATTAGTGTTTAAGCAGTTTCTCGATATAAGTGAACCATGCGCCTCTATCGAGTATTAATAGAGCTGACTTGTAGAAGGAGAAATAAGAGCAAGAAAGGAAAATTTGTGAGATCATATGATATGAGGTTGAGGGTGAACTTTAGACAAGATTTTTGTGCAGCTCTTTGTAGTCGGTTTTGTAAGAATAACTTGAACCCGAAACACAAAATCTAGGATGTCTAGAGAATAATAAAAGGAATAGAAGATACATACCTTTCCCACAAATCAAGAATCTTAATAGATCTAGCTATTAGAGCCCAATATTTAGTATATCTAGGCCTACCATAATAACATTTTAATACCCTTGACTCATAAGAAATCAAGAACAAGAAGGATAGGGAATTGTGGGCATCCAAAGGCCATTAACACAAGAACCCTAATAGAGCACATAGAATCCTTGTTTGGATTGCAAGTTGAATTATCCTTTGAGTTTATAGACACTTACTTAAGGGAGGAATAAGACCTTAGGTTGGTCTTGGAGTTTGAGAAAGAACACCAATGGTTCATGCCATCAAGAAGAGAATCATTCTTCATTCATGTTGAAATAAAAGACAGGTTATGTTTTACAAATGAGCTAAAGAAGTATACATGTAAAAGTCTCAGATCCTAGCTAATTAAGTTCTTAATATTACAAAATAGCCCCAAAAATAGCAGAAAACAAGACAACTCTCAGAACATTCTAGTGCTGGGCCAGGGCTTGGGCCAGTTGGTTTAGGTGAGCCAACATCGATTTTATTCCAGAAGAACAGTATTTTGCCTGCTGATCAAGCTAGCGTCGTTTTGAATACTAAAGTCAACGCTAGTTCTGATGCATAAAAATGGCAAAACAACAACACAGAAGCAGAATAAAAATGCAAGAAAACATAAACATCGGAAGTTGTTTTTCTTTTTTACCTTGGCACTTTAAGATTTTCGTTGGCACTGAGGAAGATAACTGAACAACAGGAATCTCTTCTCCTCTCCTTTGTTAAAACTTCTGGGTTAAAACCCACTAGCCTTCTACTTCTTCTTGGCATGAACGTAGGAGCTTTCCAGTTCTCGAAATATTTCTCAGCCTAACTACTGTTGGTGAAAACAATTCAGAAGAAAAAAGCAGTCTTTTTCCACTTGACACTCTGCTATAAAAATAAGCAGCATCAAGGAAAAAAAACACGAGAGAAAAAAAAACACCAGGCTTGTTTTTTTTTTTTTTTCACAGTCGTATGTTTTCCAAACATACGAAACTCATCTGATAACATAGACTCCTAAGATTCTAGTTATTCAAAACCATCCGGATGTTATCAAGATAAGTTATCACAAAAGATGTTTAGCTTGCCCTAAACTCCTCTGTTTTGTGAATGGGAAAAAACCCTGGTCTAGGCTATTGGGCCATAAAATATTTTATTATTTTTTTTAGACTCAATGAGCCCATAAATAATAAACCTTAACTGTTTATTTTTCAGGCTTATAAAAATAGCCTAATAAGTAATTAATGAGTCCAAATAGACCAAGATAATTATTTAAGCCTGTTTATCTAGTTTAAGCCCAAGTTAACTTTTTCAATTATTCAATCTGGGCTTAAGTCCTGAATAATTAATTAACCAATTAAATCAGACAATAAATTTAATTTAATTCCTCTAGACCTTTTATTTTAGTCCAGTCCAATAATAAATTAGACTTCCTAAATAAAATAAAATCCTCTTTAACCGAGACCATTTCCTCAACCTAAAATTAATTAGGACTTATGAGCTATTCCAAGGACTCAAAAGACATATCATCTTGTATACTAAAATGACAAAATTCTCCTGCTATATAAATAGCTATATTTTGCATTTTAAATATTTTTTAATATGACCATAAGGAAATATTAGCCCCAAAGACAATGCTGCATTAGCAATGTCGTCGACCTATAGGTATAATGACTAAAATACCCCTCTACACATCATCGTTTATTAAGAGAAGAAGAAATGTACTAACACATCTCTAAAAGATATCTACCATCCTTAGACTTTTAGTCTAATGATCTATGACTTCTTAGAAAGTTTTCACTTTCTAAGAGAGCTACCCTAAAGCAAACATCCAAACCACGTTCCCTAGGGCCGTGGATATTTAGATCATTTGGACAGTCCTAATGGGTGATATAGTAGAGAAGCTATTTTGTACAAGTTTGTCTTAACTAACTACAATAGAACCTCAATTATAGTATGTTAAAGTCTGTGCTCCTAGCTTCGTTAGACCATGAACTTATACTCAAACTATAGAATATAAGACTACACTATAATAGTAGTAGTCTAAGTTTCTTCCGTATAATACTTTAAGAAACCGCTACTATAGGTCCGATTCAACGTATTCGAAATAAGTTTGTGCTATAAAATGAGAAGACTACTCAATGGCTTAAGGCAAACCATTCCACATTTAGAATTCATAACACAATAACCTTACCATGATAAGATTCCTATTCTTATTATTCGGTTAAGAATGATAGTTTATGTGTTAAGTAACCTATAGTCCATACCTCCATTCATATGAATAATTTACTTAAACACAATGGGTATTTTCTAGCAAAATTGTGCACTGAAGTAATGAAAAATTTACAAACAATTTCTGAGAATAAAACTTTTATTAATATAAACAAAAATTATATCAGAAACCTAGTCTAAGAGAACATACATTCCAACAATCTCTCACTTGCACTCTAAGACTAAGTAAGTCCATAGGTGCCTATCCTTATGGTATCTAAGTGTCTTATAAAGACTCTCTTAGCCAAAGACTTGGTGAAGGAATTTGCTAAATTATTTTCTGAGGCAATCTGTTCCATCAAGACTTCCCATCTCTGGATGAAATCTCGGATCAGGTGGTACTTCCTCTAATTGTGCTTCCCATTTTTGTGGTTTGTGGGTTCTTTGGATTGAGAGACTGTGCCAGTGCTATTGCTGAGGGAAGAAGAAAACAGGGGAGCATGCACTGTACGTGAAAAAAAATTGGAGAAAAAATAACCGCGAGCCATAAAGGCCATACGGAAGCGTGAAGATCATACCTTTGCACTCCTTAACCCTTCTAGGTTGAGTATGAATGGATTGAACGACTAGAATCACCTCGCTTTGTCCACTTGAAGAAGCTTCCGGTTGAACACTCGCTAGCCTTCTACTCCGTCTTGTTTGCATGAACGCCTAGCTTTCCAGCTCTCGGAGTATTCCTCTGACTAATCTCTAGTCGGTAAACACAACAGTGAAGAGGAATGGTCTCAAGTGTTCTTGATTCACTTGCTATTGATTAGCCAAAGAAACAAGAATAACAACAGAGGAAAGAAGGAGAGCCTGAGAGAGAAGCTGCGTGAGGACCAAGAGAGTGGCGTGAGTCTCTTGTGTGTTAGGGAAATTAGGGATTATTTTCTACCAGAGACTAGTTTTATTGGTTAGCCAAAACAGGTCTCTCCTTATCTGATAAACATATCCCCGGGATTTCAAAACACTCGGATGTTATCCTGAGAATCAGTTTGGCCTAACCCTAAACTCTTCTTAACCGTATCTGGAAAAACCCTAAGGTCCAAGCTATTGGGCCAGAAAATTATTTATTATTTTCCTTGGACCCAAAAGGCAAAAAATAATAAATATTAATTATTTATTTCCTGGGCTTATATAAACAACACAATAAATAATTAATGAGCCCAAATGAACCATAATAATTAATATTTAATTATTTATTTCTTGGGCCTATATAAATAACCCAATAAATAATTAAACATTAGTTATTTTCCCTAGTTTAAGCCCAGGTTAATTTCTTAATTATTCATACTGGACCTAGGCCCTGAATAATTAATTAACCAAATAAACTAGATAATTAATTTTCTCTCAACTCCTATTTTATTTATTTTATTCCAGTCCAATAATAAATTAGACTTTCTGAATAAAATAAAATAAAATAAAATAAAATCCTCTTCAACTGAGACTAATTCCTCAACCCAAAATTAGTTAGGACTTACGGGCTATTCCGAGGACCAAAAAGACACATCGCATTGGCTGCTAAAATGACCAAAATACCCATACTATATAAATAGCTGTATTTTACATTTTAAATATTTTCTAATATCACCATAAGGAAATATTGACCCCAAGGACAATGTTGCATTAGCAAAGTCTCCGACCTACAGGTGAAATGACTAAAATACCCCTCTACACATCACCGTACATTTAGAGAGGAAGAAGTGTACTAACACCCCTCTAAATGACATCTACCATCCTTAGGCTTCTAGTCCAATGATCCACGACTTCCTGGAGTGTTTCCGCTTTCCAAGGGAGCTACCCTAAAGCAAACATCCAAGTCATGTTTCCCAGGGCCCTGGACATTTTAGACCATTCGGACAACCACAAGGGGCGATATAGTGCAGAAACTATCTTGTACAAGTCTGTCTTAACTAACTAGTCACACATACCCAACATGCAAGTATATTGGTCATACGATGGAACCTCAACTATAGCAAATCAAAGTATATGCTTCCAGCTTCGCCAGACCACCAACTCATACTCAAGTCGTAGAGTACTAGTCCACGCTGTAGCGGTAGTAGTCTAGGTTTCTATCATATAATACTTTTAGAAACCACTACTACAGGTCCTGTTCTACGTATTCGAAATACGCTTATGTCATGAAGTGAGTGGACTACCCACTGGCTAAAGGTAAGCCATTCCCCATTTGGAATTCATAACATAATAACCTAAACATGACGAGATTCACAGTCTCATCAATAGGTGAAGAACAAAAGTTTATGTGTTAAATAACCCATGATCCATACCTTACTGTGAAAGACCACCATTCACATGGACCACTTATTTAAACACAATGGGTCTGTTCCAAACAAAAATCGTGCACAAACAAAAAGTAAATTCACAAACAATTTATGAAAATAAATTATTTTCTTAAAATATTTGATTTTACATCAGAAACCTAGTCTAAGAGGGCATACAATCCAACAATCTCCCACTTGCACTCTGAGACTAGGTAAGTCCATAGGTGCCCATCTCTATGGCGTCTAAGTGTCTCTTGAAGACTCTCTCAGCTAAAGGCTTGGTGAATGGATTTGCTAGATTATTTTCCGAGGCAATATGCTCCACCACGACTACCCGTCTTTGGATGAAATTTCGGATTAGGTGGTACTTCCTCTCAATGTGTTTCCCTTTCTTGTGGTTCCGAGGTTCCTTAGATTGCGATACCGCTCCAGTGTTGTCGCAATACATCACAACCGGCCTGTCCATATGTGGTACGACTTCAAGTTCTGAAAGGAACTTCCGGAGCCAAATTGCTTCCTTGGACGCCTTCGAAGCTGCCACATACTCTGCTTCCATGGTTGAGTCAGCAATACAAGACTGCTTGATACTCCTCCATGAAATTGCTCCTCCAGACAAGGTGAAGACATATCCACTAGTGGATTTTCTCTCATCCTTATCTGCCTGGAAGTCTGAGTCTGTGTATCCTGTAGGAACCAAATCATCAGCCTTGTAAACCAGCATATAATCTCTTGTTCCCTTGAGGTGCTTGAGAATATGCTTTACAGCTTGCCAATGAACCTCCCCTGGGTTTGACTGATATCTGCTAACCAAGCCCACGGCAAAGCAGATATTTGGCCTAGTACACAGCATGGCGTACATGAGACTTCCCACAGCCGAAGCGTAGGGAATCCTACTCATTCTGTCCTTTTCTTCTTGAGACTTAGGACAGTCCTTCGAAGAAAATGACAACCCATGTCTGCAAGGGATTAGAGTTCCCTTACATGAGTCTATACTGTACTTGGCCAGCATCTTGTCAATGTATGTTGCTTGGGATAATCCTAACATTCTCTGCTTCCTATTTCTAAGAAGCCTAATCCCGAGAATGTAACTGGCTTCTCCCAAGTCCTTCATACTAAATTGACTAGACAGCCAAACCTTTGTAGATGACAATGTCCCTACATCATTTCCAATGAGTAGAATGTCATCCACATACAGGACAAGAAAAACCATATTAATGCCTCCAAGTTTCCTGTACACGCATGGTTCATCTTCGTTTTGAATAAAACCATAAGACTTTACAGTCTCATCAAAACGAATGTTCCATGCTCTCGATGCCTGCTTAAGTCCATAAATGGACTTCTTAAGCTTGCAAACCATGTGTTCCTGGCCTTCAGCAATGAAGCCTTTCGGTTGGGACATATAGATGTCTTCGCTAAGATGGCCATTTAAAAATGCCGTCTTGACATCTATTTGCCATATCTCGTAGTCATAGTGACACGCGATGGCAAGGAAGATGCGGATAGATTTAAGCATGGCTACCGGGGAAAAGGTTTCCTCATAGTCGATTCCCTCTTTCTGAGTATACCCTTTCGCCACAAGCCTAGCTTTGAAGGTTTCCACCTTCCCATCCGCTCCTTTCTTCCTTTTGTATATCCACTTGCACCCAATGGGTTTTATCCCTTCAGGTGAAGCTACAAGATCCCAAACCCGATTGAGGTACATAGACTCAATCTCGGCTTTCATTGCTTCATGCCATAGATTTGCATCGGCATCAGCAATAGCCTCCTCGTATCTAGTGGGGTCTTGTTCCTGATGGTCGGAGACTAGCTCAAAGGCTTCTCCTGTTCATCTATCCGGAACCCTAGACACTCTCCCACTACGACGAGGCTCCATTTGCATAGGCTCTTGAGGCTGTGCCTCTTCTTGTTCCACAATCGGGTCGAAGAAGTCGATTCTTGTAGATAACTTCTCCTCAAGTTCCAACCTCGTTGAACCTTTAGTGGAAGTACTTTGATCATCTTCCAAGTATCTAGCATTGGTACTGACTAGTACCTTCTGCTCCTTAGGATGATAAGAGTAACCTCCTTTTGTCCCTTTTGGATACCCAACAAAATAGCATAATTCTGATCTTGATTCCAACTTGTCTCCCTTGACCAGTACATAAGCTGGACAACCCCAAATCTTGAGATGATTCAGACTTGGCTTACGCCCAGTCCACATCTCATAGGGAGTCCTAGGTACTGACTTGGAAGGCATCAAGTTCAGAATATATGCCGCTGTCTCTAGGGCATATCCCCAAAAGGACACTGGAAGAGTAGCATGAGACATCATGCTTCGGACCATTTCCATCAACGTCCTGTTCCTTCTCTCAGCTACTCCGTTCTGCTGGGGTGTTCCTGGCGCAGAGAGTTGGGATACTATCCCATGATGTACCATGTAGCCCTTGAATTCACCTAGGAGGTATTCTCCACCACGATCCGATCGTAAGGTTTTGATTAATTTACCTGTCCGACGCTCCACTTCAGCCTTAAACTCTTTGAACTTGTCAAAAGAGTCAGACTTGCGTCTCATCAGGTAAATGTAACCATACCTCGTACAATCATCCGTGAACGTAATGAAGTACTCAAAACCTCCCATAGCTGGTGTAGACAATGGACCACACACATCAGTGTGAACAAGACTCAACACCTCCTTGGCTCTATCTGCCTTTGGTGTAAAAGACCTTTTGGTCATTTTTCCCATCAGGCAGGATTCACACTGAGGCCAACTTTCCAATCTCAATGAGCCCAAAGGCCCATCATGGATTAGCCTTTGAATCCTGGTTGAGTTAATATGACCCAACCTTAGATGCCAAAGGTATGAATAATTGATATTGGTCTTTCTCTTCTTAGTTAAAGGTTCAGACTGAGCGTTATTTAATTGATTGTTAATAGGGTTTAAAAATAACAGATTACCATACATGTGCCCAATACATAAAATTTCTCCATCTCTACTGATAGAAATACCAGAATGGAAAGATACAGAATATCCTTGATTAATAAGTTTTGCAACTGAAATCAAATTTTGTCGAAAACCAGGTACATATAAAATATCTTTTAAAACTACTATCTTATTACAATAAAAAATGAGATCCAGCTCTCCCACTGCAAGGGCCCAGACTTGTGCTCTATTACCCACTCGAAGCCCATGTTCGCCCTTCTTGAGTCTTCTTATCTTCCTAAACCCCTGCAAGGAGTTACAGATATGATCAGTGGCTCTTGAATCAACAATCCAAGTGGAAGTTGATCCTACCATTGATATGGACTCTAGATAGTAAACATTACTTGTGGAGTTTTTCTTGGCTTGAAGATCTAGACACTCCTTTTTCCAGTGTCCCTTCTTCCCATACTTGAAGCACTTGCCCTTTGATTTGTCCTTGGGCTGGTTCTTGGGCTGGGCTGCTGCATTCCCTTTCTTCCTCTTAAACTTTCTGGGTTAATGCCCAGTTCTTGAAGAAGAAGCCTTAGCAATCATGGCCTTAGACTGCGGCTTCATGACCTTCTCCGCCATCTGGAGCTCCTTCATCAGTTCAGTTAAACTCATATTCAACTTGTTCATGTTATAGTTTAACTTGAACTGAGTGAAAGAGCTCGGTAGAGATTCGAGAACCATATCCACTTGGCTCTCAGGGTCAATGACAGCCCCTAAGATTTCTGCCTCCTCGAAAGCAGCAATCATCTTGAGCATATGCTCTCGGACTGATGCTCCCTCAGCCATCTTAGTGTTCACAATAGTTCGAAGAGCCTCCTGCCTTGCGGGCCGGCTCTTGTCTGCGAACATAGTTGCCAATGATTGACTTATGTCATATGCAGAAGCCATGGCTCGTGTTTTGACTGGAGCACATTAGACATGGAAGCTAACATATAGCAAAGTGCCATTTCATCAGCTTTCTTCCACGCCTTTTCAGCTTCTCGCTTTTCAGCGGTGGAACCTTCCCCGATAATAGGGCAGGTTTCGTAAAGGACATACTTATACTCCTCAGCTGTGAGTATTATGTCCAGGTTCCTTTTTCAGTCCACATAGTTTGGACCCATTAACTTATTTTCCCTGAGAATAACAGCTAATGGACTAAAAGAACCTCCCACCATTTCTGAAAATCGAAAATAAAAGAAAGAATTTAGTTTGTGAAAACAAAATAAAATTTGTGCACTGAAAATAATTTGGCTCTTAGGAAAACAGACATAGCTTCTTGGGAAGATTAACAGTTTCCTAAACTAAGTGTATTAACCACCACAAATTAATTTCCCTTCTAGGTAATGGTCTAGAGAATAACTCTATCATGGGATGGCCGTTTTCTCTCATTTCCTATGGACATACCTTGCACTATAACCTCCAACGTGGGTTGGCCGATCATAGTACGTGCTCCGGGTTATTAATTACATCCTTTTATTAGATCTAGATCCTTGTGGTATCCCTATCCTATATGGGTTCACTCCCAGGGTGACGCGAGAGGATCCACGATCTCTAATGAGGACTGTGATGGAAGCCGTGGGGCCGTTGGAACCCCTCTCCCACTTAATCTTTTAAAATAAAGGTTTTCTGGAAAATATCCTTTTAAAATTTCCATTAAGTCTTTCTTAACTCAAAAATAAAATATCTAAGTCCAATAAAATCTCTATGTCATGGCTTATATCCTTTGAGAGATTTTCTCCATGGACTAATTTTATTTAAGTTAAAACTTAATGATTTCAAAAATTTCCAATTAAAACTTTCTAGAGACTTTGGTCTCAAGTTTATTTGACAAGATCATTTTTCTTGGCCAAAACAAAGCAAAAATGGCTCTCCATTTTAATTTACAAAAATATCTAAATCCAATATATTTTCTATGTCAAAGATTAAATCCTTTGAGAAAATATTCAAGGATTAATTTTTGTATCAATTAAAATAACCATTTAATTTTTTTGAAGAAAAATATTTTTCTTGTCAAAACAAAAAGTTCCCAAAGACTTTGGTCTTTGAGAAAAACGCACATAGGTACATAAAAAAAATAGCATGCTAGAAAATAATAAATGTTTTCATACTTTTCTATTTTAAAACCTAAGTGCCTAAATAATAGAATTAAACACATTAATTAATTAATTAATGATCTTGTTTAATCCTAAAATCCCTTATTAATATTTTTCATGCAAACATATTCTAAGAATATAAATATTGCAAAAATATTAACTTCGCCTGGTATGGGACCCAAAACGAAAAAGAAAAAAAAACAAACAAAAAATGCAAAAAAAACGCTGGCGGTCCACTGCACCGGATGCACCAGATCGACGCCTTTTGTACTGTGGTCCACCGCACCCCTCGGTGCACCAGCCGCACCTGATCGGAAGCTGCTTCAACCCGTGGAGCACTCCGCCCGCCCGCCCGCGACCCGTGCCCAGCTCCGCCTCACCCGCCTGCGTGTTGGCCCGTTTTCTGGCGTCCGGCCTGCGCACGACCCACGCGAATTTGAAGTTGCAATTGCAAAATCAGCTTCAAATAACCTCCAATCGGCTCGGCTCGTAGCGAGTAGCCAGACGGCTCCAGGCACAAAATGGCAGCGGCTCGGCTCGAGACTCGGCTCGGCTTCACGGCTAATGAACAGTTATCTTCTTCTTCGTTTTTTTTCTCCGCTCGAATTTTGCAGAGCATATTTTCTTCGACTTTTGCAGTCTTCTTTGGCTTCTTTGGACATATTTGCTTATAAAAATTCATCCAAAACAAAACCATAACCTCCTATACCCATTTAAATTGGGTTTACACGATTAAACTTCAAAGCCAAAAAAATTTTACAGAGGGTCCTATGCTTCCACTGTGAAGCTTACAAAACCATCTATCCTATACCAAAACAACGAAGGATCATAGGTATAATCATCTTCTCCATTTTTATTAGCTACCATACTTCCTATATTGATCAAAACCAGTGTTTCTGATACCACATTGAGGGAAGAAGAAAACAGGGGAGCATGCACTGTACGTGAAAAAAAATTGGAGAAAAAATAACCGCGAGCCATAAAGGCCATACGGAAGCGTGAAGATCATACCTTTGCACTCCTTAACCCTTTTAGGTTGAGTATGAGCGGATTGAACGACTAGAATCGCCTCGCTTTGTCCACTTGAAGAAGCTTCCGGTTGAACACTCGCTAGTCTTCTACTCCGTCTTGTTTGCATGAACGCCTAGCTTTCCAGCTCTCGGAGTATTCCTCTGCCTAACCTCTAGTCGGTAAACACAACAGTGAAGAGGAATGGTCTCAAGTGTTCTTGATTCACTTGCTATTGATTAGCCAAAGAAACAAGAATAACAACAGAGGAAAGAAGGAGAGCCTGAGAGAGAAGCTGCGTGAGAGACCAAGAGAGTGGCGTGAGTCTCTTGTGTGTTAGGGAAATTAGGGTTTATTTTCTACCAGAGACTAGTTTTATTGGTTAGCCAAAATAGGTCTCTCCTTATTTGATAAACATATCCCCGGGATTTCAAAACACTCGAATGTTATCCTGAGAATCAGTTTGGCCTAACCCTAAACTCTTCTTAACCGTATCTGGAAAAACCCTAAGGTCCAAGCTATTGGGCCAGAAAATTATTTATTATTTTCCTTGGACCCAAAAGGTAAAAAATAATAAATATTAATTATTTATTTCCTGGGCTTATATAAACAACCCAATAAATAATTAATGAGCCCAAATGAACCATAATAATTAATATTTAATTATTTATTTCTTGGGCCTATATAAATAACCCAATAAATAATTAAACATTAATTATTTCCCCTAGTTTAAGCCCAGGTTAATTTCTTAATTATTCATACTGGACCTAGGCCCTGAATAATTAATTAACCAAATAAACTAGATAATTAATTTTCTCTCAACTCCTATTTTATTTATTTATTTATTTTATTCCAGTCCAATAATAAATTAGACTTTCTGAATAAAATAAAATAAAATAAAATAAAATCCTCTTCAACTGAGACCAATTCCTCAACCCAAAATTAGTTAGGACTTACGGGCTATTCCGAGGACCAAAAAGACATATCGCATTGGCTGCTAAAATGACCAAAATGCCCCTACTATATAAATAGCTGTGTTTTATATTTTAAATATTTCCTAATATCACCATAAGGAAATATTAACACCAAGGACAATGTTGCATTAGCAAAGTCTCCGACCTACAGGTGAAATGACTAAAATACCCCTCTACACATCACCGTACATTTAGAGAGGAAGAAGTGTACTAACACCCCTCTAAATGACATCTACCATCCTTAGGCTTCTAGTCCAATGATCCACGACTTCCTGGAGTGTTTCCGCTTTCCAAGGGAGCTACCCTAAAGCAAACATCCAAGTCATGTTTCCCAGGGCCCTGGACATTTTAGACCATTCGGACAACCACAAGGGGCGATATAGTGCAGAAACTATCATGTACAAGTCTGTCTTAACTAACTAGTCACACATACCCAACATGCAAGTATATTGGTCATACGATGGAACCTCAACTATAGCAAATCAAAGTATATGCTTCCAGCTTCGCCAGACCACCAACTCATACTCAAGTCGTAGAGTACTAGTCCACGCTGTAGCGGTAGTAGTCTAGGTTTCTATCATATAGTACTTTTAGAAACCACTACTACAGGTCCTGTTCTACGTATTCGAAATACGCTTATGTCATGAAGTGAGTGGACTACCCACTGGCTAAAGGTAAGCCATTCCCCATTTGGAATTCATAACATAATAACCTAAACATGACGAGATTCACAGTCTTATCAATAGGTGAAGAACAAAAGTTTATGTGTTAAATAACCCATGATCCATACCTTACTGTGAAAGACCACCATTCACATGGACCACTTATTTAAACACAATGGGTCTGTTCCAAACAAAAATCGTGCACAAACAAAAAGTAAATTCACAAATAATTTCTGAAAATAAATTCATTTATTAAAATATTCGATTTTACATCAGAAACCTAGTCTAAGAGGGCATACAATCCAACAATCGCAATACATCACAATCGGCCTGTCTATTTGTGGCATGACTCTAAGTTCTGAAAGGAGCTTTCGGAGTCAGACTGCTTCTTTGGATGCCTTCGAAGTTGTCACATACTCAGCTTCTATGGTTGGATCAGTAATATAAGATTGCTTAATACTCCTCTATAAAATAGCCCCTCTAGATAAGGTAAAGACATATTCACTAGTAGTTTTTCTCTCATCCTTATCCTCCTGTAGTCTAAGTCTGTGTATCTTGTAGGAACCAAGTTATCAGCCTTATAAACCAGCATATAATCCCTTATTCCCTTAAGGTATTTGAGAATATACTTTACAGCTTGCCAATGAATCTTTCCAAGGTTTGATTGATATCTGCTAACTAAGCCTATGGCAAAGCAGATATTTAGCCTTGTACACAGCATGACATACATAAGACTTTCCACAGTTGAAGTATAGAGAATCCTACTCATTCTATCTTTTTCTTCTCATGACTTTGGACAGTGTTTTGAAGAAAAAGATAACCTATGTCCACAAGGGATTAACGCTCTTTGTATGAGTCCATGTTGAACTTGGCCAATATCTTGGCAAAGTATGTAGTTTAGGATAATCCTAACATTCTCTACTTCCTATTTCTAAAAAGCTTACTTTTGATAACATAACTAGCTTCTCCTAAGTCTTTTATACTAAATTGATTAGATAGCCAAACCTTAGTAGATGATAATGTCCTTACATCATTCACAATGAGTAGAATATCATCTACATACAGTACAAGAAAATCCATGTTTATGCCTTCCTGTTTCTAGTACATACATGGTTTATCCTCGTTTTAAATGAAATCATAAAACTTTACAATCTCATCAAAAGGAACGTTTCATGCTCTCAATGTCTGCTTAAGTCCATAATAGATTTCTTAAGCTTAAAAATCATATGTTCCTGACCCTGAATAATAAAACCTTTTAGTTGGGACATATAAATATCTTTGATAAGATGGCCATTGAGAAATGCCATCTTAACATCCATTTGCCATATCTTGTAGTCATAATAACATACGATAGCAAGGAGGATACAGATAGACTTAAGCATGGATATCGAAGAAAGGTTTCCTTATAGATGATACCCTTTCTCTAAGTGTATCCTTTTACCACATGCCTAACTTTGAAGGTTTTTATCTTCCCATTCGCTCCCCTCTTCCTCTTGTATTCCTACATACACCCAATAGGTTTTATCCTTTTAGGTGAAGCTATAAGATCTTAAACCTGATTGAAGTATACAGTCTTAATCTTGGCTTTTATTGCTTTGTGCCATAAGTTTGCATCGGCATCAGTAATAGCCTCCTCGTATCTTGTGGGATCTTGTTACTAATGGTCGGAAATTAGGTTAAAAACCTCTCTAGTCTATCTTTCTGGAACCTTAGATACCTTCCCACTATAATGAGGCTCTGTTTGTATAGGTTCCTAAGGTTGTATCTCTTCTTGTTCCATAATTGGGTTAGAAGAAGTCGATTCAGAAGATAACTTCTCCTCGAGTTCTATTCTTGTTGAACCTTTAGTGGATGTGTTTTGATCATCTTCTAAGTATCCAGTATTAGTACTTATAGGTACCTTTTGCTCATTGGGATGATAAAAGTAACCATTATTTTTTTTTTGGATACCCAAAAAAAGTATAATTCTGATCTTGGTTCTAACTTGTCTCCCTTGATCAATACATAAGCTGGACAGTCCAATATCTTGAGATGATTTAGACTTGGCTTACGCCCAGTCCACATGTAATACCTCACCTTTTACTTTCGATTGGCTACTATTTGTAATAGGATGAGAATTTGTATCGATGTCCAGAACAAAAGTTGATCGGTGAAATGAGACGAATATTTTGGTAGAATAATATTTTGTCAGAACCTGGATATAATTATTGAATTTGTTCTACCCATACCCCAAATTTTTGGAAGGCAATTATTATTAATAAAATAATAATTTAAGGGTACTCCTAAAAGAGAAATTGGCTAGTGCGATAAATCACACGTTTTGGTGTGAATTATGCTACCCGGGGTATCGGGAGTATTTTCGTCATTTTGACTGCGCCCTCGACTTTGACAGCATATTTGACCAAATAGAAAAGACATTGAAGAATTTGAGTGTTACCAATGGATTCGGTGAAATTTTTGGAATTGAATGGTGAAATAAAATATTTTTCCGTTACGGATCCGATTTTGGTCATTTATGAAGAAAATAGGAAATCGCGGTTAAAAATGGTATGTGTGGCATTTTTGTGATTGGTAGCCTATGGACATGTGTCAATTTAAGAGAGGTTGCATGAAAAGTTCATGCAAGACACCTGGAATTAAAGGATTTCAAAATAAATAAAGAATAATGTGTAATTTTGTGATTGGAACATATCACTCGTAGGCTCGTTTGATTAAGGTCTTGAGCAATATAATTGGTTAATATTTGGACCAAGAGAAGATGAATCAATGGCTGGATATTGGTCAAGATTTTTGGCTGCCATGCAAGAAGAAATAAGGGAATTTTTGTTGAGGAAATAAGATTGGTTGGTGTGTAAGAATTTCATTGGAACGAAGGTTGAACGTTTTCCTTAACCGTTGGTTAATCGTCAGTTGGATGTCGGCTACCTGTCGGGCACGGTGGCCAACCCTCGGCTATTTTTCGGACGAACACAAATTGATCTGAAAATGATGTTTGGTGTAGGTTTAACGATAAATGGCCAACAGAACATCGAAAATAGTAGAGACGGTGATTAAACGGCCGTGAACAGAAAGGGTTATTTAGGACACGAGGTGAATCCTTTGGATTTCTAAAACTCTTCTGAAAGCTAGTGTGTTATATTTTTCCGTGAAATGCTATGATTTATACTATTTTGGAAATCTCTGAATATGTTTAAGGTTTATTTGAGAAAGAATTATTTTTATACCATTTTGGGCTTGAGTGAACTTCATAATTGGTTTGGAAACCTTAACGGATATTTAAAAGTATGAATTTGTGAACTTAGTTCTTTGGGATTAAATACTTAAAATTTTCAGAAAATGGTAAATTTTGGACTCGAGTATTCATAAATTGACTAGAATGCCTTTATTGGAATGTTTTATGGAATTATGTTTGGAAACTCTGAATTTAATCCTCTTTTTTTGGATTAGAATTCTGGATTTCTTGAAATGAGTTCCTTTTAGAATTAGGTATTTAGAAAATGATCCAAATGTCCTTATTGGAATGTTTTATAAAAACTTTTGGAATCGGGTATTCGGTAAATAACTGAAATATCCTTATTGAAACTCTTGTGAAAATTTTTCAAATCGGGTAAAGGTAAAATGACCTGAATACCCTCGGAAAGTCTTTTGGAATCGATCATGGGTAAAATAACTCAAATGCTCTTGGAAAATGACTTTTGTGATCGAGTACGGGGAAAATGACCCGAATACTCTTGTAAACATATTTTGATGTGTGAATAGAATTCTTTATCCTGTTTCAACATGATTTTGGAAAATGATCTCTCGTGATGAGATTGACTTTTGAAAAATGATCATTTAATCCCTGAAATTATTTTATTAGCCTAATGTGCCATAGAATAAATTGATTGGCTCTACAGAGCGTATGTGAATCATGATCTGACTTGCGAGTCAGTGGGATCAAATTCTAAAAAATGTTATTGTGCTCCAAAACTATTTTTCTTTGAAAATCCTGTAGGATTAGATAACCTTCTGGCCTGAGCAGTCAGAGGGCTGATAGTGGTGACGTTGAGTACTCAGCAAGGACTTTAATCTTTGTACTAGCTCAAGTTTGAGATAGACGATCCCAAGTAACTCGATTAGTTTTGGGAATTGTTTTACTCTAAACAGAGTGACAAGACATTGAAATGAGTCGTCCTGGCTAACCACCTAAAGCCTGGCAATTGCCATGCTTTGTGTACACTTTGTGATTTGGATTTTTCATGGGTTGGACTAGACACCTGGCTTTGTTCTAACTCTTTGTGCCTCGATGGTGATTGACGTCAGGATTGGGACTCTTGCCTTACGGTAGCAAGTAAAATTTTTTTTAGGGATGCACAGATCGAGTACTGGAGGTTGCGATCTCAGTACGATGACACTTGCAAGTTGGTATGCTTATTTGGCGATGCACGGATTGAGTACTAGAGGCTGCAGTCTTCGTACGATAACACGTGTAAGTCAGTGTACTTATCCAACAATGCACGGTTGAGTATTGTAAGGCGGAGTCCTTGGCACAATAAGATCGTGATGCCAAAGCAAAGTCTTGTGAGCTTTGTATACAGGCCGACCTTCTGTTGGAGAAGTGCTTGTGATTTAGAAATTGGAGCAATGTTTTGAAAGTAAAATACAGTTTTCCAAAAATGATTGAGTTTTGGATAAACTCTTCTTTAGAAAGTTTTGGAATTGTTTCCAGTGAACAAGTGATATGTTATTCTACAAAAGTTTTACGTACCTTATTCTTTCATAAAGTACTAGCATACACGGGATTCACTAGATGATTTATCACTCACACGAGTTTTTTATCTTACCTTTTGTAGGATCCAAAGTTGAGTGGAACTACAGATAGAAGAACGATACCACAGAGTCAGCGTTTTAGGTCTGCATAGCTTCCCTTTTGATCATGTACTGTATTCTGTTATAGATAGAGATGACATGTATGGGATTCTCTGATATATGTATATGTGTGGCCATCAGTGTGGGATATTGTTGAGTCTAGACCTTATATATGTATTTACTCTGTTGTTTTCGTTATAAAGACCCCTTGTCTGGGAAATTGGACGGGGCAACACCTAATGTTGATATATTTCCACTATTGCCTTTAGTAGGGGTGTTACACCACATCTCATAGGGCATCTTAGGTATTGATTTAGAAGGTACTAAGTTTAAAATATATGTCGCTATTTCTAAGGTATATCCCCAAAAGGACAACAGAAGAGTTGCATAAAATATTATACTTTAGACCATTTTTATCAATATCCTATTCATTCTTTCAGCTACTTCGTTTTGCTAGGGTGTTCCCACTACAAATAGCTAGGATACTATCTCATAATGTACTATATAATCCTTGAATTCACCAAGAAGGTATTCTTCACCATGATCCGATTGTAAGCTCTTGATCAGTTTGCCTGTTTGACACTCCACTTCTTCTTTAAACTCTTTGAACTTGTTAAAAGAATTAGACTTACTTTTTATTAGGTAAACATAACCATACCTAGTATAATCTTCTGAAAAGGTGATGAAGTATTCAAACCCCACTCTTGTTGGTGAGATAAAGGACCATATATATTAGTGTGAACAAGACTCAATATCTCCTTGGCCCTATCTACCTTTTGGGTAAATGACCTTTTGGTCATTTTTCCTATAAGACAGAATTCACACTGAGGCCAACTTTTCAATCTCAATGAGCCTAAAGGCCTATCATGGATTAACCTCTGAATTCTGATTAAGTTAATATGACCTAACCTTAGATGTCAAATATATGAATCATTGATATTGGTATTTCTCTTCCTTTTTAAAGGTTCAGATTGAGCAATGTTTAATTGATTGTTAATAGGATTAATGAAGAATAGGTTTCCATACATGTGCCCAGTACATAAAACTTCTCCATTTCTACTGATAGTTATACTAGAATGGAAAGAAATAGAATATCCTTAATTTATTAGTTTTTTTTATTTAACTAAAGCCAAATTCTGTCTAAAACCAGGTACAAACAAAATATCCTTCAAAACAACTACTCTATTACAATAAAAAAATATTTCCAATTCTCCCACTGCAAGGGCCTATACTTGTGCTCTATTTCCCACGTGTAGTCTATGTTCGCTCTTCTGGAGTCTTCTTATCTTTCTAAACCCCTACAAGAAGTTAAAAATGTGATAAGTAGTTCCTGAATCAACAATCCAAGTGAAATTTTATCCAACCATTGATATAGACTCGAGATAGAAAATATTACTTGTAGGGTTTTTCTTGACTTGAAGATCTGTAGACTTCTTTTTCTAGTGTCCCTTCTTTCCACACTTGAAGCATTTGCCCTTGGGTTTGTCTTTTGGTTAGGGCTTGGGCTAAGCTACTGCATTATCTTTCTTCTTCTTGAACTTTTTGGGCTTAGGCCTAATTCTTGAAGAAGAAGTAATCATAGCCTTTGATTGTGGCTTCATGACCTTTTCCGCTACCTGGAGCTCTTTCATTAACTCAGTTAAACTCATGTTTAACTTGTCCATATTGTAGTTCAACTTAAATTAAGTGAAAGAGCCAGACAGAGATTCGAGAACTATATCCACTTGGCTCTCGGGGTCAATTACAACCCCCAAGACTTCTGCTTCCTCGAAAGTAGCAATCATTTTGAGTATATACTCTCTAACTGATGCTTCCTTAGCCATCTTGGTATTGATAATCATTCAAAGAGCCTCTTGCCTTGCAGGCCGGCTCTTGCCAGCAAACATCATAGCTAAAGATGTGCTTATGTCATAAGAGTCGCCATGTGCTCATGTTTAGACTAAAGCAAATTAGACATGGAGGCTAATATATAGCTATGTGCCATTTCATCAGCCTTCTTCCATGTCTTGTCAGCCTCTAGCTCCTTATCAGTGGAACCCTCCCCAATAACCAAGCACATTTTGTAGAGAACATACTTATAATCCTTAGTTGTTAGTATTGTGTCCAAGTTCTTTTTATAGTCCACATAGTTAGGACTTGTTAGCTTATTCTCCTGGAGAATAATGGCTAAAAGACTGAAAGAATCTCTATCAACCATTTTTGAAAATTGAAAATAAAAGAAATTCTCAGTTTTGTGAAAAATAAAATAATTTTGTGAACTTTATCCTGATATTAAATATGATAATATTTAACCTTCTCACTATTATCTTTGACATGGTTGATTTAGCTCTTAGGAAAACTACATAGCTTCTTGGAAAGATTAACAATTTCCTGAGCTAAGTATGTTAATCACTACAAATTAATTTCCCTTCTAGGTAATGATCTAGAAGATAACTCTATCGAAGAGATGGCTATTTTTCTCATTTCCTATAGATATACGTTACACTATAACCTCTAACATGGGCTGGTCGACCATAGTACGTGTCCCAGATTATTAATAATATCCTTTCATTAGTTCTAAATCTTTGTGGTATCTCCATCACAGGTTCACTTTCAAGGTGAAGCGAGGAGATCCACGATCTCTAATAAGGATCGTGATGGAAGCCGTGGGGCCATTGGAATCCCACTCCCACTTAGTTTTTAAAACAAGCGTTTTCTCTGAAAAATATCCTTTGAAAATTTCCATTAAATTTCCTTTTAACTTAAAAATAAAATATCTAAACCCATAAAAATTTCTATGTTAAGGTTTATATCATTTGAGAAATTTTTCCATGGATTAATTTTATTTAAGTTAGAAATTAGTGATTTCAAAAATTTCTATTAAAACTTTCTAGAGACTTTAGTCTGAAGTTTTATTTGACAAATTTTTTTTTCTTATGAAAATAAATTAAAATGGTTTTTCATTTTAACTTATAAAGATCTCTAAATCTAAAATATTTTCTACGTCAGGAATAAAATCCTTTAAGAAAATAACCAAGGATTAATTTTTATTTAAGTTAAAATTAACCATTTAACTAAAGAAAAAATATTTTTTTCCATAAAAAATTCCTAAAGACTTTGGTCCTTGAGAAACTGTGTGCATGGGTATTAAAATAAATAGCATAGTAGAAAACTGTAAACGTTTTTATATTTTTCTATTTTTTTTAAATCTAAGTGCCCAAAAAATAGAATTCAACATATTAATTAAATTAATTAATGGTCTTATTTAATCCTATATTCCTTACTATTATTTTCACGCAAAAATAATCCATGAATATTAACTATTGTAAAAGTAATAACTTTGCCTAGTATGGGACCAAAAACGAAAAAGAAATTGCACAAAATTACAAGGAAAAAAAAAAAATCCTTTGGCCTTGCGCACTTGCCACACCGGATATGGCCATGGACCCATGGACCACCCTCCCGCACCCAAATCTGCGCCCAGCTACTCGCGCCCAAACACCTGCCCGCGACCCAGTCACAATTATGACTAAAGCCGCAGAGGATACCCTTGAGCCTCCCTAGGATGGGTGCAAAATGCACCAAGCCGAGGGAAGGCTCAGGCCACGCTGCGGCTTGGCTTGGGTGCCACCTCGGCTTGAGACCCACCGAGTCGTTGCCTGGCCGCACTACTTAGCTGCTACAATACTCCTTCATTTTTTTTGTGATTTTTGCTACAAACTTTCTTTTACAATTTTTCTTCCATGATCTCACATGCGGAATTTTTTATTACAAATTTCAATCAAAATGAATTAAAACAAAAACAACATCCGCCTATACGCTTAAAACTTGGGCTTGTATGATTCGCTATGGAAATACAATAGATTACAGTGAGTCCTAAACCTCAAAAGTGAGGCTCATAAACAATCTATCCCATACCAAAAAAAAAAAAAAAAAAATGAAGGATCGCAAGCGTAATCACTAACAATTATCTGACCATTTTTATTAGGCTAGCATGCTTCCTAAGCCATTTAAAACTTCATGCTCTAATACCAAATGAAGCATAAAAATGGAAAAACAACAACACAGAAGAAAAATAAAAAATGCAAGAAAACATGAACAGTGGAAGTATTTTTTTTTACCTCTGTGCTTTAAGATTTTCTTTGGCGCTGAGGAAGATGATTGAAAGACAGGAATCTCTTTTCCTCTTCTTGTTGAAACTTCTGGATCAAAACCCGCTAGCGTTCTACTTCTTCTTGGCATGAACGCACGAGCTCTCCAGTTCTTAGAATATTCCTCAGCTTAACTACTGTTGGTGAAAACAATTCAGGTGAGAAAAATAGTCTTTTTCCACTTGACACTCTGCTATCAAAATTAGCAGTATCAAGGAGAAGAAAAATGAGAGAAAAAAAGCACCAGGCTTGTTTTTTTCACCGTCGTATGTTTTCCAAACATACACAACTCATTTGATAACATAAACTCTCGAGATTCTAGTTATTCGAAACCATCTGGATGTTATCAAGATAAGCTATCACAGAAGACGTTTAGCTTACCTTAAACTCTTCTGTTTTGTGAATAGGAAAAAATCCCGATCCAGGCTATTGGGCTAGAAAATATTTTTATTATTTTTTCCTAAACTCAATGAGCCCATAAATAATAAACCTTAACTGTTTATTTTCTGGGCTTATAAAAATAACCTAATAAATAATTAATGAGCCCAAATAGACCAAGATAATTATTCAAGACTTTTACCTAGTTTAAACCTAGGTTAACTTTTCTAATTATTCAATCTCGGCTCAGGCCCTGAATAATTAATAAATCAATTAAACCAGATAATAAATTTAATTTAATTCCTCTCGACCTTTTATTTTAGTTCAGTCTAATAATAAATTAGACTTCCTGAATAAAACAAAATCCTCTTTAACTAAGACCATTTCTTTAACCCAAAATTAATTATGGGCTATTCTGAGGATAAAAAAGACACATCGCCTTGGCTACTAAAATGACCAAAATCCCTCGGCTCTATAAATTGATAATTTTTTATTTTAAATATTTCTTAATATTACCATAAGAAAATATTGGTCCCAAAGACAATGCTGCATTAGCAATATCTCTAACTTATTGGTGTAATGACTAAAATACCCATCTACACATCACCGTTCATTTAGAGAGGAAGAAGTGTACTAATACCTCTCTAAAAGACATTTACCATCCTTAAACTTCTAGTCCAATAATCTATGATTTCTTGGAATGTTTCTGCTTTCTAAGAGAGCTACCCTAAACCAAACATCCAAGCTATATTTCCCCAGGGCCTTGGATATTTAGATCATTCGGATAGTCACAAAGGGCGATATAGCATAGAAGCTATCTTGTACAAGTCTATTTTAACTAACTAGTCACATATACCCAACATACAAGCATATTGGTCCTACAATAGAACCTCAACTATAGTATAGCTCCTAGCTTCGTCAAACTACCAACTCATACTCAAGTTATAGAGTATAAGTCTACACTATAGTAGTAATAGTCTAAGTTTCTTTTTTATAGTTCTTTAAGAAACCACTACTATAGGTCCAGTCCTGTGTATTTGAAATACACTTGTGTTGTAAAATAAGAAGATTATGCAATGGCTAAAAGTAAGCCATTCTATATTTAGAATTTATAACACAATAACCTTACCATGATAAGATTTTCATTCTCATCATTCGGCTAAGAATGATAGTTTATGTGTTAAGTAAGCTATAGTCCATACCTTACTGTAAAAGTCCTCCATTCACATGAACTATTTACTTAAATACAATGGATATTTTCCAGTGAAATTGCGCATAGAAGTAATGAAAAATTCACAAACAATTTTTGAGAATAAAACTTTTATTAATATAAACCAAAATTACATAAGAGACTTAGTATAAGAGAGCATACATTCCAACAAGTTCGACTTTGGATGAATTGTTATTAGTTAGCACATCTTTAGCTCTTGCTTTCTCGAATGACTTCCTTTGATCTTCTATGCTTCTCTTAATTTCTCCCCTTGAATTAACATCACATTGCACTCTTATGATTCCTCCAAAGATGCCCACAATCCTTCCTATTTCAAATGCTCTTTCAAATATGCTTGAAGGTTGTGTTAGAACTACTTGGCACGAGTTCTTGGCAACGGACCAGGTAGGCTTACTTTTTCATTATCTCCCTATTCTTAAGTTTGGTCTTTTGGGCTAAGCTAATTTTTATCATTTTCCCCTTCTTAGAATTGATTTGTCCTCAAATCATAACCTACATCATAAGGAGATAGATAATCAACATTAAAAGTAGCACTAATATTGTACTCACCTGGATGATCAATTTTGTAAGTGTTATCTCCATATCTCTCTAGTAATTGGAATAGACTATCCCTCATGATTCGAGCTTAGATTTGTGTTAGGTAGGAAATATTTCTTTGCGCAAATCACCCAAACCCAGTAACTAGTTCGAACAACACATTTTTTCTCCCTTGGTTGTGTTTATAGGTAATCTCTTCATTTCGTTGCTTTCATATTCTCATATAAAGTCTTCACCATTTTAGCTTTCTTTTTGCCATCAAGATTCATACGTTTATCTACAGGCAAAAGTGAAAAATCCATAGGTGTTAAAGGACTAAAGCCATAAAGAATTTGAAATAGAAAATAAGAAGTAGTAGAATGAATAGTCTATTATAGGTAAACTCAACATGTGGGAGGGATTTTTCCTAATTCTTCAAATTCCTTTTGATAATTGTCTGTAGTAATTATGTTAAAGTTTGATTGATGACCTCTATTTGTCCATCCATTTGTGGGTGACATAATGTAGAAAATAACAAATTAATTCTAACTTTTGCCCATAATATTCTCCAAAAATGACTTAGGAATTTTGAATCTCTGTTGGATACAATACTTTGGGGTATTCTGTGCAATCTTACCACTTCTTTAAAATATAAACTTGCAATAAATGATGCATCATTAGTTTTGTTGCATGGTATAAAATATGCTATCTTAGAAAATCTATTAACAACTACAAAGATGAAATCCTTCCTCCCTTAGTTCTTGGTAATCCCAAAATGAAATCTATTAAGATATCTGACTATGTTGCATTAGGGGGAGGTAAAGGAGTGTATAATCCTTGTGGTAGTGATTTGGACTTGGCTTTTCTATATGTAATACATGAATTACAATGTCTCTCAACATCTCTTCTTACCTTTGGCCACTAAAAATGCTTTTCTAAGATATCTAAATTTTTAGCAACACAAAAATGTCCTATTAATCCACCACCATAAGGTTCCCTTACTAACATCTCTCTCTATGAATCCTTTGGTATACAAAGCTTTTCATTCCTAAATAAATACCCATCATACCTATAAACTTATTAAAAACACATTTTTCACAAGCAAGACCTATTTTACCAAATTATTCATCCTTTGCTTACAATTCCTTCAAAAGCTCTAATGAGTGCTTATTATACAAATAATTTTAATATAAATTGTAATTTATTTGTTATAAAATAATGCCTAAATGACTATTAATTCTCACATTTTTATATTTTTTTGTGTAGGATTGAATAAAAGAGGCTTGAGGAGAAACAAGAATAAAAAGAACAAAAAATGAAACTAGGGACCGATTTTTTTGAAAAATAAGTAATCAACCCATGTCTTGACAAGCCACGGACCGGGTACTACTTGAAGATGTATTATACCCATACTTCGAGTCCTTAATAGGTGCTGGTTCATGTCGCAAGTCAGATATGTGGCCAGATTTTAGCTCTAATTTTTAGGGCATCCTTGGCCCTATAAATACAACTATCTAGAAAAATATGGGTGGCCACTATGAGAGAAAAACACCCACTAAAGAGAAATGCTCAAGGAGAAGATTGAAGGTTTATTTTGGAGGAGATTTAGGAAGAAAAAAGGAAAATCTTGGGTATGAGTTCTCTATTTTCACTTTTTAAAAATCTTTTCTTGTCAATATGTGTGTATTTTTCTAATTGTATTATGAAGGAATGAACCCTAATTTGTTTTTGTATTTTACATTCCTTTGATTTGTTGGATTTCAACTTCTAATGAATGATTATTTGATTTGATTTTATTAGATTCGCTATTTGGCTAATCCTCTTCTAATAAATTTGAGAGATGGGGTTATGTGTGAAACCCCAACTAAAACCAACCATAGAGTAAGGGGGTCGGGATGCATATCATATTTTCTTGCATGCATAAATATATTTTTGTATAATTTTATGTGCTTTAAATTTGTGATTTATAGTCTAGAAGGCTTAATTGTGCTTATTGAGTAGGAAGGGCAAAATGGTAATTTTGCTTGAAGTGAAAATAGGGCGATAGCTTGAGGATTAAATAGGAAAAATATTTGGGAGAGAAAATAAGATCAAGAGTTGTTGTGGTTTAGTGGTTAGAGCTTTAGAATTAATCTCTAAGGTCTTGAGTTCAAACCCCCCCCCTTTAATTAAGTTTTATCATGATTAAATTTTATTTTTATAGAGTAGGATATTTTCGGCCTTGCATGCTATGAGTAGAAGTAGGAGTGTTGTCCTAAGGGAGACTTGAAGGGAATATCTTAATCCTACTCTTGTGCCCTACAAAAATTCTTAAGGGATTCATGCCCTTTTTGTTCCCTAGCTTACCTTAAATTATTCATCCATTAAGCTTGTTCAATTATCCAAATCAATATTTTATTTCCAGAAAATTCCAGCAAGGTTCTCTGATCTTGGAATTTCGAAAATGTCACCTTGAGGATAGAAAGTTGACTGAAAATGGGGAAGGATTTAAGGAAGGTTCCCAAGAGAATTAATCTCCATGGTTGAACCTTCAAACTCCACTCTATAAGTGTTCATCTTCTTTATGTAACAATTTGGAAATTTTCCAACTTCTTGGTCATTTCAGCTTTTAAAAACTTTAGTTTTTTTTCTCACTCAATGCTGCCAAAAAAATAGCCAACTTGTTCAGCTTGAAGACTGAAATCATTGGCAAAAAATTGGACTGCATAAGAGCTGTGCAAACCAGGAAAATTCCTGGGCAATTTCGTAGCTTGGTAGGCAAAAAACTAAGCCGTTTCTTCCACCTTTCAAACCAGCAATTTAACTCTGTCTTTTCTCCATAAAGAGGGCTGCAAAACCAGCCTTAAAGGACCCTCTAATACCCCTTCAAACCTTCTATAAGTCGACTGGAACATTGCAGAAAAATTTTCACAAAAATTCCAGCAAACCTCTTAAATGAACAACTAGAAATTCCAGCCTTTCTCCCTCTTCAACCTTGTCCGAAACTCACTCCCATTTTTCTGTAAAACCAACCTAGTCAGCCATGAACTGAACTTCATCACCTCCTCCATTGATCTACACGAAATGAACACCATAGCCACTCCTTAAATCACTCATTCAATCACTATAATCAAGCCTTCAATTGTAATGCAAAAATTCAGCAAATTACTCCATGAAACTCCCATGGATTAAGCCTCAACCAACCAGAAATTTCCTCCACCATTGCACTCCATATTTCGGCCACCCTATAGCTCCTTCAACCTTATTCATCTCAGCAAATTCCAGCCGGGCATAGCAGCTCCAAGAACCTCCATCAACTTAGCCATTCTTACCATATTTTCTACCTTAATTTACTCCATAAATTACTCATTTTGAATTTCAAACAACTAGCTTTCCGTCTTCTCCCTAATCTGAAATTCAATCACAAGAATTTCCCTAGCCATTCGGCCAACCCCATTCAGCAAATTTTGTCCAGCTTCTCTCCATTCTCTCCAATTCTCCAAGAACACCAAGAACGCACACCACCACTCTCCAAGCCTAAGACCACTCTAAACACCTCCAATATCTCCAAAAAAAAAAACCCCAGATCACGTCTACTCACCCTTTAGAATCCATTTCTGTACTTTATAATGTCAACCATTAAAAACAAAATTCTGCTCACGAATCAAAACCAGAATTTTTCTTGAAGATTCAAGAACTCTCTCAAGGTAACCAAGAACGATTATGTTAATCTCTTTTCCCCTTCAATCTTTAATATAATATACTAATACTCTCTTTCTTTCTCTTCCTCTCTCTCTCTCTCTCTCTCGGCCGAAATGGTTGTTTCAACCATAGCTATTTTCTCTTTTTCTTTCTTGGTCGGATCAAGTCTTCCAAGCGTGTGGACTCTCTTGAGACTTCATCAAGGTAGTCATCATTCGAGTATATCTCTTGAACCCTCTCCTTAATTCTAAAATCATGTCTCTTGGATGTAGTTAGAAAAGGATAGAATATGATTGGAGATTGAGTATGTGTTTGTATGAAAGAGTTGGGATTGGAGCATGAGGATGTTTTGTCATGATTGAGTTTTATGATATTTTGTAGTTGTTGCATGCTCTTCATGTCGTGAGTTAGTGTGAATGATTAAACATTATATATATTATATTACCTTTAGTGAATAGGGTTTTATGTTCTTGTATTCTTGTTGAAGCCATGAATATAATTATATTTAGTGAAGTTTGGATCATGTGATGGTAGATATAGATTTAAACCTTTATTCATGAATTGAATGGTTTGTTGATTGGTGTTGGAGTTTATGTTCATGATTATTGTTAGCAATAGGAGAATTATGATCATGACCTTGTTGATCCGAAACTATTTAAGTTAGCTAATTTTATTACATTAATAAAAATTAGAACTATATTTTCTTCCAATAATTTCGAAAACCCTAGGAAGCTTTGGGATTGGATTGTTAAATGGAATAGTGATATTTTAGCTAAATAAATGATATCTTTTATTAAAAATAAAATATATAAATATTATATACAATAATAATATTAAATAAATCCTTTTATATAAATAACTATAATAGGTAAAATATTAATCTTATAAGTCATATATTCATAAACACTATTAAAATTTATTTATTATCTTTTAATCAAAATATAATAAAATTTACTTATTATTAATTTTATTTATTATTTTCTAACTATTAATTATTAATTAAGAGAATAGTAATAATTTATTATTTTAATATTATCTAGGACTTAGGACCTTCATTAAATAAACCTTAGTTTATTTATTAATGACAAAGATTATATTTGAACCTATAACTTATTAATAATTATTTCACAATCCTTAGATATTTTATTATCAAGCTAGATTTATTTTATAAAATCCTTTTATCATCTAGCCTTAACGTTTGGGACATTAGGGTGATGATTGTGGTAAGTTGAACTAGGATTATTTATGGAAGCAAAATTTAGCTTGAGTTTAATTATGGCTTGTGTTTACCCTAAGTGGGGTTAGGTCAGCTTTGAAAGATCTTTGAATTAGCTCAAGTAAAGGATCAGGTAAGCTCCTGCATAAAACTTATTTGATGACAAAAGGTTACCATGGCAAGCCAAACACGAAGTGTGTAAACACTCATTTTGTAAAGGAAATTGAGGACTGTTTCCTTTCTTGTTTCAGTTAAACAAATTGTTTAAAATTCAACAAGCAGTTTTACTCAAACACTAAACTCTTGCTAAAACCAATTTTGGCACAAACTTTAGAAACCCTTGATTGCCATTTCCAAGTAAAGCAACGTTTTATCAATTTTCTCCCAAGTGGGATAAACAACGTTGAGTACTCAATAAGGGTAGGCTAGTGGTACTAGTTTTGAAGGGCAAGAATGAGTCTTCTGGCCGGAGGCCACCTCCAAAAGATGAACTCAACTTGAAGAAGCGACAGTATTACTTAGTCATGCTGGTTTGAGCTAGCAGGTTTTAGTTATATGGACTGTGTGTAGCCGGAGTGGACAACCGGTTTGTTTGGGTGTAGAGAAGGAGGAGTATCTTACCCGGTAGGCCGTACACCTACCTTTTGTCAGTCTGCACAAAGTGTGGCATTCTGACCATTGTATGGTTATGGGGCCCAACGTGTGGTAACCCATGGCCGCCCTTTTGAGTGGTTGATGTTGTGGTGCACATGTATGGTTGGAAAAGCAAAACGCCACTCTTTATTTTTAACATTGTTTAATACTTGCCAGTACTTTTTCTTATGAAGTTTTTACAGCTTGCATACATGAACTGTTTTACAACACTCAAAACACACATGGACTTATTGAGATTTTTATCTCATCACCTTTTTATGCCATGTTTTCTGGACGATCCTGCTATGGAGATGAATAGCTAGAATGTTGCCTTCTTGAAGACTCTTTGTTATTTAATTTATATGTTGCTTTGAGAGATGATAGTGAATAATTTATTTTGGATTTGTTCTTGAATTTTTGGGTTGTAATAAGTTTTTAATTTCAAAGAATTGTTTTATTTTCGTTTGTGTGATCTAGTTATAAAGATCTTGTCCTTTGGACGGGACGACATCCCTGGCCCTGTTGGGCCTAGGTTATGGGGTGTTACATTAGGAGTTGGGTTTTAAATGAATAGATTTAATGTGTGTTATCCTTTGACTAACTTGAGAGAGAGGTTGTGGATTAGAAGTTGGTAATCATTGGGTTCTTGACTTTGTCTTGAGATAGGGGCATTGGGTTCTTCCGAAATTTGGGAATTTTGTACTTAATGCTTCTTGGGCTTAATTGGAGATGTAGAGATACACTTTAATTGGCCCGAGAATAGAGAAGTCATAGTTCGAGAGAGAGTGGGTTTCACATTTGTGACCTCTATGGTATTTGAATCAGGATTCGATTACCTTAGGTTTGTGTTTAGTACTTAACTAATTTTGGGGATTCCTGACATTTTACACGTCTTTTACTTTCTTTCCTATATTTAATATTCTCATGGCCAATCTTGTGTGGGATGTGTTGATTCTCTAGATTTGCCTATTATAGTAAGTGTCTTCTATTAATTTGTTAGGGTAAACAATAGAAGAAGAGTCAATAGTGGTACTTTTATCCCTTCCTTGAAGATCTTCAGTACTTGCCATTAAACTCTATACTACGCGATGGGTATACTTGCCCAAATGTGTGATTTAAGTGTGTTTTTTTGCTTTTTAATTTAAAACTTGATTTTTGTGTGATTGTCATTGGTAATATTTTCTACATATATTAAAACCGCATACCAAGTTTTTAGCACCGTTGCCTGGGAATAAAGATAATATCATGAAAACTTGGATTCTATTGATTTGGCCATGTATATATTTGTAAATATTACTAATTATTTAATGTAAATATTTTTTTCTATATTTGTGTATAGTACTGACCTTGTATACAGATTTTTTTTTCCTTTTTGTACCTTATTTGTATGTTATTTTAATTCTTTATTTTTAGTCATTGAGATAAATTAATTATATTAGGTTCTAATATGTTGTTCCATTATACCTTGTTATATTATTATTTTTGATGTTGTTGTAGTTCATTTTGGAAAATTATATATCTATATTGAATTCATTTTATTTATGTTTTGTTCATGTGAATAGCTTTGTTGTTGAGGATTATTGTTATTGTATGGGAATTGTTGTCGTGTTAGTATTTATAGCATGAAAATGTTGTTGTATATTGTTATTACTTGGGGAAATATTGTTGTATAATATTTATTGTAGTTGATTTTTTTATTGTAGGATTTAGTTCATTGTTGTTGTAATGGCGTTGGATGTTTTGAGGATTTGGTTGATGTTGGATATTTTGTTGGGAAATTTTTTATGTTGTCATGAAAATTTTCTTTTAGCCTTGTGGTAGTTTTGATTATTGTTGTTGTTTGTGTATATTAGTGGAAGTTCAAAATTTGATTTTAGTAGTAGTGAATATGGTGAGGAGATGGATAGTTTGTATAGTTAATGTTGTGTTTTGGTGGATTAATGATTTTTGTTTGGAGATTTTGTTGAGTTTTTGTAAAATTTTAAATAGTAGTAACTGTAGTGTTCTTTTTAGTTGGGTGTCGCTTCTTCAAGTTGAGTTCATCTTTTGGAGGTGGCCTCCGGCCAGAAGACTCATTCTTGCCCTTCAAAACTAGTACCACTAGCCTACCCTTATTGAGTATTCAACGTTGTTTATCCCACTTGGACTGTGTGTAGCCGGAGTGGACAACCGGTTTGTTTGGGTGTAGAGAAGGAGGAGTATTTTACCCGGTAGGCCGTACACCTACCTTTTGTCAGTCTGCACAAAGTGTGGCATTCTGACCATTGTATGGTTATGGGGCCCAACGTGTGGTAACTCATGGCCGCCCTTTTGAGTGGTTGATTTTGTGGTGCACATGTATGGTTGGAAAAGCAAAACGCCACTCTTTATTTTTAACATTGTTTAATACTTGCCAGTACTTTTTCTTATGAAGTTCTTACAACTTGCATACATGAACTGTTTTACAACACTCAAAACACACATGGACTTATTGAGATTTTTATCTCATCACCTTTTTATGCCATGTTTTCTGGACGATCCTGCTATGGAGATGAATAGCTAGAATGTTGCCTTCTTGAAGACTCTTTGTTATTTAATTTATATGTTGCTTTGAGAGATGATAGTGAATAATTTATTTTGGATTTGTTCTTGAAATTTTGGGTTGTAATAAGTTTTTAATTTCAAAGAATTGTTTTATTTTCGTTTGTGTGATCTAGTTATAAAGATCTTGTCCTTTGGACGGGACGACATCCCTGGCCCTGTTGGGCCTAGGTTATGGGGTGTTACATTAGGAGTTGGGTTTTAAATGAATAGATTTAATGTGTGTTATCCTTTGACTAACTTGAGAGAGAGGTTGTGGATTAGAAGTTGGTAATCGTTGGGTTCTTGACTTTGTCTTGAGATAGGGGCATTGGGTTCTTCCGAAATTTGGGAATTTTGTACTTAATGCTTCTTGGGCTTAATTGGAGATGTAGAGATACACTTTAATTGGCTCGAGAATAGAGAAGTCATAGTTCGAGAGAGAGTGGGTTTCACATTTGTGACCTCTATGGTATTTGAATCAGGATTCGATTACCTTAGGTTTGTGTTTAGTAGTTAACTAATTTTGGGGATTCCTGACATTTTACACGTCTTTTACTTTCTTTCCTATATTTAATATTCTCATGGCCAATCTTGTGTGGGATGTGTTGATTCTCTAGATTTGCCTATTATAGTAAGTGTCTTCTATTAATTTGTTAGGCTAAACAATAGAAGAAGAGTCAATAGTGGTACTTTTATCCCTTCCTTGAAGATCTTCAGTACTTGCCATTAAACTCTATACTACGCGATTGGTATACTTGCCCAAATGTGTGATTTAAGTGTGTTTTTTTGCTTTTTAATTTAAAACTTGACTTTTGTGTGATTGTCATTGGTAATATTTTCTACATATATTAAAAACGCATACCAAGTTTTTAGCACCGTTGCCTGGGAATAAAGATAATATCATGAAAACTTGGATTCTATTGATTTGGCCATGTATATATTTGTAAATATTACTAATTATTTAATGTAAATATTTTTTTCTATATTTGTGTATAGTACTGACCTTGTATATAGATTTTTTTTCCTTTTTGTACCTTATTTGTATGTTATTTTAATTCTTTATTTTTAGTCATTGAGATAAATTAATTATATTAGGTTCTAATATGTTGTTCCATTATACCTTGTTATATTATTATTTTTGATGTTGTTGTAGTTCATTTTGGAAAATTGTATATCTATATTGAATTCATTTTATTTATGTTTTGTTCATGTGAATAGCTTTGTTGTTGAGGATTATTGTTATTGTATGGGAATTGTTGTCGTGTTAGTATTTATAGCATGAAAATGTTGTTGTATATTGTTATTACTTGGGGAAATATTGTTGTATAATATTTATTGTAGTTGATTTTTGTATTGTAGGATTTAGTTCATTGTTGTTGTAATGGCGTTGGATGTTTTGAGGATTTGGTTGTTGTTGGATATTTTGTTGGGAAATTTTTTATGTTGTCATGAAAATTTTCTTTTAGCCTTGTGGTAGTTTTGATTATTGTTGTTGTTTGTGTATATTAGTGGAAGTTCAAAATTTGATTTTAGTAGTAGTGAATATGGTGAGGAGATGGATAGTTTGTATAGTTAATGTTGTGTTTTGGTGGATTAATGATTTTTGTTTGGAGATTTTGTTGAGTTTTTGTAAAATTTTAAATAGTAGTAACTGTAGTGTTGAGTCTATTTGTTTGTTGTTTGGGAGATTTTGACTATTTGGAGTTTATAGAATAAATTAAATGGTGGTATTAGGAGTTGTAGTATTCATGGATTGGTGGTTTTATTGTGGCAATTTCTTTTAAGTTTCTTTTCAATAAGCCATTAAGTCCTTGATTCCTCACTTTTCCTTGTCATTTATTGAGTTTATAGTGTGTGTTGTATGTTGTGTACTATTTCTAGTACTTAGTATATTGGTGTTTTGTTATGTCTATATGTTAGATATTGATGATTGTGTATTAGCATATATTGATTTAGGTTATTCCTTGCATACATATCGGTTTATTCATTTGTTTTGTTGTATTGTTATAGTGGTATTAGTGTAGTTCTTGATACTGATATATGTTTTGGTTTTGCTCCTACTAGTTAATCTTATAGTTTAATACTAATATTTGTGTGTATATATGTGTTGTTGCTATTTGTATCCTTGTTGATTATTTTTTTGGCCTTTGTGTAGTATTGTTTTTCTCTTTATTTTGCAGGAATAGGGAATAAACGACTCCTGTAGATCATTTTAGTAGGTGTCGGTTATGAGCAGAACAACAATACCGAGATACTGGGTACAACCATCACCAGCTATAACGTTTTGATAGGTGCTATTCATTCTATTATTCATCAGCATGAAGGATCAAGATAGAAAACATCACAGAAAATGCAGCGGAAAATTTTTTAGTTTTCTGAGTCATATCTAGGAGAGAGTACTTACTTTTTTTTATTGGTCGTAGATTAACTAACGAGGGGTTGGGTTGCACTGGAAGTTATATTGGAAGGGGAGAAAGAGGTGCCTACGGTTCAACCAGTATTCCCACCAATTTTCTATTCCTACGCATCATGCATCTCCAACCTTTCTCTTTTCGTCTTTCGGAGTATGACTCTACCTTACTCTTGGGTTAACTTGGTGAAAGCTCATTCTTTGGATAATCAAGATACTCTTCAAGAGAGAAAGAAGTAAAGAATGTGGAATAGAGAGAGGAAGAGATGACATACCAGAGAGAAAAGGAAAAAATAACGTCATTTATTTTTTTCCTCTTTTCCCCTCTTATTTTTGGTCAGCCTTAGGGCTTCCTCATGCCCTAATAACCAAAATCATCAAGCCCTAATGGGCTTGGTGTTGTGCTTATAAATTATTCTAAGACTGGCCCAATCATCGTAATTAATTAATTATCTTTTCTGGGTTTCATTAAATGCTCAAGACTAATTAATTAATTTTAATTAGACTTTTAATATATGTCAACATATATTAGCTCAATTAATTAATTTATTCCAGCACAATCATCTTAATTAATTAATTATCTTTTCTTGAATAAATTAATTAAAATCCAAGACTAATTAATTAATTTTAATTGGACTCTTAGAATAAATTTTATTCTCTTCCATATAATTATCCATTAAGCTCAGATTGTGTCTAAACAATACTAAGGTAACTTGAGCTACTTCGGGAACCAAGAGATATATTATTTATGGCTACTAAAATGATCAAAATGACCTTACTATTAAATAACTGTATTTTACCATTTTAAATATTTTCATTTATCACTATATGGAAATATTGACCTCAAGAATAGTATTACTAAAGCAATGTCTCTGACCTATAGGTGAAATGATGGAAATACCCCTCTATGTAACACCTATCAATGAGATAGGATAAATGTACTAACACCCATTTCAAAGACATCTATCATTCTTAGATCTCTAGTCTGATAATCTATGACTTATTCAAATGTATTTACTTATTATTGGAAGCTATCCAAAAGCACACATTCTAGAGTTACATTCCTAGGACCATGGATTATTAGATTATCCCAGACAATCACAAGGGAGTGATTTAACTTCACTAAGTGAAGCATAGAAACTTTGTTCTATGAGTCCGTCTTAACTAACTAAAGTAATACATCTAACGTACAAGGATATTATCTCACAAAAGAACTCTCACTCAATATATATTAAAGTACAGAACCCTAGTTTCGCCAGACCACCAACTCATACTCAAGTATGAATGTATCTGTTCACACTGTAGCAGTAATAGTTTGGTCTCTATAATTATAGTACTTTAAAAGAGACCACTACTATAGGTCTAATTCTACATATTTGAAGTACTCACTAATTCAAGGTAAACCATTCTTCATTGGAACTCATGGAATTATATTCTTACCTTGATGAAATGTCCAGTTCTACCAAATGATTAAGAGCTCAATTTTATTTGTAATACAAGTATCCATGGTTTATACCTTACTGTGAAGAATGACCCAACATATAGATCATTACTTGTCATACTTGGACCTTAAATGTGCAATAACATAAGAAATAAACTAAATTGAATGAATAAATATTTTATTGCAATATGTTTACATAGAATACATAGTCTTTAAAGGCATACTTTCCAACAATCTCCTACTTGTACTACAAAAATTAAGAAAATTCACAAGTGCCTACCCTTATGACATCTAAGTGTTAGTGAAACACCTTTCTGTCAAAGGCTTGGTAAAGGGATCGGCCAGATTGTTAACAGAGGAAATCAGATCGACCCTAATCTCCCATTTCTGGATGAACTCCTGGGTGAGGTAATACTTCCTCTCTATGTGCTTGCCCTTTCTATAGTTTTGAGGTTCCTTGTATTGTGCCACCGGTCCAGTATTGTCAAAATAAATCATGATAGGCCTATCCATGTGTGATACTACTCAAAGTTCTATAAGGAACTTCTAGAGCTACACAGCTTCTTAAGAAGTTTTTGAAGTAGCAACATACTCAGCTTCTATGGTAGAATCAGTAATGCAGGATTGTTTAATACTTCTCCATGAAATAACTCCTTTAGACAAAGTGAAGATATATCCAATAGTGGATTTTCTTTCATTTTTATCTTCCTGAAAGTCTGAGTCTATGTAACTGGTAAGAACTAAATCATCAGCATGATATACAAGCATATAATATCTTATTTCCTTAAGATATTCGAGTATATACTTTATGACTTGCCAGTGAGCTTCCCCTGTGTTTGATTGATATCTACTAACCATGCCTACTATAAAGTAGATATCTAGCATAATACAATGCATAACATACATGAGACTTCCAACAACTAAAACATAATGGATCTGTTCATTTTCTGCTTGTCTTTCTGTATCTGAGGATGCTGCTTGGAAGATAAGAATAATCCATGTCTAAAGGGTATAATAGCCCCTTTACATTAATCCATGCTGTAACACCTCACTACCTAGGCCCGACAGGGCCGGGGATGTCGCCCCGTCTAAAGGACAAGGGGTCTTTATAATTAGGTCATACAA
This sequence comes from Voacanga thouarsii, assembly GCA_026120185.1. NCBI lineage: Eukaryota > Viridiplantae > Streptophyta > Magnoliopsida > Gentianales > Apocynaceae > Voacanga > Voacanga thouarsii. The sequence goes on along the minus strand of JANUWF010001224.1, from coordinate 738,030 downwards.
AAGAAAATAAAAGTAATACCTTGAAATTGAACTTGTTACAACTTAAAAATACATGAACAAATCCAAAATAAATTGTTCGCTACCATCTCTCAAAACAACACATAAGAAAAATAAAATAAAGTCTTCAAAGCATAGGCAACAAATCTAGCTATTCATCTCCACAGCAGGATCGACCTGAAAACATGGCATAAAAGGTGGTGAGATAAAAATCTCAGTAAGTCCGTGTGTGCTTTGAGTGTTCAGTGAAAACAGTTCGTGGATGCAAAATGTGAAAACTTTATAAGAGAAATATTGGCAAGCATTAAACATTAGTAAAAAACAAGAGTGGTGTTTTCGGCTTTTCCAGCCATACATAATTTATAAGATCAACCACTCAAAATAAAGGATTATGGGTTACCACACGCTGGGCCCTATAACCGGATAGTCAGTATGCCACACTTTGTGCACACTGCCGGTCAGAATGCCGACACTTTGTGCAGACTGACAAAAGGTAGGTGATCGGTCTACCGGGCAAGATACTCCTCATTCTCTATACCCAAACAACAACCGGGTGTCCATTCCGGCAAAACACAGTTACTTGACTGAAATAAAATTGCTAGCTCAGACCGGCATGACTAAGTAGTACTGACGTTTCTCTAAGTTGAGTTTTATCTTCTGCAGGTGGCCTCCTGCCAGAAGACTCACTCTTGCTCTTCAAAACTAGTACTACTAGCCTACCCTTATTGAGTACTCAACGATAATTGTCCCACTTGGGAGAAAATTGGTAAAACATAGCTTTACTTGAAAATGGCAATTAAGGGTTTCTAAAGTCCATGCCAAAATCAGTTTTAGAAATAGTTCAGTGTTTGAGTAAAACTGCTTTGAAAATTTTCAAATAATTGGTTTGACCGAATCAGGAAAAGAAACAGTCCTTAATTGCCTTTGCCAAATCAGTATTCACATACTTCGTGTTTAGCTTGCCATGGTAACCTTTTACAACAAACAAGTTTTATGCAGGAGCTTACCTGATCATTTGCTTGCTCAAATTCAAAAGTCTTCCAAGGCTGACCTAACCCCGCATGGGATAAACACAAGACATAAGGTTACATTCGGGCTATACCTGCTTTACATAAATAATTTCTTAGCTCAACTAGTTACAACCATGACTAGCCATGACCCTAATGTCCTAAGCTTTAAGGCTAGGTGATAAAGAATTTTATAAAATAAGTTTTAGTTGATAAGTTAAAAGAACTTGGGGTTCTAAAATAATTGCTAATAAATTATAGACCCAATTAATAATTCTTGAGTGTTATTTTTAATAAATAAACTAATATTAAGTCCTAAATAGTACTAATAAATGGTGATTTAAAAGTAACTTTATTATAAATAAATATTTAATTACAAATAACCTTTAATTAATTTTTAAATAGATAATAAATAATTAGTAATAAATAAAATTAATAATGAATGAATTATTTTAAATTTTAATTAATAAATAACAAATAGATTCTAATAATATTTTATTTATTGTAAAGGATTTATTACTATATATATTATTTTTAATAAAAGATCTCATTTATTTGATAAAAAAATATGAATATTTTAATTAATAAACCACTCCAAATCTCCCTAAAGTTTCGAATTTTATAGGGAAAATATAGCAGCATTCTATTCAAGGTAATAAAATTTGTTAATAAAAATAATCTAGCCTTAACAAGAAAATACTTTTTCACCATGATTTTCCTATTGCTAGAAAGGATTCATGAACACCTTCTCCATCATCAAACAATATATTAATCCATTCATGAACATACACTTGAACTATCTCATACCATCACATGGCCAAAATCCTACTAAGCATAATCATCAATCATGGTTTCCATGGAAAAATAAGAACATAAAAACCTAATCACCTTTGGTGTCATGGTCTCTAACATGCTTCAAACATCCATAAAATTTCATTAAGCACGAAGAACATACATTGATTCGAAAGGAAAACACATACATCCTAGTCATATACAACAATCATCATGTCCTAACTCCGTCCCCTTAATCCACATGCATATACTCAATCCCTTATCCATATTTCATTCTTCCTATCAATATCTAAGAGGCATGAATACTGAATTAAAAGAAGGATTAAAGGAAAATACTTGATTTGATGAACACTTCGATGAAGAATTAAGAAGGTCCACGCGATTGAGAGCCTTGAATGATCCAACGGGAAAACGGCCATGGTTGATGGTTGATCAACCATTTCGGTTGGAAGAGAGAGAGAGAGAGAGAGAGAGAGAGAGAGAGAGAGCATTAGAACAGTACAATCGAATGGAAGAAGATGATCAAGAAGGTTGTTCTTGACTTACCTTGTTGATGTTCTTGAGACCTTCAAAGAAAAGCTAATTTTGATCCATTCGAAAATTCTTGTTTGCGAGGTTTTGTGTTATAAATACCAGAAATGAAGTTTAGAGATTAAATGGAAGTGATTTGGAGTATTTGAGAGTGATTGGAGGTGTTTAGAGTAGGGTTAGGCTTGAAGAAGGTTAGTGTGTGTTCTTGGTGTTCTAGGTGAAAATGGAGAGAATTGGGAAGAAGTGCTGCACGAATTTTGGTAGAGGGCTGGCCGAATGGTATGGAGTGAATGAGGGTTTCGGTTTTCAGCAAGAAGGAGAGAGAATGATCAGATTTTTTTTTGAAATTTAAATGGAGGAAATGGGGGAGATGTTTAAGGTAAGAGGTTAGCTATGGTGTTTGATCAAGAGAGGTTTCTATGGTCTTCAATGGTGCCGGCTGAACATGGTGGTTTTGCTGAATTGATTGAAGGTTAATGTTGCTCCAAGGATGGCCAAAATTCAGTCCTAAATGGCAGAGGAAATTCTGGTTTATTTGTCTAATACAAGAGTGATTTTAATGGAGTAAAATGCTGAAATTATTTGAAGTTCAAAAAGAGTTTGAATGGAGTGATCTTAGGAGTGTTTTGTGGTGTGGCTATGGAGTCCATATGCTCAAGGTAAGTGTGGGGTTAATGGTGTTCAGTCTACAGATGAGCAAGGTTCAATTTTACAAAGGTTGAAGGTGATTTTCGGCCTAGGCTAGAAGGGAGCAAAGCTGGAAAATTCTGGTTTCATGCTTCAAGAGTTTCGAAGGCTGTGCAGAATTTCTGCACACCTTCAACCCAATTTGCAGCTGACTCTTGAGGGATTTTGAAGGTCTTTATAAGGTAGTTTTCCAGCCTTAATGCTGGAGAAATATTGAGGAGTTTTGCTGGCTTGAAGATGAATCAAAACAGCTTCATTTACTTGGTTGAAAGCTGCAAAAATGACCAGAATTTTTTCCTGGTTTTGTGCAGTTTGTGCAGTCCAAAAATTGCACAGATTTTGCAGCCTTCAAGTCACATAAAATGACCATTTTTCTGACAAAAAATGAGTGGGTTTACTGGCTGAATTTTCAAAGAAACTGTCTGCAAATATTCTGGAAAATTTCCAGATTTTCTTTTATTAGAAGATGAACAACATGAAGGTAAGTTTGAAGGTGCTATCATGGTGATTGATTTTCTCTTGAAACCCTTCCTATTTCTCCTCCTACTTTCGGCCAACTTCCCAATCTCCAAAGCTAATTTTTGAAATTCAAGGTGGAGGAGTTATCGCATAATTTTTTTGGAATTTAAAAGAAAGGATTTAATGGTTTTGAATTATAAAGATGTTAGGATAAGCTAGTGGTAATAAAAAGGACAAGAATTCCTCTAGAATTATTTTTAGGACATGAGGATAATATTAGGACATTCTCTTCATGTCTCCCCTAGGACAACATTCCTATTTCCATAAAATGCAAGAAAACAAAAATTCAAACTTAGTTAAGATAATCATGACAAAAGCTTAAATGATGGGATTTGAACTCATGACCTTAGAAATTAATTCACCAAGCTCTAACCACTAAACCACAATAACTCTTGTTGTTATTTTCTCACCCACATTTTTTTCCTATTTAATCCTCAAGCTTTCTTCCTATTTTGACCTCAAGCAAAATTACCATTTTACCCTTCCTACTCGATAAACATAACTAAGCATTTTAACCTATAATCCACAACTCTAAAGCACATAGAATCATTTAAAACATATATATTCATGCAAAATAATATGATATGCATCCCGACCCCCTTACTCTAGGGTTGGCTTTAGGTGGGGTTTCACACATGCTGTGCTTGACTAATATCTTGTCAATATAAACAGACTGGGATAAGCCTAATATTCTCTGTTTTCTATTTCTAAGAAGCTTAATACCTAGAATATAGCTAGCTTCTCCCATGTCTCTCATGCTAAATTGACTAGATAGCCAAACCTTAATGGATGACAATGTCCTTACATCATTTCCAATGAGTAGAATGTCATCTATATAAAGCACCAAGAAAATCACTTTGCCACTGTTTGATTTCCTATACACACATAGTTCATCTACGTTTTGGATGAAACCATAAGCTTTCACAGTTTTATCAAAATGCATGTACTATGCTCGTGACGCTTGCTTAAATCTATAGATGGACTTCTTAAGCTTACCGACCATTTGTTCTTGACCTCTAGTAACAAAACCTTCTGGTTGGGATATATAGATGTCGTCGCTAAGATAGCCATTTAAGAAGGTTCTCTTGACATCTATTTACCATATCTCGTAGTCATAATAACATGGGATGGCTAAGAAAATTAGGATAGATTTAAGCATGGCTACTGGTAAAAAGGTTTCCTTATAATCGATCCCATCTTTCTAAGTGTAACATTTAGCAGCCAACCTTACTTTATGTGATTGAACCTTTCATTCCGCACCTCTCTTCCTCTTATATACCCATTTACACCCGATGAGTTTTATCTTATCGATTGACGTACATGGACTTAATCTCAGCATTCATGGCTAGCTGCCATTTATCTGCATTAGTATCAACAATGGCTTCCTCGTATCTAGTGGGATCTTGTTCCTGATGATCAAAGACTAGATCATAAATCTCTCCGGTCCACCTTTTTGGAACTCTTGTGATCCTCCCACTACGACAAGGCTCAGTTTGTATAGGAACATTCGGTAGTGTTTCTCTTGGTTCCTCGATCGAGGTGTTAGAAGTATCTGAAGTTAAATCAGTGACCAACTTCTCTTTTAACTCTATTCTACTTAAACTCGTGGTGGAAGCAACTTGTTCATCCTCTAAGTATCTAGCATTAGTACCAACATGTACATAATCTTCTTGAGAATGATAGAAATATCCACCTCTTGTTCATTTTGGGTACCTAACGAAGTAGCATAACTCTGATCTTGGTTCCAGCTTAGTTCTTTTTGTCAGCACATAAGCTAGATAACCCCATATCTTGAGATGATTTAGACTGGGCTTTCGTCTAGTCTATATCTCATAGGGTGTCCTAGGTACTGATTTGGAAGGTACCAAGTTTAAAATATATGCCGTTATTTCTAAGGCATACCCCCAAAAAGAAATAGAAAGAGACGCATGATTCGTCATACTTCTGACCATTTCTATTAAAGTTCTATTTCTTCTCTCAGCTACTCTATTTTGTTGGGAAGTCCTAGGCACAGTTAACTAAGATACTATACTGTGATGTACTAAGTAATCCTTAAACTCACCGAGGAGATACTCTCTACCACGATCTGATCTTAAAGTTTTAATTAATTTACTTGTTTGACACTCCACATCAGCCTTAAATTTCTTGAATTTATCAAAAGAATCAGACTTGCACCTCATCAGATAAATATAACCAAAATAAGTGTGATCATCTGTAAAAGTGATGAAGTACTTGTAGCCTCTCCTAGCTGGTGTGGTTATTGGACCACAAACATCCGTATAAACTAGTGCTAGTATTTTCATAGCTCTATCTGCCTTTTTGGTAAAAGACCTTTTGGTCATTTTACCTTTAAGGTAAAATTCACACTGAAGCCATTCTTCCAATCTCAATGAACCTAAAGGCCCAACATAGATTAGTCTCTGAATCCGATTTGGATTTATATGTCCCAATCTTAGATGCCACAAATACGAGTCATTTGATATGACTTTCCCTTTTTATTATCAGGTTTAGTTTGAAAACTGTTTACTTGATTTCTAATAAGATGTATATAAAAGAGAATTCTAGATATGTTTCTTGTACAAATTAAATTACCATCTCTACCGATGGAAACACTAAAATGAAAAGAAATAGAATATCATTGATTCATCAATTTGGAAACTGAAATCAAATTCTGTTTAAAACTAGAAACCTATAAAATATCTTTTAAAATTAACCTCTTATTACAATAAAAAATAAGCTCAAGATTTCCCATTACTTCAGCCCATAGTCTTACCCTGTTGCCTACTTGAAGTCCATGCTCACCCTTGCTGAGTCTCCTTGTCCTTTTGAACCCCTACAAAGAGTTACAGACTTGGTCAGTGGCTTCAGAATCAATTATCTAGGAAGATGTTGATCCAACCATAAAAAATAGACACTAGGTATAAAGCAATACCTGAAGTAGACTTGGCTAAGTAGTTTGGACAATTTTTCTTCTAATGCCCCTTCTTGCCACACTTGAAGCATTTGCCTTTGGGCTTCCCATTGGGCTTGGCCTAACCAGATACTTTGGGCTAGGCCATTGTGTTGTTCTGGACCTTCCTCTTCTTGAATTTCTTAGGCTTTACCTTAATTCTAGAAGAAGAAGTAGAACGAGAGACCAAAACCTTTGACACGGGCTTCATGATTTTCTTTGTCACTTGGCGCTTTTTCATAAGCTATGTGAGATTCATATCCAACTTGGTTATATTGTAGTTCAACTTGAACTGAGAATATGAATCAGGCAGAGTTTGAAGAACTATGTCAATTTGGCTCTCAGGATTTATCGTTGCGTCTAAGACCTTGACCTCCTCGAAGTAGGCAATCATCTTGAGCAGATGCTCTCGAACCGACACCCCCTCAGCCATCCTAGTGTTCATGATTGCCCTAAGAGCTTCCTACCTTACGGGCCGGCTCTTATCAGCAAATATGGTACGTAATGAAAAATTCATGTCGTACGTAGTGGTCATGTGCTCGTGCTTAGATCACTAGACATGAAAGCCAACATATAGCACTTGGCAATCTCATTGGCTTTCTTCCATGCCTTCTTGGCCTCTCGCTCTTGATTAGTAGATTCTTCCCCAATCTCAAGACAGGGATCCGTGAGAACATATTTGTACTTCTCGACAGTGAGTAATATGTTCAAGTTCCTCTTCTAGTCCACATAATTTGAGCCTATCAATTTATTCAACTTGAGAATGATTGACAATGGACTGAACTAGACATTTCTGAAATATTGTGAAAAAAAATTCATTTAGTTTGCAAGAAATAAAAATGTACATTCTTTATATTATTTATTTGATAATAGATAACTCTTAAAACCATTATCAATAATATAAATAGTTTGGCTCCTAGAAAAGCTAATAGAGCTTCGTTGGAAGATTAATAGTATTCTAAGTTAAGTGTATAACTATCACGAATCAAAACTTTCTAAATAGGTAATGGTCTAGAAAAAGTTCCACCGAGAGGATGGCCACTAATTCATACCACCTACGGGCAATCTAGTGCTAAAAACATCTAATATTAGTTGGTCGATCCTAGCAAATACCCTAGGCTTTTAATTTTACTTTTTTATTAGTTCTAGATACTTATGGAAATCTATCCTATAGGGGGTCATGCTCAGAATGACATGAGGAAATCCACTATCTCTAATGAGAGTTGTGATGGAAGCCATGGGGTCGTTGGAACTCCTCACCTACTTACTTTTTTTTTTTTTATTGAAAATAGAGTTTTAGGCCCAAAAATATTTTTTATAATTTTATGATTTTCTTAAATTTAGTAAAAAACTAAAATTCAATATTATTCTCTATGTCAAGCATTAAATACTTTGAGAGAATAAACTATGAATTTATTTTACTATTCTAAGTTAATAACCAAGTAAAACTTTATTAAATAATCTTAAGTTCAACATTATTCTCTATGTCAAGGATTAAACCCTCTAAGAGAATAAACTATGAACTTTTTAATTTTTAAAGTTTTTTAGATTAAAACGTTTTATCAAAAACCGTTCTATTTAGTAAGACTTTGGTCTCACAAGAACTTGCATATTTGATCACAAAAATGAAATATGCATGATAACAAAAGTAAATGTTTTCATGCTCAAACTATTCATTTATTCCTGAGTGACCAAATAATGGATTAAATATTATGAATTGGAAATTAATGATCTTGTTTAATCCTAAGGTGCTTCTATCCTTTACTACTTATTTTCATACAAATTATTCATCCATAGATAAATAAAATTATTGTAAAAAATTAACCTCATACAATTGTTTCAAAACATGATTACATCAAGATAAAATTGATGTACAAAACTTTGCGTGCATCTGCCTTTGGGCAAAGTAGACCTGGCCGCCTGGTCCATTGGGCCCTCCTAGCATTGGATCTACTCTATTTCTCCAAAACCTTTGGCTCGGCAGAGTGGACTTGGCGCTTGGTTGATCGGCCCACTTGGTGCTGAGTCTGTTCTGGAGTTCGTCAATTTCTAAAAAAATCCCACTTTCAGCCATTTTTCACCCCTAAATAATTCCAGCAATCATATTCCTTAGTCCCTAAAATTTACAAGTTAAAAAAAGCGCAAAACTAGACATAAAAACATGCCTTTACAAGTGCCTATACCTCTAACCACGAGGCGTACAACGAATCTACTTAAAACTAGGAAAAAAGACGGGAAAACTATTAGGATACATGATCCTATGCCTTTAACCGTGAGGCGTACATGAACTCTAGAAACCAATGTATGAGTGATCATATGAAATCACAAAAGATTCATTTTTAATAGTAAAGGAACCACCTTTTTCAGTTTTTAACCCTAGTACATGGTCCTAGATGAAAACCTAGCTTTGATACCATTTGAAGGATCAAGACGGAAAATATCAAAGAAAATGCAGCGACCAATTTTTTAGCTTTTCGAGCCATATCTAGGAGAGAGTACTTACTTTTCTTTATTGGCCACAGATTAACTAACGAGGGGTTGGGTTGCACTGGAACTTGCATTGGAAGGGGAGAAAAAGACGCCTGCAGTTCGATCGGTATTCCCACCAATCTTCTACTCCTACGCATCAAGCGTCTCCAAGCTTTCTCTCTTCATCTTCTGAAGTATGACTCTACCTTACTCTTAGGTTAACTTGGTGAAAGCTCTTTCTTTGGATAATCAAGATACTCTCTAAGAGAGAAAGAAGAGAAGACCGTGGAACAACGAGAGAGGAAGAGACAGTACACAAGAGAGAAAAGGAAAAAATAACGTCATTTATTTTTTTCCTCTTTTTCCCTCTTATGTTCGACCAGCCTTAGGGCTGCCTCAAGCCTTAATGGCCTAAATCATCAAGCCCTAATATGATTCGTGTTGTATTCATAAATCAGTCCAAGACTAGCACAATCCTCTTAATTAATTAATTATCTTTTCTGGGCTTCATTAAATACCCAAGACTAATTAATTAATTTTAATTGGACTCTTAATATATGTCAACATATATCAGCCAAATTAATTAATCTATTCCAGCCCAATCTTATTAATTAATTAATTATCTTTTTTGGGTCTTATAAAAACAAAAGACTAATTAATTAACTCTAATTAGAATATTAGAATAAATTTTATTATCTTCCATATAATTATCCATTAAGCCCAGATTGTGTCTAAATAACACCAAGGTAACTTGAGCTACTCTGGGGACCAAGAGATATATTATTCATAGCTACTAAAATGATTAAAATGCCCTTACAATTAAATAGCTGTATTTTATCATTTTAAATATTTTCATTTATCACCATATGAAAATATTGACCCAAAGAATAATATTACTAAAGCAATGTCTCCGACCTACAGGTGAAATGATGGAAATATCCCTCTATGTAACACCCATCAATGAGACAAGATAAATGTATTAACACCCATCTCAAAGGCATCTATCATTCTTAGATCTCTAGTCTGATAATCTATGACTCATTCAAATGTACTTACTTATTATTGGAAGCTATCCAAAAGCACACATTTTAGAGTTATGTTCCTAGGACCATGGATCATTAGATTATCATAGACAATCACAAGGAGGTGATTTAACTTCACTAAGTGAAGCATAGAAACTCTGTTCTATGAGTCTGTCTAAACTAACTAGAGTAATACGCCCAACGTACAAGGATATTGATCTCACAAAAGAAATCTCACCCAACATACATCAAAGTATAGAACCCTGGCTTCGCCAGACCACCAACTCATACTCAAGTATAAAGGTATCCATCCACGTTGTAGCAGTAATAGTCTGGTTTATATAATTATAGTACTTTAAAAGAGACCACTACTACAGGTCCAGTTCTACGTATTCAAAATACGCTTATGCCAGTTATATGAGTGAACTACTCACTGATTCAAGGTAAACCATTCCTCATTGGAACTTGTGGCATAATAGTCTTACCTTGATGAAATGCCCAGTTCTATCAAATGACTAAGAACTTAATTTTACTTGTATGATAAATACTCATGGTCTATACCTTACTGTGAAGGACCATCCAACACATAGACCGTTACTTGTCATACTTGGACCTTCAATGTGCAATAACATAAGAAACAAACTAAATTTAATTAATAAACATTTTATTGCAATATGTTTACACAGAATACATAGTATTTGAAGGCATACTTTCCAACATAACAATGATTTTAACCAAAGAGCTTTCACATGCTAAGGGAATACTACTTAACCTTTTCTCATTTTATTCATTTTAATCCCATTGGATATGCTATTATTGTGCGATTTGTGGCCAATGAGGATATTATCCAATTTAAGTGTGGGGGAGGGGTTAAGTAATATTATTTGCAAGCATTTATTTATTAATTGTGGCATTTTGTAATATTGTGGCTTAAAATTTTGGTGAATTTTTTATGTTTAGTTTTTTTGAATTTTTTTTCACATTTTAGGTTAACTTTCAAGACTTTTTGATATATGTGTTAGTTTGATGGAGTTACTACTTATCTTTTTACTTGGGAATTCTACTTAAAATTTGTTTAGGAGAGTTAATTTTTGTACACTTATATATTAGGCATAACATGAGCTATGTTTTATGAATTAAGGTCAACCTTGTTGATGCCTTTGAAAATATTGTGAAGCTTGATTCTTTGAGAATGGATGAGAACCTTGTGATGAAGTATAGAGTGTAAATTGTTGGCCTATTTCTAATTTCATGGTAGCTCCAATTATTTATTTATTTATTTGTTAGGTTCATTATACATATTTCCATTTGTATATATTTTTAATCTAATGTAAAGGTAAATAGGAGTAAGAGGTAAGTTGCCCAATACGCCTTCTGAAGTGAGGAATAAGGATGCTCTAGGAATGCAAAGAACATATCTTATGATGAAAAACAATGTCTAATGAGAAAGAAAAGAAAAAAAGAAAAAGAAAGGAAAAAAGAGAATAAAAGAAAAAAGAAAGAAAAAAAAAGGAAAAAACAAAAATTCAAAGGATGTAAAAAGAGTATTCAACTCAAAATCATTATAAATGCATTCATTTGCAGAAAATGATGGAAAATGAGATATTCCTGCTTTGCTATTTCAAGTTGAAATGTATTGTTGTATCAAACTATAATGTATTGTTGTAAAGTGATGTAATATTTATAGTGTTTGTGCCTTCTGTAAGCTATGATACTTGAGTGAGTCAGTTAATCCTAACTTATATATAAATCACATTATTTTTATTCTTGACTAGATGGGTGGAGTGAATCAAATTGAATTGGCATAAAAATGTTTAATTCAACTTTGATGTTCTTAGTTGTGTCTAGCTTAATATAGGAGTATATATAGGATTATCTTGGATAGAGAAGTGTAGGGATGAATTCTAAGGCAGAGGATGAAATAATATCTCTACCATTTTATCCTTATTACATTTATGTTAATTTGTTCTTGTTAATGTGTCTAAAATGCTATATAAAATTCTTGTTAATTTTTTTAATTTGTTATTTTTTGTGAATAAAGGTATTTTTGCTCGAGGACAAAAAAAGGTTTAAGCATGGGGGAGTGATGATTGATCATCATATGCATAATTCCTATATAAATTGTAATTTATTTGTTGTAAAATAATGCCTAAATGACTATTAATTGCAACATTTTTATATTGTTTCATGTAGGATTGAATAAAAGGGGCTCGAGGAGGAGCAAGATAAGATGAATAAAAAAATGAATAACCGGTCCATCACTTTTCATGCCATGGACTATCTTTTTTGGAAAATGAAAAGCCATGGATCGGATACTACTTGAAGAAGTGTGGGTCATGAAGAAAAATAAATAACAAGCACTAGTTTTCACCCTTAATAGCACCGGTTCAACACAGAGCAAAAATTCAACTTACTAGAAATAATAGGCACCAGTTCAAGTCTTTAACAGGTATCGGTTAATGTCGCAGGTTAGATTTGTGGCCAGATTTAAGCTCTGATTTTTAGGGCAACCTTGGCCCTATAGATACAACATATCCAGACAAATATGGGCAGCCACCATGATAGAAAAATTGTTAGAATATATGCCTTCTAATTTATTTGATGAAATATTAAATAAAAAATTTATTCTCAAAATTTATTTGTGAATTTATATTTTATTTGTGCATGATTTATGTTTGGAAATGACCCATTGTATTTAAGTAAGTGATCCATGTGAATGGTGGTCTTTCACAGTAAGGTATGGATTACGAGTTACTTAACACATAAATGTTTGTTCTTAATTGATTAATAAGAATGTGAATCTCATTATGTATAGATTATTGTGTTATGAATTCCAAATGGGGAATGACTTACCTTTAGCCAGTGAGTAGTCCATTAATTTCATAGCATGAGCATTTTCGAATACGAGAACATGACCTGTAATAGTGATTTCTAAAAGTACTATTTAAAAGAAATCCAGACTATTACTGTTATAGCATGGACTAATACTCTACCACTTGAGTATGAGTTGGTAGTTTGACAAAGCTAGAAACATATACTTTGATATATTGTAGTTGAGGTTTTTTCGTAGAACCAATATACTTGTATGTTGGGTATATGTGACTAGTTAGTTAAGATAGATTTATACAAGATAGCTTCTACGTTATATCGTCTCTTATGACTATTCAAATGATTTAATTATCCAGGGCCCTAGGGAACATGACTTGGATGTTTACTTTAGGGTAGCTCCCTTGAAAAGTGAAAACATTCCAGAAGTTATGGATCATTGTACTGGAGGTTTAAGGATGGTAGTTGTCTATTAGAGAGGTGTTAGTACACTCTTCCTCTATAATTGCACGGTGATGCGTAGATGGGTATTTTAGTCATTACACCTATAGGTCAAGGATTTTGCTAATGCAATATTGTCCTTGGGGCCAATATTTCCTTATGGTGATATTAGGAATTATTTAAAATGTAAAATATAGCTATTTATATAGCAAATGTATTTTAGTCATTTTAGTAGCCAAGGTGATGTGTCTTTTAGTCCCCGAAATAGCCCTTAAGTTATGAAAGATTTGGGTTAAGAATGGTCTATTTGGACTTGTTAATTATTTATTGGGTTGTTTAATAAAGCTTGAAAAATAAATAATTAAGATTTATTATTTATGAGTGTTCAAACCCAAGAATAAATAATTTTTCTAGTCCAATTGAACACAAACGGATACTCTTTCAGATAATGATTCAAATAATCGGAAAATGAATTGTAGTACTCTTTCCTTTGTTTTGTAATAATGGAGCTTTTATCATAATGCTATATATATAGAGATATATATATATGTATATATATATATATATGTGTGTATATATATATATAAATATGGATATATATTATATATATATTATGCACTAATAAAGCTTTTATCAAAGTGCTATATTTTCTATTATGCACTAATGAAGCTTTTATTTATTAAAATCAAAGTTCTTTTTTTTTTATTATGCACTAATTGAGATTTTAATTCTTAAATAAAAAATCTTTCCATTTGTTACGCATTAGTGAAACTTTTAATTTTTAAATTAAAGAGCTTTTCATTAATTATGCATTAGTGGAGCTTTTGATTTTTGATATAAAAGAGAAGAAAGTGTATATAAGAGAGCACATGATTGTTCATTTTTCCTCTAAGTGTATGCAAGAGAGAATGGGAGTATGGTTCATTTGCAAGAGAACTCTTGGTTGTTTACAAAGAGTTCTTAGTTGTTCATAAGAAGACCAAAGAGAAAGCCTTGTTGAAGTTTTCACCGGCTGTACTACGGGCACCATTTCGGAAAATTAAAAGTTTCGCGTGAATAAGACACAGTAGACGTTTGTAAGGACGTGATCCACTGGCCTCAAATATCCCTATACAGACATCTACACCAGTGCAAAGATGACCATCTCAAGGAGAAGATTGAAGGGTTGATTTGGAGGAGATTTTGGAAGAAGAAAAGGAAAACTTGCCTATGAGTTCTCCATTTTCACTTTTCTTTATCTTTTCTTGTCTATATGTATGCATTTTTCTAATTGTATTATGAAGGGATATACCCTAATTTGTTCTTGTATTTTGCCTTCCATTGACTTTTTTGGATTTTAACTTCTAATGAATGATTACTTAATTTTATTGTATTGGATTTGTTGTTTGGCTAATCTTCTTCTAATAAATTTGAGAGATGGGGTTAGGAGTTGGGTTCCAAAGGAATATGTTTATTGTATTTTATCCTTTGACTAACTCGAGAGAGAGGTTGGAGATTAGAACTTGATAATCATTGGGTTCTTGGTATTGCCTAGAGATAGAGGTATTGGGTTCTTTTGAAATTTGGGAGTTTTGTACTTAATGCGTCTTGGGCTTAATTGGGGAGGTAGAGATACCCTTTAATTTGCCAAAGAATAGAGAATCCATAACTCGAGAGAGAGTAGGTTTCGCATTTGTCACCTCTATGGTATTTGAATTGGGATTCAATTGCCTTAGGTTTATATTTGGTACTTTGACTTATTTTGGGGATTCCTTATATTTTACATGTCTTTTACTTTCTTTCCTATCTTTGATATTCTCATGGCCAATCTTGTGTGGGATGTGTTGATTCTCTAGGTTTGCCTATTGTCTTTAGTGTATTCTATTAATTTGTTAAGCTAAATAATAGAAGAAGAGTTAGTAGTGGTACATTTATTCCTTTCCCGAGGATATTCAATACTTGCCATTAAATCCTATATTATACTATGGGTATACTTGCCTGAATGTATGGTTTAAGTGTTTGGTATTTTAATTAAAATTGGAATGTGCATATTTATTGATAATATTTTCTACACTCAAAATTGCATAACATGCTCAGAACCAAGTATTTAGCATCTATGGAATTTAAAAGTACATACCTACATGATAATGCATCAGCTACCACATTTTCTTTACCTTTCTTGTACATACGTAAATACATTAATAAACTCCATCCACTTAGCATGCCCTTTGTTCAATTTCTGTTGGCCCTTTAGATGCTTTAATATCTCATGGTTAGTATAAATTATGAATTCCTTAGGTAACAAATAATGTTGCCAATGATGCAGTATTCTCACTGAGGCATACAATTCTTTGTCATATGTAGAACAATTTAAGGCTACTTTGGACAGCTTTTCACTGAAATACACAATAGGTTTTTGATCATGAGTTAGCATAGTACATATTCCTACTCCACTAGCATCGCATTCAACTTCAACAGTTTTGTCAAAGTTAGGTAAAGTTATTATGTGGCTTCACTCAATTTTTTTTTTCAATGCATTGAAATCTTCTTTTGATTTTATTTCCCATCTAAATCCAAAATTTTTCTTAACTATTTCTGTTAATGAGGTTGCTAATGTGCTGAAATTCTAATGATCCTCTTGTAAAAAGCTAGCTAATCCCTAAAAACTTTTTACGTCAGTCATTGTTGTGGGTGTTGGCTGATCTTGAATTGCCTTAATCTTCTTTTCATCAACTTCTATTCCTTTAGAACTCACAACAAAGCCAAGAAAGGTTATCTTTTCCAAACAAAAAGAACATTTATCAAAATTTACATACAACCTTTCTCTCTTAAGGGTAACAAGCAGACAGTTAAGATGATACAAATGGTCCTCATATATCTTGCTTAAATAAAAATGTTATCAAAATATACCATAATAAAATTTTCAGTGAATTCCACCAACACATGATGCATCAATCTCGTTAAAGTACTAGGTGCATTTGATAAACCAATGGCATCACAAGCCATTTATATAAGCCCTATTTTGTTTTAAATACAGTTTTTTCATTCATCAGCTTCCTTAATCCTAATTTAGTGATAGCTAGATTTCAAATCAATTTTGAAAAATGCACACGATCTGTAACACCCCTTAATATGTGACTCAATAAAGGGCGGGAATGTCGCCCTGTCTTAAGGACCAGGGATCTTTATAACTAGGTGGAAAAGATAAAGTATGAAACTCAACACAAAAAGAATACATTATATCAAAACTCAATACAAGGTCTCGGAAAAAAAAAAAGTTTAAAGTGTGCAAATCCAGATCCAAAACTTAAATGAACAATGTCTGGTCTGGTATTGCTACTGCACATGACTTCGAGAGTCATGATGATATTACTGAAGAATGTCTTTATTAGAATATTTTTGCTTCTCACTACCCTCATTCCCAAATAAATAATAAAAGTATCGAAACTTGAACAATACTTATCTCTACTAAATGCCCACCGCAGGTCTAGTATTTCCTGAAATATGATAGAGAAAAATGGTGTGAGAAAAGAATTTCTCAGTAAGTCCCGTGCGTGCATATGAAACAGCTTTGAAATACCTTCATGATGAAAGATTTACATAAACAGTTGACAGAAAATATTTGCAAGTCATCAATTAAATAAATCCTGAGTGGTTCCAAGATTGGTAAATAGTTCACAAGATAAACAGTTTGAATTTGGATATTAAATATAAACGTGTTTCAATAACCAAATCACTTGTATCACAACAACAAGATTTCATAATTGTATAGTCATGAAACCCTAGATCACGACTAACTACTGTGAAACCTTGCATCATAATGACGTGTGTAACACCCCAGTACCTAGGTCCAAAGGACAAGGGGTCTTTATAACTAGGTCACACAAATAAAAATAAAATAATACTTCAAAAATTAAAACTTATTACAACCCAAAAATTCAAGACAAATCCAAAATAAAAATTGTTCACTCTCAACTCCCAAAGCATTACATAAATTAAATAATAGAATATCTTCCAAGTAGGCAACAACTAGCTACTCATCCCCACAGCAGGATCGACCTGAAATTATGGTAAAAAGGGTGATGAGATAAAAATCTCAATAAGTCCGTGTGTGCTTTGAGTGTTCAGTGAAAACAGTTCATGAATGCAAGGTGTAAGAACTTCATAAGGTAAATACTGGCAAGCAATAAATAAAGTTCAAAAGCAAGAGTGGTATTTTGGCTTTTCCAACCATACAGGTACAATAAAATCAACCACTCGAAAGGGCAGCCATGGGTTACCACACGTTGGGCCCCATAACCATACAACGGTCAGAATGCCACACTTTGTACAGACTGACCAAAAGGTAAGTGATCGGCCTACCGGGTAAGATTCTCCTCCTTCTCTACACCCAAACAAAACTGGTTGTCCACTCCAACAACATACAGTCCACATGACTGAAACCTGCTAGCTCGAACCGGCATGGTTAAGTAGTACTGACGTTTTTCTAAATTGAGTTCATTTTCTAGAGGTGGCCTCCTGCCAGAAGACTCACTCTTGCTCTTCAAAACTAGTACTACTAGCTTACCCTTGTTGAGTACTCAACGTAGTTTATCCTACTTGGGAGAAAACTGATAAAACATACCTTTACTTGAAAATGGCAATCAAGGGTTTCCAAAGTCTTTGTCAAAGTCAATTTTAGAAACAGTTTAGTGTTTGAATAAAATTGCTTGTTGATTTTCAAATAATTAGTTTGACTGAAACAAGAAAGGAAATAGTCCCTAATTGCCTTTACCAATCAGTGTTCACAAACTGCAGGTTTAGCTTGCCATAATAACTTTTTGCAATAAACAAGTTTTATGCAAGAGCTTACCTGATCCTTTGCTCGAGATAAAATAAAGATCTCCAAAAGCTGACCTAACCCCGCTTGGGGTAAACATAAGCCATAATTAAACTCAAGCTAAAATTTTCTTTCACAAATAATCCTAATTCAACTTACCACAATCATGACCCTAGTGTCACAAGCTTTAAGGCTAGATAATAAATAAAAGAGTTTATAAAATAAATCTACATTGATATTAAAATAACTAGGGTTTGTGAAATAGTCTCTGATAAGTTGTAGGTTTAAATCTTGCTATAAATAAATTAGGGTTTATTTGATGAAGGGTCCTAAGTTCTAGGTAATATTATTTAAGATAATAATCTATTAATAATTGGTAAATAAAATTAGTTATAAGTAAATTTTAATACATTTGATTAAAAGATAATAAATAAATTTTATTATTATTTATGAACATAAGACTTAAAAAATTAATATTTTCCCTATTATGATTATTTATATAAAAGACTTTATTTGATATTATTATATGATATCTATATATTTTATTTCTTTAACAAAAGCTATCATTTATTTGACTAAAGTATCATTATTTTATACAATAGTTCAAATCCACATTTTCCTAAGGTTTTCGAAATCACTAGGAGGACTAGTATTAATTATTTTATTGATGAAATAAAATTAGCTAACTTAATTAGTTTAGGGACAACAAAGTCATGATCATAATTCCTATTACTAACCATAATCATGAACATGCACTCTACACTAATCAACAAAACATCCAAATCATGGATAAAAGCATAGATCCAACTCTACCAACACATGATCCAAACTCCATTAAACATAATCATATTCATGGCCTCAATAAGAATACAAGAACATAAAACCCTATTCTGTTAGGATTCGTGGACTCCTAAACGCGAAAATATCTACGAATCCCTTCCGAGGATCCAAGTAAACAATTAAGAAGATCGTAGGTTTGCAAAATTACCTCTATTAGGTGTAATCGATATCCTTCGATTCCGATTGTGCTACTGTACGTGCAACTCGAACGATCACCAGACGCTGCAATATGCAAACATCCTCTATCGGATACACACCGCGAACTCACTCGTCACCCGGGGAGTGCTAGCGCCTAGGGTTTGAGAGGCTTATTTTTCTGGTGGATGAAAGTACGAATATTCTTAACAGAATAGCTTTCTAGAGAAGACGGCTAGGGTTTTCTTAAAAATTCCTCCGAACCTTTTAGAGTCCAACCCTAATAATATCTTATCATATTTTAATTTAAATTCAAATTAAATTAAAATTGATATGATAAGATTCTGCCATTATCTCGGTAATTTAACTAATTAATTTACCGTGTCAGATCCTTATAATCTGGACATTATCCAGATACATTGAATGTGGACATATTTCCAAATTCATTGTATTTGGTAAATTTTCTAAATTCGATTAACTTAGATATATTTCCAAATTCATCAAATTTGGTTACCAGAAAAATAACCTAACAAGTTCGCTTATTGTGTGACCCTATATGTTCATTTAACACTGGCAGTGTGCCCAAATCATATTTAAATGGCGCACAAGTTATAAGTAGTTTCCAGCAAAACATTATAACTATCCAAGTTAAATGAAGATTGGTGATCTCTTTGAACCAAACCATAATTTTATATTTAGTCCTTTTGTCACACGATATCCAGATTAAGTATAAGGCACGGAGCATGTCATCCTTATTAAGCTTAATCAATTATTTCTTGGTTTTATAGTAGACTATTCAAACAAATGATATCAATATCTTAGATTGATATATTTGAGCACGGCCATGCATTTTAACAGTCTAACTTATCAAGGGGCCCATGGATATCTCTCCCATAATTAAAAGGGACAAATTCCTTCACTATCAATCATATTCCTCTCCTCGATTTATTCTACATCCAACAGTAGTCTAATTTATTATCTGGTTAAAGATAACTTTAGACAACGTCAAAATATAGAACTTATCAAGTAGGAAACCATGATGAATTTAGGTCAAAGGACTTTTAATATTATTATGGCTAGAAAATACTTACGACATGTTCCATGAAGTACTCTCACAGTGGGTCATGTCCAATACAATGTTTTCTAATATTTATTTATGTTTTGACTCGATATCAGAAATATCCATGACCAGTAAAACATAGCCATCTAGTCACAAACATAACAATTTTAATTTATTATTGTTCCAATAATAATAATTGATCAGGGACAGTTTTAGAATAGTCATTGTATTTATTGTTTGGTTTTACTATCAAGTCACGTACTTGATGACCACAAAACAAAATGTACTACTCATGGAAAGGAAAACCTCATATTATTATATAAAACATAACGACAATAGTATAAGTACAAATTGACTCTAGGGCGTATCCCTAACATATTCACCAAAGGTGACATAATCTCTAACATGCTTGATCATTCATGCTACTCACGACATGAAGGCATGCCACAAACCCTAAAAAAAAAATGCCATACATTCAACCAAGGCAAATCATCTCATGCATCAATCCCATCTCCATTATAAAAACACATTCATTCTCATGCTTCAATCCCAACTCCATCACAAAACATGTAACACCCCGCTACCTAGGCCCGCCAGGGCCGGGGATGTCGCCCCGTCCAAAGGATAAGGGGTCTTTATACTAGGTCACACAATTAAAATAGAGAAATGAAAATAATAATTTAACTTAAAATTTATTACAACCTAAGAATAAATCCACGAATAAAACCATGAATTCCCAAAAGAAAACAAAATCCATAAATAAAATCATCCACTCTCAACTCCCCAAAGCAATACATAAAAATAAAAGACAACATTCTCTTCCAAGACAGATAACACTAGCTACTCATCCCCACAGCAGGATCGCCCTGAAATCATGGTAAAAAGGTGATGAGACAGAAATCTCAGTAAGTCCATGTGTGCTTTGGGTGTTCAGTGGAAATAGTTCGTGGATGCAGAGTATAAAAACTTTATAAGAGAAATATTGGCAAGCAATAAACATTAGTCAAAAGCAAGAGTGGCGTTTTGGCTTTTCCAGCCATACATAATTTATAAGATCAACCACTCGAAAGAAAGGATTATGGGTTACCACACGTTGGGCCCTATAACCGAATGGTCAGTATGTCGACACTTTGTGCATACTGCCGGTCAGAATGCCGACACTTTGTGCAGACTGACTAAAGGTAGGTAATCGGCCTATCGGGCATGATACTCCTCATTCTCTATACCCAAACAACAACCGGGTGTCCATTCCAGCAAAACATAGTCACTTGAATGAAATAAAAACTGCTAGCTCGGACCGGCATGACTAAGTAGTACTGATGTTTCTCTAAGTTGAGTTCATCTTCTGGAGGAGGCCTCCTGTCAAAAGACTCACTCTTGCTCTTCAAAACTAGTACTACCAGTCTACCCCCATTGAGTACTCAACGTAACATATCCCACTTGGGAAGAAAATGAACAAAACACAGTTCCACTTGAAAATGGTAATTAAGGATTTCCAAAGTCTTTGTCAAAATCAGTTTTAGAAAGAGTTTTGAGTTTTGAGTTTTGAGTAAAGCTACTTATTGATTTGCAAATAATTTGTTTGTCTGAAATGAGAACGAAAATAATCCTCAATTGCCTTTACAAAAATGAGTGACCATGCACTCTACATTTGGCTTGCCATAAAGATCATTTATTCATCAAATAGGTTTTATGCAGGAGCTTACCTGATCCTTGCCCACAACAAAGGTCTCCAATAGCTGACCTAACCCCGCATAGGGTAAACACAAACCAGAATCAAATTCAAGCCAAAGACTCACTTTCTCAAATAAAACTAACTCAACTTACTACAATCATATCCCTAGTGTCCTAAGCTTTAAGGCTCAATAATAAATAAAAAGGGTTTATAAAATAAATCTAGTTTGATATTAAAATAACTAGAGTTTGGGAAATAGGTACAAAAAGTCGAAGGTTTAAATCTTGCTAAAAATAAATTATGGTTTATTTGAAAAAGGGTCCAAGGTGGTATTAGGTAAAATAATGATTTATTAATAATTTAGTTGTTAGAAAATAATTGATAGCTAAAATTTGTTGAAAATAAATTTAATGAGTCTTGCTTGAAAAATAATAAGCAAATTCTTATTGGGTTTTGATTAAAAGATAATAATTAAATTTTTAGTAATAAATTTTTTATTAATTATAATTATTTCCATAAAAGGCTTTAATTGATTTTATTATTTTAAATAATATATATATATATATATATATATTTTCTAGCAAAAACTATTATTTATTTGACTAAAATATCACTATTTTATATAAAAGACCAAATCCACATTTTCCCATGGTTTTCAAAATTTTACTAGAAAAATCATATTATTAAATATTTTATTAATGACATAAAATTTAGCTTAAGGACAACTAGATCATGATCATATTCCTATAGCTAACCGCAATCATGAACATATACAACCATTCAATTCATCAAATCATCCAAATCATGCATACAAGTATAGATCTCAATTTATCAAAACACGATCTAACCCCTACTAGCATAAATATGATCATGGCTTCAATAATCCAACATGAATATAAATCCCATTCACCAAAGGTGACATAATCTCTAGCATACTTCATCACAAATACTACCTATGACATGCATCAAACCTCAAATCAACATGCAATCAACCAAGATAATCCTTCCATACATAAGTCTCATCTCCAATGATGGAATTTGAACTCAAGGCCTCAAGAATTTATTCCAAAGCTCTAACCACTAAACCACTACAACTCTTGTTCTTATTTTCTCTCCCAAATATTTTTCCTATTTAATCCTCAAGGTATCTCCCTATTTCTACCTTAAGCAAAATTACCATTTTGCCCTTCTTACTCAATAAACACAAATAAGCCATCTAGACTACAAATCACATATCCAAAGCACCTAATATCATACAAAAATATATTTATGCATGTAACAAAATATGATATGCATCCCGACCCCCTTACTCTAAGGTTGGTTTTAGTTGGGGTTTCACAACGTGGGTGATGAGCACACTAGGAAGAATACTCCTTCATCTTCCACCATAAACTTACAGATTGTCTAGCTCCAGTCAACAATCCCATCCGAACCTTATTGCTAGCACGGACTGGCCTAACTTACTAGAACTGGCGTCTCATCTTGAAAGAATTCATCTCCCAAAGTTGGCCGCCTACCCGGAGACTGGCCCTAACTCTCAGAGACTAATACTAGAAGCCAACCCTAATTGAGTATTCAAAGAATCATATTCGATTTAGGATATGCTCAATAGAATACACAACTATTAATCAATCAAATATGGAAATGTGATGATTTTCAAAAGATATCCAAAATGCTTGTCTTACGTTTGAACAAATAATATTTTGACCTAAATATCGTGTAGTGAACAATATGTGATTTTTCCATATTTGATCATCAAGATAGTAAATAAATATTTGATCATAATGACTTGCAGTTCTGTGAATTATTTTGTCAAAAAATTATGCAAGGACTTATTGAATTTGAGTCTTCTAATAAGCCTAGCTCAAAGCAAAGCTAAATCTAGATCCTGTCTCTGTCTCTAATAAAATAATAATATATAATTAAAGCTACATCAAGTAACTTCTATTCCTGCTCCCAAACGGGGCACCTCAATGTACAACTCCAACATTTGATATAAGATTATTTGCAGAGATATATAATGTAGGTACAATAAGTCAAATAAGCATGTAATCAATAACTAAAGAATCAAGAAGGTATTTATAAATACTAATTGGTAGAGAAATATAAGTTCATAAATAAATATTAATTATCAACCAAAAACATTAATTATTTGAACTAGACTAAATTTACTTAATCAAGACTTCTATTAAAATAAAGGATATAATTTAATATGAATTAATTAATAATTAAATAAGTGCTTAATCGCATAGCAAATGTAAAAGGTAAGAGTTTTAATAAAAATCCAAATTAATCTAATATTTTACTTTGAAAACCAACATAGAAGAGTTTAATTAAAATAGGTAATAATTGAATATTTGTAAATCAGTATTTGGAAATTAATCTCATTCTAAATTATTCATTGATAATATATATATGTGTGTGTGTGTGTGTGTGTGTGTGTGTGTGTGTGTGTGTACACATGTATGTGTGTGTGTAAAATTAGGTAGTACAAAACGTGTAGTACACCTCCGTCCTGGTCTATTACCTTTAGATGCTGGTGTGTAGCCCTCCAACAAAAAGTCAGTATTACGCCATAAATTTTCATTGTTGATTGGATAGAAGTCATTGTTGTAAGCCACAATATATTTTTCCAAGGAGTAAATAGGTAGTACAAAATTAGAAGGTTGCCAGTTACGGTGTCGACAGACAGTGAATACATGCATGCACGGCAAGCAAAAAATATTCCATTTCGTGCAGTTGCAGTCCTGTGAAGACATTTTTACTGTATAAACATTGTTTCCTTTCCCTCCAACTTTTGCGGGTGTCCTAACACTAAATATTCCAACTCGTTCATTATATTGCACAACCTTATAACTTCTTGCCTTATGCGAAGCTACTTGGAATGTGTTCCATATCAATGGAGGAAATGGTTTGTTACAGTATGTGGCCTCGGATCGATGCAGATTAAAATATTCGACAATCTTCGTGAATGTTGTATCAACGAGGACTGTGATTAGTAATGCTCTTGTTTTTTTTATAACACTATTTAATGATTCGGATAAAATTGTCATCATGCATCCGTGTCGATTTCCACTATCATGTGAAAGTGACCACTTTTTTGGGCTAATACGCATCAACCAGTTGTACACCTCCTGATTGTATCCTCTTATTTCGTTCATTACAGATTTAAACTTAGATTTCTTTCTCTCTATTTCGGCTTTGTACATGAGTTGCTTCAACTCGGTGTTCTTGAATTGTTTGTTGAAATTGGCACGAATATAGCATAGACCATACCTGTGAACTCCCATTGGCTCCACCCACTCAACCTGTGTCCTTATAGCTGATAAGATTCCAGCGTGCCTGTCGGACACAATACAAACATATCTTTTGCGCACCACTTGTCTCTGGAATAGTCTAAGAAACCATCCCCAACTCTTATTTGATTCAGCATCGACAATAGCAAAAGCAAGGGGGAAAACGTGATTATTAGTATCCCAAGTGCTTGCAATCAACATGACACACTTATATGCCCTTCTTAAATGGGTTCCGTCGATTGAAATCACAGGATGACAATACCTAAATCCGTCGATCGATGGTTTGAAAGCTCAAAATACGAACTTGAAAATCTTTGTATCTTCGACATTGATGCTGTGGTGTTTCTAGTGTACTATTATACCGGGATTTGAATCTTGTAACGCCAACATATACGCTGGTAGTACTCTGAAAGTAAAGGACAATGTGCCATATAGAAACTCAACAGTAGCCTTCCTAGAATACCATCCTTTTCTATATGAACATTCAAATTGGAATTTGTCATGTACAACTCTTAATAAGGCACTGACATTTACCTCGGATCATATTTGATAAGGTTTATGGGATAAATTTCGATTATTGTTGTTTATGACCCTTTGGAGATATGTGTGTTTACCATTTCAAACCAAAATTTTCTCTTAATGATTCGAACGTACCAAGCACATGGATTCTATTCAGTGTTATTCCTGCAAGTGGCTGTTCAAATCGTACTCTTACTTTTAATAACAGTGAACTCGCATTACGTGCCATAATCTCACAGCATGTACTGTTTCTGACTTATCCCAGAATCGCATTTTATGCCTTAACTCCCAATTTTTTGTTGTCCATTCATCAACACGTAAGTTATCAACGGCCTAGAAAAAGTCACCTTAAGGTGCCCCTGAGCCTATATCCTGGAAACTACTGTATGTATGCATATTTCTTACCTGGACTGGTATCTGATGCACTAGTTCTGGTGGAGCATGCATTGATGTGTGTTGAGGTAGTACATCATCCTGGTCATTGTGGCTACTGCTGTCGGTGTCACTATGGCCCACGTCATCGGTGTTGATTCCATATTCTCCGTCTGAGGCTGGTGGTCCGTCGACGTCGGATGTTGGTCCTAGTGAGTCCATAACTGTAGCCCCATTAATTATTGGTTGCTCATCAGCTTGTATTATTTCTGGCTCATTTAGAGGATTAGTATTTGGGTAGCTCTGTAGTTGTGGCAACTGATTCTGAACGGTTGTTATTTCCAACCCTTCTTGTTGGAGTAGCAAATCTGTGTAGGAAATGGTATGAGGCAGTTGTTGGGCGGGAAATGATGTTGACGGTATGGAAATGCCAGTATCAACTTCAGGAACTGTTTGCACATTGTGTGATGCATCTAAAATGGGCTCTGTCTTTACATAAATATGTACTCCACCCTCCTTGAAAATGGAATGCAAAGTGCAAATGTTATCCATATCGCTATCATTCTGTAATGTAAGCAACCCCCATTGAACACGGTCTCCATATACCCAAGGATATCTCATGGATATATCCAATGTAAATAACGTCCTATCAATCCGCATGTTTGCATAGATTTTATCGACAACTATGCGGAATAATATTTTACGCTGTAAGACCAGCCTCTTTCTACACGGGCTGGCAAAGATAACTGAACTTCCTGCTTCATATGAGAACGTGCAATCCCAGAAGAAGCCAAGATATGGTGGTGTTTTAAGTGACATAATTGTTGTACTTGGAAAAAAAAAACTTCGTATGAGAGCATGAAGTAGTTTGGCACCGAGTTTGGTATTTTTTTTTTTGCATGCATTGAATGAAGTAGTTGCGAGATTGCATGGAACTATATAGGCATATTAGAATGCTATTGCTTGTTGCGTCCTTCTTAAGGATGCTATTATCAATAGCGTCCTCTGTTGCATGTCAACTCTGAAGTACGCTCAAATCCCAAGTATCTTGTTCCAAAGCAAGAATGTTTTGTCGGATGCAAATAGGACGCTATTTGTAATAGCGTCCTACTATTGGTACTTCCAAAAAAAAAAAAAAAGGAGAATCTTTGCAAAAGCAAATGTGTTTAAAAAACTTTCAGAAAGGCTGTAATAGGACGCATATGATGGTAGCATTCAATGTCACTCCTGGGATCCAACTGAAGATACATCTGACACAATGGCCGACCGTGTGACGTTTAGGATGCTACTATTAAAAGCGTCCTCAAGAAGGACGCTATTAGTAGTAGCGTCCTTAGTAGTGTCCTATAATTTCATGAATCTTTGTAAAATAGGAAAAAATGTTTAGGACATCGTCCTATTGTGCTTATAAAATCCCATACTTATACATTTTAATGTTCCAGCATTCTAATGTTTCATCCTTCTAAACTCTTGACAATTTATCTTTGATGCACGCGTTCGACGTCTCTCTTTTATTTTCTTAAAACCACATGAGAGGTGCAAACGTCTGCGTCAAAGGTAGATTATCAGGACATGCTTACAGTATTACTCCGCTGATGATTGTTTGGTGTCCAGGGTGCTAGAAAATGGTAAGTATACTTATGTCCATTTGCATCCAGCATTTTTGCTCTTTTCTTTTCATCTTTTGCTTGCTTCCCTCAAATCCTGATGCTTATTGTCAGCCAAGATTTACTGGAAAAAGCAGTATGCTAGTAGGATTTACTTCATTGTCATTCTCTTGCTTAGGGGTGTACTATTTATTTACACCCCTTATCTTTCAGATAATTAAATCCTATAGCTTCATATTTTGTCAGGTAGTTTAGATCTCCAAGTTTTCAACTCATCAATATGCGTGTGCAATATAGCAATCCATGCATAACAAAGCTTATGGTAATAATAGCAAAACAAACATATAGATATAAGCAGTGAAAATCTATGACAATTAGTCCTCAAAACATAAACATTGTAACAAATTAAAAATTTAGAGAGGGAAAAAAATTTACAGCGTTGCTGGGGTAAACATTCGAGAGCAGAACATCACTTTTTAGCAATCAAAACATCACTTTATACAATAAGAGATAGGACGCTACCGACGTAAGTGTCCTACATAAAAGGACGCTATTCTCGATAGCGTCCTATGCACGATTATTTGAAAAAAGAAAAATAAAGATATTATTGTTTTAACTAAATAAAACTGTGCATAGCAAATGATACCGGGCATAAGACGCCAGTAAAGCTAGCGTCCTTCTTATCAGGACGCTATAATCGATAGCGTCCTATAGCTTCAAATCCACTGCCTCAGTTGTCCCCATAATGATTGTTTAAAAATAGAAAAAAAATAGTAATTAAAAAGCCCATAACAATCGTTTGGAAAAAAAATATAATGATATTATGCTAAAAATAAATACAACAGTGCAAGAATTTTAAGTCAAAGTACATAATGATAGGTAAGTGATAGTAACTGTACATAGAATAAATGATATACAGAATAATAAAAATGTCCGAGGACTGAGTCTATATGTCGCATGGTTGGGGTCAGACAACGCGTCCGGGTCTCGTATATATGTCTGCTGCAGCATGTGCCTCATCGGCGGGTACAATGGGATCTTCCTGCTCTGGTACTGCCGGAAGATAATAATGTGGTCATCGCCACTGCCATTGAACTCTAAGTCCTGGCCTGTCCTGGTCATCGACCACTGCGCTCGGTGGTATGGACTCCGTAGGTGGAACATGCACAGATGCCTGCGTGACTTGCCCCAGTCCCATATCAGATGCCTGCGTCGCTGTGTCAGGCCCCTACTCTATAATACCATCCACCTCGTCCTCTATCGATGGTGAAAGGTAAGTAGTGCTAAAGATCAAGGCATCTGGAGTCTGTGCGGCTGGCTCCCTAGATAGTCCCGCCTCAAACTCTCCAGTCGGACTAGCTAGCAGTAGTATGGGATTTGGTGCAACCTCGGGTGCAACTGGTGTTGCTGGGGCTGCATGGGCTTGCCTACCACCTTAGCGCTGACCCAAAATGGCCCAATCCTCAACCCAGGTCCGAGGCCCTCTAGTGGCTACCTGCTCCGGAACCGCGGGTACACCCACTTCTGGAACAGGAGATGTGCCATAACTAGTAGGATCAAATCCGATCGCGATAAGAGAAAGAGTGCACGTGTCCTTGATACGCTCAAAAGTTGCCATCGAATATGAGTCAGTTATAGCTAAAGCCTCCGTGGCAATGGATATAGCTCTATAAAGCCCATCTGACTGTAACAACCATAAAAAAAAACACCTATGTCATCATGAATCGAGTAAGAATAATAATACATTATCGAGAAAAAAACACAGAATACTAAATAATATACTTACCATGACTGTGTGTCTCGAATCAGTCCCTTGGTAGCAGACGACCTCACCCCTTGGTGGCGATGGATTACCAATCCGCTACCTAGTCCTCAGTCAGTACCAAGATGGATAGTCCAGCTCCATCCCCAATCTCGAGAGTGCCATGCACGACTATCTGATGTCACGAACCCGACAGTGCTATGAACGTTGAATGGTGATGAGACTAGTTGGTCGTGTGATTCCCCTAAGTACCAATTGTGTGCAACTCAGCACCATACTCACAGTTCTATGGAATGAGCTGTAACATACCAAACTGTCAAAGCATACGGTCAGGGTAGTGGAACTCTACGACGTCCCAACAAATGAGTGGAGTCCGTGACCGCCAGATGTCTGAACCCTCCATGTATCTAGTTGGCATGAACTTTAGGTCTATGGCATCGTACGGGTACCAAATAAACTAACACAATTTGAAAACGTTTAATTGAAACACTAAAACGACAATAAAGTAACAAAAAAATTTCTTTCAGAAAAGTTCAAATACTTACGTGATGATCTTGCAGCGAGTCTAGCTGATCTCTGTATGTAACTAGAACGTGCGTCGGCGTCCGATGTAGCCGTAGCCGCACGTTCCACCTCGCACCATATGGTGCAAGTGGAAGTCTATGGCCTGGCTCAACCCTGTTAGGGCATAGGACATGGATGTGCTCCCAAACTTATAACTACACAATAAAATAATACAGGTTCGTCAAAATTTATTACTATTTTGCTATACTCTAAAACATCTAAAGTAATTGGAACAGAAAAAATAAAAAGAAAAATTTAACCTGAAGCAGAAATATAGGACCACAAATCTCTCTCGCGGCAGGGTCAGTTGACTCGCAGAGGCATCTGTACATCCACACTAAAGCCATACTACCCCAGCTAAGCTGACCACAATAATGTAAGTCCGCAAGGAAGGGTAGAAAATGAAGAGGCAATAGATGACCTGATTTGTTAGATAGAATCATACTACCAATAAGAAGAAAAATGAATCCTCGTGCCCTCTGCTGCACCACTGCATCGGAAGCATCATCCGGAAGAGGGAGTGACAGGTGCGCCTCAAGGGCCGATTCTCTAACCTGTTACCCCTGAACTGGGTAGTCAGAGGTTGAAGGCTAAGAAGCTATGTATCAAATCCATCCATGCTGTCCGATGGCGCTCGTAAACCTCTCCAATGATCGAGTCACCGTCAACTCTAAGTCCCCACAAAATCGCATCATCCCCTAGTGTGACGGTGGCCTTTCCTACCTGTAGATGGAAGGTATGTATCTTGGGACGCCACCTCTCAACTAATGCAGTCACAAGGGCATGATCTACATGAAGATACCCAACTCTATAGACTCCCCCGAAACCAGCTAGATCGATATAATCCATTACCCGAGGAGGGAATGGAAATAGCTCCCAAAAACGAGAATTGCAACGTCTAAAGGCTAATGGTATCTCACAACTCTCAGATTGCCGTGACCAAATCAATGAAGGTCGATGCCTATCCTGCCTAAATATCAAACCCTCGTAAATATGTTTGAGGGCAGTATTGCCACGTACTCGATCCATCCTAAAGGAGATTGTGAGATGTCAATTTCTTTTAATGAATATAAGTATTAGTACGAAGTTCTACATCCAATCACTAATTGTTTTAATTAAATAGCGTAAGATAATAATTTAATAATACAAGTATTCCTATCTAGTTTTAATAATAATAATAATAATAATAATAATAATAATAATAATAAAAATAAAAATAACAATCGTATATTAAAAAGTTAAAATAATAATAATAGTATATTAAAAGTAATAATAATAGTATATTAAAAATAATAATAGTAATAGTATATTAATAATAATAGTATATTAAAAAAATAATAGTATATTAAAAATTTAAAAAATAATAGTATATTAAAAAATAAAAAATAATAGTATAATAATAATAGTATATTAAAAAAAATAATAATAAAAAGTAGTAGTAGTAGTAGTATATTAACTATTCTACCTCCTTTGCCAACTCTTTTAACTTATTAATTACATTAGCCCATAAAAATATTTGAGAAGAAAAAATAAATACTATAAAAATAAAAAACACAAGTTTCAAAACAAATGACATAGGAACTGAATACATATGTTTCCTCCATTCTTTACTGTTAGGATAAAGACAAAATGAAAAGATTCCAAACTTTGCAAATATAAATTGACATTATTCCAATAAAACAAGTCATAATACACATTACTAAAGTAATCTAATCATCATTATCACAAATACATATCATACAAGCAAATGCACCATAAGATAAGATTATCCATAATTCTCATACTGTATTTTTCTTTTACTTCCTATGTTCCAAATCCTTCCACTAGAATAGAAAACTATAAACATATTTGCAGAATTAGAGTACTATATAAAAAGGTAGCATAAACCGCTAATTGACAAAAAAACAAATATCATGATGTAAAGACCTATTCCTAAATCCTAAGTGGTGATTTATGGCATAAAAAAATTGAAGACCAGTGCAACAAAACAAATACATTATATTCAGAAACCATATCAACTAATCAAAAAATAAAGACCAAGAAGCATGACATACCTCGCTGCCCGTAAAATGTCGTGCACAAGACTACCGCCGAAGCAACTTGTTGGACTGAAATGGAGGAGACTGTTCACCGCCTTCTGATTGCCGCGAAGAAGACTGTTCACTGCCTTCTGATCGCTGAATGAGAAGCGCAGTCACCGAAGCAGAAGGGCCACCGGATGTTCATCGATAGAGGTCTGATGTCACCAGAGCTGAGGGAATCGCTCGACAGTCGCTCGGAAATGGAAGAAGAAAATGCAGCGAAAATGAAAAGTTGCAGAGGCTGAGTGAAGACGATGAATGGGTAGGACGCATACACGGATAGCGTTTTAACTTAATAAGGACACAATGACAAATAGCATCCTAAGGAAATAAGGACGCATTTGTTGATAGTGTCCTCATTTCATTAGGACACTATCAACAAATGCGTTGAGGCCATTTTAGGCCAAGAATTCGCGGAGGGGCCATGTGAGGACGAATGGCCCCAAATGGGGCCATTATGATCAATAACCCCCCCCCCCCCAAGACCTCCCAGTACCCTCCATGCCGACACCCCTAAAACCAACCTCCTATATAGGACCAAGACATAGAAACCTTACCCAGAACAGGACATAAATTAGTAATGAATGGGAATTGAGGTTTACTTGGAGTTGCAGTCAGACTTGGAGCTTCGGCTGTGCGGCTGCTTCTTGTGAATGAAAGACGATGAAGTCTCCTGCTTTGGTCGATGTGAGTAAGTTTGGAAGAGGTGGTTGTGCCTTCTGGATTTTAGCAGAGAGCAATGCGAAGAGAGGGAGCAGAGAGGCCGAAAGAAATTTTGTGAGTGTGTGGGAGAGTTGATTCGGTTGGGGAAAAGATAAGGGAAAATCTCGAAAATTCCATTAAATGGGGTCGTTTTGGGAGGAATTTACGACAGTGGGGTGGCTGAATGGGGAATTCTGGATGTAGTGAGGTCGCATTTCCATAATGCGACTTTATTAAATAAGGTCGCATTTCCACTTTATTAAATAAGGCCGCATTATGGAAATACGACCATATTCGCCCTTGCTTCCAAACACTTGAGCAATGACGGAGCGCTTGAAGACTTGTGGTCGCATTACAATAATGTGACCTTTTGGTCGCATTATTGTAATGCGACCTAGTGCCCCTGTTTATCTAATATAACATTGTTATCATCTTACTTAAAAACTTCCGCAACCAAAACCTCTATTGACTGAACATATTCGATTCCCATATAAAAAAAATATAAGTAAAGTGCGGAAACATTTCAAAATATAAATTACAACATTACAAGTATTATTTAAAAATGATTCTTAAAATACATTACAAATAAAACAGTTCGATATAATATATTACAAAGGAACATTTGAAGAAGTGGCCTAATCTCTCGAAACAGTAAAAGTATTATTATTACAATTTCTCATAGTATGTCCACTCCTATGACAGTTGCTACATCTTGGAGGAGAGTTGGGCATTCGATAATCCATATTAGAAGGTATCCTTGATGTTCGTGGACGGCCAGGAACTTCATTCCTCATCATTTCATCCACAGGTGCAAGCGTAAAAGTAGAAGGCCTCCAATATTGTTCATCTGCCACAGGGAAAAACTGACCCTCATATGTCAACTCGTAATTCCGGCTGGTATAGAACTCCAAAACAAATTCAATAGGGTTCCAACTTCTGTGACGACATGCTGCAAACCCATGCGAACAAGGTATACCATATATGCTCCACTTTTGGCAGCTGCATGATCTCTCCATCAAATTGACACTGTAAACATTTAGACTTCTACCCCCTTATTGGACAGACGATTTGATCCCATATATGCCGGCATGTGCATTAAATTCAGTCACAACATGACCTCTAGATTTGTCCTCAAAATAAGAATACAACTTCCACATTTCAGATGGCAATGGGTGTCTCAAATTAGATGCATCATCTCTGTGTTCACTGAAATACTTAACTAACTTATGAAAAGTTGTTTCGACCAAAACTTTCAGCGGGAGAGATCTCGCTCTCTTCAGCACACTGTTCATGCATTCAGATAAACTAGTAGTCATTGAACCATATCTATGCCCTTCATCATACGACAAAGTCCATTTCTCTAAACCTATGTCCATCAAATATTTAAATGCATCTTCTTTTCGATTCCTAATTTCATCCAAGTATGCTTGACATTTTGTCCTTTTACGCTCCAAACCCGCAGCGTACATCAAATTTGTCAAATTTGTGTCCTTAAATTTAGCATGAAAATTTCCCTTAATGTGCCCGAGGCAATATCGATGGACAGCTAAAGGTTCTTGCCATTCAGTCATATGTCGTACAGCATTAATTATACCTTTATGTCTATCTGAAATCAGACATATATGTCTTTCCATAATGACATGTTGACGTAGTAGCTTTAAGAACCAGCTCCAACTCTCCAATGACTCGTCATCCACGATGGCAAATGCAAGAGGGAAGAGGTGACTGTTTGCATCCTAAGTTGACGCAACCAACAATTTGCCTTGATAAAGTCCCCTTAAATGAGTTCCATCAATAGATACCACTGGTCGACAATATTTGAAGCCAACAATTGAAGGTTTGAAAGCCCAGAAAAGGAAACCAAAAGCTTTCAAATCACCTACACTAGTCCAATGATGTCTCCATTTCACAATGGTCCCAGGATTAGAATCCTGCAAGGCAAGCATGTATTTTGGTAGTGCAATCCGAGTGGAGGGCCAATCACCGTATACAAGTTCCATAGCTACTTTCCGAGCTTCCCATGCTTTCTTATAAGAACAACCCGTCCTCCATAGTTTCTGAACTTCAGCAATAACATCGCTCACATGGCATTCAGGTTCATTTAAAACCAAATGTGTCACATTACGTGCTATAAACCGATGATTCATGTTTCTATGCACATTATTCACAACTGTAATGACACATGTGTGTTCTTTGTTCAAAACTGTTATCTGCCATTGTCCATGGGTCTTTTTATGTATAATACGAATATGCCAAGAGCAAAGATTGCCAGCACTCGCATGCTTACACTTAGCATACCAACAGTCATTCTTACTCTCGAAGACCCTGAATTCCCGTCCCGCTTGAATAGACCACTTCCTCACTGCATATATAGCCTCTTTCTTGTTCTGAAACCTCATGTTTAGTTGCAAATCGATATCAATGTCGGACCAACTTCTCGTGATATCAATAAAATGTCTCCAAAGCGATTCATTAGCACATGCACCGGACCCTGTGTCCTCAAATATTGGAAATCTTGTATGTTCCCATGTGGTGTTGGAAGGTCCCGCCACGTCACCCCCATCATTTTCGAAGGGAATGCTTGGATTGTTGGCCGGAATGTCATCTTCTTCGCTATCATATCTATCACTCCAATTCATTGGCCCCTCGGAGCCTGTGAAACCCTTACCATCAGATGTATGCACCGTTAAATCAACATTCGCTGCAGTAGTGACCATTTGTGGGCGAGACACTCAACCATGTGATGGAGTGGTGGTGTTACGATGTACCCGTTCCTCCTGATATGTAGTAGGATCTGGAGGGCATGCCGAACCCGAAAGATATTCTTGGTTGACCAGGTTGCATGCATCGACTCCAGTTGTGGTCCCAACATTAACTGTCCCAGTATTACTACCAGTTGAACTAATGTGTTCAGTTCCAAACGTGTTTACGGCAGCTCTTGTATCTCCCATTTGTTGGTAAAATGCTTGGGGTTGCATGTAGTTAAAGGTGTCACCTCCAATGCCAATCGGGAGTTGAGAAAATGAATGGTGTTGCCCTTGAATCGAAGTACCTAACCCCGTCACTTGATTCAACATTGCCATGAATGAACCTGTTGCTGGGGATACATCACATAAATGACTCGGGCGTTGGGAAGTCACCTCGGAATAGCTCACATGCAGTTGGATACTTTGGGACTTAAATTCATGCGGAAGCATCCACAAAACCTCCATATCATCGTCATCGCTTAACTCATTTTCAGCATACTGTTGATCAGATCCATAAAGAAATGGATGTCTCAGCGTAATCTTGATCGTCACATTTCGCCCTCCCAATCCGAGATATGTATGAACCTTATCTACTAGTTCCGAGTACGATATCCGATGTCAGAGAATGCAAGTTTTTTAATTGCTCAATCGAACCATATTGACCCTCGGTAATCGCACTGTATTTGACAATCCCAAAAAAAACATAGCACAATAGGTGGTTCCAAAACATTCATGATTACCAAATCCGCACGATCTGAAATTACAAGATACATGACAGTGTAAGTGCAAGCAATATGATGTGGAGGGATGAAGTTTCACAGTAATTTAAAAACAAAAAATAATGATGAAGCACATTGGAGGAAAAATGCAAAGAAAATAAGTTTATATGGATGGATGAAGTTACCTTTTTACTCAAATTAGTAAAATGGTAGCAACTCTTTCAACGTTCGCGCAGAATGCCCACTGAGAAATTGAAGGCGCTGGCAATGGAGACACAAGCTTTCTGTGAAATGGCCGCAAATTTGGGAAGATATAGCGACAAGATCGCATTTCGCATTTCCAAAATGCGACCTTAGTGGATGACTTTTTTTTTTTTTTATAAGTTCACCTAAACCAACAACCAAACTCCCTGTACAACGTAAACAAATTTCCTAACTCCAAATCAAAATCCAACAACCAAACTCCCAATCAAAACCAACAACCAAACTCCAAATCAAAATCCAAAATCCAAAACCATCCAATCAAAATCCAAACGCCAAATCAAAAACCAAAATCCAAAACCATCCAATCAAAATTCAAACGTCTAAACACCAAAAACAGTTCCAAACACATATATTTCCAAAACACATAGTACACAGACACACAGTACAAACACTAAACTGTCCAAATACACAGAATACAAACATCACAAAACACTCTACACTATAATGATAGAAGTGAAGAACCACTAATGAGGAGATAGTACACATGGCCTCCGAGGCCTAATCTTTCTTCTGGGTCTCTGGGCAGGGCCTGGATCATCATGCTGGGGGGGTCTGGATCCGGCTGGGGAGAATGAGCGGGCTGCGGATCCGGCTGGGGAGAATGAGCAGGCTGCGGATCATCCTGCTGGGGAGGTTTGGAATCCGTCGTCCGCGCCTAGCACAGACAATCCCGCTGAATGGCCGAACGGGCAGGTCATCAATGCATCTGACAGGCTCCTCTTGCCCACCAGTAGGCCATGAATCTGTGCGTACACGATCATGATCGTCAGCAGCGGCACCCTGGTCATCCGGAACCGGAATCACCATGGAATCATCCCCTACCAGCTCATCCGCACCAAACTCGGGGGGTAAACCATCCCCGGCATCCTGGTCAAAATGGTCAGCACCGGCATCCTGGTGTTGATGGTCATGTGGAGGATGTGGTCGCGCTCGGGGCCTCTTGCCTCCTCGCCTCACCCTGGCATGTGCCCGGCCGTCAATAGGCTCTCGGGGCCTCGCAGTCGGCTGACTCACTGCAATAGTCGGCTCCTCCGACTCGATTGGGCCAGGGTATCTATCGTGTGGCTGATGAGTCGCTGTCAATCCCCGAGCACACATATCCCGTATCTCTATAAACCCCCTCCGGGAAACCGCATCGGCATCATGAATATGCCGCTCTGCCACAACCATAGCACGTCGCACGATATCGGCCTGCAAAAAAACATTCAACATTTTGTTACATATTTCAACATGTTATAACTTATTAAATTATAAGAACTTACCAATACAACTGTACTAGATCCGGTAGGCTGATATCCCGATTGCGATGCATCACGAGAAACAGGGTTCCCGACCCTAAGACGAGTGTGATCCCTATACCATTGCATGTACGCTCCATCAACCGAGATACCTAATTCAGTGGTCTGTATATACTCCAGTCGATGCGCCCACATCTGCATTTGAGATTATTGAGAATCTCGGTGGACATTTCTCGAAAAATACCTGGATTTCAGATGAAGGTTTTGACTAGAGTAAAGATCAAAGTAGATACTACATCTGGGATGGGTTCCCCATTTTGAAGGATTGCTCCGCATAATCTCATAGATCGCATAATCCATGGTAGATCGCATAATCTCGTGTAGGATTGCTCCGCCTATCAATATCATGGAGGTCAATCCGTGTATCAAAGTCTACCAGTATAGGCTGCAGCATCCCAAACTGACGCATGACTTGGTCCGGAAAGTATAGCTCGACGACCTCCCAACTAATAAGCGTTGTGCGGACCTCCAATTATGGGCTCCGTCCAAATAGGGGGGGGGGGGGAGGACGCTCACCAAGTCCGGCTGATATGGCTGCCAAATAAACTACAACACACACAATAGATATAAGGTTTGCGTACATATACATGGAGTTACAAATAAAGTATGCATATATAAAAGTTGTATTCTCACATCATCGTCAGATAGGGCATCAAGTTGGGAACGATATGACACCAAAACATGCATGGACGTGCGATAGAGGTGTAGACCTACGTCCCACCGAGCTCCGTATGGTGCAAGCAGTGGTAGCTCGTTGCGGGGTCTACCCCGCTCTGGTCACACAACGCGAATACGTTCCCAGGCCCATAGCTACATCGCATTTACAAAAACGTATTAGAAATATTACATATATTATCAAGGATATTTAAAATAAAAAATGGACCAAATTCAAACTTACCTGAAGTAAGACCATTGGGCCACAAATTTCCTGGGCGGACCCAATAGCAGCCTGGCACAAACATCTGTAAAGGTATGCTAAGACTGCACTACCCCAACTCAAGGTGCCATAGGCATCCAAATCCTCTATAATAAGCAGATATCTCAAGTGCAATAAATTCCCAGACTTATCAGAAAATAATAACCCCCCGATCAACAAAAATATAAGACAACGAGCACGCTACTGTATGACGTCATTAGTAGCGTCATCTGCCAGGGGAATCTGCAAGTGCTCCTCAATAGGAGCCTTCCTAATCCTATTCCCCCGAATGTCCTCTGCTCGTGGTCTAATACCTAGTAATCTATCACAAAGATCAATCCAATCAGATTTTGAATAGTGAAAAGGTGCTCCTACGACTAGATCCCCATCTATTCTAAGGCTCCATAAAAGTGCTACATCCTCCAATGTAACAGCAGCCTCTCCTACTGGTAAATGGAATGTACGAGTCTCCTGCCGCCATCGCTCTACTAATGCAGTAATAAGGGCATGATCTGCCTGTATATTCCCAGATCGTCTAACTCCCCCAAATCCAGCAATATCCACTAAATCCATGACTCTGCCTGAAAGTTGAGTGTGCTCTCAAAATGCAGAATCGTATCATCTAAATACCAGTGGAGTCTCACAGGCACGCTGATCGCCAGACCATACCAATGAAGAACGGTGACTAGGCTGGAGAGATAATAAACCACCTACAAGAGGGCCGGGGTGGATATCCACGTGCATGTGATCCATCTTACTTATTTAGAGTAAAATGAAACAATTAACGTAATACATTGACCATATATACAAGCTACCCAATGGGCATACATTCGAACATTTCCACACTACTCAAATTATCCCAAAACTTCAAGGAACAGAGTTAAATGAGTATGCATTTGATTTCTATCAAAATCACTAGCAAACTATAGCATTAGATATATACTAGAGAATTCTATTTTGCAACACTCAAGATATTAGCAATTCGACTAGCTTTTTATTCAAGAAGATGAATTCAACTTTTTCATGATTTAATCCAAACTACCAGAAAGAGATGCAATTCATCATCTTCTTCAGAAGCACCATATGCAGAGAACAGGTATTTGAATGACAGCTAAATTAGTTCACAATGAGAGTGAGGCATTCAATGGGATACCAGAGCTCTTCTTACTTTTTCATTTTTTGGGTAAACAGCAGAATAATATTACTGAATAGAAATTACAGTTTTCTAATCCCGGGATGCCCAGTCTTTCCAGCATCAGATACAATAAGTCCATAATACAAATTGTTATATCATCATAAACCAAAACAAACCCACTCCCTCTTGTTATATCAGCACAAATTAGTTTCTTTGGGCCCCATACAGTTCTAGTGAAATCTCAAGTTAAGAGATTTTTTGTAAGTGCAAACTGCTTTACCAAAGGTGAAACTCACTCCAACTTTATCGGTTGACCCCAAAATTCATCTTAAGATAAATATGGTGTTATTATAAACTCACTCCAAAGGATTGTAACTTCACATACTAGTGACAGGAATTGAAACGGCAAGACATATGGAGCAAGCATGTTGCCCCACCAGATGATCAAGTAGAATTATTCAAAAGAAATCCCTTAATTAGAATTTTCAGTTACTTACGAATGTAACATGTTATTACAACTCATACCATGTATCTGGCTTTATACTTTCTATTAAGTAAACATTGTTCCACATCACAAGCATAAATCTGCGTCAACTTATCAACATAACCATAGTTCCCAAAGTCAAAACCAATGTTGAGTTAGAAATTTAACATCAGATTAGTGTATAAACATCAAATTACAGAGCATAAAGATTTGTCTTCAAAGCCCCACTTCGCAAAGCATCCAGAAAACAGCTGTTTTGCATATGCATTCATCATTTATAATCCTCATGCAAAGTATGAGCAAGGGAATTTTTAAAGGCATTTTCTAATCCTCAAGCCGAGCAAGGATGTTGTTGAAGTAAGACAATTAGATTACTGATTCAAATGGAGAAATAAAACATCAGAAATCAAATGGAGAAAGAACAAATAAATATACCAAAATGGGACAAAATGCAATGCCCGTTGCTGAAGAGGAAGCCCACTGCCGGAATAAGGTCATCGGTCGCTGGCACAAATGGAGAAGGCAGGTCGAGGAAGAACGCAGGGAAGAAAGCGAGGAAGAAGTCGCAGCGCAGAAATGAAAATTGCGTCGAGGCAGGGGGAGAAGTAATGCGACCTACAGGTCGCATTATGCTAATGCGATCTAACTGAGGTCCCATTAAGATAATGTGACCTCGCTCAGCTTTATCTCAATGCTTGCACGAAGCAAGGGCGAATATGGTCGCATTTCCATAATGCGACCTTATTAAATAAGGTTAATAAGGTCGCATTATGGAAATGCGACCTCACTACATCTGGAATTCTCCGCTCAGCTGCCCCACTGTCGTAAATTCCCCCCAAAACGACCCCATTTAACGGAATTTCCGAGAAAATCTGGTTCTCATGATAGATGGGTGAAGAAAGGAAAGTGCAGATATTGGAGAGGTACATCCAGAATGTGATTCAGCTTTGGTGACTAGAGAAGTTGGAGGGGAATGGTGAGTAAGATTGGTTTGGTGGTTGGGTGGACCGAGCAGCTTTGCTGCTGTGCGTTCCGTGTAGTAAGAAAGAAAAGAAGGAAGGTTAGGTGCTGCAAATTGAGGGGTGCCGAGATTGTGCTGTTGGCGTGAGTGATGTTGTTTTTTTACAGTGGTCGAATGACTTGGGGTGTTGCTGCTCTCAGTTTTGTGAAGGCTAGACGCGGGTCTGAAACTCTTATGAACTAGGCTACTAACTTTGCTGCTGCTTAAGAGGAGCTTGGTCGAATTCTTAGAGCTGTGCATGTAAGTTTCGTGCGAACAAAAAGGACAGTAAGGACTACCTGGGTTTCAGAAAAGCAAGGAACGAATATGCAAGGGAGTTTCTAAAGCTAGAAGGATAAAAACCTAATTGTTTGCTAAATCAAAGAGCCTTCCTACCTTTAGTTTTCTTTACAGCTTTCGGCCAGCACCCGCAAGGTAAGTGGAAGCTGTACCAAAGATTAGGAATCAACAGCACAAAAAAAAAAAAAAAACCGATTTGTTTATTAGGAGAATGAGATGATCTTGGGAATTTGGGATCCGACTGAGCAAGAATTAAGGAAGCAATAAATTAATTTTGGTGACTGGTTGCTCTAATAATTTTAGTTGACCTAAGAGTTGATTGAGGGTTTCCTAATCCTGCAAAACCACTGTTAGGCTGAAAGTAAGGAGAATTTCGATAGTTAATTCAAGGGGAAGAAGAATAGGAATTGCACCTCTAATTATATGTAGGTATATATATATTTACGTACACATGGTAAGCTAAAAAAAAATGAAAGAAGAATAACATGCTCGGGTTTCCATAATGTCGGACATCAAATGGAGTGAATAAAAACAGAATTAGAAGGAATTAATTATAATACAACCCTTCACCAAAATTGAAGAGTAAAATAGATATGGAAATTCAGCTAAGTTCAGGTCGGCTATTTCTATGACGATAAGGAAGAAATTTAAACTTGTACTTTTGGATGGAAGAAAAGAAAAGAAGTAAAGACCCCAAATTAATTAGCGAATTATTCTCCCTTCTAAAATAGGAAGGTGGCGGCTAGGGAAATAAATTGAGGAGGAAAATTTCCCTCAATCAAGAATATTATTTCTTGCATCAAAATGGAAAGTAATTATTTAGCTACTAAATTAAAATATATGGAATTTTGGAAGAGTTACGGAAATAGAAATATTTTAAAAAAAGTAATGTAGATTTGGAAATAACTTCCAAGAATGGTAACAGAACTTAATCAGGATTGGCTGGTCAAGGGAGTAAATCAAGGAACATAAAAATTCATGCAATAGGCAATATTTAAACCCTAATTGTCTAACTAAAATCCCAAAATTAAATCCAACATATCACTACAACTCTTATGCGTCAATCATGTTAATATTTTCCTATAACTCAGAGTTGAATCCAAACTTTCCCCTTGATAAAATTATCCCCCCAAATAATAACACCTAGCTCATTTAGCCATGTAAGTTAAATAAAGTGTCACAAGGTATTATTAACCCAACTAAATCACTCATGAACCACTTGGGATCAAAACTAAATAAGACTTCCTTAGCACATAAATGAAGAAACACTCACTTCTAGGGTATATTAGGGTGGGATTTTACACAATCCATGCAAGTCATCTAACAAATCATCAAGCTTAGGAATGGGGTAACAATAGTTTACTGTTATGTTATTGATAGCTCTACAATCAATACACATTCTCCATTATTCATCTTTCTTGGGCACCAATAACACTGGAACTACACATGGACTCAAGCTTTCACGGACATGGCCTTTCTTGAGCAACCCCTCCACTTACCTTTGTAATTCTTTTGCTTTTTTAGGATTGCATCTATAAGCTAGTCTATTTGGAATGACTACTCTTGGCATGAAGTTTATCTGAC
This sequence comes from Voacanga thouarsii, assembly GCA_026120185.1. Lineage (NCBI taxonomy): Eukaryota > Viridiplantae > Streptophyta > Magnoliopsida > Gentianales > Apocynaceae > Voacanga > Voacanga thouarsii. The sequence continues at coordinate 694,931 of JANUWF010001224.1, read as the reverse complement.
GCTCAATCCCTCGAATTGGTGGCAACCCTCCTGGTACTTCCTTTGGAAACACATTCTTAGATTCTTCAACTAAATCTGCAATTTCACAAGGTAAAGAAAGAGTAGTTTCATCATTAGTCAAATATATCCCTTTGTGAAATAAAAGGTACACAAGTTCCTTTTATTTTATTACTTCTACTATCTCACATTCTTTTGCAAAAAAATTCACTCATTTGTTATCTCTCCTCTCTTGCTTTTGCCTATTCTTTGCTTTTGTTCCCTCTTATTTTTGCATCTCAATTTTCTCTTTTATCTCCCTTTTTTGCACATTCTTATTTTTTTTATCACTTTCTTGTACACTATTTTTCTTTTTTTTCCCCCCTCATCATTTTTTGACCTACACTAATTTCACTTGGGGACATTGGTAAAAGAATGTACTTCTTCCCTTCTTTGTACAATGTATATGTATTTTTCATCCCATCATGCAGAACTCTTCTATCATATTGCCGTGGCATCCCTAAGAGTTGGTGGCCTGCTTACATTAGAACAACATCACACAATACTTCATTCTTGTATTTCCCCATATCAAATGCAATCAATGTTTGTTTATTAACTTTCAACTCTCTACTATCATTTAAGCATTGCAATTTGTATGGGTATAGATGCTTCTTAGCCTCCAATCCTATCTCATCCACCAAACCTATACTAATCACATTAGTGCAACTTCCACTATCTATAATCACACTATAGGGAACTTAGTTGATTAAACACCTTGTGTAAAAAAAAATTTCTTTTTTTTTTATGGTGATCATCTTCCTTCACTTAGGTATTCAATAATCTCCAAGCCACTTCAAGTAATGCACATACTTGTGCTACTTCCACTCTCTCGTTACAAGTAGCTTTTTTTTCTACTTGAGCATCTTCTTGTTTTTCTTCCCCCTCTTCGGATTATACCTCACCAAATGCGTTAGTATGCATCACCTTTTTGGTTGGCCACTCATGCGCCATCTGTTAGTGTTGTGCCCTATAGGCAATCACTTGTACTTTGTATATGATATATTTGTTTTATAATATAAGGCATTATTTATCTTTTAATTTGTTTTCTTTACTTTTATGCAAAATAACTATTAGATAAAATCCCTAGTACAACACTGTGTTAAGAAAATCATGATGTGAGATTCCAACTACACTGTATAGTATTAGTACATAAATAATCCCTAGTCGTAGTATTAATAAGATAGGACATCATTAATGCATTAAAACTAGCACGTGTTAGACTTCCTAATTTGATCATGTGGTGGTTCTCATATCCGTGAGTATTGAGATACTCAAAGTTAACACGTGGATGCTTATTAGTAGAATAAGTACATTGGATGACTTGACTATGAGATAATCACATGCATAACTATGTAGTGCTAGTGATAAAATCTCGTTATAGAAAATGTGCAAGTATCCTTAGACTTGAGATCTTCAAGGTACTTTGTTTGCTGAATATTATACTTTGATTCCAATCTCTGGAGTTAGATCAAGGGCCGCCTATAGGTTAGATATTAGGTACAATGTGAGATAAATGAAAGTAGTTGAGAAAGTCAATAAAGGATTCACCACTCCTAATAGTAGGAGCGAATATCTCACGGCCATTTGTTGAAATTACTACTCGTGAAATCCTTGGCCAAGGTTATTGTGCATTGGAAACAGTTCCAATTGATACGCATGTAGAGCAGTGGATTCTGATACAAGTACTAATATATTCAGGGTAGAATTAATATATATTCTGGGGAGAGTTGGCACTAATTTTGTACCCCAAACTGAATGAGATATTGTATGGTGAAAGGAGTTTATTGCACTGTGGTTTGTTATTAAAGGGTTCATGTCAAGCCACTTGACTTCCTGGACTCTTGGGTGGTCAAGATGTATTGTTAGATATCACTCATTATCTGCTGAATATAGGTTTATTAATTAATTAATTCTAAATTATTAAGGATTATTAATCTCAAATACGTTTGGATTAATTCATATTTGCTACCAATAGACTGGGAAACCTAATAGGTCACACTATGAACTTGAGATGCTATATGATAACATTGTGGGGTTAATTGTGAGAAGTAAAAGTTATTTGGGCCAAATTATAATTAGTTATAATTTTTAGGACAAATTGTAATTGTGACAATTTGAAGGTTCCAATTACAATTTAATGTATTCTAATTTGATTAGAATTCATAGAGGTTGTATCGGCATGATGTTCTGCGATTTTTCCTTAGCATATGCTATGGTTGTTTTATCTTTGAGATACACAAAGGAAAATCGTTCTCTCTGGAAGAAAAACCTCATGACTCTCTCTTTCTTCTTCTCTGTGATATTACCCTAGCCATTATTATTTTCTCTACTAGCACAAAGACTGTGTTCATGTTTCATTGAGTAAGTATCCTCATCTAGATATTATTAGAGGGAGTCTCACACTTAGACTCTAGTGATAGTGACGAGAGACACCGGTTTTGTGTTGGATCGCGCCTCAACAGTCAGAAGAAATTTTTTAACAACAGAGACCATAGAGAAAGGTATATTTTTATAGTTTTGATCCATCTTACACATACATGCGATCCTCTTGTCATAGAATCCTTTTATTTCTTCTGCGTAATGCATATTTGATTCATGTATAGATTCTAACAGTGGTATCAGAGACACTTGTTTGTGTTTTATGGACATTAGTTCAATATGAAAGTTGTTTCATGACTGTCTCTATTTTCTGTTTCACGCTACAATCATGTTTCTAGAAAATTATTTTCCATTGATTTTGTTGCCTATGTCTGAAATTGTTTCACGCATATGTTTGGATCATAGAAAATATTTCTACGATTCGTTTGATTAAGAATTTTGGGTCTCTATGTGTGTTCTAAAAAGAGTTTACAGAATGCACTGTTTTCTGTTCAATTGATATTTGAAAACTATTTCAAGAATCGTGGGTTCTTGTTGCTATGTTTTGGATCTGTAAAGGTTACAGAATGTTTTCCTATGGAAATAAAAACTGGTTTCTGATTTCGTTTCTGTGACTCTGTTTGATGAAAATTATAGAGGATGGAAAATATTTTCATTTGGTTACTGAAATTATTTTTTGAAGAAACAGTTCTTTTGGCTTTGTTTTATTTTCTACTAATAGAATCCTTGTTTGAGTTCTGAAGACAATAAAATCGGTCATTTCACAGAGAATTGTTCTCTAGAATTCGCTGCAAAAGTCGAAGAGTTATTACCCAGAAATCATTTCTAGAAGACGAAGAACAAAAGAGAAAAAAAAAAGTTTTTTTTTTCCCTAACCAAGCCGTGGCTTGAGGCACAATTGGCCCAGCCGCAACTCACTTGGGCCTTGCTGCTTGAAGTTGGGAGCCGTAGGTCTTCCTCAGTTCATCATGGGAATGATGTATAACATTTTCCTAGGATAGGGTTTTGTCTTATATGGGTTGTTGTATATAATAATAATAATAATAATAATAATAATAATAATAATAATAATAATAATAATAATAATAATAATAATAATAATAATAATAATAATAATAATAATAATAATAATAATAATAATAATAATTTATTTCCTTTCCATTTCAGTTTTTTATTTTTCTAGTGGCCCACGAAAGTTTTTTTTCCTTTTCCACTTGCACCCAACTTGTCCGAGAAATTATGTTTTGGTACAAACCAATATTAATTTATAAAATGGGTTTTGGAAATTAATATATATATTATCTAAAATAGTGATTTTAGATATGTAAAAAATAATAATAAGTGTTTTTTAATTAATTCTTGTTTTGAGAATTAAATCTAATTATGATTAGTTTTTAATTGAGACCCATGATTTGGGATAAAATTATATTTTCTAAAATATTAATTTTATATTATATATTATTTTTTAATTCCTAAAATATGATTTTAGCAATTAATAAATTTTCTAAAATATTGATTTTAGATTTTATCCTAATAAATTTCTAGAATTAGATTTTAGAAATTAAATCTAAAATATTAATTTTAGATCTTATTTTAATTTAATTTCTAGAATTTGATTTTAGAAATTAAATCGAAATTTGTTTTATTTTTCCAAAATAGAGATTTTGGAATAATAAAATTATATGTTTAATTTTTGTTTAAGCATAATTAAATGGCATGGTGGATGGTTATGGACTAAAACCAAATTATATCTGTTCATGCATTTTTATAGTTTTGGTTTTTATTAAATAGGACGTGCGAGTCCTGCATTCTCTAAAGTTCTTGTGTAATTCTCTCCTTATCTAACTCATCTCGAATGTAACTCGAGGTTTCTCTATTTAGGAAATTTATGTAATTAGATTACATATGTTAGATAGGGATATAATTATTTTAATTTTGGAGATGTTGACCAAAACAAAGTGAGAGGCTAAGACCTTCTACTTAAAACATGCATGAACACATAGGGTTAACCATGTTAATTTCCTTTTGGTTCGAGGAAATTAATTTAGAAAAAGTCTATAACCATACCACGTAATCGCTTTATTACCATAATTTTCAATTTATGTGATTTATTGACAATTTTATGCATGCCATTTGATGAAATCACTAAAAGGAATAAATCTCTCAATTAATATTACGCCTAATTCCTTCTGTTAATATAGTAAGAATAAGAGTCCTTTTTTTGAGACCATGTTGTTGGGCTAACCTAAGCCTACTCGACATTGGGCATGTTCAAGTTGTGGAATTAAATTCTTATGGAATTAAATTCTTGATAAATAGGTCAAGTTTAACTAAATTCTTTCCTGATTGGGCTAAATCAAGCGTAAAAAAATTTAGAGGAAATATTGGGGTAGCCTAAATGGCTTTAAGATTAAAAAATATTAATCACCCAATGATATGGTAACTACATACGATGTAATTGGTATTTGATACCTGTCGTGGAACTCAATGGTGGCTTGTTAGGCAAACCTAAGGTTATTCTTGAGGAATTTGGATATTGGTCCAATAAGAAAGCTTCCAACGGGCTTTCCCAAATCAATAGTGGGGGCTATTGGTTTGAGTAAAATAGTGGAATGATAATGCACTTAATTAAAGACCTAATTATTTGTATTACATGTGCATATACATTTAGCTAATCTTCTCTATCTTTACATCTTGGTCATCTGCATCATGTTAACCAACCTAAACCTTCGTAGCATCTTAGTAACCTACAAACTCACCGAATCAAACTATCTCGATTGGTATCGAAATTTGAGAATTGTTCTAAAGTTAGAAAAGTTGCTCTGCGTGCTAGATGCTCCTATTCCACCACCACTAGCTTAAGATGCTCATGCTGATGAGCATGCTATCCATAAAAAGCACAAGGAGGATAGTGACACGACATCTTGTATCATGCTGGCGTCAATGACACTTGAGTTACAAAAATAGCATGAGCATATGGATGGTCAATCGATGATTCTCCATCTTCGAGACCTGTTTGACGCCTAAGCCAGAACAAAGAGATATGAGATCTCAAAGCAACTGTTCTATTGTAAAATGGCTGGGGGTACTTTTGTGCCTACTCATGGGTTGAAGATGTTAGGCTTGATTGAGAAGCTTGGATCTCTTGGGTTCTTGATGAACCATGAATTAAGTGTTGGCATAATTCTACAATTTTTACCTAATAGTTTTTCACAATTTGTGATTAACTATCAGATGAATAAGATTGAGTCCACTATTCTAGAGTTAATCAATCTTCTCAAGACTACGGAGTCCTCTATTAAGAAGGATTCCAATGTAGTCTTGATGGTAGAATCTTCTTCTTCTAAGAAGAAATTTCTTAAGAAGAAGAAGAAGGCTCCCACTAAGCCCATATGTGGTATGAAGAAGGAGGACGCAGCCACCAAAGGCCCATGCTATCATTGTGGCAAGATGGGCCATTGGCCGTGCAATTGCAAGGCCTACTTAGAGACCGTGAAGGAAAAGAAGTAGAAAGAGAAGCTTGCAGGCACTTCTACTTCTACTCCTAGTATGTTTATGATTATGTTTATGATTGAGATAAATACTACCTTTAGAAATGAGATTGGGTATTGAACACTGGATGTGGATCTCATTTGTGCAATAGCTTGCAGGGACTAAAGGGCAGTAGAAGGCTAAATAAAGACAATGTGGACCTGCGTATTATAAATAGAGCAAAGGTTGTTGCTCTTGCTGTGGGGATATACGAGCTGAACTTACCTTCAAGATTAGTTTTAAAACTACAAAATTGTTATTTTGTACCAGTTTTATTGAAAAATATTATCTCAATTGCATGTTTAGATTTATATGAATTTCATTTAATTTTTAAGAATAAATGTGTTCTTTTTCATTAAATGATATCCACTATGGTTCTACAACTTTGATTAATGGTTTACATGTTCTAGATATGGATAATCCAAGTCTCAATATAAACAATAAGGAACCAAAGTCTGATAACCTAAACACCTTTTACTTATGGTATTATCATTTAGGCCATGTAAATGAGAATCGTGTTTCTATGTTATACAGCCTTGGTGACTTAGGGTCTTTTGATTATGAATCATATGACACTTGTGAATCTTGTTTACTAGGAAAAATGGCTAAAATCACTTTTTCTGGAAAATGAGAAAGGGTTAAAGAGTTATTAAAACTCATACATTCTAATATATGTAGCCCAATGTCTATACAAGCAAGAAGAGGTTATAACTATTTCATAACCTTTATCGATGATTATTCATGATATGGGTATTTGTATTTAATGAAATACAAATTTGAAGCTTTTGAAAAGTTCAAAGACTTTAAGAATGAAGTAGAGAAACAACTTGGCAAAAGTATTAAGATTCTAAGATCGAATCGATGAGATGAATATTTAAGCCAAGAGTTTTAGGGTTATCTTAGAGATAATATGATATTTTCTCAATGGACTCCACCACATACACCTCAACATAACGATATATCTGAGAGAAGGAATGGAACACTTCTAGATATGGTACGGACCATAATGGCTTTTGCAGACTTGCCAAAATCATTTTGGGGGTACGCACTAGAGATTTCAGTTTATATTCTAAATAGGGTTCTGTAAAAAATGGCTGATACTACTCCATTTGAGATGTTCTTTAGTAAAAAACCAAAGTTATCTCAATTGAAAGTATGGGATTGCCCTGCTTTTGTCAAAAGGCCACAGTCAAACAAACTTGATAGTAAGTCTAACAAGTGTTTGTTTGTGGAATATCCAAAAGAATCTTTTGGGTATTACTTCTATCTCTCATCCGAAAACAAAGTGTTTATTTTGAAGCATGTTGTCTTCTTAGAGAATAAGCACATGCTTAAAAGGGATAGTAAAAGTAAAATTGAATTTAGTAAAGTATAAGAAGAACAAACAAACAAGGATCAATCACCCAATCCCATATCTATTGAGAGAATAGATAAACCTTCTACCATATAATATCCTCGTAGGTCGAGTAGGATACGTGTGGTACCTGAGAAATATGGATTTCTCATAAGTGACCAGAATGATGTATTGCTTACAGATGAAGATGAGCCTACTACCTGTAAGGAAGTTTTGAACATTTTAGAATCTAACAAATGGCTTGAGGCCATGAAGTCAGAGATGGATTCCATGTACGGCAACTAAGTATGGACTTTGGTTGATCCACGCAAAGAAATCAAACCCATAGGGTGCAAATGAATTCTCAAGAAGAACTTTGACATAGATGGTAACATAGTTATCTACACAACACGACTAGTAGCTGAGAGTTATCGTCAACAACATGATATTGACTATGACAAAATTTTCTCGTCAGTAGGCATGCTAAAATCTATCAGGATACTCCTAGCCATTGCCGCTCATCATGATTATGAGATCTAGAAATTGGATGTGAAAATAGCTTTTTTAAATGGAAATCTAACTGAGTAAGTGTATATGACATAACCTGAGGGTTTCACATTCAATGATAGCAAAAAAATGTGCAAGTTGCAAAGGTCTATTTATGGACTTAAGTAAGCTTCTAAGAGTTGGAACATCTGTTTTGATGAAATAATCAGAGAGTTTGGTTTTATTCAAAATATGGATGAGCCTTGTGTGTACAAGAAGGTTAGAGGGAGCGTAATCGTTTTCTTATTACTTTATGTAGATGCCATACTGTTAATAGGAAATGATGTACCTATCCTACAATCAGTTAAAATTTGGTTGTCCAAGAAATTCTCCATGAAAGATCTTGGAAAAGCAACCTACATTCTTAGAATAAGGATATATACAGATATGTCAAAAAGGTTGCTAGGTCTTTTACAATCTACATACATAGATAAAGTGCTAAAGAGGTTTAACATGGATCAATCCAAAAAGGGATTCTTACCCATGTCTCATAGGATAAACCTTTCAAAGTCAGTATCTCCCAAGTTGAAAGGAATCATATGAGTAAGATTTCAAATACTTCGGTAGTTGGATCTATCATATACGCCATGATATGTAAAAGGCCTAATGTATCCTGTGCACTCAGTTTGACGAGCAAATACCAATCTAACCCTAGTGAGGGTCATTGGGCGACTGTAAAGAACATCTTTAAGTACATGCAAAGGACTAAAGATGTAATCTTGGTTTATGGAGAAGGTGATTTGAAAGTAAACAAGTATACTGATGCTAGTTTTCAATCTAAAAAAGATGATTTCAAATCACAATTTGGCTACGTGCTTACATTGTGTGGAGAAGTAATAAGTTGGAAGAGTTCCAAATAAGAAACTATTGCAGACTCTACGACAGAAGTTGAGTACAATGTCGCTTCTGAAGTAGCTAAGAAAGCCATTTGGATCAAGAAGTTCGTGACAAAATTGGGTGTGGTCCCTAGCATTGTTGATCTAATATCATTATATTGTGACAACAACGGAGCCATTGCACAAGCAAAGGAACCATGGTCTCACCAATGATCTAAGCATGTGCTACGACGCTATCATTTGATCCATGAGATCAAAGATAGATAAGATGTAAAGATAGAGAGAGTTCCTATGGACAAGAACATAGTTGATATGCTTACAAAAGCACTGTCAAAGAAGAAACATGATAGGCATGTTGAGTCATTCGGTATTAGATACATGAATGATTGGCTGTAGTGCAAGTGGGAGGTTGTTAGTGTTATTCCCTAGAGGCAATCACTTGTACATTGTATATGACAAATTTGTTTTATAATACAACGCATTATTTATCTTTTAGTTTGATTTCTTTACTTTCATATAAAATAACTATTAGATAAAGTCCCTAGTACACACTGTGTTAAGGAAATCATGATAGAGGTCATGATGTGAGATTCCTACTACACTGTATAGTATTAGTACTTAAATAATCCCTAGTCATAGTATTAATGAGACAGGACATTGTTAATGCGTTAAAATTAGCACGTGTTAGATTTCTTGATCTGATCAGGCGGTAGTTTTCATATTCGTAAGTATTGAGATACTTAAAGTTAACACATGGATATTCGTTAGTAGAACAAGTACATTAGATGACCTAACTATGAGATAATCACATGGATAACTATATAGTGCCAGTGATAGAATCTCGTTATAGCAAACGTGCAAGTATCCTTAAACTTGAGATCTTCAAGGTACTTTATTTGCTGAACATTGTACTTTGATTCTAATCTTTAGAGCCAGATTGAGGGCCGCCTATGGAATAGATATTGGGTATAATGTGAGGTAAAAGAAAGTAGTTGAGAGGGTCAATAAAAGATTCACCACTCCTAATAGTAGGGGCGAATATCTCACGGTCACTTGTAGGAATTACTAGTTGTGAAATTCTTGGCCAAGGTTATTGTGCATTGAAAATAGTTTCAATTGATACACATGTAGAGTAGTGGATTCTTGGTACAAGTACTAATATATTCGAGCCAGAATTAATAGATATCTAGAGGGAGTTGGCGCTAATTCCGTACTCCAAATCGAATGAAATATTGTATAGTGAAAGGAGTTTATTGCACTGTAGTTTGTTATTGAAGTGTTCATGTCAAGCCACTTGACTTCCTGGACTATTGGGTGGTCATGATGTGTTACTAGATATCGCTTATGATTTATTGAATATGGGTTTATTAATTGATGAATTAATAAACTAATCCTGTTTAGAATTAATAAATTAATTCTAAATTATTATGGATTATTAATTTCAAAGACGTTTAGATTAATTCATTTTCGCTACCAATTGACTGGAAAACCTAATAGGTCATACACAATAGAGGATTATGTACTCGAGATATTATATGATAACATTATGTGGTTAACAGTGCGAAGCAGAAGTTATTTGGGCCAAATTATAATTATTTATAATTTTTGAGGTAAATTGTAATTGTGAGAACTTGAAGGTTTCAATTACAATTTAATGAATTCTAATTTAATTAGAATTCACAGAGGTTGTATCGGCATGATCTTCTGGGATTTGTCCTGAGAATATGCCGTGGTTGCTTTATCTTTGAGATGCGTAGAGGAAAATCGTTCTCTCTGGAAGAAAAACCTCACAACTCTCTTTTTCTTCTTTTCTATGATATTACCCTAGCCATCACTATTTTCTCTACTAGCATGGAGACTATTTTCGGGTTTCATTGAGTAAGCATCCTCGTGTGGATATTATTAGAGAGAGTCTCACACTTAGACTCCAGTGGCGGCAAAGAGAGACATTGGTTTTGTGCTGGATAGCATCCCAACATCGGAAGAAATTTTTGAACAACAGAGACTCGAGAGAAAGGTATATTTTTATAGTTTTGATCTATCTTACACATACATGCGGTCCTCATGTCATAGAATCCTTTTATTTCCGCTGCGTAATGCATATTTGATGCATGTATGGATTCTAACACCATGTGGCCATATCCCAAACGGCGAAAACATTTGATGTTGTGGCTTTTTGGATTCTCAATAGCTTTTCTCTTATCTTTATTCCACTCCTCCCTATGTTTATTGAACTCTTTAAGAGGAGGCCTTGAAGGTCCTTCTTTTTTTGGCATCGATTTTTTGTACTTCTTGGGTGGTGGGTTTATGTGACACTCTTCTTTGAGTAGTCTTAAGATAAGATATATTTTACTGTGTCATATTATTTTCTTTATTTTTGTGAATGTTATTGTATGAGAATTATTTAAAAGGAATTATTGGATAATGGAAGGATAGTCCATAATAGGGGCTAAATTTATCAATAATTTCTTAGTTATTTGTGGATATTTTGTGATACATTGATGCAATAACTAGTCATATTCCTTCATATGTGATATTTTGCTTTTGAAAAGGTATTTTGGTGATTTGTTACAGAATTGAAGAAAAAATGACAAAAAACAATCGCATCCAATATTGGCTGTCCCCCACAGAGTCGGAGTTGGTGCCGGGTTTGGAAGCAGGGGAAAATCTGCGAAAAAATAGAGCACATCGGGGCCGACCAAAGCACAGCTAGCGCTGGCCCAACAATGCCCAGAGGTGGCGAATTTTTTTGTTATGTGTGGATTTGAAAATTTCCTAAGAGTTTTAGTATTTTCCAACTTATACTCGGCTTAAAACTCTTAGGGAACAAATTATGGTGTCTTGAGAGATTGTTTAAGCAAGAAAAATACAAGAGAAACATGTGAATCTAAGAATCAAAGCTACCAATCAATCACAAAAAGAGGAGATTCATTACTCAAAGGGGCATTATTCAAGAAGGTCTTCAATGGAGAAGGAGGGATTGCCTATGAGTTCTTTCTTTTACTTTTATTTTCTTTTTCTAGAATAATGATGTGATTAATGTTTTCATTGTAATTTGACATAATTTTTGGATTCATGGTTTTTGGGTTAATTTAGCTATTTGATCAATTTATTATTATTCTTGGTATTTGATTACTTGTTTTGATTGAAGAATTGATGATTTTAGATTTGTTTCTACTTAACTTGGGAAATAATTTTAGAAGTAGATGTAATTTCATTGATTTTATATTTGTTATCTCTTAACGGACTTAAGAAACGAAGTTAAGAACAAAGAATTAAGGTGATCAAAGACTAGTTGATTTCACCTAGAGTATAGTATTATTGGCTAATTTCATGTTTATTATCACCTAGAGTATATGGATAATTGTTGAAGGATGAGTTTAATGTATTTTTTGGTTATGTTGGTTTGATTGGAAAATCTGCTAATTTAATAATGAGATAGTGAGTCTATGACTTGGGAAATGATTGGATTCTATTATAATTCCTTCATGATGCCAAGATGATAATTAATTGTAATATTTACTAAGTAATTCATTGTCACGCGTTCAAGAATATTTGTCTAAATTGCATATTCTTTCATCCTTGAGTTGTATATAATTTTCTTTATTTTCTTATCATTTTATTGGGTCAGTTAAATAATGAATAAAAGGTAACTAATGGTAGTTATTCCTTGAGGATCGATATTCATTAATTCCCTATACTATGCATACGATGAGTATACCGGCTTATATATATATATATATATATTTATATAATTTTAGGATTAATGTTTTAATTAAAACTTGGTCAGGGATGAATTTAAATTTATATGATTTTCCTACACCCGAAATTTATGCATCATGTTTTTTATGCCATTGCTGGGGACCAATATCATGAAAGTTTGGATTTCATTGATTTAACCATTTTTATATGTATGTATGTCTATATGTAAATATGTATATATGTTCCCCATGTAAATAAGTGCCATATCTTGTTATGTGTATAAATGTACTTTAACTAACTAACTAACTTAGTTTATGTTGTACTTTGTATGCTAATTATGTTTAATTGACAAATTGTAAATTCTTTAATCTCATCATCTTATTTTTCTTGTAGTCTTAGCCCTTAGTGTATGACCCGGCGATTCTAAGGAGAACCAGTGAATTTTGATCCTGAGATTGAAAGAACTTTAACAAAGATTTGGAGGGTACTCAGGCAAAGGGATAAGCAAACAAGTTTAACAGGAGAGATGAAAGTTAACCAAAACAACAATGGTAATAATGGTAGAAATAATTGGAGGATCATGGATGACTTTGTTAAGCCAGTTATTTCAAGTACAAACTTGAGCATCACTAAACCTAGGATGGAGGCGAACAATTTTGAGATAAACCCCAATATTATCCAAATGGTCCAGAATATGGTACAATTTAATAGATTACTGGATAAAGACCCTAATGTCCACTTTTCTAGTTTCTTAGAAATATGCGATACCTTCAAGATGAATGGTGTTCCAGAGAATGCTATAAAGTTGAGGCTTTTTCTTTTTTCTTTGTGGGATAGAGCCAAATCATGGTTAAAATCTTTACCAGTAGGATCCATCACTTCATGGAATGGACTAGCTAAGAAATTTTTTGCAAAGTATTTTCCCCCCAGCCAGAACAACCAAACTTAGGATAAACATTTTTGCCTTCTAATAGTTAGATTCTAAAAGCTTTTACAAATTTTGAGAAAGTTGGAAGAAGATACTTAGAAAGTGTCCCCATCATGGGTTTGAGCTAGGGATGCAAATGCAAATTTTCCATAGTAGATTAAACTTTGCCTTCAAACAATTAGTTGATGTATTTACTGGAGGGACTATAAATGCTAAGACCCTAGAAGATGTGTATGATTTGGTGGAAAACATTGTAATGAATAATTACTCATGGGAGAATCCGAGGAATAGAGCTCATGTTCAAGGTATACATAAGGTTGATGTTGTAGCTGCTCTAGAAGCTAAAGTTAAGGTACTTAAGCAATAAATGGAACAAATGGAGATGACTCATTCTCTAGGCCAGGTAATGAATGTTAATTGTGATTTTTGTAGAGAAGGTCATCCTATTCATGAGTGTTAAATCATGGGTTTATCTAAGATTCCTTAGAACTAGCTGCTTTCATGAGTAATGGGCTACAAGGTAATAACCCCTAGAGTGCCGCATACAATCCTAGTTGGAGGAACCATCCTAATATTTCTTGGGCCAATCAATACCAGCCTAGGCAAAACTCTTCTAACTTTGGTGGAAATCAAAGGATTCAACACTCCTTACCCTACAATGCACTACTATCAAAGCCATCATTGGAGAAGTTGGTTAACAAATTAGTGAGCACAACTAAGGCATGGTTTCTAGGAGTAGATGCTGTGATAAGGAATTAAGAGGCGGTAATAATGTGAAATCTTAAAAATCAAATTGGACAATTGCCAGGCTTCTTGGAGACCATCAAATTGGATGTCTTTCTAGGAACATAAAAAAAAATTGACATAATCAAGACCATGGAAAAAGATGAATTTTCAATACTTTGGTTTTCGTTTGTTCGGAACATCTCTTTAATTTTTGTTTGGTGTTGTTTATATTTTCATATTTTTATTTTATGGGATAATTGCATTTCCTTTATGATTGTGTGTTCTTCAGTACTTTTGCTTTCATTAAATAATAAAAAAATTAATTCGGGCCGGACAAACCTGGGCCGGCGTCGGTTGTTGTTGGGCTTTTCCTCTAAATAGCCAATTTTGGCCTTTTTTTTTTTTCAAACTTTTCCAACTTCCCTTGATTTTTCTCTCAATCCCGCGCCATTTCTTTATCTCCAAACACCACCGAATCTATTTTTGCCTTCAAAAATACCAACCTAACATCAAATCTTCTTGTTTTGTTGAATCTATGGATTGAATCTTCAAAAATCCCAACTTTTTCTTTAAGAAACCACTTTTAAATATCCCCTCTCAAGTGAAGATTTCTTTAAAAGGATTGTACATTTTGTTTGCCCATGCATTAGAAAACATAAAGGTATGATTTTTTTTTTTTTTTTGCATTCTTACAGTTAAATTCTTGCCATGGATTTTTCACTATTTCTGGGTACATTTTTGGGTAAAAATTGTATAATTTGGAGTTGTTACTTGAATTTGTGGCTCTATTATGATTGGAATAGCATGAGTTTATGGTTCATGAATTATTTTTTCTATAATATGTTCCATATTTTGATCCTATGTTGGATATTTTAAGGTAATTGCGATTATTCTGGTGATGAATTCATGCTAGATAGACAACGTTATTAGCCATGATGCATTCTTCATGAATTGTAATATGGACATGTTCTTTACATGCTATGATCAGGTTGTTACAAGTTAGGATTATATTGTGGTTTAAACTGTGATGTTATATTTCTTTTTGCAGGATTTAAAAAGAGTTTGGGATTGTTTGGTTTATATTGTGGATGAGGAGGTAGTGGATTGATTGTAACTGGTTAAGGGTGGTGTTGTATTATTATAGTGCCAAATTATCATTCTTTCTTGATACTCATCTTCAAACACACTTATCATGCCTAAAGACAAAGACCAATCTTCTAAAAAGGCTAGAGCTTCGTTTTTCTCTATCCCTACCTCTATGGACCCTCTGTTTTTACATACTGCTAATTTCATTGATTCTTCCTATCAAGAGTGGTACTCCAAGAGGGCATCTAATAAAATTATTGTAGAACACACTTTGGCACTCTCTCTAGATCGTGCCCTTAAGTTAGGAATGATATTTAGATGATTGGGGTAAGGGCATATTGTTCAAATGAAAGGACACTATTGCCCTGTCTTGGTTAAAGAGTTTTATGATAACATGGTACAAAAAAAGTATAATCATTTTGAGACCATTGAAACCAGGGTAAAGGGAACCCTTATTTTTGTGGATAGAGAGAGACTGGCTACCATCCTAAATGTTCATAGTGAAGGCCCTTGACTAGCTGTAGATCACTATAACCAAAAGATAATTTCTGACCCTAAATGGAAAGTGAGTGATACTAGAGCTACCTGATGCGTAAATTTTAGGTGTATAAAAATAATTAAATTTAAATCCATCATTTAGCCAAGTTTTAAGTAAATCATTAATCCCAAGTTACAGATATGAGCAAGTATACTTATTGCAAGTATAGTATAAGGAATTAACGAGTATCGATTCTCAAAGGAACAAGTACACACTAATCACTTTTTATTCATTATTTAACCGACATAATAAAGTGATAAGATGATAAAAAGAAAATTAAAGAAACATGGACAACTCAAGGATGTAGGAATATACAATTTAGACAACTATCCTAGAAACCATGACAATGAATCATTTTAGCAACTATTTCAATTAATCATCATCTTAGCATAATGAAGGAATTAAAATAGAGTTCAATTGCTTCCCAAGTCATAAACTCACTATCTCATGATTAAATTAGCAGATTTTCCAAACAAACCAACATAACAAAAAAATGCATTAAACTCATCCTTTAATAATTATCCCTGTATTCTAGGTGTAATAAACATGAAATTAGCCAATAACCCTATATTTTAGGTGAAATTAACCAATTTTTGGTTACTTCGGTTCTTTGTCTTAACTTCATTTTTCAAGTCCGTTAAGAAATAACAAATATGAAATTAAGAAAATTAAATCTACTCATAACACCATTTTCAACTCAATTAGAAACAGATCTAACTTCATCAGGTCTTCTATAATTACAAGTAATCAAATACCAAGAATGTTAGAAAATTGATCAAATAGCTAAATTTTCCCAAAAGCCATGAATCCTAAAATAATGTCTAATTACAATGAAAACATTAATTACATCATTATTCTAGAAAAAGAAAAGAAAACAAAAGTAAAAGAAAGAACTCATAGATAAGCCCTCCTCATTCTCTTTGAAACCCTTATTGAATAATGCCCCTTGAATGATGAATCTCCTTTTCTTGTGAGTGATTGGCAATTTTAATCATTGGATTTACACATTTGTCTTGTGTTTTTCTTATTTAAATAGGCTCCCAAGAGGCCAAAATTCATTTGCTAAGAGTTCTGAGCCGAGTAGAGATTAGAAAATACCAAAAATTTTGGAAAATTACCAAATCCACACTTGAAAGTAAAATTCGTTGACATTAGGCAGATCAGGGCTGATGCCGGCTCCATTTAGCACAGCGAGCGCCGGCTATTCTCTGGTCGCCCGGTCGTGCTCTGTTTCTCTCTTGAAAATTCCCCTATTATTCCAAAAAGGTACCAGTGCCGGCTTCGTGGGTCACGGCGCTATGCTCAGACAACAACAGGTTTTTCGTTTTTTCATTGTTTTCTAGAATAAAAATTCAAAACACCTTTCCAAGGATAAAATATCAAATGTGAAGGAATATGCCTGGTTATTGCACCAAATGTATCATATAACCTTCTGAAATAACTGGTAAAATATAGATGAATTTTGCCCCTATCACATTCCCCTACATTTGAATCTTTGCTTGTCCTCAAGCAAAGCCCTTTAAAACAAGGAAAAATAAGACCATCTTTCAAAAAGTTCACTTAGAACAAAGCAATAATTGCCTTTCAAACCTTAGAGATGATCTTACCATTTTTTCAACCATTTGAAAACATTCACAAAACAAAGTACTAAACAAGATATATCAAGGTCCTCGAAGTCAAATTAAACAAGATTATATGCTAGTCTAAGAACATTATTTCTCCATTCAAGCAAAAACATAGATAACATGAATCCTACAAGTTAAGTTCTCTACCAACTTAAGTATTATAAATCCAACAATTGCACAGCTTAAGTCATGATTAAAGGAAAACACTCCGATTCATTTTTCTCAATTTTTTTCAATGATTTAGGAAATTGATAGGGCTGATGGGGTTTCTGATGGGGCTAAAGTCATTACTATTTTCCTAGTTATTTAAGGTTAAATTGAGATATTTTTTATATAATAACTAGGCATATTCCTTCTTATTTAATATTTTTCTTGTAGAAAGTATTTTTGACAAATTTATGCAGATTTAAGTTGATTTTAAGCAAAAAGTAGACAAATTCCAGAATGCACCTTGCGGCAAGTCCAGCTAAGGCACTAGGCGTTAGGTCCACTTTGGCTGAGCAAAGAAAACAGAGCAGTTCCAAGAGAAAAAATAGAACACACCTGGCACCAGGTGGGTCGACTGGACCTGGTGCAAGGTTCGCTCTTGACACGAAAATCCTGTGCACGAATTTGGTATCTTCCAAAGGATTTTGGTATTTTTTGAATCCTACTCAATCAGGACTCCTCAAGCAACGAATTTGGTAGCAAAGAAGCCTATAAAACCAAGAAAAATCACAAGAGAAAGGGAGTGAATCCAAAAGAAAAATTTCCAACCACTCAAAGAAGGAGAGATTCGCCATTTAAGGAGGGTTGTTCAAGAGAATTTTCAAAGAAGAAGAAGGAGGCTTGTCTATGAGTGCTTTCTTTTATCTTTATTTTCTTGTTCTTAAACAATGATGTATTCAATGTTTTTATTTGTAATTTGACATTATTTTGGTATTCATGGTTTTGTGTTAATTTAGTTATTTGATTAATTCTCTAGCATTTTTGGTATTTGATTACTTGTTATCATTGGTTATTGATACAGGTTCTTCTAATTGACTTGAGAAATGATATTAGGAATTCATTGCATTGATTTCATATTTGTCAAATCTTAATGGACTTGGGAAACAAAGTTAAGATTAAAGGACTAAAGTGATTAAAGATTAATTGATTTCACCTAGAGCATATGGTTATCAGCTAATTTCATGTGTATGAGGAATTGAGTTTAATGCATGTTTTGGTTATATTGGTTTGATTGAGAAATTTGCTAATTTAATCAAAAGATAGTGATTCCATGGATTGGGAAAGAAGTAAAGTCTATATAAATAGATTCATGACTTAGGAAATTATTGAATTTTACTTTATATTCTTTCATGATACTGAGATGATGATTACTCGAGATAATTACTAGGTGATTCATTATCATGTTTTCTAGGATAGTTGTCTAAATTGCATATTACTACATCCTAGAGTTGTACTTATTTCTTTATTTTTCTTTGTATTATTTTATCACTTTATTTGGGTCAGTTAAGCAATAAATGAAAAATGATTAGTATATACTTGTTCTTTTGAGGATCGATACTCGTTAATTCCTTATGATATACTTACGATGAGTATACTTGCTTGTATGTGTATTTTAGGATTTATATTTTAATTAAAACTTGGCTAAGGAATGGATTTCAAGTCAATGATTTTTATACACCCAAATTCATGTATTAAGTTTTTGGCACCATTGCTAGGGAACAATATCATGAAAGCTTGAATTTTGTTGATTTAACCATATTTATATGTTTATATGTCTATATGTAAATATGTGAATATGTATTTATATTCTTTGAGTAACTAATTGCCATATCTTGTTGCATGTATACATGTACCCTAAGTAACTAACTTGATTTCTTATTGTATTATATGACACTAATAAGCTATTATATGCAAATAACATGGCCAATTGGAACATAGGATAATATCATCACATGTCTCACGAGATGACACCTCGGCCATCTGATTCTACTGCCTTGGAAGGAGTATTGGGAAAATTTACCACCCATGTAACCAAACGCTTTCAAGAGATAGATGACATATTAGTAAAATTTGATAAAATGATTAGAAAAATGGAAAGGAAAATTTGGTTCTTAACGGATCTAGAGATAAAGTCACCATTAGGGGTGGAAATACCATATAATTCAGCTGCCATTACATTACAAAGTGGTAAGGAGCTACCCGATCCTAGCACAGAACCGCTACCATCTAAAGAAGATAGGCCAGAATTGACTCCTCTTGGTGGACTTTTTGAAAAAAAAAAACTAAAAAATTAGACTTTTAGCCACCGGTACCTTACCCCACTAGCACACACAAAGTAAAAAAAGATGCATAATTTGATAAGTTTTTAGAAATATTCAAACAACTGCACATAAACATTCCATTTAGTGAGGCCTTGAAACACATGCCCAAATATGCAAAGTTCCTCAAAAGCATGCTTGTTAACAAAAAGAGGTTGGAATAATTAGCCATTGTGGTTTTTAATGAAGAATTTTAAGCTATTTTGCAAGACCAACGGACTTTACCACGAAAAGAAAGTGATCCAGTGAGTTTTTTTATTCTCTGTCATGTTGGCACTCTTACATTTCGTAATGTATTAGCAGACTTAGGTGCTAGAATTAATCTTTTTCCATATAAAACTTTCAAAAAGCTATGCTTAGGTGAACCCAAACCCATTATGATGAGTATTTAACTTGCAGATAGATTTATTAAATATCCTAAGGGAATAATGAAAGATGTATTAGGTAAAATGGATAGATTTATATTTCCAGTGGATTTTGTTATTCTTAATATGGATGAAGATTCTAAGGTTCCTTTAATCTTAGGTCAACCTTTCCTAGCAATTGCTAAAGCATTAATCGATGTTTATGGGGAAAATTGACACTTACGGTTGAGGATGAAGGAGTCATTATCAAAATCCATAAAAGCATGCAACGTTCTATTTCTTGTGATGATTATTGTTTAAGGATTGATATTATTGATGAGCCTATCTTTGATTATGTGCAAGAATTATTTGTTAAATGCTCTATAGAACAATCCATGGTATATTTGGAGGATTCAAATAAAGGCCATGAGTTGGGAGAATTTGAGGAAATTGAAAAAAGTAGTTTGGGAAGGATAAAGTCATCCAATAAGAAACCATAGGAATTTGATCTAAAAAACCTCCTTGAGCACTTGGAATATGCAATTTTAATTAACGGGGAAAAAATTGCTAGTGATCATAGAAAAAAATCTCACTTGTGATCAAAAGACCAAATTGGTAAGTCTATTAGAAAAATATAAGGGAGTTATTGCATGGAAAATTATAGATATTAAGGGGATTAGCGCTTTATTTTTCACTCACAAAATCTTGTTAGAAAAAAGAGCCAAACCCATAGTCCAACCCCAACGTAGGTTGAACCCAAATATGAGTGATATGGTAAAAGATACGGTGATTAAACTCTTAGATTCTGGCATTATTTACCCTATTTATGATAGTATTTGGGTTAGTCCTACACAAGTGGTACCAAAGAAGGAAGGAATGACTGTAAGCCCAAATGAAAAAAATGAGTTGATCCCAATGAGATTGGTAATCGGTTGGAGGGTTTGCATAGACTATAGAAAATTAAATAAGGTAACTCGGAAGGACCATTTTCTTTTCCCTTTCATTGATCAAATGTTAGAAAGATTAGTTGAACATGATTTTTATTGCTTTTTAGATGGTTTTTCCGGTTATTTTCAAATTCCTATAGCATTGGAGGATAAAAAAAAGACCACCTTAGCATACCCTTTTGGTACTTTTGCATATCGTCGTATGCCTTTTGGTCTTTTCAATGGTCCCAGAACTTTCCAAAGATGCATGATGGCAATTTTCGAAGGACTTGTGGGAGATATCATGGAGGTATTTATGGATGATTTTTCTGTTTTTGGTGATTCTTTTGATTTATGTTTGGCCAATTTAGAAAAAGTGCTTCAAAGGTATGAAGAGATCAACCTTATGCATAATTGGGAAAAATTCCACTTCATGATGCAAGAATGTATAATACTGAGATATAAGATTTCAAGGAAATGTATTGAGGTTGATAGAGCAAAGATTGAGGCAAATGAGAAACTCCCTCCTACCATTTTTGTGAAGGCTATTCGAAGCTTTCTTAGTCATGTAGGTTTTTATAGGAGCTTCATTTTGGATTTCTCAAAAATTTTGAAGCCTCTTACTTCTTCACTTGAAAAATATGCTATTTTTTATTTTGATGAAAAATGTCCCAATGTTTTCAATGTGTTTAAAAAGAAATTGATCAATTCTCCTATTTTAATTACACCAGATTGGTCTCTTGTTTTCATGCAATAGGCATGGTGCTTGAACAAATAAGGAATATGCATTTTCAACCAATCTACTATGCAAGCAAAAACTCTTACGGTAGCACAAGAGAATTACACCAAAATGGACAAAGAATTGCTTGCAATAGTATTTACTTTCGATAAATTCTGTTCTTATCTTATTTTGTCTAAAGTCATTGTATATACGGATCATTCAACCCTTAAATACCTACTAACCAAGTATGATTATAAACTAAGATTGATAATATGGATTTTATTGTTGTAGGAATTTGACTTGAAGATTAGGGACAAAAAGGGAGAGGAAAATTTATCTGCAAATTACTTATGTAGTTTAGAAAATCCCAACATAGAACCATTAGCCAATGGGGACATCAATGACACTTTCCTGGATGAACAACTCTTACTTGTTGATGGTGAGATTTCTCAAACACCTTGGTGGACAGATTTTGCTAACTACTTGGTTGCATGAATTATTATGGAAGATTTCA
The DNA here is from genome assembly GCA_026120185.1 of Voacanga thouarsii. Lineage (NCBI taxonomy): Eukaryota > Viridiplantae > Streptophyta > Magnoliopsida > Gentianales > Apocynaceae > Voacanga > Voacanga thouarsii. Next base: position 672,854 of record JANUWF010001224.1, on the reverse strand, counting down.
CTGCGCAACAAAAGAAGAAATTCCTCTCTAAAGTGAAGCATTACTTTTGGAAAGATGCTTACTTGTTTAAGTGTTGTGAAGATCAAATTATTCAAAGATATGTGAATTCCGCGAAAAGTGTAGATATTTTGAAACATTGCCATGAAAGACCTGTGGGAGGCCACTACCAAGCTAACAACACTGCACGAAAGGTGCTTGAGTCTGGATTCTATTGGCCAACACTCTTCAAGGACTCTCACATGTTTGTTTAAAATCGTGATAGGTGTCAACGTACAGGTAACATTTCTAAATCTAATGAGATACCATTACCAAATTTTTAAGCTTGTGAAATTTTTTATTGTTAGGGAATCGATTTCATGGGCCCTTTTCCTAGTTCTTTTGGTAACGAATATATCTTGGTTGCGGTTGAGTATGTATCCATATGGGTTGAGGTGCAAGCCTTGTCTACAATGATGCTCGGGTTGTTAATTTTTTTTTAAAAACTTTTTACCCGGTTTGGAGTGCCTAAGGTACTTATTAGTGATAGAGGAACACACTTTTGTAATATCTAATTGGACAAGGTTCTCAAATATTTAGGTGTTACCTATAAGTTTGCTACCCCCTATCACCCTGAAACTAGTGGCCAAGTGGAGGTGGTTAATAGATAGTTAAAAAGAATTTTGGAAAAAAGGTTAATCATACAAGAAAGGATTGAAGTTTGAAGCTAGATGATACTCTTTGGGCTTATAGGACTACCTTTAAAACTCCTATTGGTACAACGCCCTATCGATTGGTGTATGAAAAATCTTGTCATCTACCAGTGGAAGTTGAACATAGGGCTTATTAGGCAATTAAACTTATCAACTTTGACCTTCATCTTGTAGGACAACAAAGATTGCTTCAAGTGAATGAGTTGGAGGAGTGGCGTAATGATGCTTATCATAATTCTTGGATTTACAAAGATAAAATGAAACATTGGCATGATAGGCATATTTGTTCCACTCAAGAGTTTAAAGAAGGAGATAAGGTGTTATTATTTAACTCTAGGCCAGGCTTAGACTTTTCCCAGCTAAGTTGAAGTCTAGATGGTCGGGGCCATATGCAAGACATCGAGTTTGTCCTTTTGGAGTTATTGACATTTCTCACCCAACTAAGGGGATCTTTAAGTTAAATGGAAATCAATTGAAACCATATTTGAGTGAAGCACTTAGCACTTCAGAGCATCTCGATGTTACTCTCTATGATTCATGATTTTGCTTTGGTCTTTTTTACTTCATTTTATTTGTACAAATTTTCTTTTACTTTGATGTTCATTTTCTTTTTCTAGATTTATATTTTTCTATTTTTGTTTCTTTTGAGTTAGGTCCCCTTGTGACTTCTCTAATAACTACTCCTTGCGGTGGATTCAAACATGTTGGACCTATTGTGTAATAGAAGTATTTTCTTCTCTTCATTTTTCCTCTTAATTTATTTTGGTCTTCTTGGCTTTGTTTTTATTATTTTATTTTTTGCCCTTGAGGACAATGTCCCTTTTATGTGTGTGTGTGTGTGGGGGGGGGGAGTGTAGGTGTTGAAGATATTTTCCATATCATTTTTTGTAATCATTTTGTGAAATTTTTCAAATTTTTTGTGTTTTTCATTGTTTTGCAAGGATGTAATTCTTTTTCTTACTTTGATATATTTTTGTCAATCGTTTGGTGGATTTTTATGAAATTGGGTTATTAAATAGGATATTTGTCAAGACTTGAGAATTTAGGTTAATCTTGTTTATGCATTGGTGTTTGAATATAATTTGACTCATCTAGTTGGAATATGGAGAATATGATGAATGTGGGGAAAGTTTATTAGCCAACTCTTGTATTATGGAATTTAAACTTTGCTTAGCTTTGAGTTGTGATAAGGAATGTAAGGAGATAAAATATCTTTGAGAGGAAAAATTGTGGAAAATTTTTGTGAGTTGCAAAATTGAGAAAAATGAGTTGATTATTGTTTCCTCTTTGAAGATAAGAAATTGGAAAAATTGAGAGAAAAACATTAGAAGTGATTTCCTTACATCATGACTTGAGTTGTGCAATTTTTCGATTCAAAACGCTTGAGTTGGTAGATGGCTTGACTTGTGTGAACCATGTTATCTAGATTTTTACTTGAAGGGTGAAATAATTTTCTTAAACTATGATATAAACTTGATTAATTTGACTTTAAGAGTTTTGTGATGTCTAGTCAAATGTTTCAAAGTTTGAATTATTTTCAAAGGGTTTATTGAATGGCAAGAGATTTATCTTAAGTTTGAAGGAAAGTTATAATCCTTGTTATGATTCAAAATTTTTGGAATAGTAAAAGTTCGTGTTTTCTTGATGATTTTCTTAGCTTAAGTGTTTTTTGCTTAAGGTGTTAGTGTTGTGCCCTAGAGGCAGTCACTTGTACATTGTATATGACACATTTTATTTTAATAAAAGGCATTATTTATCCTACGGTTTCTTTTTGTTTACTTTAAGTAATCTAACTGTTCAATAAAGTCCCTAGTACAACACTGTGTTAAGGAAATCATAATAGAGATCATGATATGAGATTACTACTACACTAGATGGTGTTAGTACTTAAATAGTCCCTAGTCATAGTATTAATGAGACAGGACATCATTAATGTGTTAAGACCAGCATGTGTTAGACTTCCTGATTTGATCAGGCGGTGGTTCTCATAACCGTGAGTATTGAGATACTCAAAGTTAACGCATGGATGCTTGTTAATGGAACAAGTTCATTGGATGGCCTAACTTTGAGATAATCATATGGATAACTATTTAGTGCCAGTGATATAATCTCAATATAGCAAACGTGCAAGGATCCTTAGACTTGAGATCTCCAAGGTACTTTATTTGCTGAGCTTTGTACTTTGATTCTAATCTCCGGAGCTCGATCGAGGGTCACCTATGGGATGGATATTGGGTACATTGTGAGGTAAATGAAAGTAGTTGAGAGGGTCAATAAAGGATTCATCACTCCTAATAGTAGAGGCGAATATCTCACGGCCACTTGTAGGAATTACTACTCGGAAGTCCTTGGCCAAGGCGATTGTGTATTGGAAATAGTTCCAATTGATAAACATCTAGAGTAGTGGGTTTCTGTTACAAATACTATTGTATTTGGGCCAGAATTAATTCTGGAGGGAGTTGGCACTAATTCCATACTCCAAACTGAGTGAGATATTGTATGGTGAAATGAGTTAATTGCACTGAAGTTTTTTATTGAAGTGTTCATGTCAAGCCACTTGACTTCCTGGACTCTTGGGTGGTCATGATGTGTTGCTAGATACCGCTCATGATCTGGGAATATGTGTTTATTAATTGATGAATTAATAAACCAATCCTGATTATAATTAATAAGATTAATTCTAATTAATTATGGATTATTAATCTCAAAGACGTTTGGATAATTCATATTCTCTACCAATTGACTAAGAAACCTAACAGGTCATACACAATAGAGGATTATATACTCAAGATGTTATTTGATAACATTGTGGGGTTAATTGAGAGAAAGAGAAGTTGTTGTAGATAAATTATAATTAGTTATAATTTGTGGTACAAGTTATAATTGTGAGAACTTGATGTTTCCAATTACAATTAAGGAGCTCTAATTGTTTTAGGATTCCAGATTTTCAGTGATTTTTCGATTTTATGATTATATAACCAAAAAACCCTAAGGGTGATTTCACGTGAGAAAAATGGCAGTCACCTAAACCTTCTCTTCTTCTTCTTCTTCTTCTTCTTCTTCTTCTTCTTCTTCTTCTTCTTCTTCTTCTTCTTCTTCTTCTTCTTCTTCTCTCTCGATTTGATCATGAAGAGGAACCCTAGCCGCCACTTAGAATTTCTGCTAGCGCAGAAAGCTACGTGCTTGAGTATTCCTCTGTATGGATTACTATTAGAGATAATCACACACTATGATTATAGTGGGTAGACGTTCAACTCACGCGGAGGTTGATCATGAGGATTGCTGGATCGCGCACGATCACCCAAAGGTAAAAGCTGTTGCCTTTATTGTCATTATGTCTTGTTTTCCACACATAGAAGAGTCCTGGGAGGGTATCTCGATTTATTTTCCGCTACGCTGTATGGGATATGAGCCTGAGATACCCAACAGTGGTATCAGAGACATGCTATGTGTGGTCTACGGATATTGTTTTGGCATGAAAAAATGTTTTCGTATTTGTCTTTATTTGCTGTGAAAATCGTTTTCACTCAAGTCGAAATCATTTTGATCCTTATGCGTTGGGTCCATAGCACAATATGATTGTGTAAAAGTCATAGCGTATTTTGGAAAGATGCTTTCTTTGGTGCTGAAAATTTCTGCAGGAAAAACGTTTTCTTGCAACATGGATGTTGCCCTCCGTTTCATCTTAATTTTCTATTTTGATTTTATTTAAACTAACAAATTGGTTGTTGTTTAGAGCTTCAAAATAGAAAATACTGCTGAGAATTGTTCTCACTGAAAATTTGTAGAAGAAGAAAGCACCAGAAATTATTTCTAGAATTTTTTGAAAATCGCCACCATTGTTGCAGAACACAGGCGGCGCCGGCTCCGGCCTCCAAGCCGGCGCCGGTTCCATTCTATTCGCGATGTCCGAAAATCGTTTTTGGAAGATAAAAATTTTTGGAAATCAGAACAGAGCCGGCGCCGATTCTGCTCTGTTTGCGACTTCCAGCTATTTAAAAAAAATTCCAGAACAGAATTTTGAAAGGGAAAAACCTCATTTTATGAGAGACGGGACCCAAAAGCATTTTCTCAAAATTAGTTTTGAGACAATCAATTTTGTTCTTCAAAATAATGATTTTGAAAATCTAAAATTGATGTATTCTCTAAAATGGTGATTTTAGAATTTGTTTTATTTTTCCAAAATAGTGATTTTGGAATAATAAAAGTATATGTTTATTTTGTTTAAGCGTAATCAATGGCATGGTGGATGGTTATGGACTAAAACCAATTATATCTGTTCATGCATTTTACAGTTTTGGTTTTTATAAAATAGGGCCTGCGTGTCCTACCTTCTCTAGAATTCTTGTGTAATTCTCTTCTCATCTAACTCACCTCGAATGTAACTCGAGGTTTTCTCTCTTTAGGAAATTATGTAATTAGTTTACATAGGTTAGATAGGAGTAGAATTATTTTATTCTGGATATGGCAACCAAAACAAGGCGAGGAGGTAAGACCTTCTACTTAAATCATGCATGAATACATAGGGTTAACTATATTAATTTCTTTTACGGCTCAAAGAAATTAATTTAGGAAAAGTCCATAAGCATACCACATAATCGCTTTATTACCATGATTATCAATTATGTGATTTATTGATTATTATGCTTGTCATTCAACGAAATTACTAAAAGGAATAAATCCATCAATTAATATTAAACTTAATTCCTTTCGTTAATATAGTAAGAACGAGAGTCCTTTTTCGAGACCAGGTTGTTGGGCAAACCCAAGCCTACTTGACATTGGGCATGTTCAAGCTATGGAATTAAATTCCTTTCGAATTAAATTCCTAATTAATGGGTCGGATTTAACTAAATTCTTTATCCTGGTTGGGCAAACTCAAGCATAAAGAAATTTAGAGGAAAAGTTGGGGTAGCCCAAAAGGCTTTAAGATTAAAAGCTGTTAATCGCCTAATGATCCGGTAGTTACATACGATGTAATTGGTATTGGATACCTACCAATGAACTCAAGAGTGGCTTGTTGGGCAAACCCAAGGTTATTCTTGAGGAATTTGGATACCGGTTCATTACGAAAGCTTCCAACGGGCTTTCCTAAATCAGTAGTGGGGGCTATTAGTTTAAGTAAAATAGTGGAGTAAAAATGCGTTTAATTAAAGTCATAATTATTTGCATATCATGTGCATATACAAGTAGCTAATGCTCTCTATCTTTACATCTAGGTCACTTGCATCATGTTAAGGAACTTGAACTTACGTAGCATTTTGGAAACCAACAAGTTAACCGAATCAAACTATCTCGACTGGTATAGAAATTTGAGAATCGTTCTCAAATCGAAAAAGTTGCTCTATGTGCTAGATGCTCCTATTCCACCACCACCAGCCCAAGATGCTCATGCTGATGAGCATGCTATCCACAAGAGGCACAAGGAGGATAGTGATACAACATCCTGTATTATGCTGGCATCCATAACTCCTGAGTTGCAAAAACAGCACGAGCATATAGATGCTCAATCGATCATTTTACATCTTCGAGAGCTGTTTGATGCCCAAGCCAGAACTGAGAGATATGATATCTCAAAGCAACTATTTCATTGCAAAATGGCAGAGGGTTCTTCTGTGGCCATTCATGGGCTGAAGATGCTGGGCTTGATAGAGAAGCTTGGATCTCTCGAGTTTGAAATGGATCATGACTTAAGTGTTGACTTAATTCTATAATCTTTAACTAATAGTTTCTTATAATTTGTGATTAATTATCAGATGAATAAGATTGAGTCCACTATTCCTGAATTGATCAATCTTCTCAAAACTGCGGAGTCCTTCATGAAGAAGGATTCCAATGCGATTTTAATAGTGGAATCTTCCTCTTCTAAGAAGAAGGTTCAAAAGAAGAAGAAGAAGGCTGCCATGAAGCCCAAAGGTGGTGTGAACAAGAAGAACGCAGCTACCAAGGGCCCATGCCATCATTGTGGGAAGATGGGCCACTGGAGACGCAACTACAAAACCTACTTGGAGACCATCAAGGACAAGAAGCAGATGGAGAAGCTTACAAGCACATTTACTTCTTCTCCAGGTATGTTTATGATTGAGATAAATACTGCCTTTAGAAATGAGTTATGGGTATTAGATACCGGATATGGATCTCATTTGTGCAATAACTTGCAGGGGTTAAAGTGCAGTAGAAGGCTAGAGAAAGGCGACGTGGACTTACGTACTGCAAATGGGGCAAAGGTTGCTGCACTTGCTGTAGGGACATACGAGCTGAACCTACCTTTGGGATTAATTCTAGAACTGAAAAATTGTTATTATATACCAGTTTTAATGAAAAACATTATTTCAGTTGCGTGTTTAGACTTATGTGGATTTCATTTAATATTTAAGAATAAATGTTGTTCTTTTTCATTGAATGATATTCATTATGGCTCAGCAACTTTAGTTAATGGTTTATATGTTCTAGACTTGGACAATCCAATTCTCAATATAAACAATAAGAAACCTAAAATAGATAACTCTAACACCTCTTACTTATGGCATTGTTGTTTGGGCCATGTAAACAAAAATTGTGTTTCTAAGTTACACAAGTTTGGTGACTTAGGGTCATTTGATTATGAATCATATAGCACATGCGAGTCTTGTTTACTAGGTAAAATGACTAGAACTACTTTTTTAGGAAAAGGAGAACGGACCAATGAGCTATTAGAACTCATACATTCTGATGTATGTGGCCCAATGTCAATACAAGTGAGAGGAGATTATAACTATTTCATAATCTTTATCGATGATTTCTTACGATACGGGTATTTGTATTTAATAAAATAAAAATCTGAGGCCTTTGAAAGGTTCAAAGACTTCAAGAATGAAATAGAGAAATAACTTGGCAAAAGTATTAAGACTCTAAGATCTGATTGAGGAGGAGAATCTTGAGCCAAGAGTTTCTGAGTTATCTTAGAGATAATGGGATATTATCTCAATGGACTCCACCACATACACCTCAACATAACAGTGTATCTGAGAGAAGGAATTGAACCCTTCTAGACATGGTACAGACCATGATGGCTTCTGCAGACCTACCAAAATCATTTTGGGGGTATGCACTAGAGACTTTTGTTTATATACTAAACAGAGTTCCGACAAAATCGGTTAATACTACCCCATTTGAGATGTTCTTTGGTAAGAGACTAAAGTTATCTCACTTGCAATTATGGGGTTGTCCTGCCTTTGTTAAAAGGCCACAGTCGGACAAACTTGATAGTAAGTCTGACAAGTGTTTGTTTGTGGGATATCCGAAAGAATCTTCCGGATATTACTTCTATCTACCCTCCGAAAATAAATTGTTTGTTTCGAAGCATGCCATCTTCTTAGAGAAGGAGCACATGCTCAAAAGGGGACAGTGGGAGTAAGATTGAACTTAGTGAAGTTCATGAAGATCAAACAAACAAGAATCAACCGTCTAACCCCACATCTATTGAGAGAATAGATAAACCTTCTAATACACAAGAACCTCGTAGATCTAGTAGGGTACGTGTGGCACCTGAGAGATATGGATTTCTCATTAGTGATCACAACGACGTATTGCTCATAGATGAAGATGAGCCTACTACCTACCAGGATGTTCTGAATAGTTCAGAATCTGGCAAATGGCTTGAGGCCATGAAGTCAGAGATGGATTCCATGTACGACAACCAAATATGGATTTTAGTTGATCCACCCAAAGGAATTAAACCTATTGGGTGCAAGTGGGTTTTCAAGAAGAAAATGGACATGGATGGTAACTTAGTTACCTATAAAACATGACTAGTGGCGAATGGTTATCGTCAACAACATGGTATTGACTATGATGAAACCTTCTCGCCAGTAGCCATGTTGAAATCCATCAAGATACTCCTAGCCATTGCTGCTCATTATGATTATGATATTTGGCAAATGGATGTGAAAACAACTTTCCTAAATAGAAATCTGATTAAGGAAGTGTATATGACACAACCTGATGATTTCACATCCAGTGATGGCACAAAGGTGTGCAAGCTGCAAAGGTCCATTTATGGACTTAAGTATGCTTCTAGGAGTTGGAATATCCATTTTGATGAAACAATCAAAGAGTTTGGTTTCATTCAAAACATGAATGAGCCTTATGTATACAAGAAGGTTAGTGGGAGTGCAGTCGTTTTCTTACTGTTTTATGTAGATGACATATTACTAATAGGAAATGATATACCTGTCTTACAAACGGTTAAAATTTGGTTGTCCAAACAATTCTCCATGAAAGATCTTAGAGAAGCACCTATATTCTTGGAATAAGGATCTATAGATATAGATCCAAAAGATTGCTTGGTCTTTCACAGTCTACATACATAGATAAAATGCTAAATAGGTTTAGCATGGATCAATCCAAAAAGGGATTCTTGCCCATGTCACATGGTGTAAGCCTTTCAAAGTCGATGTCTCCCAAGACACAAGTTGAAAGGGATCATATGAGTAAGATTCCATATGCCTCGGCAGTTGGATCCATCATGTATGCTATGATATGTACTAGGCCCGATGTATTTTATGCTCTCAGTTTGACGAGCAGATACCAATCCGACCCTGGTGAGGGTCATTGGGCAGCTGTAAAGAATATCCTTAAGTACTTACGAAGGACTAAAGATATGTTCTTAGTATATGGAGAAGGTGATTTGAAAATAAACGGGTATATTGATGCCAGTTTTCAATCTGACAAAGATAATTTCAAATCACAATCCGATTATGTGTTTATGTTGTGCGGAGGGGCAATAAGTTGGAAATGTTCCAAACAAGAGATTATTGCCAACTCTACGATAGAAGCTGAGTACATAGCCGCTTCTGAAGTAGCTAAGGAAATCAAGATAGAGAGAGTTCCCATGGATGACAACTTAGCTGACCTACTTACGAAAGCACTATCCCAAAAGAAACATGATTGTCATGTTGAGTCATTCGGTATTAGATACATGAATGATTGGCTCTAGTGCAAGTGGGAGTTTGTTAGTGTTGTGCCCTAGAGGCAATCACTTGTACATTGTATATGACACATTTTATTTTAATAAAAGGCATTATTTATCTTACAGTTTCTTTTTGTTTACTTTAAGTAATCTAACTGTTCGATAAAGTCCCTAGTACAACACTGTGTTAAGGAAATCATAATAGAGATCATGATATGAGATTTCTACTACACTGGATGATGTTAGTACTTAAATAGTCTCTAATCATATTATTAATGAGACAGGATATCATTAATGCGTTTAGACTAGCATGTGTTAGACTTCCTGATTTGATCAGGCGGTGGTTCTCATAACCGTGAGTATTGAGATACTCAAAGTTAACACATGAATGCTTGTTAATGGAACAAGTTCATTGGATGACCTAGCTTTGAGATAATCATATGGATAACTATTTAGTGCCAATGATATAATCTCAATATAGCAAACGTGCAAGTATCCTTAGACTTGAGATCTCAAAGGTACTTTGTTTGCTGAGCTTTGAACTTTGATTCCAATCTTCGGAGCTCAATCGAGGGCCGTCTATGGGATGGATATTGGGTACATTGTGAGGTAAACAAAAGTAGTTGAAAGGGTCAATAAAGGATTCACCACTCCTAATAGTAGGGGCGAATATCTCACGGCCACTTGTAAGAATTACTACTCGGAAGTCTTGGCCAATGCGATTGTGTATTGGAAACAGTTCCAATTGATACACATCTAGAGTAATTGGTTCCTGTTACAAGTACTATTGTATTTGGGCCAAAATTAATTCTTGAGGGAGTTGGCACTAATTCCATACTCCAAAACAAATGAGATATTGTATAGTGAAATGAGTTAATTGCACTGAAGTTTGTTATTGAAGGGTTCATGTCAAGCCACTTGACTTCTTGGACTCTTGGGTGGTCATGATGTGTTGCTAAATACCGCTCATGATATGGAAATATGGGTTTATTAATTGATGAATTAATAAACCAATCCTAATTAGAATTAATACGATTAATTCTAATTAATTATGGATTATTAATCTCAAAGACGTTTGGATTAATTCATATTCTCCACCAATTGACTAAGAAACCTAATAGGTCACACACAATAGAGGATTATATACTCAAGATGTTATTTGATAACATTGTGGGGTTAATTGAGAGAAAGAGAAGTTGTTGTAGACAAATTATAATTAGTTATAATTTGTGGTACAAGTTGTAATTGTGAGAACTTGATGTTTCCAATTACAATTAGGGAGCTCTAATTGTCTTAGAATTCCAGATTTTCAGTGATTTTTCGGTTTTATGATGATATAACCAAAAAATCCTATGGGTGATTTCACGTGAGCAAAATAGCAGCCACCTAAACCTTCTCTCATTCTTCTTATTCTCTCTCGATTTGATCTTGAAAAGGAACCGTAGCCACCACTTAGAATTTCTGCTAGCGCAGAAAGCTACATGCTTGAGTATTCCTCTGTGTGGATTACTATTAGAGATAATAACACACTATGATTACAGTGGGTAGATGTTCAACTCACGTGAAGGTTGATCACGAGGATTACTAGATCGCGCTTCAACTTGAAGAAGAAAATTTTGTTCTTCGCACGATCACCCAAAGGTAAAAGCTGTTGCCTTTATTGTCATTATGTCTTGTTTTCCATACATATAAGAGTCCTGGGAGGGTATCTCGATTTATTTTCCGCTGCGCCGTATGGGATACGAGCCTGAGATACCCAGCATAAGGACCACCAAAAGTTCAAGTGTGGGGGTGTTTGATAGAGGCTAAAATCATTACTATTTTTGTAGTTATTTACAGTTAAATTGAGATACTTTTGATGTACTAACTAGGCATATTCCTTCTTATTTAACATTTTGCTTGTAGAAAGTGTTTTTAATAAATTTGTGTAGATTTAAGTTGATTTTGAGCAAAAAGTAGACAAATTCTAGAATACATCTGGTACTAGGTCCAGTTAAGGCACAAAGCGGCAGGTCCACTCTAGCTGAGTAGAGAAAATAGAGCAATTCCAAGAGGAAAAACAGAACACACCCGGTGCTAGGTCGACTAGACTTGGCATTGGGTCCGCTTTGGACACGAAAATCCTGTGCGCAAATTTGATATCTTCTAAAGGATTTTGACATTTTCCGAATCCTACTCGGCCAAGACTCCTCAAGCAACAATTTTGGCAACAAAGAGACCTATAAAACCAAGAGAAAACACAAGAGAAATGGAGTGAATCCAAGAGCAAAATTCCCAAGCACTAAAAAAATGAGAGATTTACCATTCAAAAAGGGTTGTTCAAGAAAGTCTTCAAAGGAAAAGAAGGAGGCTTGTTTATAAGTGCCTTCTTTTACCTTTGTTTTCTTGTTTTTAAACAATGATGTATTCAATATTTTTATTTGTAATTTGACATTATTTTGGGATTCATGATTTTGTGTTAATTTATTTATTTAATCAATTCTTTATCATCTTTGGTATTTGATTACTTGCTATCATTAGTTATTGATACGGGTTCTTCGAATTGACTTGAGAAACGATGCTAGGAGTTCATTGCATTAATTTATATTTGTCAAATCTTAATGGACTTGGAAATGAAATTAAAATTAAAGGACTAAAGTGATCAAAGATTAGTTGATTCTGCCTAGAGTTTAGGGTCATTAGCTAATTTCATGTTTATGAAGAATTGAGTTTAATGCATGTTTTGGTTATGTTAGTTTGATTTGGAAATTTGCTAATTTAATGAGAAGATAGTGATTCCATAGATTGGAAAGAAGTGGAGTCTATACAAGTGGATTCATGACTTGGGAAACGATTGAATTTTACTTTATATTCCTTTATGATGCCAAGGTGATGATTACTTGAGATAATTACTAGATGATTCATTATCATGTTTTATAGGATAGTTGCCTAAATTCCATATTATAACATCCTTGAGTTGTACTTATTTCTTTATTTTTCTTTATGTTATTTTTCACTTTATTTAGGTCGGTTAAATAATAAATGAAAAGTAATTAGTGTGTATTTGTTCCTTTAAGGATCGATACTCGTTAATTCTCTATGTTATGCTTACGATGGGTATACTTGCTCGTATGTGTAATTTGGGATTAATGTTTTAAATAAAACTTGGCTAATGGATGGATTTAAATTCAATGATTTTTATACACCCAAAATTTACGCATCAATTTCTCTTTATGCACTATATTGGCCCCCTTATAGTCATCACTCATTATTTTTTCAACAATCTTTCTTTCTTTCCTTTGCTCTCATGAATTTATAGCCTCACAAAGAGTGAATTTCTCTCCACTATCTGTATTCGCCCCCATAAACAAGCAAAAGTACTTTCTCACGCTCAAAGATGAAACAACAATCAATTCATTTTTCTTAATTTTCAACTCACAATTAAATTTTTGTTCACAATCTTCTCACTTAAAGATTTTTTTGTAACACCCCATCATTTTACTTTTGATTGGCTGCTATTTGTAATAAGATGAGAATTTGCATTGACATCCAGAAAAAAAGTTGATTGGTGTAACGAGATGAATACTTTGGTGAAATAAAATTTTATCGGGACCTGGATGTAATTATTGAATTTGTTCTACCCGTACCTTAAATATCAGAAGGCTATAATTATTAACAAAATAAGAATTTTAGGGTACTCTGAAAAGAGAATTGATCAGTGTGATGAAATGCACGTTTTGGTGTGAATTATGCTACCCGGGGTATCGGGGATATTTTCATCATTTTAATTGTGCCCACGACTTTAACCGCAAATTTGACCAAGTAGAAAAGGAATTTAAAATTTTTAAGTGTTACCAATAGATTCAATGGAATTTTTTGAGTTGAATGGTGAAATAAAATATTTTTCTGTTACGGACCTGATTTTGGTTATTTTTGAAGAAAATAAGAAAATGCGATTGAACAAAATGGATGTGTGGCATTGAATGAATGGTGGGTGAAAACAAGTGTTGAAATACCATTGGGGAAGTGAAATATTTGTGAAATTATTAAATTGCAAAAGCTTATTGAATAAGCTTAAAGAATTATCTAGTTAAACTAAATCCACCAATAGGAATTTAGCTTAAAAATGGATAGCCCATAGTGTAATTAATGTTGGTTGACTTCGGGCACTAGAATGGCGGTGGAAGGATTGTAAAACAGCCAAAAATTCATCCAAGAAAAGAACAAAAGGAAGAGAGAAAGAAAAGGAAAGAAAAGCTAGAGAAAATCAAGGGGAAAAAATTAGAAAAAGAGAGATAAAATATTGTTCTTGACGAAGTTGGAGATTCTTTGAGCAAATTAAAGCCAAAACATCCTATACACAAGGTAAGGTCCTATGCTTCAAGAATTAAAGTTGTAGATTTCATTATGGTCATCATTTTGATATGAATTATAACATGAAAACGTGAAATTTGTGATGATTAAAATGATTATTGTGTACTAGTAAGACTTTGTGTGTGTGTGTAAGTGTGTGTACTGATTGGATGAAGACTTCATAGGCTATATTTTGTATGGTGAATAAGGGTATTTGAATGGCGATTTAAAGGGTTGTTCATGACTGAGAAGAAAGATGGTAGAGTTGGGATAAAACGAGGTTAAATGTTAAAGAAAATGGATTATGATTGTTTTTTAATGTTGATGTTAATTATATGTTATTTGCATAAGAACTTAGTGGCTTTCTTGAATCTAAAAATCTGAAGAATTAAGGTTGTTTGAAGGGAAATGAAGTGGATTAAGGGTTAAATAGGTGTTATGAACCAAGAAGCACAAGTAGGAGAAGTTGTTTTGTGAAAAATGGATTAAAAACCAGAAAATTATTGGGGCTGTTTTTTCCCAGTAACGAGTCACGAGGACCATAACTCTGAAAAGGCCAATGCAAAATTAAGATAAGAGTCTTATGGTCGTTATGGTATATCATAGAGCCAAATCGGAGTTGTAGGTTGAAAGTTATATCTAAAATAAAATCATGTGTCAAAGTAGCAAAATTTTTGAATTTTGCTTAGGAAGTGGAAATTAAGAATGATTAATTGTGTGATCTTGGATGAAGAAATTGGGGAAATATGAAGTGAATCCCTTGTTTATGAAGGGAGAAAGAATGTGGAAAAAGGAAGATGAAAGAATCGAAAAAACGACGAAAAAACAACGAGAACGGAAATTAAACGTTTTCCTTAACCGTTGGCCCCTGTTGGCTAACCGTCTATTGGACGTCATCTATCTTTTGGCCAAACATGAATTGACTCAAAAATGATGTTTGGTGTAGGTTTAGCGGTAAACGGCCAATGGTATGTCGAAAACGGTAGAAACGGAGGTTAAACGGCCATGAACGGAAAGAGTTGCTTAGGACATAAGGTGAGTCCTTTGGATTTCTAAAACTCTTCTGAAAGCTAGTGTGCTTTGTTTTTCCATGAAATGCTATGTTTCATACCATTTTGAATATCCCTAAATATGTCTAAGGTTTATCTAAGCAAGATTTGTTTTTATAATGAAATTATGCTTTTCTTTTAATTTTGGATATAGATTTGTCTTTCGTTATGGTTTGATTTTTATTAAAGGGTAACCTTGTATATTAAGTTGGATTTTGCTAAATCTTGAGAATTTAAGTTAACCTTGGTTATATTTGGTATTTGAGTTTGTTTTATTTTTTGAGTTTGAATATGGATGATATGATGAAATATGAGATTAGTTGTTGATTAATTCTTGTATTATGGATTTAAAATTTGTTTTATTTTGAGTTGTGAATAAGGAATGCGAGAAAAAAAAAATTGAGTGAAAGACAAAAAGGTGAGTTGAAAAAAAAAATAATTTTGTGAAAAAAAAATCATTGTTATGTGATAAAAAGAATTGAGTTGAAAAAAATACTCTTATTTTTAATCTTTAAAGACCTTTTGCTGAAAAGGGGGTTAGCATGGGGAGAAGTAGCAAGTATTGTTCGGTGCACTCTTTTGAGGCTATCCCGAAGGGAAAAGAGCAAGAAAGAGCAAAAGAAAGAAATATGTTGAAAAAAAAATGCTAAAAAAAGATAATGACTATAATAGGGCTAATACAGTGTGTGAAGAGAAATCCATGCACTTAAGGCTATCAATTCCCTAAGTCATTGAAAAGAAAAAAAGAGAGAAAAAAAGAGTCGAGTGATTTTCCTTATTTCACTAACTCGAGTTTTGCAAATTTAAGTTTATAATGATTGAATTGGTTAAACGACTTGACTTGTATGATTTATGTTATCTATGTTTTTGCTTGAGGAGTAGGATAATTTTCTTGTACTAGATATAAGCTTGTTTAAATTAGCTTTAATGGCTTTGGGATTATTTGTTTTAATACATAAGTTTACAAGGTTTTAAAGGGGTTGAATGAATGATGAATTTATGTTTAAGGTAGTAAGAAGGTTATGTCTTCATTATGGATGAATTTTCTAAAGAAAAAAAAATTGTGAAATTGTTTTCTCTTGTTCTACAAGCTTAGTGTCTAAGTATTTGCTTGAGGACAAGCAAAAGTTTAAGTGTAGGGGTATGTGATAAGGGCTAAAATCATCATTACTTTCCCAGTTATTTGAGGTTGTTTTGAGGTACATTTGTTGTAATAACTAGGCATATTCCTTCCTATTTGACATTTTTCTTGTAAAGAGTATTTTTGACAAATTTGTGCAGATTCAAGTTGATTTTGAGCAAAAAGTGAACAATTCCAAAACAGACCTGGCACTTGGCCCAGCTGAAGACCAGGCACTGAGTCCATTCTGGTCAAATAGCAAAAACGGAGCAATATTTAGTCCAAAAATAGAATGGACTGGGTGCCAAGTGGCCTGACTAGACCTGGCACCAGATCCACTCTGCATAGAGGCAGTTGTGCGTGAATTTGGTATTTTCCAAAGAATTTTGATATTTTCTGATTTCTATTTGGACTAGACTTCTCAAGTAATGAATTTTGGTATTAAGGAGTCTTATGAATACAAGAAAAACACAAGAGAAAGGTGTGATTTGAAGGATCCAAACTAGCTACTCAATCACCACTCAAATGAGCATTGTTAAATGAGAGTTTCAAGAGAAGAAAAATGGCTTGTCTATGAGTTTTATCTTTTATCCTTTGTTTACTTTTCTTTAACAATAATGTGCTTAATATTTTGATTGTAATTGGAGATTATGATTTTGAGTTAATTGAAATTTTTTTATCAATTTATTATTATCTTTGGTGTTTGATTACTTATTATCATTGGTTATTGATGTGAGTTCTTCTAATTAACTTAGACAAAATGATGTTAGGAGTTTTATTACATTGATTTCATAATTGTCAAATCTTAGTGGACTTAAATAACGAAGTCAGGATTTTAGGACTAAGTGATCAAATATTAGTTGATTTCGCCTTGACAAATGGTCATTATCTAATTTTATATTTTTAAGGAATTAAGATTCATGCATATTTAGGTTAGGATGGCTTAATCGACAAATTTTTTAATTGAATCAAAATATAGTGATGAGCTTAATGCGAGTTTTGGTTATGTTTGCTTGATTAATAAATCTGTTAATATGAATCAAAATATAATGATTTCATGGATTAACAAACGAAGTGGAATTTATCTTTATATTCTTTCATGATGCTAAGATGAAAATTGATTGTGATGAATGTTAAGTAATTTAATATTATGTTTTCAAGATAATTGCCTAGTTGCATGAAATTGCATCCTTAAGTTATATCTATTTTTATCTTTATTTATTTTCTTTTTTAGTCTCTTCTTATTTTATTGGTTAAAAAATAAAGATTTGGGTAAAGTAATGTGAGAGCCTAAGTTCTTATGGATTCGATACTTGCTATTCCATATACTATATGATGGGTATACTTGCCCGTATGTGTAGTTTTAGTGGTTAGCATTTTATTAAAGCTTGATTGATTGTGGAATTTGTTGGTAATTTTTTCTACACTAAAAAAGACACATCAAACGGTAACATTGAGATACTCTAAAGTGCTAAGTTCTTCACCCAAATATAGTTTCATGTGACTTCCATTTATCTTAAAGATCCCCTTATTTGGGTGAGAAACCTCAATAACTCCAAATGGACAAAGTCGATGTATCTCATATGGCCTCGACCATTTTGACTTCAACTTACCTAGAAAAAGTCTGAGCTTAGAGTTAAATAATCACACCTTGTCCTCTTCATTGAACTCTTGAGGGGAACGAATATGCCATCATGCCAACATTTCATCTTATTTTTGTAAATCCAAGAATTATGGTAAGCATCATTACGCCACTCTTGCAACTCATTTACTTGAAGCAATCT
Source organism: Voacanga thouarsii (assembly GCA_026120185.1). Taxonomy (NCBI): domain Eukaryota; kingdom Viridiplantae; phylum Streptophyta; class Magnoliopsida; order Gentianales; family Apocynaceae; genus Voacanga; species Voacanga thouarsii. Next base: position 654,930 of record JANUWF010001224.1, on the reverse strand, counting down.
TCATTCTCCTGCAAGATAAAGATCAAAATTAACAAGTTTAACTACCTAATGAGCCTTATATTCAACTTCCACCAGTAGATGACATGACATCCCATAAACTAATCTGTAGAGGGTAGTACAAATAGGAGTTTTGAAAGCAGTCATATATGCCCAAAGAGTATTATCTAATTTCAAACTCCAATATTTCCTTGTATGATTAACCACTTTTTCCAAAATTCTTTTTAACTCTTGATTTACCACCTCAACTTGGCCACTTATTTGGGGGTGATAGGGAGTAGAAAATTTATAAATGTTTGAGAACTTTGTCCAATTGGGTATTGCGAAAATGTATTCCCCTATCACTAATGAGTACTTTAGGTATACCAAAATGGGTGAAAAGTTTTTAAACAAATTTGACTAAAACCTGAGTATCATTAGTTGGCAAGGATTGTGCCTCAACCCACTTAGACATATACTCAACCGCAACTAAGATATATTTATTATCCAAAGAATTAGGAAAAAGGCCTATGAAATCGATCCTCTAACAATAAAACATTTCATATGCTTAAAAAATTTACCATGGCATCTCATTAGATTTAGAAATGTTACATGTACGTTGATACCTATCACAATTTTGAAAAAACCTATGAGAGTCCATAAAGATTGTTGGCCAAAAAAATATGGACTTAAGCACCTTTTTTGTCATGTTATTAGCTTGGTAGTGGCCTCCCACAGGTCCTTCATGATAATGTTTCAAGATGTTCGAACTTTCTGCGGAATCCACATATTTCCAAATGATTTGATCCACACAACACTCTAACAAGTAAGGATCTTTCCAAAAGTAATACTTTACTTCGAAGATGAATTTCTTCTTTTGTTGTCCTATGAAATCCTCCTGAATAATTCCTGGAACTAAGTAATTAGTAAAATCCGTAAACCAAGGTATATGAGAAATCTCACCATCAACAAGTAGAAGTTTTTCATCCAGGAAGGTATTATTGATGTCCCCTTCGACCAATGGGTGTAAGTTGGGATTTTCCAATCTAGATAAATAATCCACAGTCAAATTTTTTGCTCCTTTTTTATCCCTAATTTCCAAGTCGAATTCCTGCAATAATAAAATTGATCTTATCAATATTGGCTTGTTATCATGCTTGGTTAGGAGGTATTTAAGGATAGAATGGTCTGTATACACAATGACTTTGGACAGAATAAGATAAGAAGAAAATTTATCAAAAATAAATACTATTGCAAGCAATTCTTTTTCCGTTGTGGTATAGTTCTCTTGTGCCACCGTAAGAATTTTCTTGCATAGTAGATTAGTTGAAAATGCTTATTCCTCCTTTGTCTAAGCACTGCACCTACCTATAATAACTTGCATCACATATTAATTTAAAAGGAAGAGACCAGTTCAGTGCAATTAAAATAGAAGAGTTAATCAATTTCTTTTTAAGAACATTGAAGGCATTGAGATATTTTTCATCAAAATAAAAAACATCATCTTTTTCAAGTAAAAAAGAAACAGGTTTAGAAATTTTTGAGAAATCCAAGATAAACATCCTATGAAAACCTGTATGACTAAGAAAATTTCGAATAGCTTTCATGGAAGTGAGAGGAGGGAGTTTCTCAATGGCCTCAATTTTTGCTCTATCGACCTCAATACCTTTCCTTGAAATCTTGTGTCCCAATACAATATCTTCTTGCACCATGAAGTGACATTTTTCCCAATTAAGCATGAGGTTGGTCATTTCACACATTTGAAACACCTTTTCAAAATTGGCTAAACATAAGTCAAAAGAATCACCAAATATAGAATAATCATCCATAAATACCTCTATGATGTCTCCTACAAGTCTTTTGAAGATAGCCATCATACATCTTTGGAAAGTTCCTAGACCATTACAAAGACTAAAAGGCATACAATGATATGCAAAAGTACCAAAAGGGCATGTAAATATAGTCTTCTTTTGATCTTTCAAGGCTATCGGAATTTGAAAGTAATAGGAAAAATTATCCAAAAAGAAATGAAACCCATGTCTGGCTAATCTTTCTAATATTTGATTAATGAAAGGAAGAGGAAAATGATCATTCCTAGTTGCCTCATTTAATTTCCTATAATTAATGCAAACCTTCCTACCGGTTACCAATCTTATTGGAATCAACTCATTTTTTTCATTTAGGCTCACTATCATTCATTCCTTCTTTGATACCACTTGCGTTGGACTTACCCAAATACTATCAGAAATAGGATAAATGATGTCGGAATCTAAGAGTTTAATTATCTCACCTTTTACTACATTGCTCATAATTAGATTCAACCTATGTTGGGGTTGCACTATGTGCTTTGTTCCTTCTTCTAACAAAATTTTGTGAGTGTAAAAGGAAGGGCTAATTCGCTTAATGTCGATGGTCTTTCATGCTATGATTCCCTTATATTTTCCTAATAGACTTACCAATTTGGTCTTTTGATCACAAGTGAGGCCTTCTGTTTTGATCACGGGTAATTTTTCTCTATTAGCTAAAAATGTATATTCTAAGTGCTTGGGGAGGTTTTTTAAGTCCAATTTTGGTTCAATGGATGACTTATCCTTCCTAAACTTCTTTTATTGATTTTTTTTCAAATTCTTCCAATTTACTGCCCTTATTTCAATCTTCCAAATATGCAATTGATTGTTCCATCAATTTCATAGAGAAATTGACAAACGATTCCTGCACAAAATTAAAGATAGACTCATCAAGACTATCATTCCTTATACAAGAATTATCAAAAGATATAGGATATTGCTTGCTTTTATGGATTTTGATAATGACTTCTTCATTCCCAACCCTAAGTGTTAACTTTTTCCCATGAACATTAATTAATACTTTGGACATGGCTAGAAAGAGTCGATCTAAGATTAAAAGAACTTTAGAATCTTCATCCATATAAAAAATAACAAAATCAACATGAAGTGTGAATCTATACACTTTAACCAATACATCTTCAACTACTCCCCTAGGATATTTAATAAATTTATCTGCAAGTTGAATACTCATCCTAGTGGACTTGGGCTCACCTAAGCCTAGATTTTTAAAATTTTTGTATGGTAAAAGATTAATGCTAGCACCTAAGTCGAATAATGCATTGCAAAATGTAAAAGTACCAACAAGATAAGGAATAGAAAAACTCCTTAGATCATTTTCTTTATGTGGCAAAGTCCATTGGTCTTGCACGATGGTGGAGCATTCTTCATTTAAAACCATAGTGGATAATTCTTCCAACCTCTTTTTATTGACAAGCATGCTTTTGAGGAACTTTGCATATTTGGGCATATGTATCAAAGCTTCACTGAGTAGGATGTTTATAACACTCCACTACCTAGGCCCAACAGGACCGGGGATGTTGCCCCGTCCAAATGACAAGGGGTTTTTATAACTAGGTCACATAAACGAAAACAAAAATAATACTTTAAAATTGAACTTATTACAACCCAAAAATCCAGGAACAAGTCCAAAATAAATTAATTACTATCATCTCTCAAAACAACAAATAAAATAAATAACATAAAGTCTTCAAAGTAGGCAACAAATCTAGCTATTCATCTCCACAGCAGGATCGACCTGAAAACATGGCATAAAAGGTGATGAGATAAAAATCCCAGTAAGCCCGTGTGTAATTTGAGTGTTTCAAATAAAACAGTTCATGTATGCAAGTTGTAAAAATTGTATAAGAGAAAGTGCTGGCAAGTAATAAATAAGGTTAAAAATAAAGAGTGGCGTTTTGCTTTTCAAACCATACATATGCACAATAAATACAACCACTCAAATGGGTAGCCATGGGTTACCACACGTTGGGCCCTATGACCATACAACAGTCAGAATGCCACACTTAGTGCAGACTAATAAAAGGTAGGTGATCGGCCTATCGGGTGAGATACTTCTTCTTCTCTATACCCAAACTTACCGGTTGTCCACTTCGGAAACACACAGTCCACATGACTGAAACTTGCTAACTCAGACCGGCATGACCTACTAGACTGGCATCCTATCCGGAAAGGACTCACCCCTCAAAGGTGGCCACCTACTGAGAGACTTACCCTAACCCTTCAAATATTAGTCCTAGTAGTTTATCCTTATTGAGTACTCAACGTTGATTGTCCCACTTGGGAGAAAACTGATAATACATTGCTTTATTTGGAAATAGCAATTAAGGATTTCGAAAATTCTTGTCAAAGTTGGGTTTTAGAAAGAGTTTAATATTTGTGCAAAACTGCTTGTTTAAATTTTCAAATGATTTGCTTGACTGAAATAAAAAGGAAACAGTCCTTAATTGCCTTTACAAAATAAGTGTCCATACACTTCGCATTTGGCTTGCCATAGTAACCTTTTGTCATCAAATAAGTTTATGCAGGAGCTTTCCCGATCATTTGCTTGATCAAATTCAAGAATCTTCCAAAGCTGGCCTAACCCCGACTGGGATAAACACAAGTTATATGGTTATACTCAAGCTATATTCGCTTTCATAAATAATCCTAGTTCAACTTATTACAATCATAACTCTAATGTCCTAAGCTTTAAGGCTAGATGATAAAGGATTTTATAAAATAAGACTAGCTTGATAAGTTAAAATAACTAGGGGTTGTAAAATAATTACTAAGAAGTTATAGGTTCAAATAATAAATCTTGAGTGTTGTTATTAATATGTAAACTAGGGTTTAATTGATGAAGAATCCTAAGTCCTAGATGATATTATTAAATGGTAATTCTTAGATAGTAAAATGAATAATAAATTATTACTAATCTCTTACTCCCTCCGTCCCAACAAAATTGACCTACTTACTATTTTGGGCTGTCCCAAAAAATTTGACACTTTCCTTAAAAGGAAAGTTTTTACTATACAATTTATTATAAAATAATCAATATACCCCACATATATTTTTTATATATACTTAGATTTGACATAAAGCATTGTGGGACCCATATATTTATTATTTTTATTATATTATATTATATTATATTATTATATTCTAATTTTTACTTTTGCATAAAATATCGTGTCAAGTCAACCAATGTCAATTTTAGTGGGACGGAGGGAGTATTTAATAATTAATAGATAGAAAATAATAAATAAAGTCAATAATAAATAAATTTTATTAAATTTTGATTAATAGATAATAAATAAATAGAAATAGTATTTATGAACATATGGTCTACAAGGCCATTAATATTTTACTTATTTATATGAAAGGTTATGTATGTATGTATGTATGTATGTATGTATGTATGTATGTATGTATGTATGTATGTATGTATGTATGTATGTATGTATGTATGTATGTATGTATGTATGTATGTATTATTTTAAATAAAAGATATCATTTAGTTGACTAGTAAAATAGCATTATTTCATCTAATAGTCCACTCCCAAAACTTCCTAAGAATTTCGAAAACATAGTAATAATTTCAATTAGGGTATTAAAATTTACTAATCAAAATAGCCTAGGATCAACAAGGTCATGATCATAATTTTCCTATTGACGACAAGATTCACGAGCATATAGTCTAACATCAATCAACAAACTATTCTATTCATGAACAAAGGCTTAAATCTTTACCCACTATCACATGGCCAAATCTCTACTAAGCATAATCATATTCATGGCTTCAATGAAGATAAGAACATAATATCCTATTCACCAAAGGTGACATAACATCTAGCATGCTTAAACATTCATAATTTCTTAAGACATGAAGAACATGCATCGATCCATAAGGAATTTCATAAAGCTTAATCATGCTCAATCATTCTCATGCTTCAATCTCAACCCCCTTCATACATATGCATATACTCAATCCCCATTCATTTCCCATCCTCTCTATCAACAATCAAGAGACATGAATCCAGAATTCAAAAGAAATGCTAAAGAGAAATACTTGGTTGATGACTATCTCGATGAAGATTTAAGAAGATCCACACGCTTGAGAGGCTTGAATCGTCCAAGAGAGGAGAAAGAAAACAACCATGGTTGTAGCAACCATTTCGGCGAGAGAGAGAGAGAGAGAGAGAGAGAGAGAGCATTAGTATGATATGTTAAAGATTGAAGGGAAGAAGATGAACAAAAGTTGTTCTTGGTTACCTTGATGATGTTCTTGAGACTTCAAGGAAAATTCTAGTTTTGATCCGATTTTCAATTTTTTTTTCGAGATTTGATGTTATAAAATCCAAAAATGGACTCTAGAGAGTATGTAGGCATGTTCTGGAGTTTTTGGAAGGGATTAGAGGTGTTTAGAGTGGTCTTTGGCTTGAAGAAAGGTAGTGTGTGTTCTTAGTATTCTTGGTGAAATGGAGAGGATTAGAGAGAAAATGCTGAACGAATTTTTGAAAGGGCTAGCCGAATGATTGAGGGAGTTCTGGGATTTTGATTTTTAGATTAGAGAGGAGAGAAAAAATCTGGTTGTTTGAAATTCAAATAGAGAAATTTAAGGAGTGTTTTAAGGTAAAAGATATGGTAATGGTGTTTGATTGATGGAGGTTCCTTGGAGCTACAATGGCTGACTGGTTTGCTGTGTTTTGCTAAAATGAATGAGGGTTGAAGGAGCTATAAGGTTGGCTAAAATTCTGAGTTCAATGGTGGGGAGAATTTCTGGTTATGGAGCTTAATCCAATAGTGTTTTCATGGAGCAATTGCTGGAATTTTTTTGAACTTCAAATGGAAGTTTGATTGGAGTGATTGTAGGAGGAATTTGAGGAGTGGCAATGGAATCTAGTTGTGCAAGGTCAGTGGAGGGGGTAATGGAGTTCAGTCCATGGCCGAACAAAGGTTAACTCACAGAAGTTTGAGGTGATTTTCGGACAAGGCTTGAAGAGAGCAAGGCTGGAATTCTTTTGGTTGAGATTCGAATTGATTGCTGGAATTTGTTGTGCAGTTTTTCTGCATGTTCTAGCCGATTTGCAGAGGGTTTGGAGAGGTATTTGAGGGTCCTTTAAGGCTGGTTTCCAATCTTCTTTATGAAGGAAAAACAGAGGTAATTTACAGGTTTGAAGGGCAGAAGAAACAACTTTGATTTTGGCCTGCTATGTATCGAAGCTGTCCAGAATTTTTTTCTAGTTTGCACAGCTTTGTGCACTCCGGTTTTTGGCAAAAGAATTTCAGTTTTCAAGTTGAATAAGTTGGCCATTTTTCTAGCAACAATTGAGTAAGGAAAATGGTTAAGATTTTCGAAAGCTAGGCTGCCCATGAATCTGGAAAAATTTCAGATTTCCTCCATTGAAAAGATGAACACTATGGAATGGAGTTTGAAGGTCCAACTATGGAGATTAATTTCTCTTGGGAACCTTCCTTAACTCCTTCCCTATTTTCAGTCCAATCTCCAACCTTTAAGAATTATTTTCGAAATTTAAAGGCCAATAAACCTTGCTGAATTTTCTGGAATTAAAACATATATTTGGATAAATTGAACAAATTTAATTGGTAAGGAATTTGGGGTAAGCTAGGAAATAAAAAGGAGATGAATCCCTTAAGAATTCTTTTTAGGATATAAGAATAGGATTAGGATATTCCCTTCATATTTCCCCTAGGACAACACTCCTATTGTTACTTATGGAATGCAAGAGATGAAAAATCCAACCTTCAATTAAAATAATCATGACAAAAACTTAAATGATGGGATTTGAACTCAAGACCTAAGAGATTAATTCTAAAGCTCTAACCACTAAACAACAACAACTCTTGTTCTTATTTTCTCTCCCAAATATTCTTCCTATTTAATCCTCAAGCTATCTTCCTATTTTGACCTCAAGTAAAAATTACCATTTTACCCTTCCTACTCAATAAGCATAACTAAGCCTTCTAGACTATAAATCATAATTCTAAAGCACATAAAATCATTCAAAAACATGTATATTCATGTAAAGTAATATGGCATGCATCCCGACCCCCTTACCCTAAGGTTGGCCTCAGGTGGGGTTTCACAATATTTACGTGCAGTTGTTTGAACATTTCTTAAAACTTATCAAATTGCATCTTTTCTTACTTTTGTGTTCGAGTAGGGTAAGGAACCAGTGGCTAAAAATATGGAATTTTAGCTTGCTTTTCAAGTGAATCACCAAGAGGGGTCGACGCAGGCCCAACTTCCTGAGATGGTATCGATTTTATGCTAGAATCTGGTAGCGCCTTACCATTTCATAATATAATGACAGCTGAATCAAGTTATGTTTCCACTTCTAATGGTGACTTTATTATTAGAGCCGTTAAAAACTAAAATTGCCTTTCCATGTTTCAAATCGTTTTCTCAAATTTTGCTAATGTGTCATCTATCTTGTGAAAGCATTTTGTTAGATGGGAGGTAAATTTTCCTAATACTCCTTCTAATACAGTGGAGTCAAATAGCCGAGGTGTCAAAGCTTGAGACATGTGATGGCACCGTCCAATGTTTCAATTGGCCATGTTACCAGCAAATGGTAGTTTGTTAGTGTTCTATAGGTATAGCACAATATTGAATCAAGTTAATTAGTTAAAGTTCATGTATACACACTAATACTTTGAAAACTTACAGAAGTCATGCATGCGCAAGCCAAAAAACAAGCACAGAGAGTAGCAGAAGAATAAAAACAATACCTCTATACTTTGTTTAACTCTTTACTAGTGAAGAAATAAATGATATCACTGGAAAAATTCCCTCGGTAGATGGTGTCTTAGGGATTTTCGAAGCCTTCGGTTGAAACCCAACAATCCTTCAACTCCTCCATGGCATGAATACGAAGCTCTTTACTTCTCAGAATATTCTATCGCCCAATCACGTTGGTGAAACTACTTAGGCGAGGAATGACATTTCTTGAATCTTTGCTATAGATTAGTAAAATCAAGAAGAACAAAAGGAAGAAAAACAAATGAGAGAGAAAGAGCTGGACAGAAGAAAAGGCTCTGTTATTTTTTTCCCGTAGGTTTCTAGTGAAGAGAACCCCTATCACCACCAACGACTATTCACAATCTCAGATATTTTGATAATTCAAAACTCTTGGAGGCTATCAACAGAAGAGTAAACCTTAACTCTTTTGTTACGTGAATCAAAATAACCGCTTTAGTCTAGGCTATTTGGCCAAAATTAATTTATTATTTTCCTTGGACCTAATGAGCTCAAAAATAATAATCATTAATTATTTATTTCCTAGGCCTTTTAAAATAACTTAATAAATAATTAATAAGGTCAAATGAACTAAAATAATTATTTAAGCCATTTATTAACTAGTTTAAGCCTAGCTTAATTTTTCTAACTATTCAATATGGGCTTAGGCACTGAATAATTAATTAACCAATTAAGCTAGATAATAAATTTAATTTCTCTCATTCTTTTTATTTTATTCTAATCCAAAAATAATTTAGACTTCCTCAATAAAATAAAATTCTTTTTTTATTGTGATCATTTCCTCGGCCTAAAATAATTTAGACTTTCGGGTTATTCCAAAGACCAAAAAGACACATCGCATTGGCTCCTAAAATGACCAAAATGCCCTTGCTATATAAATGGTTGTATTTTTCATTTTAAATATTTTTTAGTATCAACATAAGGAAATATTCACCCCAAAGACAATGCTGCGTTAGCTATGTCTTTGACTTGCAGGTGAAATGATTAAAATACCCCTTTACACGCCGCCGTGTATTTAGAGAGGAAAGAGTATACTAACACCTCTCTAAAAGACATCTACCATCCTTAGGTTTCTAATCCAATAATCCACAGCTTCTTAGAATATTTTTGCTTTCCAAGAGAGCTACACTAAAACCAATATCCAAATCATGTTCTCCAGGGCCTTGGTAAATTAGATCATTCAGACAACCACAATGAGCGATATAGTGTGGACACTATCTTGTAGAAGTCTATTTTGACTAACTAGTTACATATATCGAACATACAAGTATATTGGTCCTTCTAGAGAACCTTAATTATAGTATATCAAAGCACACGCTTTTAGCTTCGTCAAACTACCAACTCATACTCAAGCTGTAGAGTACAAGTCCATACTGTAGCAGTAGTAGTCTAGGTTTCTATCACATAGTACTTTTAGAAATCACTACTACAGGTCATATTCTACGTATTTGAAATACACTTGTGTAATGAAATGAGAAGACTACTCATTGACTAAAGATAAGCCATTCCCTATTTAGAATTCATAATGCAATAACCCAGTCATGATGAGATTCCCACTCTGATTATCCGGTTAAGAACAGTAGTTTATGTGTTAAATTTCCCATAGTCCATACCTTACTGTGAAAGACTTTCATTCACATGAACCATTTACTTAAACATAATGGGTCTTTTCCAATAAAATTGTGCACAAATATAAAGAAGATTTTACAAATAAATTCTGAGAAAAATACTTTTAATTTTGTCCTCATTTCTTTCATTTCCTCAATTCTTATTTCTTTTTTTTTTCTCCTCATTTCTTTTCTCACTCACTTTCATTTTCCTTTCCTTTCCTTCTCTCATTTCCTTCTCTTCTTTCCTTTTCTTTTTGCCATATGATATTTTGATATCTAAAAACCTCACTAGAGGATAAGGGAAGCAGAGTGATTTTCTTTCCATCTTTCCTCAAAGAATAAGTGTTTCTCTTCCCTTCATGGACCACATCTTTATCAAACAACTAAGATCATCCTAGCAAAATATGTCTTACATGCATGGAAAATACATCACAAACCACTTCACGTTTGTATTTCCCTATATCAATGGCAACCTTGGCTTGTTTGTTTACCTTCACCTCTCCACAATTGTTCAACCATTGTAACTTGTAGGGTCTTAGGTGTTTAAAAGTTTCTATTCCTAACTCCTCCACCAACGTAGTGCTAATCACATTTTTACAACTCCCTTCATCAATGAGAACACTACATGATTTTTGTTTGATTAGACACATTGAAAAAAATATATTCTCTTTTTGCAAATTTTCTCCTTCTTCTACTCCCTCACAAGCATTTTCATATTCCATTGTTACTCCAATCAATGCACATAGTTTCTCAAGTATAGCCCTATCTCTTCCATCCACTCTATTTCCTCCACTAGATTTGGTATCATTTTGTGAAGTTGAACTAGATGCTTCATTCTCACTAGTTTCACTCATTTTCATTTGCTTTTGCACCATCTTTATCTAACCCCTCATTTTCTCTTCTTGTGGATACGAGCTTTCTCCCACTACATAAGTACTTGAAGCACTTTGGGAAACTTCTTCTATAGCATGCATTTGCTCATTCTTTACCTCAATTTTTGAATTCTTTGGCTCTTTAACAAATTCCACACTCTTTTGCTCAACTTCTTCTTGCTCATTATCCTCGAACACTTCCAATGGTATTGACTCATCATCTAGAAAGAACAGAATATTATAATATTCCTTAGTCACCCCATTTGTTGAATTCAATGGTTCCACGTCTTCTTCTTCATCATCACTAAGCTCCTCATCAATCTCATCAACATTTTTCTCAAATTTTTTGTACACTACTTCATTATTTTAATTGAGCATTCCTTAGCACTTGGCCTCATTTTCTAGCTTCTCCTCCTTCTCAAAGCCTTGTAATTCACTTTGCTCAACCCTCTCAACTTTTTCTTCACTTCATACCCTTCTTGGATCCTTAACATCTACAACATTTTTCTTGGTCACTTTGGTTTCAAATTTAGCTTTTTACTTCTCAATTTGTCTCTCTCATTCGCAATTGTGCACCTCATAAAATCTTTCATATTTCAATTTATTTGAACAATCAACTTTTGTGTGCTTTGTACTATAGCAAATCTCACAAGTCAATCCTGTACTACTCCTTTGTTGCACCACGCTTATAGAGACTTGAGATTCTCCTCTTTTTCCTTGCAACTCTTCCTTCTCTTTCAGTTATTGTAGCAAACATAGGCACCTGTGGTAATAATGGCCATCACTCTTACTGTTGTAATAGTTATAGCTTTTCTTCTCATGCACCTCTTCTTTTTGTGTCTTATACACTACATTCCTCCCTCTTTGTTTAACTTTTTTGGGACAATCATAGGAAGTGCGCTCAAAACTCTTACATATTTTGGACTTACACTCTCTCAAGTTCTTTTGCTTCCTATGCATTGTTGTCTTTTGTGCTCCTCCTACATAAACTTCATCATTCCAATATTCTTCACTCCCATGTTCTTCTTCATATTCCCCATTTTATTCCTCAAAACTACCATATCCTTCCCCAGTCGAATTGGATTCTCCATTATTTTCACTTCTCCTACTCCAATCTTTCATAGGACTCAAGTTCTCATATTCTTGATCACTTCCCCCCAGGTCTCCTTCATAGCTATCATACTCATTTTTACTTGTACTTGGCCCTTAGTCATGTTCATCAAAATATCCTGTGCTCTCGTAACCATCCTCCTTAAATTCTCACTCATATTCATTTTCTTCCCCATAACTACTTTCAGCATAGCAAGACTCCCCATCATAGTCATACCCTTCACTTTCACTCCAACTAGCCATTGTGAATTTTCCTTTCAAAAGAAGTACCATAAAATTTAAGTAGAAAACATAAGGAAAATTTCTCACTTCACTCCCTTAAGTGTTTACACTCAATTTTTAATGGTCACTTTTCATTCATGTTTGCACTCGTTTTGGCTTTTATTATAATATGCTCTCCTTCTTGCCTTTTTTAAACTTTTAATTCCATACTCAAGTTCTTCCCAACTCTTTTCCACTTCAAAAGATTTAGTTCTACTAATCAAGTTAACTAAATTCCAAGAGATAAGAAAGAAATGTGTCTTAAAGGTAATTTATCAAACACTTAGTGTGCAACAAGGAAAATGCATGAATTTTAAAGAGTTTTAAACTAGGTGATGCCTATCACAACCTCAAGAATGCAAATTAGTAATTAACAAAAACTTAAGGAAATGATGACACAAGCAAATTCAAGAAATAGTTGTAGGAGTTCAAGATGTGCAAGTGTTTTCCAACTTGAGACAAAGGCAATGTGAATAAATCTTCTAGCATCAACAAGAACACCAATTAACTTCACAAATGCACTCTACTAATCAAATTAGTCATCATACTTCATGAATAGAAGCTTAGGTAGTCAAGTATAAGCAATCACAAACCATTGGAGTAATATATCAAACACATTATGTGTGTTCCCGTAGCTCAATTTAGTATAGCAAATTTCAGCTTAGTTTTGGCCCCAAATCAACAAATTTTTACACCAAAAGACTCATCAAACATCAATATACTATATAGGGTCAAATTAACAATGTTTTCATGGCACATATTCAAGTTTTTTACTTCCAAAAATAGTAATAGAAAAAAGTGACGAAATTTTAAAAATCAATAGATCTTAAAAAAGATTGTACCTTAGCCCTTAAAAAGTTGGTTAATTAGAATAAACACAATGCAAGCTCTAATACCACTTGATATGATTTTGGGAAACACCAAACTTGTGGATTAAGCTCAAGAACAAGAACCCTAATAAAGTCACACACAAGAACACCAAAATGCAAAGAAATTAACACTCTTGTAATAATGTGAATCTATCCTGCTTCAAAGACATCTTAACATCCTAATTTAACTAGAGATTAGAACACCAAAGATAAGAATTTGAAGGCACATAACTCAATCCTATCAAACACACTAGGCAACCTAACACATAGAATAGAAATGAAGTTTAGATTACCCCTTAAGATTTAGCAACAAGATCAAAGGTGGGACTAAATCCTTTGATCTAGTTTTGATGTTTCTGGGAATCATCCAAGAGGATTACCCTATCCAAATCTCTCAAAGAGTTCTTGAACTCTCAAATATTTCATATATCTTCCAATGTTATGTTTACACTGGTTATAACAGCATATATATAGTTGTCTTGACCTAAACTACTTTTTAAATATTATATAATGACCCCAAAATAGCTGAAAAATGTCAGGGGTTTGGGTTCTAGAATAGAGTCAGCACCAGGTTGGTCTCCTGGGGATGTCGCCAGGCCCAATCTAGAAGAACAGTTCTCATGCACAAAAGTCAAAACAAAAACAATGGGACTTAACCAGTACAAAGTCAGTGTCGGGTCGGGCTATTAGGGCCGGTGCCTGGTCAGTCGATCTGAGCCGGCACCGGGTCAGCTTTGGGCACTTCAATTCCTACTCATTTGACCTCTATTCCTTCCATTCCTTTTCCATGTATTCCTTTTATCTTCCAAATATTTTTGAAGCCAGGATGTTTCCATTTGAAGCTCCCTTGGGTTATATTCCTTCATTTACCCGTTTGCCTTTTAATCCTTGTTCATTTGTTTGCTTGACCTTCCATAAGGATTATTGCCTTTTTTGTACTCCTTTTGGCCGTCCTTTCATTATCCACTCCTTCATTATTCTCTTGGCCCTTGGTTTGTTGGCTTTGTTGGCCTTAAACTCCTGTTAAAGCCTCTTGAAAATGGATCTCACTCAAGGTGCCATGAGTTGTGGCTTGGATTTCTCTTTGTCTTTTTTTAAGTGGCCTTTGTGCCTAGGTCGATTCCTGTCATATTAGTTCTAGATCCTTGTAGTATCTCCATCCTATACGGATTCACTCCCAGGGTGACGTGAGGAGACTCACGATTTCTAATGAAGATCATGATAGAAGTTGTGGGGCCATTGGAACCCCTCTCTCACTTAGTTTTTTAAGTAAGGTTTTTCTTGGAAAAATATCATTTGAAAATTTTCAATTAAGTTCTCTTTTAACTTAAAATAAAATTTTCCTCATGTATTAATTTTATTTAAGTTAAAACTTAATAATTTCAAAAATTTTCCATTTAAAATTTCTAGAGATTTTGATCTCAAGGTTTTATTTGACAAAATAATTTTTCCTTTGCTAAAATGAATTAAAATGGCTTTCTATTTAAGCTAACAAAAATTTCTAAATCCAAAATATTTTCTATGTCAAGGATAAAAAACCTTTAAGAAAATAGCTAAGGATTAATTTTTCTTTAAGTTAAAATAACCATTTAATTATAGAAAAATATTTTTTCTTGACAAATAAAATTTCCCAAAGACTTTGCTCTTTGAGAAAACATGCACATAGGACTCAAAATAATTAGCATGCTAGAAAACTGTAAAACGTTTTCATACTTTTCTATTTTTAATCCTAAGTGCCTAAATAATAGAATTAAATATATTAATTAAATTAATTAATGATCTTGTTTAATCATAAAATCCTTTACTATTATTTTTCACGCAAAATATTCAAAGAATATTCAAAATACAAAAATAATAATTTTGCCTGGCATGAGACTAAAATCTAAAAATAATAAAAATAATTAAAAAATATTTTTTTTGGTCTTGTGCACCCACTGCATAGGATCGTGGTCCATGGGAAGAACTTGGGGCCATGGTGCACAGGCGGATGCCCGTGACCCACCAAGGCCCCGGGAAGCATCCAGCCAGGATGATTGCATCCTGGCCAAGATGCTTTCTACATCCCGATCCACGCGCGGTCGAGTCGAGGCGCACTAGGCTCAGCTACGACTTCAAGCCTCGGCTCCAGTCATGATCGAGCCGCAGCTCAACTCATTCCAGCTGGGCTTGGGCGGCTCGGTCATCTTCTCCACGAGACACTTTTTTTTTTCGTTGATTTCTTCTGCGATTTTTTTCTGGGCAACTTCCTCCGCTATCGATCCAAGACGGTTCTTGTTACATTTTTTCAACAAAAACATTACATCCGCCTATACCCTTTCAAATCAAGATTACACAAAAGCTAAACAATACGTTAAGAAATTTTTATTGAGTTCTTATACCTCAACCGTGAGGTTTACAATGAAACTATCCATACCAAAAACAACAAAGGATTTGATGGTATAAATCAAAATTAGTTCTACCAATTTTATTAATTGGCATGTATCAATGCTAAGCCTTTCAAAGCATTACGCTCTGATACCACTTGGTGCTCTAAAAACTTATAGAAGCCAAGCATGCGTGAGCCAACATTGGCAAAAAACAAGTACAGAGAGCAACGGAAGAATAAAAACAATACCCACTACAGGAAGAGGGACCTTTAGTGACAACGTAATGTTGTCACTACATCCACAAATATTGTCACTAAAGACATTTAGTGACAAAATATTTGTTGTCATTTCAATGTCACTAAAGCTATGTCACTAAAGGTTTGTAGTGATAACAACTTATTTTTGTCACTAAATGTTGCCTTTTAGTGACAATATTACGGTTGTCATAGATGTAATGAAGTATTAGTGACAACATTCCACGTCACTAATTTGTTTCAAAGATCGTCACTTTTTGCCAATATATTGTCACTAATTGATTACTCATTAGTGACAATATCCTCCTTGTCACTAATTGGTCATTCATTAGTGATAACCTCCACCTTGAATAATATCAGTGACAAGAACTTATTGTTGTTACTAAATGTTGACGTTTAGTGACATTATTACAGTTGTCACTAATATAGTCAATTATTAGTGATAACATGCCTCGTCACTGATTGGTTTAAAAGATCGTCACTTTTACCATTATATTGTCACTAATTGGTCACTCATTAGTGAGAACATCCGCCTTGTCACTAATTGGTCACTCATTCATGACAGCTGACAACATCCGGCTTGGATAACATCAGTGAGACAACCATATTTCTTGTCACTTGTGTTCTATTAATAGTGACAACCGTATTTCTTGTCACTTGTGTTCCATTAACAGTGACAACCCTATTTCTTAATAGTGACAACCTTTATTATCAATATTCTTAGGAAAGTTAGTGACAATATTAATTTGTTATCACCAATTTAAGCCCTGCCTCATGTCTATATTTTCGTACTTTCATCTTATTCCATTCCTCTATATGCTATTCTTTTTCCTTTCTTTCCTGTCAATATTATATTATATATAGTGACAACATTTTACTTCATCATTTTATTTATTTATCAACAACTAGTCCTTATCAACAAGTAATATATTATCTTATAATTTTTGTCATTGTGTAGTTGAAGATTCCCTGGACATGATAAACCAAGAATAAAAATTTACAATAACAAAAGTGAAGAAAACATGAATACCTAAAATATATAATATTATATTTTATAATAATATCACTAAGTAGATCCTTTTATCATAACACTTTTGTAACATCATTCACAAAAAAACAAAAAGATGTACAGTTAAGTCTTTTTCAATTTTCATATCCAATATATTTTGACATGGGTTACTATCCAAAAATATACACCAACCATGGGCACAAAATATATAAGTGAGATTGAACTTGATATGCTGGCCATCTCATAGTTAGCTACTCCATGGCTTATATCATAACCCCAAAATTTTGCAAAATTAACAAGTTTAAAGAAACAAGTGAGCTTAACTATAATGTCAAAGTTAAAAAAAGAAAAATTAAATGAATAGGAATATCACAACATTTCCTTTCTTTTAATGCAAAATCATTTGAAATATTATGCTCTAAGCATTTTAACAATCAAGTAATCAAATGTGTATAAGGATAATATGTTACTAAAAAATCAATAAAGTAACAATCCTCAATCTATGGAGTTATGCTGGTGATATTACAAAATCAATTGTCCTCTTGCCAGAGCAAATGCTACAAAAATGACTACAGTAGCCTTTGTTAAATCTAATCACTTCTCAATCAAATCTCATCATCACTCTCTCTCCCACTATGGGTTCCATGTGTACTTTAAATTTTGGCAAAACTACCACTCTCTCATCTTTCCTCACTCTCCCCGCTTTACTCCAGCTTTATAAATATTGCAATCATGGCTACCAGCACTTCTAATATGTTTAGTTTTATATCATGTTCATCCTAAAAGAACAAGTTGTCAACTGATGTTTTTTGAACTAGAAACTGCAAATTCACACTGAGGTAGTTAAATCTCACCTCTTACAATCTAAAGTGAAAAGGAACATAGTATGAATGCATAAAGCAACCAATTATAGACCTCTGCATAATATATGGTTGTTAGTTAAATCCAACAGAAAGATTAGAAATAAGTTATGCTGCCAACAAATACAATATGTAGACCAAGCAGGCCACCATAATACAACAGCTAGGAGCATGCATCTGGTATTTTCTGCCACCACAAATGCATGCGAAGTAATAGCAACTTACTCATGTACATTTTGCAACTAAACCAGTGATCTTGTCTACCCTCATTCCACGTATATAGAAATAACAAAAGAAAACAGAGAATGAATATCCATAGCTAGCAACAAAGTCATTTCTTAAAAGAAATATGACGGTACAAAAAGATGTTTAAGTCACAGCTTATTAACTCACATTGCAATGTAAGCTATTCTACTCTAGAGCCCTTCCCAATTGGTTAAGAATTTTGGCCATAAGCTCATTTGTCTTCCTTTGATCCTCTTTCAAAGTTGCAATTTCTTCTGCTATTGTTGCAGCTTTCTACTCAACTTCTTGTCTAAGGCGTCTATTCTCCTCGAACTCGGTAAGATATTGTTCTTCATTGAAGGAACTTTGTTTCTTGGTTACACCTCTACCACGTATATGTCCAGGTATATGGCCGAGGGTTTCCTTGCAAATGTCAACAGTGCGCATTGTTGTTGTTTGCTGCATTTCTTTCATTTTCTCCTAAACAGAAAAAGAAAAGAAAATGAAATTGTCATGGAAAGTGATAAATCCTAACATGTGATAGTTAAGAAGACTTAGAATTGTTTTACAAACCAGATTCTCCTTCGCTTTTTTCATTTACAAAGTCTTTCTTTTTCTTGGAAAAACTTGTGACTTAGTAAATTTCAGTGTTATCAAGTTTTGTTCCTTCCTTCATTTTCTGAAAAAAAAATAAAAATAAATAAAAATGCAGTATGAGTTAGCTTATTCTATCTTATCCAATTGTTATAGATTAGAATAAAACATGAAAACAGTTTTAACCTTCTCATCCTGCAATCGTGCAATGGATTTTGTCCCAGCTGTATATGGTATAGTGTTCTTGGCACGAGCTTCACTATTTCTCTTGCTCATTTTCTTTTACAAAGTAGAGAAATGTATAAAGTCAACTTCTACAAAAGCTTTAGTTTAATATTCACAGCCTAACTACTACAAGAGCATACCAGAAACTCTTCTGTACAAAAGCATTCACAAAGCCATTTCCAGTCATTTTCATCTTTGACTTTTTCTGGTTTATGTTGCAAAGCTTCCTTGCTACTGCCGAACTTTTTAAAGTGCAAATGAAGCTTGTAACTCATGTTTCTATATTGCACATTTAGCTGTTTGAAGATAGCTGCTTTGGTCTTTTCATTCACCACAATATTAGAGCTATCCTTCAATATAGAGCAAGAGTTAATCAAAGAACAGAGATCTTTATGGTTTGTAATGAATTTAGTCTAAGCAGTAAGCAGTAAGAACTTTGTGTGCTTGTATTCAGTCAATTTAAAGAACTAGTGACCAGTGCTAATGGCCTGATTTCAATTTTGGTCAGTTCCTCTAATTACTTTATTAGGAAAATATTTCAAGAATTAGTAGGCAGCTATAGTTTCGTCAAATAATGTACTTGCCTAGCCAAAATAGCTATAGTTTCATCAAGATCTTAAATTCTTGCCCAGCCAAAATGAAAAAAAAATTATTTAGGGAGAGAATTGTCTTATATTTTTGTTTTTTGTATTCTTTAGAGGAAATTCAGTAATGATGGAATCTCCAAAAAAAAAATGAATATTAGAGCCATTCTCCCCGTGTCGCTCTCTTAGTGCATTTCTATTGAGCAATGCCTCCAATAGTGGCCACAGCAGTTTAGAACCTTTTTCCAATTAACCTCATATTCTAACTATCTAAGAATGTCTTAAAATAATTTATAAATATACTCTTACCCGAACCATGTTGTATAAGTCTTCCTTATGTTGTTCACTCAGCTGTGCCCATTTTGTAACTTGTAACTTTGCATTTGTCCTCAAAATGCAGCCTCCCTCAGTTATCAGATACTGTGCATCTGGGCCGACAATGTGATCTGCTGCCATGGGCAACTCAATGTAATATTCCTTGTTGGACCTCTTTTTCTTGTAGGTGTTGAATGGCCTGCAAGAATTAAGGTTTCATAAAGACCACAAAAAGTAATAAAACTATTCCAGGTTTACAGCAAAACAAATAAAAGTTTTACCTGCATCCATTTGACCTTTTGAAGTCATATTTACATCAGTACTTCTAGGGGAATAAGATTCAGAATTTGGAAAATTATCTACATTTTCACATCTTGCGATAAGATTTGGTGTTGGGGATGAACTATCATTAACATGATTAATTGAGTCAAGACTTGCTCTTCTTATTGCATTATTACCGTCACTTTCACTTGGAAGCATCAAAATTTTAGTACATGGGATAACAGCTTCTGGCCTTGTACCTTTTGATCTAGTGACACGATTTGGTATTGGGAATGAACTATCATTAACATGAATGACTGATTCAGGACTTGCCCTTCTTATTGCATTATTACCATCACTTTCACTTGGAAGCATTGAAATATTAGCACATGGGATAATAGCTTCTGGCCCTGTACCTTTTGCTCTCCTACCACCCTTTCCCTTTCTAGCAAATGTTCCTTTTCTTCCTGGTCCTGCCATCTAAGAAGCAATGAAATATAGATCATTAGAAAGTCATTCTTTAAATAAAGCTAATAAACGTCCAAAGCATGAAAAAAACATATAGACAAAACCATCAACATAGGCACTTTTAAAAAATCTAGATCTCTGATACATATTACCATACAACTAAAACAAACACAGACATGCAATTTGAGGAACTAGATTACTAAAACAAATAAATAATATGCATTGAAATTAAGATGTCAAAAAACTAAAGTAACACGAATAATTCTACCAATACTAGAATTCATCGTCAAACAATAGTCCTTCATCTTCATGTCCATCACTTTGAGAATCATTATATAGGTCATCATCATTGATGAAATCATTATCGTCTTGTTCTTGGAATTGGAGTGTCTCATTGTAAAAAATGCATTCCGATGGCGTGCATTCAATGGCCTCTGTTATTCCTCGAGCAAGAGATGATATTTCATCAATTTCCTTGACAATATGATCATCAGTTTGTTCCTCTTCTTGGAATGCTTCAACCATGTCTTTTTCAATCTCTTGTTCAGGAACATCATAAGAACTTCTAGGCTTGAAGCTCTCTACCACAAACCAGTTTTTCCCTAATTTCATGTCCTGTAAATAAAAGACTTACTCAGCCTGAGAAGCAAGCACATAAGGTTGATCTGGATACCACTTACGAGACATATTTATGCTTGTAATTTTCCAATCTTTATCTACCTGTAAACCAGAATTATCACCCACATAAAACCATTCACAATTGAACAACATCACTTTCTTTCTACCCAATAAGTAATCTACCTCAAAAATATCTAGCACTACCCTATAGAAGTCCATTGAATTTTCCCCATGTTCTCCTTTTAGTACAACACCACAATTTTGTGTTCTCCTATCTTATTCACGATCCTTGGTGTGAAATTGTAAACCATTCACACAACAGCCAGCAAATTCTTAATCCGGTTATCAAGACCCATAGCCAATTATCGAAGTTCATTGCTGCACACTTTTTGGCCATACAAAACATGTTTATCAAATGTTAAATCTTTTGGAAACTATTTTATTGTGAATTCCAGAAGAGAAAATGTCAAATTCCAAAAAGAATAAGTATAGCATGAAAAATACACTTACACGTTCTCCAAACCATTTAGCAAATTGCAAGTCATTCCTCTCATCAACATTTGTTGAGTTCTCTATTCTCAACTTTTGCTTATGTTCACTAAGTTCAAAGGAAAATTTAGTAATGATTTAGACTGATAATAGTTTGAATTTCTATTACAAAAATTAAAGTAAAGATTAAACTATTTTTTAAAAGAATTAATACTTACGAAATATAATCTTCAATCTCATCACAGTTATTTAACACATAGTTGTGAACTTTTGCCACTTCAAAGTCATCTAAGTGGTGATGAGTTGGACCACCAAATGGTCGACTACTACATGAAAACACTGAGATCTGCCCACTAGGTTCACTTCTATCACTATTGCGCTCAACTTTATTAAATATTGTGTCATTATTGTGCAAGTACATCGAGGTGAATGTCAAACATTCACTATCTATATAACGCTCAGCAATTGAACCTTCAGGCTTTGCTTTGTTCTTCACGTAACTCTTTAATGTACCCATTTTTCTGAGAAATAGCAACAGAAATTTGGTAAGTTTTTTTAATATTAGAATTTTATTAATTCTTTTAAGTGGATAGGAAAGTGTCTATTAGAGTGGTACTTTACCTCTCAAATGGAAACATCTAGCGATATTGTGCTGGACCAGCAATTTTACACTCATCTGGCAAGTGAAGCATCAAATGCTCATAACGTCAAAGAGTGACGGCGAAAATATTCACTCAAGCTTGCATAAAATAACAACAATGTTTTTCGCTAGTTCTTCTAAGACATTGAAATTTAATGTTCTAGAACACAATTTCTCAAAAAAAGTCACTCAATTCAAATAAGACTTGCCGAACATCCGTGATTAAACAACCATGTAGAGCAAGAGGAAGAATACGTTGCATAAAAATGTGACAATCATGACTTTTTAAACCAGAAATATTACAATCATGGCTTCTAATGCATCGAGATATATTTGACGCAAAACCATCAGGATATTTAATGGAATTTAAGAATTTACATACTTTCCTTTTCTCATTTTGAGTTAAATTGTAGCAAGCCATAGGAGTCTCAAATGAATCACCTTTAGATATCAAATGTAGTTCTGATCGCATCCCCAATTTCATCAAATCTCTGCGACATTTCCAACCATTTTACCTTTAATCCCCATTATTGTGCCAAAAATTGTATCAAATACATTTTTCACTACATGCATGATATCTATATTTTGTTTGATATGAAGATCTTTCCAATATGGCAGCTCAAAGAATATACTTTTCTTGGTCCAATTTGAGTCATTGTCTCTGTGTTTCCTCTTTCTTTGTTGGAGTAACTCTTGCGATTTTCCAAACTCCACATCATCCATTGTTGCAAATTGCTCTAAAATTTTCTGACCATTCAAACGCTTGGTCGGACCCCTTAAGTCAACCTCTCCATTAAATGATTTTCTATCTCTCCTCCATCTATGTTTGTAGGCAAAAAACGACGATGGCTAGTATAACAAATTTTCTTCCTGTGTCTTAAATGCATAGAAGAAGTGTCATTCATGCAAATAGGACAAGCAATATAGCCCTTTATACTCCATCCAGATAAATTTGCATATGCTGGAAAATCATTTATTGTCCATAACAATGTAGCATGCAGCATAAACCCTTCCCCTGAATATGCATCAAATGTCTCAACCCCAGGCAACCATAATTTTTTTAATTCATCAATCAAAGGCTAGAGATAGACATCAATATCATTTCCTGGTGACTTTGGTCCAGAAATAAGTATTGTCATCAAGAAGAAGGGATCCTTCATGCATTTCCAAGAAGGCAGATTATAGGGCACTAGAAATACTGGCCAAATACTATATGAATTACTCATATTTTTGAAAGCATTGAAATCGTCACTGGCAAGCCCTAACCTAATATTGCGAGAATCTTTTGCAAAAAATTCATGCTACTGGTCAAAGTGCTTCCATTCTTCACTATCAGCTGGATGCCTCATGATATTATCATCATTTATGCGCTTTTCTTTATGCCACCTCATATCATAGGCTACTTCTTTATTCGCAAAGAACCTTTGTAGCCTTGGCCGTAATGGAAAATAATGCATGACCTTTCGAGGTATTTTTGAACCATTAGATTTATAGCGGGGTTCCTTACATTTCAAATTAGGGCAATTGTCTAAATCTGCAAACTCATTCTTGTATAAAACATAGCCATTAATGTATGAGTGTATCTTTTCATAACTAAAACCTAAGTCTCTAATAATTTTTTTTGCTTTATTATATGAGTCGGGAATCAATGAGCCTGAAGGCAGTGCATTCTTGAAAACTTGTAAAAGCAAATCAAAAGATTTCCTGGTCCACCTACTTGTGGTCTTCAAATGAAGAAGTGTCACAACAAAGGATAATTGTGAGAAATGTGTATGCCCTGTATAGAGTTCTTGTTTCGCCTCATCTAAAAGTTTGAGAAATTTATCCACAGCACAACCTCCTTCTGCATTACCATTGCTGTCTTCTCCATTCCAACTATACCCCTAATTGGCATTACCAATATCATTTAACATTTCAACCATATCATCATCATCTTCACTACCTCCCTCATCATCATCACACTCAACATGTTCATGGTCATCTGTATCAGAATAAGCAGTAATATTTTCAATGGTTTCGCCGTCATATATCTATTGGACATAGCTCCTATGAATTCCATTTATAATTAAATAATCTTCTACAACTTGTCTAGGATGATCCCAAAAGTTATTACAGAGAACACAAGGACAAGGAATCCTTGTATGATTGTCTCTTTGTGCATATGCAAATTGAAGAAAAATTTTCACCCCATTTTGATATCTAGAATCCAATTTATTCTTGATTTGCATCCAACTCTTATCCATTAGACCTAATGTTGATAAGAGAAAAAAAAAAATAGCACAAGATTATGAACAAGTACATAAGCCAGTGACAGACATGTAATTCAACCAAGTCCACTTAATAAAGCCTAGGAAAACTGAAATAACTGTAGAGATTTAACAAATCAAAGAAACAGTTGTATCCATTAAAAGGATTCTATTGAAACATTAGTAATCCTATTGTTTCAGTTTCCTGTAATTTGCTGTAATGAGTCTTACAAATAAATTGCAGCATGAGAGCATGAGTTCAATACTAAACTAGTAATCCTGCTTCTTATTTTGCGTGTTTATTTCCTAATGAATGGTCGTATCTATGGTCATTTTGTTACCAAAAAAAGCCTGTACTACACATGTTGAACTTAAGTCTAATATTTTCTCCTATAAAATTTCTTGTCTTCTTCAATGCTTGCACTTAAGTTCTTTGGTTCCAACCCAATTCTTTTCTTACTGACTTTGTGGAGTACTAGGAATGGATTAAATACATATGTTGCCCACAAGGTCTAACAAGGGTTGGAGCTAAAGTTCCCATCCTTATCCCAAAAAGCAGTTATTGGACAACCAAAATCACCCATTCCCCTCGACCAAATTGCAACTATCTTTTTGTCCAAATAACAAGATTTTGAATCGTACAAATACGGAGAAGCAGGATTACTGTTTCAGTTTCCTACAATGTTTCAGTTTCATTAGAAAAGGAGAAGGATTATGAAAGTGTGTTTATTGGTCTGATTGCTTTGTCAACAAAAGGTCAAGTTTATGATCTTTGTCCAAGTTTTCTTTACATTATGATCTTTGACACAGACATGTAATTCAACTAAGTCTGCTTAATAATCATCTAGGAAAACTGAAACAGTTGTATTATTAACAAATCAAAGAAACAGTGGCTCTGACAAGCAGGATTACATTTATAGATTGCTTCTTACTTACATTACAATGCAAATAATATTAAAGAAACAATAAAGACAACAAAGTCAATAAGGGGAGGCCAAGCTAAAAGCCTTGGCCTTTTGGCAGCAATTCTTACTTCCACAGCGAATCCAAGTCCCTTCTTCCACCACAACAAAAACCCATCTCACTATTACAAACTCCATAGAATTCTCAAAAGATTTTATCTTGGCATAATAGGGGCTGAAGTTTAGGGTTTTAGAAGGTGAAGGTAGATGTTGATTTGTAGTGGAGGAAGCTAAAGAAGTAGGGCTTAATTATATGGATAACTTATGCTACTTCAGCTTAGGAATAAAGCCTACAAATTCCATGTCTATCATCATCTTAGTACACACATGTAGCAATATATTTCACTTAAATAGATTTTTAGATTTGAGACATTTTGGTTCTGAAAAACTCACCTTAATATTTCAGCGGCTCATCTATTCCTTGAGAATGCAAAACACTAATGACAGATTCCAACACCAACACTAAATCACGTCACTACCTAAACCAAGCAAATACAGAAATGCTTTTAAAACTCCAATGTCTTCTCAATATGTTTATAGCTTGATACAAAGAACAAAATCCCAACTACCCATTGTTGGCCAAAAGTCCATAAAGATTTAATCTTTATGTGTTAAAAATGTCTAAAATGTCAGAATCATTAGAAAAACAACAAAAAATTTTTAAAAAAAATTCTAATGAAGCTAAAGCCCATGAAAACTCAGTCAGTTTGAGCTAAAATTAATGGGAAAAAGCAACACAAAATCGACAGAGGTAGTTGCAATATAACGAAATCTCTGTTCATTCAAAAATCAACTGGAGAAAAGCTCGAAACACAAACCCATATAAAACCAAGTAATGTATGCAAAATTGAAAAACAAAATCACAATATCCAAATTCATACCTAAAACACAAGTGTCGGAGAAGTTTTCCTAACAAACACTAACGGTCGGATTCCTGTCACCTACTGCAACGATTTCATCCACGCGGTTGCCAGATTTTGCAGCCCATTCATTTTTTTTTCTCTGAAAACCCAGATCACAATGTTCGTTCGACTGTGTATGTGGTTGGTGAGTAACTCTTCAAGAGGAAGAGGTTGGGAACAAGCGATGTCAGAAGACCAGGAGCAAAAGGTTTTGTGGAGTGCGTTGGAGGAGACAAGTCTGAGCATGTGCTAGATTAAGCCGTTTTTTTCCTTCTTTTTGTTGAGTTCAGAATTTTTTTTATTTCTTCCCTCGATTTTTTCTCTCAGCATTTTCCGATTTGGCGCCAATAGTTTGTTCCCGACTAATAAGACACGCGGTTTGGCCCTTTGGTGATTGGACTTGTCTAATTTTAGATATTAGGAAATATATGAAGCTCTCTCTCTCTCTCTCTTTGTTTTTATTTTATTTTATTTTCTTCTATTGTATTGATTTTAGTTTTAGTCATTTTATAAATAATTAAAAAATATACAATAATCGAAGTAAAAGTTACATATATAAAAATTTTCATTTGATGTGATTCATATAATTGACTTATAATACATAAATATTTTATTGAGCTTTCTATAATAATAATAATAATAATAATAATAATAATAATAATAATAATAATAATAATAATAATAATAATAATAATAATAATAATAATAATAATAATAATAATAATAATAATAATAATAATAATAATAGTGTACTATTTAAAGCATCAAATTGAAGTAATTTTTTAATCATATAAAAATTTATAAAGGTATGATTATTTGATTTATTATAAAATTCTTATTTTTTCAAGCTCTAAGAGTAAACCTTCTTATAAATTAAATAAATTTGTGAGTTCCAAATAGGCTAATGTTTACTAAATAGCAACAAAGTTTTTTAATTAATAGGTTGATGAATATGTATTACATTCCCCAAGTTGGTTACTATGTATTTTTATAGTTTCCAAAAAGCAATAGTGAAAATTTTTGAGAAAAATATCAAAATTCAATTAGCACATGTTGCAGAACTTTGCGATGTATTTTTGAACCATGTGATTTGTAACGAGGTTCTCTACATTTCAAATTTGGGCATTTTGTCTAGACCTGCATACTCCTTTCGGTATAGAATACATACAATCATTCACGAATGTATTATATGCATACTAATATACATATTGTATCTATATACTAGATACATATTGAAGACATTTGTTGGATTGCATGCCAAAATATATCAAATTACCTTTAAATTTGGTCATAATACTTTTTCTTGTAATTTAAACAAATATAATGGTCAGATCGTTAATTTAAAGTGCCTATCTTTATAAATGCCGTAGGTTTTCGGTATTTTTGCAGACATTTGTTGGATTATGTGCAAAAGTACACCCGATTATCTTTAAATTTTGTCATAATACATTTTCTAGTAATTTAAACAAATCTAATGGTCGGATCATTAATTGAAAGTACTTGTCTTTGTAAATGCCTTAGGTTTTCGGCCTTTTTGTAGACATTTGTTGGATTGTATGCCAAAATATATTCGATTATCTTCAAATTTGGTCATAGCACTTTTCTTAGCAATTTCAACAAATTTAATGGTTGGATCATTAATTTGAAGTGCCTATCTTTGTAAATGCGTTAGGTTTTCAGATTTTTGTAGAGATTTAATTGGATTGCGTTGCCAAAATATATCGAATTATCTTTAAATTTTATCATAACACTTTTCTTAACAATTTCAACAAATCTAATGGTTAGATCATTAATTTACAGTGTCTATCTTTATAAATACCTTGGGTTTTCGGTATTTTTATCAATGTTTTTTGTACGATTGCGTGCAAAAGTATACCCGGTTATCTTTAAATTTTTTCATAACACTTTTTCTTGTAATTTAAACAAATCTTACGGTAGGATCGTTAATTTAAAGTGCCTATCTTTATAAATGCCTTAGGTTTTCGGTATTTTTGTAGACATTTGTTGGATAATGAGCAAAAGTACACCCGATTATCTTTAAATTTTGTCATAACACATTTTTTAGTAATTTAAACAAATCTAACGGTCGAATCATTAATTGAAAGTGCCTACCTTTGTAAATGCCTTAGGTTTTCGGTCTTTTTGTAGATATTTATTGGATTGCATGCCAAAATATATCCGATTATCTTCAAATTTGGTCATAGCACTTTTCTTAGCAACTTCAACAAATCTAGTGGTCGGATCATTAATTTGAAGTGCCTATCTTTGTAAATGCTTTAGATTTTCAAATTTTTGTAGAGATTTAACTGAATTGCCAAAATATATCGGATTATCTTTAAATTTTATCATAACACTTTTCTTAACAGTTTCAACAAATCTAATGGTCAAATCGTTAATTTACAGTGTCTATCTTTGTAAATACCTTGGGTTTTCGGTATTGTTGTCGATATTTTTGTACGATTACGTGCAAAAATAAACCCGATTATCTTTAAATTTTGTCATAACACTTTTAATATCAATTTAAACAAATCTAACGGTCAGATCATTAATTGACGGTGCCTATCTTTGTAATGTCTTAGGTTTTCGGTCTTTTTGTAGACATTTGTTGGATTGCAAGCAAAAATATATCCGATTATCTTCAAATTTGGTCATAACACTTTTCTTAGAAATTTCAGCAAATCTAACGGTTGGATCATTAATTTGAAATGCCTATCTTTGTAAATGCCTTAACTTTTTAGAGTTTTGTAGATATTTATAACTAGATTGCGTGTCAAAATATATTTAATTACCTTTAAATTTGTTTATAACATTTTTCTTAACAATTTTAACAAATCTAATGGGTGCATCTTTAATTTGCAGTGCCTATCTTTGTAAATACCTTTAGTTTTCGGTATTTTTGTAGATATTTTGTAGGATTACGTGCAAAAGTATATCCGATTATCTTTAAATTTGATCATAACACTTTTTCTTACAATTTAAATAAATCTAACGGTCGGATCATTAATTTAAAGTGCCTATCTATATAAATATCTTTATAAAAATTGGTGTTGTCACTAATGAGATTTCCCGCTTTCAAATGAGATTGGCGAAAAGCCTTTCGTGACAATGTTTTCCATTCACACTAAAAGTTATCATTTAGTGATAATCATTTTTGTTGTCACTAAAGGTTTGTCTCAACAACATAAAATGCTGTTTCCAAGTCTGTTATATAGTGACAAGCATTTTGTTGTCACTAATATTTATTGTCACTAAAGGTCATTTCTCCAACGTTTTTCGTCACTAAATGCACATAAATAGTGACAAGAAAAATGTTGTCATTATAAGTGTACTATTTAGTGAGAAGACATTTTTTGTCACTATAAGTGCATTATTTAGTGACAACAGTTTCATTTTAGTGACAACTGTTGCCACTAAATAGAATTTTTATTTTCAAATGAGATTAGTGGAAAAGCCTTTAGTGACAAAATTTAGTGACTACATTTTCTACTATCACTAAACGTTATCATTTAGTGACAAGAGTTTATATTGTCACTAAACGTTTGACCTTTACTGATAATTTAATACTTTGTCACTAATGCCTTTATTTAGTGACAAGCATTTTGGTGTCACTAATATTTATTGTCACTAAAGTCCATTTCTCCTGTAGTGACCTCTGTGCTTTGTTTGACTTTTCACCCGTAAAGAAGCCGATGATATCATTGGAAAAACTCCCTCGGCAGATAGTGTCTTAGGGATTGTCGAAGCCTCCAGTTGAAACTCAGCAATCCTTTGACTCCTCCGTGGCATAACGCGAAGCTCTTTACTTCTCAGAATATTCCACCGCCCAATCACTTTGGTGAATCAACTTAGGCGACAAGTGGCACTTCTTGAATCTTTGCTATTGATTAGCAAAATCAAGAAGAACAAAAGGAAGAAAAATGAATGAGAGAGAAAGAGGTGGACAGAGGAAAAAGCTCTATTATTTTTTTCCCATGTGTTTCCAGTGAAGAGAACCCCTATCACCACCCAGACGATTCACAATCTCATATAACCAAAACACTGGGATTTTGATAATTCAAAACTCTCAGAGGCTATCAACAAAAGAGGTTCAGCTAACCCTTAACTCTTCCGTTATGTGAATCAAAATAACCGCTTTAGTCTAGGCTATTGAGCTAAAATTAATTTATTATTTTCCTTTGATCTAATGAATCTAAAAATAATAACCATTAATTATTTATTTCCTTGGCCTATTAAAATAATCTAATGAGTATAATTAAACACATTAATTAAATTAATTAATAATCTTGTTTAATCCTAAAATCTTTTACTATTATTTTTTATGCAAAATATTCAAAGAATATTCAAAATTACAAAAATAATAACTTTGCCTTGTATAGGACCAAAATCCAAAAAGGAAAATAAATAAAATAAAAAAATATTTTTTCTGATCTTGTGCACTAGCCGCACAGGATCATGGCCCATGGGAAGCCATGGTTTGCGGGCAGGTGTCTGCGACCTACCAAGGCCCCGGGAAGCATCCTGCCAAGATGATTGCAATTTTGAATATTCTTTGAATATTTTGCATGAAAAATCATAGTAAATGATTTTAGGATTAAACAATATCATTAGTTAATTTAATTCTATTTATTTCTTGGGCCTATTACAATAATTAATGAGCCCAAATGAACTAAAATAATTATTTAATCCTTTTATTAACTAACTTAAGCCCATGTTAATTTTTCTAATTATTTAATCTGGACTTGAGCCCTGAATAATTAATTAACTAATTAAACTAGATAATAAATTTAATTTATCTAGTTCCTTTTATTTTATTCTAGTCCAAAAATAATTTAGACTTCCTGAATAAAATAAAATCTTTTTTTTATATTGTGACCATTTTCTTGACCTAAAATAATTAGGACTCACGGACTATTCTAAGGACCAAATAGACACATCGCCTTGGCTACTAAAATTATCAATATACCCTTGTTATATAAATAGTTGTATTTTGCATTTTAATTATTTTATAATATCATCATAAGGAAATATTGATCACAAGGATAATGTTGCATTAGTTATGTCTTCGACCTACAGGTGAAATAACTAAAATATCCCTCTACACACCACCATGCATTTAGAGAAGAAAGACTATACTAACACTTCTCTAAAAGACATCTATCATTCTTAAGCTTCTAATCTAATGATCCACGACTTCTTAGAATATTTTCTCTTTCCAAGTGAGCTATACTAAAGCCAATATCCAAGTCATGTTCCCCAGAGCCCTAGTAAATTAGATCATTCGGACAATCACAAAGGCCGATATAGTATAGACACTATCTTGTATACATTTATCTTGACTAACTAGTTACATATACCCAACATACAAATATATTGGTCTTCTAGAGATTCTCAACTATAGTATATCAAAGCACATGCTTCTAGCTTCGTTAGATCACCAACTTATACTTAAGCTGTAGAGTACAAGTCCGTGTTGTAGCAGTAGTAGTCTTGATTTCTATCATATAGTACTTTTAGAAACCACTACTACAGGTCATATTCTACGTATTTAAAATACGCTTGTGTTATGAAATGAGAAGACTACTTATTGATTAAAGGTAAGTCATTCCCTATTTAGAATTCATAACACAAAAACCTCGCCATGATGAGATTTCCACTCTCATCATTCGATTAAGAACAATAGTTTATTAAGTATCTCATGGTTCATACTTTACTGTGAAAGATCTCTATTCATATAAACCATTTACTTAAACACAATGAGTCTTTTCCAATAAAATCGTGTACAAATGTAAAGAAGATTTCACAAACAAATTCTGAAAAAAATACTTTTATTAATACAAGTTAAAATTTACATCAGAAACCTAGTCTAAAATGACATATATTCCAAGACATACAACAAGATATGGCATTTAGTTACACAAAGAACATATATACATATTCACATATTTACATATAGATATATAAACATATACACATGGTTAAATTAATAAAATCCAAACTTTTATGATATTGTTTCCTAGCAACGACGTCAAAAACTTGATGCATAAATTTTGGGTGTATAAAAATCAGTAAATTTAAATCCATCTCTTAGCCAAGTTTTAATTAAAACATTAATCTCAAGTTGCATATATGAGCAAGTATACTCATCGCAAGTATAGTATAAGGAATTAATGAGTATCAATCCTCAAAAGAACAAGTACACACTAATCACTTTTCAATCATTTTTTAACCGACCTAATAAAGTGATAAGATGATAAAAAGAAAAATAAAGAAATATGTATATCTCAAGGATGTAGGAATATACAATTTAGACAACAATCCTAGAAACCATAACATGAATCATTTTAGCAACTCTTTCAATTATCATTATCTTGGCATTATGAAAGAATTAAAATATAGTTCAATCATTTCCCAAGTCATAAATTCACTATCTCATGATTAAATTAGCAGATTTTCCAATCAAACTGATATAACCAAAAAGATGCATTAAACTCACCATTCAATAGTTATTCATATACTTTAGGTGATAATAAACATAAAATTAGCTAATAACCCTATACTCTATGTGAAATTAACCAATTTTTAATTATTTTGGTTCTTTGTCCTAACTTCGTTTTACAAGTTCGTTAAGAAATAACAAATATGAAATTAATAAAATTAAATCAACTCCTAGCATTATTGCCCAAGTCAATTAGAAACAAATCTAACTTCATCAACTCTTGCATAATTACAAGTAATCAAACACTAAGAATGATAGAAAATCGATCAAACAGCTAAATTTTTTCAAAAATCATGAATCCCAAAATAATGTCAAATTACTATTAAAACATTAAATACATTATTATTATAGAAAAAGAAAATAAAAATAAAAGAAAGAACTCATAGACAAGCCCTCCTTCTTCTCTTTGAAACCCTCCTTGAATGATGAATCTCATTTTCTTGTGAGTGATTGGCAATTTTAATCATTGGATTCACACATTTGTCTTGTGTTTTGCTTGCTTAAATAGGCTTCCAAGAGGCCAAAATTCATCATTCAAGTGAGTGAATAATACCACATTTGTCTTGTAGTTTTCTTGCTTAAATAGGCTTCCAAGAGGCCAAAATTCATTCTCTAAGAGTTCTGGGCCGAGTAGAGATTAGAAAATACCAAAAATCTTGGAAAATTACCAAATCCATACTTGAAAGGAAAATTCACCAACATTAGGCAGATCAAGGCAGGCGCCACTCCGTTTGGCATGATGGGTGCCGGCCGTGCTCTGTTTTTTCTCCCGAAAATTCCCTTGTTACTCCAGAATGGGGCCAATGCCAACTCCATCAATCATGGCACCGTGCTCTGACGGCGACATATTTTTTATTTTTTCATCGTTTTCTATAATTATAATCCAAAACACCTTTTCAAGGGTAAAATATCAAATATAAAAGAATATACCTAATTATTGCACCAAATATATCACATAATATCCTCAAATAAGTAGTAAAATATAGATGAATTTTGCCTCTATCACTACCCTAAAGATGTACAAGAGAGGTCCAATAGGGCTAGTAGGTTTCTATTCTAACAATGACCTTGAGACTAACCTACGTGTCCTAGTTTACATCTTTTCCTACAATGTTGTTCCTAAGGCTAGCAGGTTCAACGTGTCCCTAATGATTGACCTTTATATCTTACATAAGATGATGTACACCGAGCTTATCCCGTTTATTCTTTTGATTATCCAATGCATGTAGGATGTGGTCTATTCTCGCCTTGCCTCCAAAGCATTTGTTATCCCCCTTGTGATCATAGAAATTCTAGAAGCTTTTAGCATTAGTTTTGAAGGGGAACTTACTAAGACCACCATTGAGAGAGATCTAGTCATTGCGCAAACATTAGTTAGTTGTGGTTATCGGTGTAGTGCTGAGGTAAGGCGATGGTTGAGACCCTACACTATGTAGCACCAAAGTCAAATTGAGATTTCACCTGTGGAGGAGGAGCACCCTACCCCACCACTTAGAGCTCGTGCTAGTGGTTCACAGTCCCAATCAAGGACTGATTTTAAGACTAAGGTGAGGGTTTAGTTAGAGAAGTTAAGAGTGGGTATGGAGGCATAGATAGAGATCCTTCTTTAGCTTCGTGATTCCATGACTGCACTTAATAGGAGGCAAGATGCTAAGGAGCAACAATGGGCACAATAAATGTAGCGATTCCCTTGACCTCAAGGAGGCGATGGTGCCATATGGTTGAGGACGATGATGAGGATGACCATAATGAGAAGAATGATGATGATTGAGCATTTTTATATTGATCCTCATTTATCTTTCTAGTTTTCTTTTCTATTTATATTTTTATGACTTTTCCTAGGTTTCTTCTTCGGTTGTTTTATTATTTCATTTTAGTTTATTTTTCTTTTCTAGTTTTATGTTTTTGTTCCTTTTGTGTTATTTTTTTCCTAGGTACTTTCCACATTACTCCTTGTGATGGATTCACCTATTTTGAAGCTACTTCATTATGGAAGTATTTTTTTTTTCTTATCTTCTTTCCCTTTATTTATTTTGATTCATTGGCTTTGCTTTCATTATTCTATTTTTTACTATTGAGGACAATGTCTAGTTTAATTGTGGGGGAAAATTTAGCATTGAAAGTATATTCTATTATAGTTTTGGGCTAAATTGGCTAAAAATTTTCAAAATTTCTTTTGGTTTTCATTGCTTTGATTTATAATGAGGTTGTGATTATCTTTTCTTATTTGGGATATGATTTTTGTCATTCAATTGGTTGGATTTTTATTAACAGTAAATTGGTTTATTAGCTTAGATATGTTAAGTCTTGAGAATTTAAGTTAATCTTGTTTATACATTAGTGTTTGAATGTTATTTTACTAATCTAGTTTGAAGGTGGATACTGTAATGAATGTAGGAAAAAGTTGATGGCTAATTCTTATATTATGGATTTGAAATTTGCTTGACATTGAGTAATGAATAGGGAATGTAAGAAAGTTAGAAAAATATTGAGCGGAAAAACTCATTGTTGTGTAAGTTGAAAAAATTAAGTTGAAAAAGATGCTCTTATTTTTGAATTTTCTTGAAGATCTTTTTCTAAAAAGGGAGTTAATATGGAGAGAAGTAGCAACTATTGTTTGGTGCACTCTTTTGAGGCTATCTCGAAGGCAAAAAGGTATGGAAAAATTAAAAAAAAGAAGAATGATGAAAAAATATGTATAATGACTATAAGGAGGCCAATACAGTGTGTGAAGAGAAATCCATTCACTTGAGGCTATTAATTTCCTAAATCTTTGATAAAAAAAAAAGAATGGAGTTTTTCCTTACATCATTATTTGGGTTGTACAATTTTTGAGTTTATAATGCTTGAATTGGTTACATAGCTTGATTTGTATGATTTATATTATCTACATTTTTGCTTGAGGAGTGAAATAATTTTCTTAGACTAAAGTATAAACTTGTTTAAATTAATTTCAAGGGCCTTGGTATGTTTGATCTACTGCTTTAATTTGCAAATGTTTTCAAAGGGTTGAAAGAATGACAAGATCATGGCTAAAGTTTGAAGAAGAATTGTGGCTTTGTTATAGTTAAAATTTTTGAAAGTTTGTCTTGTTTTTTGTGGTCTTAAATACTTTGCTTGAGGAGAAGCAAAGATTCAAGTATGGAGGAATGTGATAGGGGCTAAATTCATTAATAATTTTCTAGTTATTTGAGGATATTTTGTGATACATTTGATACAATAATTAGTCATATTCCTTTATATGTGATATTTTTCATTTGGAAAGGTATTTTGGTATTTTGTTGCAGAACTGAGGAAAAAACAACGAAAAACCTTTGTTGTCTAGTGCATAGTCTATGCCGACGTATCCCACAGAGCTAGGGCTAGCCCCAGGTTTGGAAATAGGGAAAATCTATGAAAAAATAGAGTACGTCGGGGCCGACCAGAGTACCGTCGGGGCCGACCAGAGTACGGTCGGTGCAGGCTATGCTGTCCCAACGCTGCACAAAGTGGCGAATTTTTCTGTTATGTGCGGATTTGGAAATTTCCTAAGAATTTTGGTATTTTCCAACTTGTACCTGGTTTAGAACTCTTAGGGAACAAATTTTGGTATCTTAGAAGCCTATTTAAGCAAGGAAAATACAAGAGAAACATATGAATCCAAGCATCAAAGCTGCCAATCAATCACAAAAAGAGGAGATTCATCACTCAAAGAGGCATTATTCAAGAAAGTCTTCAAGAGAGAAGAATGAGGGCTTGTTTATGAGTTCTTTCTTTTATCTTTGTTTTCTTTTTCTAGAATAATGATGTGATTAATATTTTCATTGTAATTTGACTTTATTTTGAATTCATAATTTTTGGGTTAATTTAGCTATTTGATCAATTTATTATTATTTTTAGTATTTGATTACTTGTTTTGATTGAAGAATTGATGATTTTGGATTTACTTCTAATTCATTTGGGAAATAATTTTAGGATTAGATGTAATTTCATTGATTTCATATTTGTTATCTCTTAATGGACTTGAGAAACAAAATTAAGAACAAAGAACCACGGTAATCAATGACTAGTTGATTTCATCTAAAGTATAGGGTTATTGGCTAATTTCATGTTCATTATCACCTAGAGTATAGGGATAATTGTTGAAGGATGATTTTAATGCATCTTTAGGTTATATTGGTTTGA
Organism: Voacanga thouarsii; assembly: GCA_026120185.1. Lineage (NCBI taxonomy): Eukaryota > Viridiplantae > Streptophyta > Magnoliopsida > Gentianales > Apocynaceae > Voacanga > Voacanga thouarsii. The sequence goes on along the minus strand of JANUWF010001224.1, from coordinate 617,926 downwards.
TTGGGAACTGTACTAATTTAATCGTGAGATAGTGAGTCTATGACTTCGGAAACGATTGGATTCTATTATAATTCCTTCATGATGCTAATATTATAATTAATTATAATATTTACTAAGTAATTCATTGTCATGTCTTCAAGAATGTTTGTCTAAATTGCATATTCTTTCATTCTTTAGTTGTATATATTTTTCTTTATTCTTATCACTTTATTAGGTTAGCTAAACAATGAATAAAAGATGACTAATGGTAGTTGTTCCTTGAGGATCGATACTTATTAATTCCTTATACTATGCTTGTGATGAGCATACTTACTTATATGTGTAATTTGTGGATTAATATTTTAATTAAAACTTAGCTATGGATGAATTTAAATTTGTATAATTTTTCTACACCCAAGATTTACGCATCAGTCAATAAAGTAGTGGCCTAATGGATGGAGAAGATTGAAAATGTTATCTTTATGGTAGATGGCCCACTCGTCCCACTATATTAATTATATGGTGGCCCGCTTCATTAATGAGTTCTTTGATATTTTATACATGGTGACCCACTTCATTAATGAGTTCTTAAATATTTTATACATGATGACCCACCTCTATTATTTTCCTATATAATCTAAACTTTATATATTCTAAGGTCCTCTACTTTATTCTATTAGTTTCCTAAAGCTTCTAAAGTCTTCTATTTGTTTCTTAAAGTTTTTACTTTATTCTATTAGTTTCTTAAAGCTTCTAAAGTTTTTTATTAGCTTCCTAAAAATTTCACTTTATTCCATTCGTTGCATAATGCTTCTAAAGTCTCTACTAGCTTCTACTTTATTTATTAGATTCGATTACTTTCTATTACTTTTCATAAGTTTCTGACAAAAGTTTTGTGAAACCCCATCTAAAACCAACCCTAGAGTAAGGGGATCGGGATACATATCATATTTTCTTGCATGCATAAATATATTTTTGAATGATTTTATGTGCTTTAGAATTATAATTTATAGTCTAGAAATCTTAGTTGTGCTTATTGAGTAGGATGGGTAAAATGGTAATTTTGCTTGAAGTGAAAATAGGGAGATAGCTTGAGGATTAAATAGGAAGCATATTTGGGAGAGAAAATAAGAACAAGAGTTAGTGTGGTTTAGTAGTTAGAGCTTTGGAATTAATCTCTAAGGTCTTGAGTTCAAATCCTATCATTTAAGATTTAGCATGAATAATTTTATTTTGTTTAAGGATTGGACTTTTCGGTCTTTATATCCCATAAGTAGAACGAGAAGTGTTGTCCTAGGGGAGACATGAAGGGAATATTCTAGTCCTATTCTTGTGCCTTAAAAGAATTCTTAAAGGATTCATGTCCTTCTACTTTCTAGCTTACCTTAATTCTTTATCAATTAAGTTGTTCAATTTATCCAAAGCTATTTTTATTTCCAGAAAATTCAGCAAGGTTTATTAACTTTAGAATCTTGAAAATGACTCTTAGAGGATAGAGAATTGGCTGAAAATGGGGAAGGAGTTAAAGAAGGTTTCCAGGAGAATTAATCTCCATGGTTGAACTTTCAAACTTCACTCCATAAGTATTCATCTTCTTCATGGTAACAATTTGGAAAATTTTCCAGCTTCTTGGTTAGACCAGCTTTCAAAAACTTCAGCCATTTTTCTCACTCAAATACTGCCAGAAAAATAGACAACTTGTTCAGCTTGAAGACTAAAATCCTTGGCTAAAAATCGGACTGCACAAAGATGTGCAAACTAAGAAAAAATCCTGGACAATTTCGCAGCATGGTAGGCCAAAAACCCAGCTGTTTCTTCTAGCCTTCAAACCAATAATTTACCTTTGTCTTTCCTCCATAAAGAAGGCTAGAATCTAGCCTTAAAGGATCCTTTAATACCTCTTCAAACTCACTGCAAGTCGGCTAGAACATTGCAGAAAAAACTGTACAAAAATTCCAGCAAACCACTTGAATGAACAACCAGAAATTCCAACCTTGTTTCCTCTTCAACCTTGTCCGAAAATCACTTCAACTTTCTGTGAAAATAACCTTAGTCATCCATGAACTGAACTTCATCACCCTCCTCCATTGATCTGCACGAATGAACACTATAGCCACTCTTTAAATCACTCATTCAATCACTAAAATCAAGCTTCCAATTAAAATTCAAAATTCCAGCAAATTGCTCCATGAAAACTCCTTGGATTAAGTTTCAAATAACCAGAAATTGTCCTACTCTTACACTCAAAATTTTGTCCACCCTATAGCTCCTTCAAACCTCATTCATCTCACTAAAACCCCAACAAAATCCAGTCGGCCATTGAAGCTCCGAAGAACCTCTATCAACCAAACCATTCTTACCATATCTTCTATCTTAATTCACTCCATAAATTACTCCTTTTGAATTTCAAACAACTAGCTTTCCCTCTTTCCCCTAATCTGAAAATCTAATCACAAGAATTCCTTTAACCATTCGGCCAACATCCTTCAGCAAATTTCATCCAACTTTCTCTCTATTCTCTCCATTTCTCTAAGAATACCAAGAACACCAAGGACACACACCACTATCCTCCAAGCCTAAGACTACTCCAAACCTCTCCAATCCCTTCCAAAAACTCCAGATCACGTCTATTCACCCTCTAGAGTCCATTTTTGTATTTTATAACATCAAACATTAAAAATAAAATTCTGCTATCGAATAAAAAACCAGAATTTTTCTTGAAGATTCAAAACTCTCTCAAGGTAACCAAGAACGATTTCGATCATCTCATTTCCTTTAATCTTTAAACATAATATACTAATGTTCTCTCTCTCTCTCTCTCTCTCTCTCTCTCTATGGTTGTTTCAACCATGACTGTTTCTCTTCTTCTTCCTTGGAAATTCAAGCCTTCTACGCGTGTGGACCTCCTTGGATCTTCAACAAGATTGTCATCAACCAAGTATTTCTCTTCAACCCTCTTTTCAATTCTAAAAATCATGTCTCTTAGATGTTATTAGAAAAGGATAGAATATGATTGGAGATTGAGTATTTGATTGTATGAAGGAGTTGAGATTGGAGCATGAGGATGTTTTGTTATGGTTGAGTGTTATGATATTTTGTGATTTGTTGCATGCTCTCCATGTCGTGAGTAAGTATGGATGATTAAGCATGATAGATATTATGTCACCTATAGTGAATAGGGTTTTATGTTCTTGTATTCTTGTTGAAGCTATGTATATAATTATGCTTAGTAGAGATTTAGCCATACGCTAGTAGGTATGGATTTAAGCCTTTATTCATGAATGGAATGGTATGATGATTGATGTTGGATTTTATGTTCATTGTTAGCAATAGGAGAATTATGATCATAGCCTTGTTGATCATAAGATATTGTAATTAGCTAATTTTATTTCGTTAATCAAAATTAAGACTATATTTTCCCTCAATAATTTCGAAAACTCTAAGAAGCCTTGGAGTTGGAATATAAAATAAAATAGTGAAATTTTAGCCAAATAAATGATATCTTCTGTTAAAAATAATATATATAAATATTTATATATTATAATAATATTAAATAAGGCCTTTTATATAAATAATAATAATAGGTAAAATATTGGTCTAGTAGGTCAAATATTCATAAATACTATTGAAATCTATTTATTATCTTTTGATCAAGATTTATTAAAATTTACTTATTATTAATTTTATTTATTAGTTATTTTTTAACTATTAATTATTAATTAAGAGATTAGTAATAATTTATTATTTATTTTAATAATATCATCTAGGACTTAGGATCCTTCATCAAATAAACCCTAGTTTATTAATAATAAAGATTTAATAATTGAACCTATAACCTCTTAGTAATTATTTTACAACCTTTAGTTATTTTATTATCAAGCTAAACTTTTTTTTTTTTTTATAAAACCTTTATCATCTAGCTTTTAAGCTTAGGACATTAGGGTCATGATCGTAATAAGTTGAACTAGGATTATTTATGGAAGTGAATTTGGCGGCTCGAGTTTAATTATAGCTTGTGTTTACCCCAGGCGAGGTTAGGTCAGCTTTGGAAGATCTTTGATTTAGCTCTAGCAAAGGATTAGATAAGCTCCTGCATAAAACTTATTTGATGTCAAAAGGTTACTATGGCAAGCCAAACGCGAAGTGTATGAACACTCATTTTGGTAAAGGCAATTAATGACTATTTCCTTTCTATTTCAGTCAAATCATTTGGAATCAACAAGCAGTTTTACTCAAATACTAAACTCTTTCTAAAACCAACTTTGACATGAACTTTAGAAACCCTTAATTGCTATTTCCAAATTAAACAATGTTTTATCAGTTTTCTCCCAAGTGGGACAATCAATGTTAAGTACTCAATAAGGGTAGGCTAGTAGTATTAGTTTTGAAGAACAAGAGCGAGTCTTCTGGTAGGAGGCCACCTCCAGAAGATGAACTCAACTTGAAGAAGCGACAGTACTACTTAGTCATGCCAGTCCGAGCTAGCAAGTTTCAGTCATGTGGACTGTGTGTTGCTGGAGTGGACAACCGGTTTGTTTGGGTATAGAGAAGGAGGATTATCTTACCGAATAGGCTATACATCTACCTTTTTTCAGTCTGCACAAAGTGTGGCACTTCTGACCGTTGTATGATCATGGGGCCCAACGTGTGGTAACCCATGGTCACCCTTTCAAGTGGTTGATTTTATTGTGTACATGGATGGTTGAAAAAGCAAAATGCCACTCATTAGTTTTAACATTGTCTAATGCTTGCCAGTACATTTTCTTATGAAGTTTTTTACAACTTGCATACATGAACTATTTTATCTGAAATACTCAAAGTATGCACGGACTTATTGAGATTTTTATCTCATCACCTTTTATGCCATGTTTCAGGTCGCTCCTGCTGTGGGGATGAGTAGCTAGAATGTTGCCTGCTTGAAAACTCTTGTTGTTTATTTTATATGTTACTTTGAGAGATGATAGTGAACAATTTATTTTGGATTTGTTCTTGAATTTTTAGGTTGTAATAAGTTTTAATATTAAAGTTGTTTTATTTTTGTTTGTGTGCCCTAGTTATAAAGACCCCTTATCTTTTGGACGGGGCGACATTCCCAGCCCTGTTGGGCTTAGATAGTGGGGTGTTATAAGTTTCTTAGAACAACTATAAATAGAAGAAAGGAGAGAAGAAGGACAAAAAAAGAAGATCGGGAGCAAAAAAGAGGAAGACCGAAAGGAAGAAAATAGAAGGAGGAAAAGGGGGAAAAAAAAAGGAAAAGAAAGAAAGAGAAGATATATATATGTATATATATATATATATATATATATAGAGAGAGAGAGAGAGAGAGAGAGAGAGAGACCAAGAAGGAAAGAAAAGAGAAGAAAAAGTTTGAACCTTGAAGATTGATTTTGCTCAATTACTTAGGTAAGCTTGACTCAAGATTTACAAAAAAGATGAGGTGAGTCCCTTTTGTTTTCACAAATACCATTTTGGGCTAGTGATTTTTTAATATTATTCATGAAATTTCTTTCCAAGTGGAAGTTGTCTTTAGAAGTATTTTTGTGTGCCAAGCACTTGGGAAATGTTTGTGAAATCCTTTAAGAAGTATTGAGCTGTTTTCAAAAGCATCGCGTTACTCTATTCATAAGGCTTTATGCCATGTATCATGTTCATAGGAGAGCTTGGCTTGAGTTTTATATAGATGACGAGGTGAGTTCCCTTTGTTTTATAAATACTATTTTGGCTAGTAATTTTCTATAAAATTTGCCTATGTGCATATCTCATTGATTGTTTTATGAAATATGGATTTTATGGGTCCTGAAACGTGGATATTGTGTGACAAGCAATTCTCTATGTGTGAAACGATGCTCTGTGTGAGCAAAGTAGTCTTTGTACAAGATTATCATTGTTTGTTTTGTTAGAGAAAAGCAAATCTCTATATGAGACTATCAATTCCTATGTGGGATCACTAATCTCTAAATGAGAAAAATATGTGTCTTGTTTGAGAAATGCTATGAAACCCTTTTCAATAGAAAATCATAAGTACACATGGGACTCACTGAGTGTTTTGCACTCACACATTTCTTTATGTTTTCCTATTTTGGTTCTATTATATAGGTCAAAAATCTAAGTGGAGTATTAGAAGCTTGATAGGGTAAAATCTGGTATTGGATTATCATGTCAGAGATAGAAGATTTAGTAATTATGTATTGTAATATACTTGGGATGTAATTTCAAAGTTATCATGAAATGAATTTCATGTTTATTTAAGGTTATAGAATGAATCCACTATGTATGAAGTTATAAATCGTTATAAAGACCCTCTATATGGGAGATTAGATGGGGCAATATCCTGCGAAGACAAGGTGCACTACGACTTGAATATGTGGAATGTTACAATTGGTATCAGAACTTAGGTAAATGATTTTAGGAGCAATTGGTATCAGAGCTTAGGTAAATGATTTTGGGAGCAATTGGTATTAGAGCCTTAGGTGAAAGGTTTTGGGAGATATTAACTTGTGACTATCTTGTGGTTATATTATGGTTGTAGGCAATGATTGAAAGAAGTGAATATGTATGATATGCTTAAGTCTATGGTTTTGAAGACATTATCACTTAGTGGTTTGGAAGAAATTTTTTATTAATAATATTGGAAATGTTAAAGGTATTTTTAAATTTCAATGATGAAAATTTTTAAAGAAGTGGATATTGTAACACCTTTCTTGGAGCAGTCTTGAGTTAGGATATATTTTTTTACCTTTGAAGAACTTTTGGACAGATTTTTAGAGGAATATTAAATAATAGAAAGGAAAATAAAGAAGAAGAAATTATTTGAAGGAAGATGATTGGAATATGTGTGTGTGTGTGTGTGTGTAGATATATATTTGATAAGAAAATATTATATTGTGGCCCAAGGACCTACTATATTAATTAGGTGGTGGCCCACTTCATTTAATATTTTAAAGATATTTGCAAATTTGTTATATATTAATTTTGTAAAGGTGGCCTACAACATTTAATGAGGTTTAGATATTTGTTGGAAAGTGTTGAACATGCTTTTGGACCATGCATGATTAATGAGGTTTCTTGTATGTTTGATAATCTTCTTATATATTCTATAACATTGCTACATTTTCTCTAAACTTCTATTACCTTCTAGAGGTTACCAAATATATAAATGTGGAGCTCACTTCATTTATGAACTTGGATACTTGGAGCCATGACAAGGAAAGACCCTTTACAACTAATACTTTTAAGAAGCTTCCTATATGTTCTACTTATTTCTATAAAATTCTATAAGCTTGTATAAACTTCTACTTAATTCTATTAATTTCTATAATCTTCTACTTATTTATATTAATTTCTATTTCTTTTCTTAAACTTCTAATAGCTTTTAAAGATTTCTATTTATTTCCATCATTTTCCATAAGCTTCTACTTAATTCTATTAATCTCTATAAAGCTCTAAAATCTTCCAAAAGATTCTTATATAAGTTTTTACATAAGCTTCTTACATAAACTTCTTACATGAGCTTCCTTCATAAGCTATTTAGAACAACTATAAATAGAAGGAAAGAGGGAGAACTAAAACAAGAAAGAAGAGGGAAATCAAGAGAAATAGAGAGGGAGGGTGAGAAGAAAATAAAAGAGAGGAGAAGAAGAAGGAAACCGGGAGAAAGAAAGAGGAAATTGACAAGAAGAAAGGAAAATAAAGGAAAAGAGAGAGAATGACCATGGAAGGAGAAATAAAATGAAAAAAATTGTAAATTTGAGGATTGATTTTGTTTAATCATTTAGGTGAGTCTGTGATATGAGCTTGAGGGAGGAAGATTTTCCAAGATCTAAAAAGTAGCTTTTGCTTGAACTTTAACAAAGGGGGTGGATTTCAAGACAAGCATAACAAACAACAAAAGCTAGAAAGGAAATAAAGAGATCAACAAAAGTAACAAAGTAATACCTTTTTCCACAAACTAAGAACCCTAAAAGAACTAGTTTTTAGAACCCCAAATTTAGTTGATTTAGTCTACCACAACATCTTAGAATCCTTGACTTAGCAAGAAATCAAGAACTAGAAGGATAGGGAATTGTAGGCATCCAAACAAGAAACAACAAGAATCCTAAATGACATACAACAAGAACCCTTGTTGACTTCCTAGTTGAATTATCCTTTGAATTTATAGACACTTACTCAAAGGTGGACTAAGCCCCTAGGTTGGTCTTGGATTGAAGTTGAATAAGGAATTTCTCCATGCTTCAAGCCTTCAAGATGAATCTTCATTCATGTTTGAAAATATGTAATATGTATTTTTGTTCTTACAATGAAAAATCCTATATGATGGTATTCTATTCTTGAACTAAAATACTTTTGAATATTACAAAATAACCCTAAAAATAGCTGGAAAAAACGTCAGGAGTTCAGATCTAGAGCAGGGCTAGTGCCAGGTAGGTCTCTTAGGGTCAGTATCGGGTACATTTTAGAGGAACAATACCTTTCACAAAAAGTTGGAATCAAAATGAGACTTCTTCCAGTACATAGCCGGTGCTGGGTCCATTCTACTGGAATAGTGCTCACGTCATAGGCTTCTTGGGCTGGTGCCGGGTACGCTCTGTTGGGCATCGTTTCTATGTGACCAGCTTCCGATTGACGTCCTTCGTACACCAATAGTATGGACCATTCTCGATCCTCTTCTAGAAATGTTCATACACTATCCCACCTTAAATGAGCTTGTAGATATACTTGAAGATTGTGTTGAAATTGTTTGAAACAAGCTCTCGTCAACGGATCGAGCAAGCTCGGCTTTGTTTTGATTTTGTCCTCTCCCACTTTTTGAGCTTGATCCCCGTGGTCGGATTGATTCCTATCAGTTTGACTTGGGGTTTAGATAGAAGATGAGGTGAGTTCTCTTTGTTTTACAAATACTATTTTTTGCTAGTAATTTTCTAACAAAATTCATGAAATTGCTTTCCATGTGCAAGTTATCTTTAGAAGTATTTTTGTGTACCAAGTACTTAGAAAATGTTTGTGAAATCCTTAAAGAAAGTATTAGGCTATTTGCAAAAGTATTGCATTGCTCTATTCATAAGGCTTTATACCGTGTATGATGTTCATAGGATTAAAATCCTATGATGTTGATGTTTGTGGTTGGACTAGGTTTCCTTCCAGGTATTGTTATTAATGGAACGAGATCCTGTTAGTAGATGAATTGAGAGCCCACTTTTCCAGTCATTGTGGGCCTTATCTTCGTGGGATGTCACCCCATCTAAATTTCTAGGCAAGGGTTGTTTATAATCTTTTATATTTTAATACACAACGGATTCATTCTATAACTTTAAATAAACATAAAATTCATTTGATGATAACTTTGAAATTACATTTCTAAGTATATTACAATATATAACTACTAAATTTTCTATCTCTGACAAGATAATCGAATACCAGTTTCTACTCCATCAGGCTTTTGCTGCACCGCTTTGATTTTTAACCTATACAATAAAACATAAATAGGAAAATATAAAGAAATGTGTGAGTGAAAAACACTTAGTGAGTTCTGCATGTGCATGTAATTTTCGATTAAAACAAGTAAAAAGGATTTTATACCATTTTTTTTCCCAACAAGAGAACCTATAAATGAATGAGATCTCATTATTGAAACAAGACAGACACTTTTCTTACATGGAGATTAATAGTCCCACATAAGAATTACTAGTCCCACATAGAGACTACTTTTCTTATGTAGAGAATGATATTCTCTCACAAAAATTACCTTGCTCACAGAGAGCTTGCTTTTATGACATAGAGAATTACTTGTCTCACAATATCTATGTTGAGGGACCTAATCAATTTTGCCAATTTTATAGAAAATCATTACCCAAAATGGTATTTGTAAAATAAAAAAGACTCATCTCATCTTTTATATAAGCCCCAAGTCAACTTCACCTAATTGATTGAGCAAAATCAATCTTTCAAAGTCATTACTTTATTTTTTTATCTCTTCTCTCTCCTTCTTAGTTTCTTTCTCTCATCTTTTTCTTTCCTTTTTCTTATTTTTCCTCATTTCTCTTGGTTTCCTTCTCTCTCTTTCACCTAAATTTCTTTTTCTTCTTTCTCTCTCCCTTGTTTCGGTCCTCTCTTGTCCTCCTATTTATAGTTGTTTTAACTGATGATTTGGTAATCTTTAGAAGAGTTTAGAAGTTAATAGAATAAGATGGAAGGATATAAAGGTTAATAGAAACTTATGGAATATGGTAAAAGTGTTAGATTTTGATCATACAATAACAATTAATGTGTAGTGAAAATTAAAATGAAATCTACAAAACATGATCACATATATGTAATCAAACAAGTTAGAAGAGGGACGAAAACTCATTACATAAAAAACGTAGCTTTTAAAATTTTCTTTCATACACACGAAACCTATCCATAAACTTGTTCAAGTATGAACCATCAAAATTCAAAGTGTAGAAATTTCTCTAACGCAGACCACACAATGAATTGTACTCAATTATGCACAGTTAAGTCTGATGTAATCGGTATAATTTGTGGCTAGGGGTTTAATTAAGACGAGAAGAAACTAAGGGAAAAAGGCTACAAAGTATTATCTGAAAGTGGCGGTTTTTCTGGAAAAATCTGTGAGCCCCATTTTCCCTTTCTTTCTCTATATATATAGAGAACAATTCATAGCTATCAAAAAAATCCACCGCCACAGACCTTCCTAAACCTTCTAGGAAACAACAGCCGTAAAGCCTATGTACAGAGCCTTCTTACTTTCAATTATGGGCTTAGGTTCTTTTGATTGTAATTGAACCCATAAAGATTCAACAATTATGATTTTACCCCTTTAATTATAACACATATTAATTAGCCCACAATTATTATTTCTACTTGCAAATTAACCTTATAATATGTTATCATACAATATATTGAGACCATTCTCTCTATTGTGTGTGGCCTATTAGATTTTCTAGTCAATTGGTAACTAATATAAATTAATTCTATCGTAATAGAATTAATTATCATTTTATAATTAGAATTAACTTATTAATTCAAATTAAGATTAATTTGTTAATTCTCTAATTAATAAATCCATATTTAGTATATCAAATCTAGTAATGCATCATGACCACCCAAAAGTCTAGAAAAGTCATGTGGCTTAATATGAATCTTTCAATAGCAAAATATTAGTACAATAAACTCTTTTCATCATACTATATCTCATTCGGTTTAGAGTATTGAATTATGCCAACTTCTACAAGAATATAATTAATTATAGTCCAAATTATTTAGTATTTGATCCAGAATTCATTACTCAACATGTGTATTAATTTGGAACTATTTTCAACACATAGTCATCTTAGCCAAGGACTTCTCGAGTAATGATTTCATACAAATGGTTGTGAGATATATGGCCCTACTATTAGGATTGATGAATACTTTATTAACCCTCTCAATTACTTTCGTTTACTTTATGTTGTACCTAATATCCATTCTATAGATGGCCCTAGATGAGACTCCAAAGATTAGAATCAATGTAAAATGCTTAGTAATAAAGTACTTTCGAGATCTCAAGGCTGAGAATACTTGCAAATTTGCTATAACAAGATTCTGTCACTGATACTAAATAGTTATCCATGTGATTATCTTATAGCTAGGTCATCTAATCAACTTATTCAATTAATAAGTATCCACATGTTAATTTTGAGTATCATAATACTCACGGATGTAAGAACCCCTGCTTGATCAAATCAAGAAGTATAACATTTGCTAATCTTAAGCATTAATGATGTTCTATCTCATTAATACTATAACTAAGGATAATTTAAGCATAAGTACTACATAGTATAGTAGGAATCTCACATTATGATCTTTATCATAATTTTCTTGACACTATACTATGTGCTAGAACTTTATCTTGTAGTTTTATAAATAATGTCTCACTCAAAACATCAATGGGAACTTGCAATTGTGCCAAATTATCATCATTGAAACCTTTTGATTTTGCACCCATTGCCATATACGTCGCTAGGAATAACCTGCCATGATGATGAGATTTTTTTTTAACTCACCAATCGAAAGAAAAGTTACTAATAAGAAACATTAATACAAAATCCAAATGATACAAAAAATATAGAAACATAGAAGAAGCATATAAAAACAAAGAAAAGTTAGTGGTATTTATAAATACAAAATGGCTAGATCCATAAGATTTGAGTGTTTCCGATAATGCCCAAATTTGATGTGCGTTTTTGGGTATACCATATTTTACCAACGAATTACACAATTAACCAAATTTTAATTAAAATGCTAAATACTTAGCCGCACATATAGGCAAGTATACCCATTATGTAGCATAGCAAGTATCTAATCCATAGGAAGTTACATTGTTGCCTTACTTTTCTCAAATCTTTATTGTTTAGCTCACAAAATAAATAAATATAACTAAATAATCTACTAACCTAATATACTAGAGAACAAAATAAGTTCACACAGGAAAAGTCACAAGGATAATTAAGGAGTAAGAATAAGGAGAAAAGATATGTAACTAGATAGAATCCTTGAAGACATGACAATGATTGATTAGCAATTATCAAAATTAATTGTCATCTTGGCATTATAAATGAATAAATTTGATTCTACTTCTTTTTCAAGTTATAGATTCACTATCTTTCTAGCTAATTTAGTAACTTTTCCAATCTCACTAAAATAACAAAAATATACATAAAAAACATTCATTAGAAAATATTCCTCTCCCTATGTGATATTAAAGCATGAAATCAATCAATATCCCTTTGCTTTATGTGACATCAATTGAACCTCAAGTTTAATTCATAATCTCCTTTCGCAAGTTAGTCAAGAAAATAAATATAGAAGTGATTAAATTGAACCTCTTCTAATCTTCTTTTTCAAGTTAATTAGAAGGAAAAAATAATCAATCAATTCACCAAATAAATCAAGTAACGAAATACCAAGAATAATAATTGATTAATCAAATAGTTAAAATTAATACAAAATTATGAATATAAAAATATCCTCCAAATACAATCAAAACAATTAAATCTCAAATTGCCAATAAATTATAAAGAAGAGAAGAAAAAACCACTCATAGACAAGTAAGCCTTTTTCTTCTTCTTTGAAACCTTCTTGATCAGTCTCATTTCCTTCTCCAGAAGTCTCATTGATCTTTCTAAATCTTGCTGCATCTTTAGAAGTTTCCTATTGGTTTGCAAGTCTCAAAGGTGAAAACTAGTTTCAAGATTGTTTTTCTCTTGTATTTATAGGAGTTTAGATTGTTAAAAAGTGTATATAAGAATCCTAATTCATTCCTAAATCAGTTCCCAAAAGATCTGTGTCGCAGCTTCTAAATTCTTATACAAAAAAAATTCTCCACCACCACTGTACAGTACCAAGCCGATGCCGGTTGGAGTAGGTAAGCCGATGCCAACTCACCCCTGTTCTAACTTTGAAATTGCTCTGTTTTGCCTAACTTTTCTAGTACTGATCTAGGGTTGGTTCAGTCTCCTTAGGCCGGCACCGGGTCAGGTTTAGAATCGCACAATTACACTCCAAATTCTTTAATTTCTGCATAAAATCAAAGGAAAACCTTTCTACAAGCAAAATATCAAATTATAAGGGAAATGAATAGCTATTACATCACAAAATATCACAAAATCACCTCCAATAGCTAGAAAAATATAGGTACATTTAGGCCCTATTAATACGCATATACACGAAATGATTAAATTGAAAGGTAAAGAATGCCTTTTATTATTAAATCTGCAAAATACATTGTACAACTAATTGGATCTAGAGCACAACTCTAACAATCTCCCACTTGCACTAGACCTAATCATTCATGTATTTAATAATAAATGACTGAACATGGCTATCATGTTTCTTTTAGGGTAATGCCTTAGTGAATAGATCAGCTATGTTCTTAGTAGTAGGAACTCTCTCTATCTTTATATCTTTTCTATCAATAATTTCTCTAATCAAATGATAGTGTCTAAGGGCAAGCTTAGATTATTGATGAAACCGTAGTTCCTTTGCTTATGCAATGGTTCCATTGTTATCACAATATAATGATATTGGATCAACAATGCTGGCTACCACTCTTAGTTCCGTAATGAACTTCTTGATCTAGACTACCTCTATACTACTACAAAAGCCACTATGTACTCAGCTTTAATGGTTGAGTCAATAGTTTTATCTTATTTGGAACTTTTCTAACTAATTGTCCTACCACAAAAAGTGAACACATAGCCATTTTGAGATTTATAATCATCCTTATTAGATTGGAAATTGGCATTAGTATACCCTTTGACTTGTAAGTCACCATCTCTATATAACAAAAATACATCTTTAGTTTTTTTAAAGTACTTAAGGATATTCTTGATAGCCATCCAATGACCTTCTCCAAGGTTAGATTGGTATCTACTTATCAAACTAAGAGTGCAAGATATATCGAGCCTAGTACATATCTTAACACACATGATAGAACTAATTGCTAAAGCATATAGTATTTTACTTCTGTAATCCATTTCATTTTGTATCGTAGGATACATAAATTTTGAAAGGCTTATCCTATGGGTCGTGAATAAGAATCCCTTCTTGGATCGATCCATTCTAAACCTCTTTAGCACTTTGTCAATATATGTAGATAGCAAAAGACCGAGCAACTTTTTTTATCTATCTCTATAGATCCTTATTTCTAAAATATAAGTTGCTCCTTCAAGGTCTTTCATAGAGAACTTCTTAGATACCCAAACTTTAACTAATTGTAGAATAGAAACATAATTCCTTACAATATGTCATCTACATATAGCAATAGGAAAATAATTACACTCCTACTAACCTTCTTATACACACAAAATTTATCTATATTTTGTATGAAACCAAACTCTTTGATTCTTTCTTCAAAACGAATATTTTAACTCCTAGAAGCTTGTTTATGTCCATAAATGGACATTTGTAGCTTATACACTTTAGTATGATCCTTAGATGTGAAACCTTCAAGTTGTTATGTATACATCTTCAGTCAGATTTCCATTAGGAATGCTATTTTCACATCTATTTGAAAAATCTTATAATCATAATAAGTGGTAAGTGCTAAGAGTATTCTTATGGATTTTAGCATTGTTACTGATGAAAAAATCTTATTGTAATCAATATCTTATTGTTGATGATAACCTTTTACTACCAGATGCACTTTATAAGTTATAACTTTATCATCTATGTTGGTTTTCTTCTTGAAAATCCATTTGTATTCTACAAGTTTTATCCTTTTAGGTGGATCAACTAAAGTTCAAACTTGGCTGTCCTACATGGAATCCATTTTTGACTTCATGGCTTCTAGCTATTTCTCATATTCTGAACTCTTCAGAACTTCTCTATAAGTGCTAGGCTCATCTTTTTTTACAAGCAATACATTATTATGATCACTTATGAGAAATCTAGATCTCTAAGGTATCACATGTATCCTACATAACCTACGAGGTTCTTATGTATTAGAAGGTTCATCTATTTTATCAATAGAGTTGGAATCAACCGATTGATCGCTATTTGTTTGTGCTTCTTAAACTTCACTAAGTTCAATTTTACTCCCACTATCTCCTTTAAGCATTAGTTCATTCTCTAAGAAAGTAGTATACTTTGAAACAAACACTTTGTTTTCAGAAGGGAGATAGAAGTAATATCCATGTGATTTATTTGGATATCTAATAAATAAATACTTTTCAGATTTAATCTCTAATTTGTTTGACTTTATCCTCTTTACATAAGCAGAACATCTCCAAATTCTCAAGTGAGTTAGCTTTGGTCTTTTACCATAAAATAGCTCAAATGGGATGGTGTCAACCATTTTTTATAGAACTCCATTTAGAATATAAT
This sequence comes from Voacanga thouarsii, assembly GCA_026120185.1. Classification (NCBI taxonomy): domain Eukaryota; kingdom Viridiplantae; phylum Streptophyta; class Magnoliopsida; order Gentianales; family Apocynaceae; genus Voacanga; species Voacanga thouarsii. The sequence goes on along the minus strand of JANUWF010001224.1, from coordinate 602,086 downwards.
AGCAGTTTCCAATGCATATCCCTAAAATATTTTTGGTAGATCTGCAAAAGACATCATAGATCAAACCATGTCCAATAGAGTTTCAATTTCTTCTTTTAGATATTCCATTATTTTGAGGTGTATGCAGTGGAGTCCATTGAGATAATATTCCATTATCTCTAAGATAACTTTGAAACTCTTAGCTTAAGTATTCATCTCTTTGATCAGATGTTAGTGTTTTAATACTTCTACGAAGTTGTTTCTCCATTTCATTACTAAATTCTTAGAACTTTTCAAAAGCTTTAGATTTATATTTCGTTAAATATGAATACCCATGTCGAGAATAATTACCAATAAAAGTGATGAAGTATTGATAACTCCCTCTTGCTTGCAATGTTATTGGTCCATAAACATTTGAATGTATTAGTTCTAATAATTACTTAGCTCTTTCCTCTTTCTTAGAAAAAGAGGTCTTGCTTACTTTTTTATAGTAAGCAAGATTCATAAGTTTCATATGATTCAAAATCAAATGAATCTAAGTAAACACTCTTGTGTAACTTAGAAATGCAATTTTCGTTTACATGGCCTAAACAATAATGCCATAAGTAAGATGGGTTCGTATTATCTTTTCTTGCTTTATTATTGTTTATATTGATAACTTGATTTTCTATGCCTAGAACATGTAAACCATTCATCAAAATTACAGTACTACAATGGATATCATTTAATGAAAAAGAAAACTTTTATCTACAAAAATTAAATGAAATCCAAGTCTAAACAAGTAGTTGGAATAATATTTTTAAGTAAAGTTGGTACATAATAACAATTTTCTAGTTTTAGAATCAATTCGAAAGGCAAGTATAGATTATAAGTCTCCACAGCAAGTGTAGTAACCTTTGCTCTATTTACAGCGCATAGGTCCACATTACCTTTCTCAAACTTCCTACTACTCTTTAGTCCATGCAAGTTATTGCACAAAATAAAATCCACATCGGGTATCCAATACCCATGTCTCATTATTAAATACAGTATTGATCTTATTTGTAAACATACTAGGAGTAGAAGTAGAAGTACTAGCAAGCTTCTCCTTTTCCTTCTTTTCCTTTAGCGACTCTAGGTAGCCCTTGCAGTTACGCCTCCAATGGCCAATCTTTCCACGATGGTGACATAGGAATTTAGTTGTTTTCTCTTTCTTCTTCACACCACCCTTGGGCTTAGTTAGATTCTTCTTCTTTTTCTTAAGAACTTTCTTCTTAGGTGTAGAAGAATTTACTAACATTATTGCATGGTTTTCCTTCTTCATGTAGGAATCAGTAGTCTTGAGAAGATTGATCAATTCAAGTAGTGTAGTCTCGATCTTGTTCATTTGGTAATTAATCACAAATTATGAAAAACTACTTAGCAAATTTTATAGAATTAAGTCAACAATTAATTTACAATCAATCACAAAACTAAGTGATCTAAGCTTCTCTATCAAGCCCAACATTTTTAGTTCATGTGTTGTAACTGATGCACCCTCTAATGCACCCTCTAGCATTTTAGAACAACAAAACTATTTAGAGATCTTATATCTGTCCATTCTTACTTGTTGGTCAAATAACTCCATTAAATGAAAGCTAATAGAGTAAACATCTATATGCTCATACTGCTTTTGCAGCTTAAAGTTCATTAATGCTAGCATGATACAAGATGGTGGAATAGTAGCATCTAACACATAGAACAACTCTTTCAACTTGAGAACGATTCCCAAATTTCTATATTAGTTCAAGAAATTTGTCTTTGTAAGCTTGTTTGTTTCCAATGTGCTACATAAGTTCAAATATGTTGTTATGATGCAAATGACTAAGATGAAAGATAAGAGACATTAAACTATATATATGCACTTGTGATGCACTTACTTAGGTATTTAATCAAACACATATTTATTCTACTATTTTACGCAAATCAATAGCCCCTACTGTTGATTCGAGAAAGCCCGTTGGAAGCTTTCCAAGTGGATCGATATTCAAATTCCTTAAGAATGACCTTGGATATGCCTAACAAACTACTATTAAGTTCAATAGTAGGTATCCAATACCAATTACATCAAATATAACTACCATATCATTTGGTGATTAACATCTTTTAATCTTAAAGCATTTAGTACTACCTGAACATAGCCTCTAATATTTCTTCATGCTTGGCTATGCCCGATTGGGATAAAGATATTAGATAAATCGAACTCATTAATCCAAAATCATATTCCATATCTTGAACACACTCAATATTGAGTAACCTTAGGTATGCCGAATAACCTGATCTCGAAAAAGAACTCTCATTCTTACTATATTGATAAAAGGTTTTAGATTTCATATTGTTTGAGGAATTTTAATTATTTAATTAGTGGTCTCATTGTTTGGCATGCATAATCAACAACACATTGACAATTGTATTAAACTCATTTACATGGCACGGTTATGGACTTTTATAGATTAATTTCCTTGAGCCAAGTAGGAAATTAATTTGGTCAAATCTATGTGTTTATGCATGTTTGAGAAGAAAGCCTTCTCACTCTCTCACTTCATTCTTAACACCATCTCTATAAGCTTGAAAAATAATTTCTAATCTATCTAACTTATGTAATATTATTACATAAATTCATAATGAAGAAATCTCAAGTTATATTTGAGGCAAATTAGATGAAAAGAGAAATTACAAAAGAATTATAAAGAAATGCAGGATACGGAGGCCTTATTTATTCAAAACAAAGCGATAGATATACATAACACAAAATTAAATTGGTCCAATAGTCCATAACCAAGCCAATATCCTAAAACACACTTAAAATAAATTAAGCAAAATAAATATGCACGAAATAAAAATTCCAAAATTATTATTTTGGAAAAATAATGAAGTTAGTCCAAAATCAATTTTTAGCAAAACATTTGGGTTCTTTTGAAAAAAGGAAAAACTTATGGGTCAAAAGGGAAAAGGAAACAAAATGAAATTAAAAATAATTTTTTTAATTAAAGCATGGAAGCCTTGCGTGGGCTTGAGCAAAAAATTCTCTTTCTCTCTCTCTATACATATATATATATATATATATATATATATATATATATTAATTTCTTTCTTTTTCTGGAAACAATTTCTAAAAAATAGAAACCACTATTCTATTTTTTTCCCCTTTGCCAAAAACAGTTTCTTCTTTTTTTATTTTTTTTAGTTTTCCTAGAAAAAATCTCCAGGAACAAAAATCGCAATTTCCTTGTCTTTTCTTTACAACTAGGTTGATGTCCCGTGCATTACATGGGTTGTTATGCTATTAAGATTTAATGTATTAATATTAAATATATATATTATTAATTAACTTAATTAATTTTTTAATTAGTTAAAATTTTAAAATAAATTTAGATAGTATTAAAAAACACACATTTCAATGTATTAATATTAAATATATATATATATATATATAGTATTCAAAGAATCACACATTTCAATGTATTAATATTATATATATATTATTTAATTTAATTAATTAAGATTTTAAATAAATTCAAATATAATTTTTATTTTTCTTTAAAAAAAAAATTCATTTAGCCATGTATCACCTTATGATGTTTCCACTTGTTGTAATGATATGCTTCATCTTCAACCTTTATAAATAAATATATATATATATATATATATATATATATATCAGGAAACAATTTCCTAAACAAATACCTATTTATTATGAATTATTGGAATCTTTATTAATTAGTGGAGGCTCCACTAATTATGGATTTATGTGAATTATTAGAAGATTTTTATGGATGTCCACCATTTAGTGGAGACACCATTAATTGAGATTAGTTGAAGATGATGTATGCCATGATGTAATTCACTAATTAGAGCTCTATAAATAGAGCTATTCTCTAAGCTTGTAATACACCATCATTTTGTGAAAGAAAGATTAGTGAAAGAAAGATTGAGAAGAATTGAGAGAAAGAAAGAGAGAAGTTTGAAGAGAAATTCTTGTGCAAAGAATAGTTAGAATTTTCTTAATGTGTAGTGTGTAGATTTTATTCTAACACTACCCTAATTTTATAACACGTTATCAGCACGAGTCTCTACCGTTATTAAAGCCAGAAGACAAAGCATGAGTCTCTACCGTTATTAAAGCCGTAAGACAGTACGCATTTATTGATCTCTATGGCTAATCTCGCTAAACTCGAATTTGTAACCCTTGATATTTCTGGAAAAAATTATATGTCATGGGTTCTCGATGCGTAAATGCATCTAAATGTCGAAGGCCTTAGTGAAACTATTCAAGCACATAATAGTGCATCTCGCACAACACAAGGCTAAAGCTTTGATTTTTATTCGTCGTCATCTCGATGAAAATTTGAAAATGGAATATCTTACCGAAAAAGATCCATATGGTCTGTGGGTAAATTTAAAAGAAAGATTTGACCACCCGAAGATGGTCGTACTACCTACCGCACGGTATGAATGGTTGCACCCGAGGTTGCAAGATTTTAAAACCGTGAATGAATATAGCTCCGCAATGTATAAAATTACATCTCAATTAAAATTATGTGGAGAAAAAGTGACTCGATGAAGATATGTTGGAGAAGACATTCTCCACCTTTCATGCCTCGAATATTGTCCCGCAGCAACAATATCGAGAAAAGGGGTATACAAAATTTACAGATTTAATTATCGCCCTCCTCATTGCGAGAGAAAAATAATGAGTTATTATTGAGAAATCATGAAGCCGGACCAATCGGCTCTACAAAGACTCCCGTAAGTGAATGCCGTTGGCTCCAGCAGAAGCCATCGTTATAGTCGTGGTCGTGGCCGTGGCCGTGGCCGTGGTCGTGGTTATGGTCGTAGTCACGCTCGATATTTCCCTTATCACAATTATAATCAAACTGTGAGAAATACTGGCCACCTGAAGTGGAACAGAAAAGATCAAAAGGGAAAAGAAAAAGAAATTGAAGAAAAGCATGAGGATATATGTTATAGATGTGGCATGAAAGGTCATTGGTCACGAAACTGTCGTACGACTAAGCATTTAGTTGAATTGTATCAAGCTTCATTGAAAAATAAAAATGTGGAAGCAAATTTTTCTCAACATCCAATAAATAATGTTGAGGATGACGATAGTGATCCTGAAGATCTTAATATCAATATTACCCATATGGATGTATCGGATTTTTTTGAACACCCAGACGGTAGGATAGACCATTTAATTGGTGATGGCAAGTGTCCAAAAGAACTAAAGCCTCACCCTGATATTTTTGTATTTTCATTTTCATTCTATTCTAATAATATTTACGTTTACATATATATATTTGTGTTCAGATGGCTGTTATTAATAATGATGTATGCATTATTGATAGTGGAACTACACACACCATACTAAAAAATGAGAAATATTTTTCTGATCTCAAAATGGGAGAAATAAATATTTATACAATAAACGGTAGTGCAAATGTAATTGAGGGCTCCGGAAGAGCTAGTATATTGTTGCCTAAAGGAACAACAATTATTATTGATAAGGCACTATTTTCCTCAAAATCCGTAAGAAATTTATTGAGTTTTAAAGATATCCGCGTAAATGGGTATCATGTTGAAACAAATGAGGAAAATGGGATTGAGCATCTTTTTATTACTCAAATGCATTTGGGTAAGAAATCGGTATTAGAAAAACTGCCGTCTTTTTCTACTGGTCTATATTTTGTAAAAATACGTACAATTGAAATTCATCATCTAGTAAACCGAAGTTTACCGATCCTATTACTTTTAGCATTTGGCATGACCGGTTAGGTCATCCAGGATCTACCATGATGAGAAGAATCATTAAGAATACACATGGTCATCCTTTAAAAAATAAAAGGATATTAACATCAGAAAAATTCGCATGTACCGCATGTTCCCTAGGAAAATTAATTGTTAAACCATCACCAAGAAAAGTAGGAGCTGAAAGTCCTATATTTCTTGAACGGATTCACGGAGATATTTGTGGACCTATTGATCCACCATGTGGACCGTTCAAATATTTTATGGTCTTAATTGATGCATCATCCCGATGGTCACATGTATGTTTATTATCTACTCGCAACCCGGCGTTTACGAGATTACTTGCTCAAATAATTAAATTACGAGCACAATTTCCGGACCATCACATTAAAAATATCCGTTTGGATAATGTCGGTGAATTTTCATCACATGCTTTTGATGCATATTGCATGTCAATTGGGATTAATGTTGAACATCCCGTAGCTCATGTTCACACACGTAATGGTCTTGTCGAATCTTTGATTAAACGATTACAATTAATTGCTAGACCATTATTAATGAAAACAAATCTCCCAACATCTGCCTGGGGACATGCTATTCTACATGCCGCAACACTTGTACGTATAAGACCAGCTAGTTATCATAAATTCTCTCCTTTGCAATTGGCTTTTGGGTCGAACCAAATATTGCTCATTTAAGAATTTTTGGGTGTGTCGTATATATTCCAATTGCACCAAACCAACGTACAAAGATGGGTCCTCAAAGAAGAAAGGGGATATATGTTGGATATGATTCTCCCTCTATTATCGTGTATGTTGAACCCCCGACAGAGATGTATTCACAAGCAAGATTTGTCGATTGTCATTTTGATGAATCATTATTCCCTAAATTAGGGGAGAACCAAAACAAGATAAAAAGGATCTTGCTTGGACAACATCATTAAATTATCTTGATCCGCGCACAAGCGCATGTGAACTTGAAGTTCAAAAGATAATTCATTTGCAAAGCATTGCAAATCAAATGCCGGACGCTTTTGTTGACTCCGTAAGAGTTACAAAATCGCATATTTCAGCCTATAAATTCTCCTATTCGAATTGAAGTTCCAGCAGAACAAAATATTATACCTATAGTCGCTGAGTCAAAAACACGCCGAAGCGTGGCCGACCTCTTGGTTCTAAAGATAAAAATCCTCGAAAGAAAAGAGGATTAAATGATCCGGAAGATCATATTGAAGAAAAGAATGATAAAGACCAAGAGAGAACCGATGACAAAGAACCGGAAGTTGATGAAAGTAACACTCGAAATTTCTATCAATTATACCACTTCCGGTAGAAGTTGGAATCGGATAGAAACCGTTATTGATAATATATTTGCATACAATATATCTCTTGATGTTACACAGGATAATGATGATCCCGAACCAATATCGCTTGATGAATGCTCGGCATAGAAAAGATTGGCTGCAATGGAAAGATGCGATTCAATCGGAGTTAAATGCACTCGGCAAAACGTGAAGTTTCGGACCTGCAGTCCGAACACCGAAGGTATAAAACCCGTTGGCTACAAATGGATATTTGTGCGAAAGCGCAATGAAAAGAGTGAAATCGTTCGATATAAAGCACGATTAGTAGCCCAAGGTTTTTCACAAAGACCAGGTATTGATTATGATGAAACTTATTCTCCTGTTGTTGATGCTATTACACTCCAATATCTTATCGGCTTAGCAAGACATGAAAAGATAGATATGCGCCTATTAGATGTTGTCACTCGCTTACTTGTATGGAAATTTAGAAAATGATGTTTACATGAAAATCCTCGAAGGATTTCATATGCCTCGAAGCATATAAACATTATCCTCGTGAAAATTACTCCATCAAGTTACGTAAATCATTATATGGCCTGAAGCAATCTGGCGCATGTGGTTCACACGCCTTAGTGAATATTTATTGAAAGCGGGATTTAAAAATGACCAGGTATGTCCATGCGTTTTTATTAAGAAATCTGGTTCTAAATTTGTGATATTAGCTATATATGTTGATGATATTAATCTTATTGGAACTCCTGAAGAGCTCCAAGAAACAATTGATTATTTAAAAAGAGAATTCGAAATCAAGGATTTTGGTAAAACCAAATTTTGCCTTGATTTACAAATTGAACATTTGGAGAGTGAAACATTTATTCATCAATCAACATATACAAGCAAAAGTGCTAAAAAGATTTTACATGGACAAAGCACATCCATTGAGTATTCCAATGATCGTCCGATCATTAAATGTGGATAAAGATCCTTTCCGACCTCAAGAAAATGATGAAGAACTCATTGGTCCTGAAGTACCATATCTCAAGTGCAATTGGTGCATTGATGTATCTTGCTAATAACACACGGCCTCGATATTGCTTTCGCTGTCAATTTATTAGCAAGATTTAGTTCTTCACCAACACGACGACATTGGAATGGAATTAAACAAGTCCTTCGATATCTCCAAGGTACAATTGATCTCGGATTATTTTATTCAAATAAAACCAGATCCAACATTGATAGGTTATGCAGATGCTGGTTATTTATCTGATCCACATAAAGCACGTTCTCAAACGGGCTATCTATTTACATGTGGAAATACTACTATATCATGGCGTTCTACGAAACAATCTATAGCAGCTACTTCTTCAAATCATGCTGAAATTATAGCCATTCATGAAGCAAGTCGAGAATGTGTATGGCTAAGATCCATGATTCATTATATCCGAGAAAGTTGTGGATTATCATCAATCAAAGGTATTCCAACTCCTCTTCATGAAGACAATGCAACTTGCGTAGCTCAATTACGAGGAGGATATATTAAAGGAGATCGGACAAAACATATTTCACCAAAATTCTTCTTTACTCATGAACTCCAGAAGAAAGGTGAAATTGATGTGCTACAAATTCGGTCATGTGATAACCTCGCAGATATTTTCACGAAGACTTTACCGACTGCAACATTTGAAAAGTTGAGATATAAAATCGGTATGCGTTGGTTTAAAGATTTAAAGGAATCATCTCATCAGGGAGAGTAATAAATGGACATATAGAATAGTGTACTCTTTTTCCTTCACTAGATTTTTTTCCCACTGGGTTTTTATCTAGTAAGGTTTTAACGAGGCATATTCTTTATGTAATGGATGGACATCCAAGGGGGAGTATTATGAATTATTGGAATCTTTATTAATTAGTGGAGGCTCCACTAATTATGGATTTATGTGAATTATTAGAAGATTTTTATGGATGTCCACCATTTAGTGGAGACACCATTAATTGAGATTAGTTAAAGATGATGTATGCCATGATGTATTTCACTAATTAGAGCTCTATAAATAGAGCTATTCTCTAAGCTTGTAATACACCATCATTTTGTGAAAGAAAGATTAGTGAAAGAAAGATTAGAGAAAGAATTGTGAGAGAAAGAAAGAGAGAAGTTTGAAGAGAAATTCTTGTGCAAAGAATAGTTAGAATTTTCTTAGTGTGTAGTGTGTAGATTTTATTCTAACACTACCCTAATTTTATAACACTATTTTTTTTTTCCTTTTTAGGAAACAGTTTCCTTGAGGCTTTAGGATATGAAAGGGGGGTGGGGGAAGGGGGGGACAGTTTTCTTTTGGACAAATTTGGAAACAATTTCCAAAAAAAAAATTGGTTACCGGATTTAGAAAATCAGTATTTCTCAATCAATTCATGATCAAACAATTTTCTGTATACCAAAATATATTCTATTGAAAACAAAAATTTTCAAACTTCAAAATAAACGTGAAACAACTTCACTGACCAAAAATTAATTTTGAACTCATGGTTGGAGTCATCACAAAAATATGTAAACTCATGGTTGCAAAACTCTCTACCATTGTCACTTTTAATTGAAATCAATTTGCATCCAAGAGAATTTTGAAAACGATTGAATATTCTATTACTTCACCTCCCTTGTCGATCATTTCACTCCCACCCCCACCCCTTGGTCGGTCATCACTGTCCCCCCTCCCCCTCCTCGGCGGTCACCTCCTAGTTATCAGTAATTTATCTGTCTTTTTCAAGCACAAATCTATTCACCTTCACTCAATCCATTCATGTAAATAGAAATAGACTTTGACAAAGCTGAGATCAAGCTTTTATGGTTGAAGCTGTGCAGTGCAACTCTTCCATGTAACTGAATACGCAGAAGTTGGTAATCAGTTTCAGTTTGTTCAGCTCCGGTTCGGTACCTTGGCTCATTTTCCTTAATTTTTCTGTTCTTTTATGTCGTCCTTCATAGTCTTGAATTTAGCTCATCCTCTTGCCTGTTGGGAGGGAAAAACCCTGTTCGTTCCTTCTTACTAGCAATTTCCAACCTCTGATTATTGAAAACAGCTTTTGAGCTCATGAAACCAGTTTGTCAGTATTACTATGGGTTTCCAACTACCCTATTTGACCTTTGATAGCCTGAGTCCAACTACTCCAATTAAAACCACATAATCTGATTTTTAAACTCAAATTGCCCCTTCCTGCCTGTCCTGTGCTCAGGGCCAAGCCTAGGCAGTATTCTGCTGGGCCCCAGCCTACTGGCCCCTAGCCTGGGCTAGTGTCTGTGACAGGCCTAAGCCTAACACATTCCCCTTGTGCTGGCCCCTATGGCCCAGACCAGAAGAAAAAAGTTGATCACTAGGCCATCATCCTCTAAAGATTTGGCCACCAATACCATGCACCCACAAGCCGGCCAACCAACCAGTATTCCCTTAGAGCCCCCAGCCCAGCAATCCCCTGCCCAGCACTTTGATTGCTCGGCTGACCCTGCTAGCATCTCGGAACCCCTACTTGACCCTGTACCCTCAGAGACCTCATCAAAAACGGGTTTGTCTTTTATTCCTGAAACCATTCCCATGCATAATGATCCTGGGGCAGAATGTACCGAACAAGGGGTCCTAAAGGAGTCCTGGGCCAACATTGTGAAAGGCATTCGGGAACTTGGTAATGGCATGAAACTAGCACACGTTCCTTTTACTGGGGACTATGTTGATGTTGATGAGATTGATTTCAAGGACGTGGAACTAAAGCTGGGATTCTGCCTGGTGGGAATCTTTGCTGGACGGTTTCCGGGGTTGAAGGCCGTCACTGACCTAACTAAGCAATGGCCCGTCCTATCTAGGATCTACCCCCATGCTTCTGGCTAGATTGTCTTCCGATTTAACATTGCTGAGGACAGAAAGGAAGTGCTTCTTGGAGCCCCCTACACCGCCTATGGCCGGTCCTTCATGCTCAAAGTTATGCCAGGGGAATTTGATTTCTCCATTGAAGAGGTTAGTGTCATGCTCCTGTGGGTCACTTTCCCGTGCCTTCCTCTTGGTTGCTAGAACCGACTTGCAATAAGTAAAATAGCCTCGGGCGTTGGAGTCCCCATCATGACAGATATGTTGACTGCCTGCCTAGAGAGGCTCTCCTATGCCCATGTGCTAATTGAGGTAGACGTGGCTAAGCCGTTGGTTAAATCCGTCCCCGTCCGCCTGCCCTCTGGGAAAATTAAGGACGAACTGGTCCGTTTTGAATTTGAGCCAGCTTTTTGTTCAAAGTGTTGCAAGTTTGGGCATTTACTGGAGAACTGTATGGGGAACACAGTGTAGAAAGAAGAAGTGTTCCTGAACAAACCTGGCCCAAATAGTCGGTCGCCCAAGCCAGCTTGCAGGCCGAAACGCAGTGCTTTAGCCGCATCACGTCCCAGCAGGACGCACGATGAGATGGGGAAGGCCCCTATGCATGAACCAAGTCCTCCAGACACAACCGTCTCAGCTGGCTCGGTTTGAGAATCATGCAACTACAAGTAAATAGGCCCTTGTCTGTGTAGAGATAGGAATGGATGCCTCGAAGGAGGTTTGTTTTCAGCATGCAAATGGCCATGGAAACTTCCGCGGCAGGCCAAATGCGAGGGGTGGTTCCAGACAGAGTAGAGCCCGATCGAGAAGTAGAAACTGGAACAAGAACCGACCTCGGTCCCGCGATCCAAAGTGCACATCCCTTACTCAGTTTTTCCCAAAGGAGATTTCTGTACGAATTCCTAATGCCGCTATCAAAGCAGGCCAGGCAACAATGCAGGCATCGAAGTTTTTGCGCACTGCTTGGACAAAGTACACACAGAACAACCCGGCTATGTCTGGCGCCCAAAAGGTACTGGTACTGCCCCAATGATTATTGGTTGTTGGAACATTCGAGGGTTCCATACGACCCTCAAGCAGCAGGGAGTCAAGGACTTCCTTTTGAGACATAGTGTTGATGTTTTTGGAGTATTGGAAACCAAATTAACCAACGATAGCTTGCTGTTTGCCTTACGGTACCGGTTCCCGGGTTGGTCTTATGCTCATAATTTCGAACAAGACAGAAATGGACGCATTCTTCTTCTGTGGGACAGTGATAGAGCTCTCCTCAAGCCATTACTTGTTGAATCATCAGTAAGACCTACCACATCTCCGTAATTTTCTCTTTTGTATATGCATACAATACAGTCATTGCATACAATATGATCACTGCACACCGTTCTTTGTGGACCGAGCTGGGTCATTTAGCTTTGCAGTTATCTAGTCCTTGGATACTCATGGGAGACTTTAACACATATCTTTCTCCGGGGGAAAAGCTTAACGATGCACCCCTCATAAATTATGAAATCAAAGACTTTGTTGAAATGTGTAGGGGTCTGGACTTAGCGGATCTCCCATCTATTGGCCCCCTTTACACTTGGTCCAACTCGCATGTCTAGTCAAAGCTTGACCACATTATGGGCAACCAACTGTGGTTCAGGTCTTCGCAACAGGCCATCACAGAATTCTTCCCTATCTCAGCACTATCTGACCACTGCCCATGCTTATGGCGATTCCATCAACACTAGGGGCCGATCAAGAGGCCTTCCTGCTACCTTAATATTTGGGGGGAACATGGTTCGTTTCAAGAATTACTGCGACAGAACTGGGGCATACACGTGCAGGGACACCAACAGTTTGTCTTGTGCAGAAGGCTGAAACTCCTTAAGTGACGTCTTAAGGCCCTCAATGCTAAGGAGTTTTCTAACATCTCGGACAGAGTTGGGGTGGCCAAGAAGTTGGTCGAAATGGTCCAGGCTCAACACCAGCTAGGCCCAACCAATCAGGCACTTGTGGAGCAGCTTAAGGTGGCCCACGCAAGTCCTGGCACCTGGCTGAGGTAGAACTTAAATTTTACCACCAGCTAGCCAAGGCGAACTACCTTGCAAATGCCAACCGATGTATAAAGTACTTCGACAACGTGGTTAACCGAAACAAGAAAAAGCACTTCATTGCCTCAGTCACACGCTAGGATGGTTCTCGTACTGCAAGCCCGGAGGATATGGCTACGGAGTTTGTGGAATTCTACCGAATGCAGCTAGGGACAGCTACTTCATGCACTAAGTCGGACTCTGACACTACTCGTGCTGGGCCAGTGCTATTGCCCTCTGATGCGATGGACTTGATCCGAGAAGTCACACTGGCAGAAATTAAGCAAGCACTTTGGGACATTGGAGACAATAAAGCACCAAGACCGGATGGATACACTTCGAGCTTCTTCAAGAAAGCATGGCCAACTGCGGGTCACGATATTGTTACCGCATGCAAGGAATTTTTCCACTCGGATAAGCTACTGAGGCAACTTAACCATTCCCTGATCACACTTGTCCCAAAAGCCAGCTCGGTCGAAAATGTGGGGGACTATAGACCGATATCGTGCTATAATGTAGTCTACAAGATTATCTCAAAAGTCTTAGTAGACAGGCTGTGGGGGGGTTTTTCCTACACTGGTAGACTTGGCATAATCAGCATTCATCGAAGACCGGCTCATGGCGGACAACATTTTTCTTGTGCAAGAATTGCTTAGGACGTACAGCCATACAAGGACATCGCCCAGGTGCACCATTAAAATTGATCTGCATAAGGCATATGACTCGATCCATTGGGGCTTCCTTCTGGACTTCCTTACCAAGCTGGGATTCCAGGGGGAATACATTCGTTGGGTATCATAGTGCATCACCATGCCGTCCTACTCGATTGTCGTTAACGGACGGGTACATGGCTTCTTTCAAGGACAACAGGGTCTGAGATAGGGAGACCCCATCTCCCCTTTCCTCTTTGTTCTATGTATGGAATATCTATCTAGGGCCATTAAGGTAGCAACTCTGGGGACTGGCTTCAAGTACCATCCTAAGTGAGACAGGATGGGCATCACGCATTTGGCGTTTGTAGACGACCTGATGCTCTTTGCCAAGGCAGAGGAAGCATCCATTTCAGTCCTATTAAATTACCTCGAACATTTCAGGGCATACTCAGGACTTCATGTCAACAAGTGCAAGTCACATATCTACCTGGCTGGACTACCTGATCTGGACAAGGATTGTTTAGCTCGCACAGCGGGCATCCCGATTGGCTCGCTTCCTTTCAGATACCTCGGTGTTCCCATAATGTCCGCTAGGGTTTGGCTCAACAATTACAAACCATTGCTAGACAAGATTGGTTCCTATATTAGACGATGGTCTTCTCATTCTCTTTCATATGTTGGCCGGATCCAACTATATTAGGGCTGTCCTGCAAGGAGTGGATTGCTTCTGGTTATCTATCTTACCCATTCCTTTAGGGGTTATTGAGACTTCTTTTAGGATGGCAAAAAATGCAATGGTGGCCTGGGACGACATATGCATGCCGAGGCATGAGGGTGGCCTTGGCCTGATGGACCTGCACGTATGGAACTATGCGCTGCTAGCTCCGGTGCTATGGGACATCAGCATGAAGAAACAAACCTTATGGGTAAGGTGGGTCTCCCACTACTATATGAACGGTCAGTCAATATGGAATGTCCATCCAACCAAGGGACAGTCTGTTGGGTATCTCAGGCTCATATCCTATACGGCGCAGCGAAAAAGAAAACGAGATACCATCTCAGGACCTATCTATGTGTGGAAAACAAAATATAATGATAATAAAGGTAATAGCTTTTACCTTTGGGTAATCGTTTGAAGAACAAAATTAATCTTCTTCAAGTCGAGGCGCGATCCAGTAATCCTCTTATGCAAATTCCACGAGAGTTGGATGTCTAACCATTATAATCACAGTGTGTGATTATCTTTAATAGTAATCCACACAGAGGAAGTCAAGTGGCTTGACATGAACCCTTCAATAACAAACTTCAGTGCAATTAACTCTTTTCACCATACAATTTTTCATTCGGTTTGGAGTACGGAATTAGTGCCAACTCCCTCCAGAATTACTTCTGGCTCAAATACAATAGTACTTGTACCAGGAACCCATTACTCTAGATGTGTATCAATTGGAACTATTTCCAATACACAATCATTTTGGTCAAGGACTTCTCGAGTAGTAATTCTTACAAGTGGTAGTGAGATATTCGCCCCTACTATTAGGAGTGGTGAATCTTTTATTGACCCTCTCAACTACTTTTGTTTACCTCACAATGTACCCAATATCCATCTCATAGGCGGCCCTCGATCGAGCTCCGAAGATTGGAATCAAAGTACAAAACTCAGCAAACAAAGTACCTTGGAGATCTCAAATCTAAGGATACTTGCACGTTTGCTATATTGAGATTATATCACTGGCACTAAATAGTTATCCATGTGATTATCTCAAAAATAAGTCATCCAATGAACTTGTTCCATTAACAAGTATCCATGTGTTAATTTTGAGTATCTCAATACTCATGGTTATGAGAACCATTATCTGATCAAATCAGGAAGTCTAACACATGCTAGTCTTAATGTTTTAATGATGTCCTGTCTTATTAATACTATAACTAGGGACTATTTAAATACTAACACCATCCAGTATAGTAGAAATCTCATATCATGATCTCTATCATGATTTTCTTAACACAGTGTTGTACTAAGAACTTTATTGAACAGTTATATTACTTAAAGTAAACAAAAGAAACTGTAAGATAAATAATGCCTTTTATTAAAATAAAATGTGTCATATACAATGTATAAGTTATTGCCTCTAGGGCACGGCACTAACACAATCCCAGTTATTTCGACACATTTTGAGTATTAGGGACATGATACTCAACTCGGGAAGGGACAAGGGTAGAGCAGCCGAAATCTTATCGTCCTGGGCTGAAGGAGACTGACTGTGCACCAGAAAAGCTTATGAATACTTTCGCACCAAAGGCTAGATATCTCCATAGGCTCGTACTATATGGCAACAAGGTCTCACATCGAAGCATTCGTTCACGGTGTGGCTTACTGTTCGAGGTAGGCTCAAAACGAAGGACACTCTTCCATTTCAAGTTGACGACACTATGTGTCCGTTCTGCAGAGTGGAGCCTGAGATGGCCACTCACTTATTCTTTGCCTGCGCATTCACTAGCACGGTGTGGGTTGACATCCTGGCCTGGCTGCGACTACCACGGGCTATGAACTTGCTGCCGGCCTGCCTTCACTAATTCAAGCACCACAACCGAGGATCCGGCTGGGTGGCCAAAGCCAAGACTACAACTATGTGTGCCACAGTTTATTTCTTATGGATAACTCAGAACCGCATAGTGTTCGATTCACACCAATGCCAACCAACTAACATAGCAAAAAAGATCAAAACACATGTGTATAGAGTTGTTTTCACCCTGTACCCTCATGTGTTGAACCTCTTATGTAAACCAAATGGGTTAGGGCCCTCCTCGGGCCTATAACTACATGAACTCTTTGTACATCTTCTTTTGATGATTAATATACTTTTACATTTTCATTAAAAAAATTAATTTTGAAACAATTTCAAATTTTAGAATATTTATGAAACAATATCATAATGTCAAATATATTTTGAAATAATTTTAAAATAATAATAAACTTGTAAAACATATATGAGATGGCTTTAATATTACGGTTGGATTTCGATCATACAATAACAATTAATGCATAGCGAAAATTAAAATGAAATTCACGCAATAGGATCCCTCACATATAATTAAATAGGTTAGAAGAGGGAAGAAAACTAGTTACCTCGAATACACAACTTTTAAAATTTTCTTTTGTGCACACGGAATATTCCATAAACTCATTCAAGCACGAACAACAAAAATTCTAAGTGTAGAAATTTTTCTAACATAACCCATACATGGAATTGTATTCAATTAGATGCGGTCATTTCTAGTACTAGTTGGTATAATTTGCGACTAGAGATTTAATTAAGACGAGAAAAAACTGAGCGGAAAAGGCTACAGAGAATTTTCTGAAGGTGGTGGTTTTTCTAGAAAAATCTGTGAGCCCCATTTTTCCTTTCTTTCTCTATTCATATACAGAGAACAATTACTGGTTATAAAAACATCCACTGCCACAGACCTTCCTAAACTTTTTAGGAAACAACAAGCATAAAGCCTTCGTAAGCCTACTTACTTTTAATTATTGGTTTGGGTTCTTTTAATTGTAATTGAACCCATAAAGATTCAACAATTAGAATTTCACCCCTTTAATTAAAACACATTAGAATTAGCCCACAGTTATTATTTCTTCTCACAAATTAATTTCATAATATTATTATATAATATATTGAGTACCAATTCCTCTACTGTGTGTGACCTATTAAGTTTTCTACTCAATTAGCAACTAATATAAATTAATTCTATCATAATAGAATAAATAATCCTATTACAATTAGACTTAACTTATTAATTCTAATTAAGATTAATTTATTAATTCTCTAATTAATAAATTCATATTTAGTAGATCAAAAGTAGCATCTAGCAATGTATCATGACTATCCAAAAGTCTAGAAAGTCAAGTAGTTGACATGAACTTTTTAATAGTAAAAAATCAGTACAATAAACTCCTTTTATTATACTATATCTTATTCGGTTTAGAGTATGGAATGTTGGATTTCGATCATATAATAACAATTAATGCTCAGCAAAAATAAAAATGAAATCTACTAAAAGGAATTGCTCGTATGCAATTAAACTAGTTTGGAGGGGAAAGAAAATTTCATTACCTCGAAAACATGGTTTAAAAATTTTTCTTTGCACGCAC
This sequence comes from Voacanga thouarsii, assembly GCA_026120185.1. Taxonomy (NCBI): domain Eukaryota; kingdom Viridiplantae; phylum Streptophyta; class Magnoliopsida; order Gentianales; family Apocynaceae; genus Voacanga; species Voacanga thouarsii. Next base: position 584,312 of record JANUWF010001224.1, on the reverse strand, counting down.
AGTGCCTTTTCATAAATTTGTTCAAGCACAAACCATCAAATTCTAAGAATATATATTTCTCTAATGTTGATCCACACGAGAATGTATTCAAGAACTATCAAAACTTTCTACTAGAAAAAATTAATGGTGGCCAAGTTTTAATTTAGAGAAGAAGAATAGAACAAGAGAACTTTCTATTTTGTTGTTTCTTGAGGCAACGGCTTTTTAGAGGAACAATCGGAAAAAAAAATTGTTTTTTTTTATATATACAAACAATTTCTTATCAGTTTCTCTTTTCACCGCCACAAGCTACAACAATAAATAAAAGTATTGTTTCCTAATTCATTTAGGAAACACTTCTTTTAGCATTTCACCATTATGGGCCTTGGGATTTTATTAATTGCAATTAGGCCTATTAAATTATAACAGTTTTTATAACCTGTCTAAATGAGTTTACTAATTGTAATTTCATCTAATTAATTATAACACTTTATAGTTAGCCCATACTAATTATTTTTTCTCTCCAATTAATTCCATAAAATTATCAAATAACATCTTGAATACTAATTCCTCTATTGTGTGTGACCTATTAGGTTTTCTAGTCAATTGGTAGCTAATATGAATTAATTCTACTACCATAGAATTAATAATCCTTTATAATTAGAATTAACTTATTAATTCTTATTAAGGGTATTCTATTAATTCTCTAGTTAATAAATCTATATTTATCAGATCAAGAGCGGCATCTAGTAATGTATCATGACCACCAAAAGTTCAGAAAGTTAAATGGCCTGACATGAACCTTTCAATAGCAAAATATTATTGTAATAAACTCCTTTTATCATACTATATCTCATTCGGTTTTAAAGTTTAGAATTAGTGCCAACTCATACTAGAATATAATTAATTCTAGCCTGAATTTATTAGTGTTTGTTTCAGAATCTATTACTCAACATGTGTAACAGTTAGAACTATTTCCACTACATGATCACCTTAGCTAAGGACTTCTCGAGTAATAATTCCATACAAGTTGTCGTGAGATATATGCCTCTACAATTAGGAGTGATGAATCATTTATTAATCTTCTCAACTACCTTTATTTACTTTACATTGTACCTAATATCTATCCTATAGGTGGCCCCCAGATAAGACTCCAAATATTAGAATTAAAGTACAATGCTCAGTAAACAAAGTATCTTGGAGATTTCAAGTCTAAAGATACTTGCACATTTGCTATAATGAGATTCTATCACTGACACTAAATAGCTATCTATGTTATTATCTCATAACTAGGTCATCTAATGAACATGTTCACGTAACAAGCATCCACATTTTAACATTGAGTATCATAATACTCATGGATGTGAGAATCACCGCTTGATCAGTTCAAGAAGTACAACACGTACTAGTCTTTGAGCATTAATAATGTCCTATCTTAATAAAATGTGAATGGATAATTTAAGCACAAGTATTACATAATGTAGTAGGAATATCACATTATGATCTCTACCATAATTTTCTTAACACTATATTTTGTGATAGAGATTTTATCTATCAGTTTTATATACATATAAAACGAAGAAATTAAAGATAAAGAATGTCGTTATTAATAAAATGTGCAAATACATTGTACAAATTATTGGCTTTATAGCACAACTCTAACAATTTCCCAGTTGCACTAGACTCAATCATTCAAATATCTAATACAGAATGACTGAACATGACTATTATGTTTCTTTTAAGGTAGTGCCTTATTCAATGGATCAGCTATGTTTTGTTCAGTGGGAACTCTCTCTATCCTTATATCCTTTCTATCACTGATTTTTTTTAATCAAATTATTGCACCTAAGTACTTGCTTAAATCTTTGATGAGACCGTGGTTCCTTTGTTTTTGCAATGACTCTATTTTTATCACAATACAAGAGTATTGATTAACAATACTAGGCACCACTTCTAGTTCTATCATGAACTTCTTAATCCATTAGCTACTTTGGAAGCCACTAAGTACTCAGCTTTAGTGGTTAAATTGACAGTTTGTATTCGGATTGGAACTTTTCCAACTAATTGCCCCATCATCCAAAATAAACACATAACCTGATTGTAGCTTGTAGTAATCCTTATTAGATTAGAAAATAGAATCAAAATTCCTTTTCACTTAGTGAAAAATAGATACATCATTTCCTATTAGTAATATACCATCTACATATAACAACAGTAAAATAATCACACTTCCACTAACCTTCTTGTATACACAAGATTTATTCATATTTTGTATGAAACCAAACTCTTCGATTATTTCATTAAAATAGATATTCCAACTCTTTAAAGCATGCTTAAGTCCATAAATGGACCTTTGCAGCTTACACACCTTAGTGTGAACTTTGGATGGGAAACCCTTAAGTTGTGTTATGTACACTTCCTCATTAGGTTTCTATTAAGAAAAGCTATTTTTACATCCATTTGCCAAATCTCATAATACGTGGCAAGTGTAAGTAGTGTACTAATGGATTTTAGCATTACTACTGGTGAAAAATTTCATCATAGTCAATACCGTGCTCTTGACGATAATCTTTTGCAACTAGTCATGCTTTATAAATAACTCCATTACCATCCATGTCATTTTTCTTCTTGAAAACCCTTTGGTATCCTATGGGTTTTATCCCTTCACGTGGATCAACCAAAGTCCAAACTTGGTTATTATATATGGAATCCATTTCTGACTTCATGGTTTCAAGACATTTGCCTTGTGAGTGGTAGGCTTTTCTTCTTCCACGAGCAATACGTCATTGTGATCACTTATGAGAAATACATATTTCTCAAGTTCCACACTTATCCTATTTTATGAGATTCTTGTATATTGGAAGATTCGTCTATTCTATCAAAAAACTCAGGATCATCTAGTTGATCATTACTTGTTTGTTCTTCTTGAACTTTACCATATTCTATTTTACTCCCACTATCTCCCTTAAGTATAAATTTCTTCTCTAAGAAAATAGTATGCTTTGAAAAAAACACTTTGTGTTCAGAAGGGAGATAGAAATAATATCCATGTGATTCTTTTGGATATCCAACAAACAAACACTTGTCAGACTATTTTCTAATTTATTTAACTTTATCCTCTTCACATAAGCAGGACATACTTAAATTCTTAAATGAGCTAATTTTGGTCTTTTACCAAAAATAACTTATGATGTGGTATCAATAATTTTTTATAGAACTCTGTTTAGAATATAAATAGCAGTTTCCAATACATCTCCCTAAAACAATTTTAGTAGATCTGTAAAAGCCTTTGTGAATTAAACCATATCTAATAAAGTTCGATTCCTTTTTTCAGATGCACTATTATACTGAGGTGTATGTAGTGGAGTGCATTGAGATAATATCTCATTATCTCTAAGATAACCTTGAAACTCTTGACTGAGTATTCAAATTCTCTATTGGATCTTAGAGTTTTGATACTTATACCAAGTTATTTTTTTACTTCATTCCTAAATTTTTTTGAACTTGTTAAAGACTTCAGATTTTTATTTTATTTAAATACAAATACTCATATCGAGAATAATCATCAATAAACGTAATAAAGTATTGATACCTCTTTTTTTTCTTGTAATTTTATTTGTCCATATACATTATTATGTATTAATTCTAATAATTACTTACATATTCTCCCTTTCTTAGAAAAAGAGGTTTTTGTTATTTTTCCTAGTAAGCAAGATTCACAAGTTTCATATAATGCAAATAAATGAACCAAAATCACTACACTTGTGTAACTTAGAAATTTGATTTTCGTTTACATAGCTTAAACAACAATACTATAAGTAAGATGGTCCTTGCTATCTTTTCTTAGTTTCTTATTATTTATGTTGAGAACTTGATTATCCTTGTCTAGGATAGACAAACCATTCATCAAAGTTGTAGTACCATAATGTATATTATTTAATAAAAAGTACAGCTTTTATCCTTAAAAAATTAAATGAAATCCTAGTAAATCCAAATAAGCAACTGAGTAATGTTTTTAAATAAAATTGGTATATAATAATAGCTTTCTAGTTCTAGAATTAATTCAGAAGGTAGATGTAGATGGTAGGTCTCCATAACAAGTATAGCAACCTTTGTTTCATTTGCAGTCCATAGGCCCACATCACTATTCTCAAGCTTCCTACTACTCTTTAGTCCCTGCAAGTTCTTGCAAAAATGAGATTCACATCTGGTATCCAATACCCATATCACTTTATTTAAGGCAGTATTGGTCTCAATCATAAACATACAAGGAGTAGAAATCAAAGTGCTTGCAAGCTTCTCTATCTCCTTCATTTCCTTAAATGACTCAAAGTAGCTCTTGTAGTCGCACCTCCAATGGCCCATCCTACAATAATAATAACATGGGCCTTTGGTTGCTATCTCCTTCTTCTTTATACTACCTTTCAGCTTAGTAGAATTCTTCTTCTTGTTCTTAAGAACTTTCTTCTTAGAAGTAGAAGAATTCAACAACATTATTGTAATGTTTTCTTTCTTCATGGAAGATTCAGTAGTTTTGAGAAGTAATATGCTTTCAATCTTGTTCATCTGGTAGTTAATCATAAATTGTGAAAAACTACTCGACAAAGATTATAGAATTAAGTTAATACTTAATTCATGATCCATCATGAAGCTAAGAGATCTAAGCTTCTCAATCAAGCTTAACATTTTCAGCCCAAAGGTTGCTACTGAAGCACCCTCTATCGTCTTAGAATGGAATAACTATTTAGAGACCTCATATCTCTCTATTCTTTCTTGTTGGTTAAATAACTCTCTTAGATGAAAGATGATAGAGTAAGCATCCATATGCTCATCCTACTTTTGTAGCTCAGAGTTCATTGATGCTAGCATAGTATAAGATGCTGTGCCACTATCTTTCTTATACTTCTTGTGAACCTCATGCTCATCATTAGGAGTATCTACTGCTGGAGATAGCAGAATAAGAGTATCTAATACGTAGAACAACTTTTCCAACTTGACAACAATTTTCAAGTTTCTATACCAGTCTAAGTAATTAGTCTCGGTAAGCTTGTTTGTTTTCAATAAACTACGTAAGTTCAAATTTGTTGTCATGATGAAAATGACCTAGATGAAAGATATGAGATATTAAACTATGTATATGCACATAAAAGGCATTTAATTAGGTCTTTAATTAAATGTATATTAATTCAACTATTTTACTCAAATCAATAGCCTCCGACATTGATTTGGGAAAGTTCATTAGAAGCTTTCCTAGTTAACCGATATACAAATTCCTTAAGAATAACCATGGGTGTGCCCAACAAACCACTCTTGAGTTCAATGATAGGTATCCAATACCAATTACATCAAATATAACTACCAGATCATTGGGTGATTAATATTTTTTAATCTTAAAGCATTTGGTACTACCCTAACTTAGCCTCTTGTATTCTTTCTGCTTAGGTATGCCCAATTAGGATAAAGATATTAATTAAATCCAACCCATTAATCTAGAATCATATTCCACAGCTTAAACATGCTCAATGTTGAGTAAGTTTGGGTATGCCCAATAACCTAATCAAAAAAGAACTTTCATTCTTACTATATTAATGAAAGGCTTTAGATTTAATATTATTTGAGGGATTTCACTATTTAATTAGTGGTCTCATGGTTTGGCATGCATAATATCAACATATTGACAAAATTATAATTGACTCAATTAGTTAACTTGATTATGAACTTTTCTAGATTAATTTCTGTGAGCCAAGTAGGAAATTAACTTTGGTCAAACCTACATGTTCATGCATGTTTAAGAAGAAAGGTTTACCAGCTTCTCGATTTGTCCTTGATCACCATCTCCAAAAACTTGAAATAATTTTCTAATTATGTCTAATCTATGTAATCTAATTACATAAATCATTATAAAGAAACCTCGAGTTACATTCGAGAGGAATTAGATGAGAAGAAAAATTATACAAGAATAATAGAGAAGGCAGGACACACGACCATATTTATTCAAAACAAAGCGATAAATATGTACGACACAAAATTAATTTGTCTAATTCCATACCCAAGCCAACATGCCAAAATCATGCTTAAAACATATGAAGTAAAATAAATAAACAAGAAATATAAATTCTAAAATTATTATTTTCAAAAAATAAAATAATTAGTCCAAAATAAAATTTTGAAATTTTGTAGGTCCAAAATGAATTTTGAAACCTTTTGGGTCCCTTTTGAAGAAGGAAAACATTATAGGTTTTTTAAAAAATAAAATAGATTTTTGTAATATCAAAATAGCACCAAAAGATAGGCGTCCCAAGAGAAAACCCCTAGGGGGGAGGGGGGGTTCCCCTAGACTGCCTAAGGAACTCCCTAGGCGACCTAGGGGATCTATTGTAAAAAGTCAAATTTTCTTTTTTTTTTCCCCCGATTTTTCTTCAGCCACCGAAATTGTAATACGCTATTGTTTTCATATTTAGCAATTGGAAACATTTAGAATTCCAATCAAATTGGAAACAATTCCTATAAGGTGTTTTTTTTTTTTTCTTTTTCCTTCTTAGAAGTGATTTTCCTCGAAAAACAAAATAGCAATTTCCTTTTTGTTGAATTGCTAAGTAAAACGAAAGCATGAAATTTGTTGTTTCCATTACATCTTACGGGAAAAAAAACAATTATATGGAAACAATTTCCTAATTTCTATTATTATTATTATTATTATTATTATTATTATTATTATTATTATTATTGTTGTTGTTGTTGTTGTTGTTGTTGTTGTTGTTGTTGTTGTTGTTGTTGTTGTTGTTGTTGTTGTTGTTGTTGAAACAATTTCCAAGGATTTCGTAAATTCTTTTATTGAAACTAATTCTAGTAATTAATATATGTAAATTAATAGTAATAATAATAACAACCCACTAAAATAAAATTTTTCCAAAATCAAAATATTCGTGAAACAATTTCACAGACCCAAATATAACATTTGAAACAATTTCAAAATTTAGAATATTTATGGAACAATTTTATAACATAAACAAAACCCAAAAAACACATCCGAGATGGCTCTAAAACTACTGTTAGATTTCGATCATACAATAACAATTAATATGCAGTGGAAATAAAAATGAAATCCACTAAAAAAAAAAAATCACACATATGTAATTAAACAAGCTAGGAAAGGGAAGAAAAATTCGTTATCTCGAAAACATAACTTATTATTTTTTTTTTGTGCACACAAAACCCTTCGTAAATTTGTTCAAGCACGAACTATCAAATTCCAATAATAGAAATTTCTCTAATATTGATCCACACAAGAAAGTATTCAAAAAAACAACAAAACTTTCCACTAGAAAAATTTATTGGCGGCCAGGTTTTAATTCAAACAAGAAAAATAGAACAACCAAACTTTCTATTTTGTTGTTTCTTGAGTCGGTGAATTTTTGGAGGAACATCCAAAAAAAAATATATGTGTTTTTTTTTTAATATATTCAAACAATTTCATATCTATTTCTGTAACACTCCTACTAAAGACAACAGCGGAAGCATATCAACATTGGGTGTCGTCGCATCCAGTTTTCTGGACAAGAGGTCTTTATAATGAAAATAATAGAGTACAACAACAGAGTACACACATACGCACACACACACACACACACACACACACACACACATAATGTCCAGACTCAACAATATCACATACTGATGGTCACACATATACATATATCAGAGAATCTCATACATGCCATCTCTATCTATAATAGAATAAAGTACATGATTAAAAGGAAAGCTATCCAGACTTATACTGCTGACTCTGTGGTATCATCTTTCTATCCGTAAGTCCGCTTAGCTCTAGGTCCTACAAAAAGATAAGATAAAAGACACGTGTGAGTGACGAATCACCCAGTGAGTCCCGTGTGTGCTAGTGCTTTATGAAAGAATAGAGTACATAAAACTTTTATGGAATAGCATATCATTTGTTTACTAGAAACAATTTCAAAACTTTCTAAAGAATAGTTTATCCAGAACTCAATCATTTTTGAAAAACTTTATTTCAGATTTCAAATCATTGCCTCAGTTTTCAAATCACAGGCACTTCTCCAACAGAAGGTTAGCCTGTATGCAAGTCCCACAGTTCTTGCCTTCGACATCATGTATCATTGTACTGAGACCACAACCTCTAGTACTCACCTGTGCGTCGCCAGAATAAGTACACCGCAACGTACTTTTGCTCAGGTATACTACAGCATACCTAGTGTACTGCAACACACTCCTGCCACCATAAGCCAGAGATCCTAATCCTAACATCAATCAGTATCGAGGTGGCAAGGAGTCAAATACACCGAGTGTCCCTGCCTAGTATCCAGCGAATGACTTAAAAATAAGAAGTACCCACAGATGCGGAAATTGCTAAGTGCTAAACGACTAGTCAGGACGACTCATCTTAATGTCCTGTCACTCTATTTGGAGTAAGACAATCCTTAGAACTAGGCCAGGTTGCAAGAGCCATCAAACTCTAATGTAGGCTAGCACAAAGATGAAAATCCTTGCTAAGTACTCAACGTTAACAATACCAACCCCTTTTGACTGATCAAGCTAGAGGGTTATATGATCCCAGAGGATTTTGAAAAAAAATATTTTTGTGGCAAAATAAAACTTTTCAGAATTTGATTCTACTGACTTGCAAGTCACACCACAATTCACATAAGCTCTGTAGGACCAATCAATTCATTCCAAAGGCACATCCAGCCAATAAATAATTTTTTGTTATAAAATTAGGGTAGTGTTAGAATAAAATCTACACACTACACACTAAGAAAATTCTAACTATTCTTTGCACAAGAATTTCTCTTCAAACTTCTCTCTTTCTTTCTCTCACAATTCTTTCTCTAATCTTTCTTTCACTAATTTTTCTTTCACAAAATAATGGTGTATTACAAGCTTAGAGAATAGCTCTATTTATAGAGCTCTAATTAGTGAAATACATCATGGCATACATCATCTTCAACTAATCTCAATTAATGGTGTCTCCACTAAATGGTGGACATCCATAAAAATCTTCTAATAATTCACATAAATCCATAATTAGTGGAGCCTCCACTAATTAATGGAGATTCCAATAATTCATAACACTCCCCCTTGGATGTCCATCCATACATAAAGAATATGCCTCGTTAAAACCTTACTAGATAAAAATCCAGGGGGAAAAAAAATCTAGTGAAGGAAAAAGAGTACACTATTCTATATGTATGTTTATTACTCCCCCTGATGAGATGATTCCTTTAAATCTTTAAACCGACGCATACCGATTTTATATCTCAACTTTTCAAATGTTGCCGTCGGTAAAGTCTTCGTGAAAATATCTGCGAGGTTATCACATGACCGAATTTGTAGCACATCAATTTCACCTTTCTTCTGGAGTTCATGAGTAAAGAAGATTTTGGGTGAAATATGTTTTGTCCGATCTCCTTTAATATATCATCCTCGTAATTGAGCTATGCAAGCTGCATTGTCTTCATAAAGAGGAGTTGGAAAACCTTTGATTGATGATAATCCACAACTTTCTCGGATATAATGAAACATGGATCTTAGCCATACACATTCTCGACTTGCTTCATGAATGGCTATAATTTCAGCATGATTTGAAGAAGTAGTCGCTATAGATTGTTTCGTAGAACGCCATGATATAGCAAGTATTTCCACATGTAAATAGATAGCCCGTTTGAGAACGTGCTTTATGTGGATCGATAAATAACCAAAGATCTCGCATAACCTATCAATGTTGGACTGGTTTTATTTGAATAAAATAATCCGAGATCAATTGTACCTTGGAGATATCGAAGGACTTGTTTAATCCCATTCCAATGTCGTCGTGTTGGTGAAGAACTAATGACAGCGAAAGCAATATCAGGCCGTGTGTTATTAGCAAGATACATCAATGCACCAATTGCACTGAGATATGGTACTTCAGACCAAGGAGTTCTTCATCATTTTCTTGAGGTCTGAAAGGATCTTTATCCACATTTAATGATCGGACGATCATTGGAATACTCAATGGATGTGCTTTGTCCATGTAAAATCTTTTAGCACTTTTGTCTGTATATGTTGATTGATGAATAAATGTTCCACTCTCCAAATGTTCAATTTGTAAACCAAGGCAAAATTTGGTTTTACCAAAATCCTTGATTTCGAATTCTCTTTTAAATAATCAATTGTTTCTTGGAGCTCTTCAGAGTTCCAATAAGATTAATATCATCAACATATATAGCTAATATCACAAATTTAGAACCAGCATTTCTTAATAAAAACGCATGGACATACCTGGTCATTTTTAAATCCCGCTTTCAATAAATATTCACTAAGACGTGTGAACCACATGCGCCTGCATTGCTTCAGTGCCATATAATGATTTCTCGCAACTTGATGGAGTAATTTTCACGAGGATAATGTTTATATGCTTCGGCATATGAAATCCTTCGGGATTTTCATGTAAACATCATTTTCTAAATTTCCATACAAGTAAGCAAAGTGACAACATCTAATAGGCGCATATCTATCTTTTCATGTACCGCCAAACCGATAAGATATCGGAGTGTAATAGCATCAACAACAGGAGAATAAGTTTCATCATAATCAATACCTGGTCTTTGTGAAAAACCTTGGGCTACTAATCGCGCTTTATATCGAACGATTTCACTCTTTTCATTGCGCTTTCGCACAAATATCCATTTGTAGCCAACAGGTTTTATACCTTCCGGTGTTCGGACTGCAGTCCGAAGACTTCACGTTTTGCCGTTGCATTTAACTCCGATTGAATCGCATCTTTCCATTGCAGCCTAATATTTTCTATGCCGACATTCATCAATCGATATTGGTTCAGGATCATCATTATCCCGTGTAACATCAAGAGATATATTGTATGCAAATATATTATCAATAACAGCTTTCTATCCGATTCCAACTTCTACCTGAAGTGGTATAATTGATAGAAATTTCAAGTGTTACTTTCATCAACTTCTGGTTCTTTGTTATCAGCTCTCTCTTGGTCTTTATCATTCTTTTCTTCAATATGATCTTCTCGGATCATTTAATCCTCTTTTCTTTCGAGGATTTTTATCTTTAGAACCAAGAGGTCGGCCACGCTTCGGCGTGTTTTTGACTCAAGAGCCTATAGGTATAATATTTTGTTCTGCTGGAACTTCAATTCGAATAGGAGCATTTATAGCTGGAACATGCGATTTTGTAACTCTTCTGGAGTCAACAAAAGCGTTTGGCATTTAATTTGCAATACTTTGCAAATGAATTATCTTTTGAACTTCAAGTTCACATGCGCTTGTGCGCGGATCAAGATAATTTAATGATGTTGTCCAATCACGATCTTTCTTGTACTGTTTCTGTTCTCCCCATAATTTAGGGAATAATGATTTCACAAGAGAATAAGAAAAAATATAAAAAAAATGATGACAAGCAGGAAATGCCAAGAAAAATATCTCCTTTTTTTTTCACTCTTCCCGGTACCGACTTTTCCTCTTCCTCTCTTGTCTTTTCTTCTCCTCCGACCCTCTACCTACCATCTACCTCTTCTTCTTCCTCATACAGATATATATATATATATATATATGTATCGATATATATCTCAGTTATCAGTCATTAGTAAATATCAAAAACAAAAATCATAAAGCAGATATGGAGACTAGTAATTCATTTGAGACATGGTCAAATTTTGACTCGGTTTCTGCAGCAGATTTTGATGTATTTTCTTTTTCAAACCAACCGCTTCTGCCTAATTCGAACGCAGAAGATTTTGATATGTTTTCCTTTCCAAGCCAACCGCTTCTGCCTAATTCGAACGCTGAAGATTTTAATATGTTTTCTTTTCCAAACCAACCACTTCCTCCTAATTTCAGGTGAAATACCTTTAAGGGCTTCCATTTGTTTTTAGTATGCTTGATAATGAAATTAAACTCTCTTTTGGTTTGTTTTTTATGTAAATCAGTGGAAGTTTTGAACATACTGCTTTGGACCAAGTTGATCTCGCTCCTACAAGAGACTCGCTTTTGATACTCGTTCCTCTTGATGCTATTCCTTTGAATGAGGATATGCTTGTGCATGATCCTTTCTACTCTCTAATGGATTTTGAACAAAGCTGTAATATGTTTCCAGTTATTATACCTTTAAACATTGGATTTTGAATAGTATTACCTTTACTGATATTATTTTCTTTTTTTTAGGAGAAATAATGAGTGGTCTTGGCAACGAAGTCGGAGTAAGTACTCATGAAATGCATAATATCGAAGTTCAAGATATTATTGCAGACAAAATTCCTGGGGAGAAGAAGATGATTAAGAGGCAGAGAGAGAAGAAGGGCAATAACTCCCAAACACTATCAAGAGAAATAATTTCGCAGTACTTTTACCTACCAATCAAGAGCGCAGCCAAAGAACTGAATATTGGCATAACTCGTCTCAAGAAAAGATGTAGGGAGTTAGGAATTCGTCGATGGCCTCACAGGAAATTGGTGAGCTTGGAGACCATAATCAAGAATGTCCAGGTTCTCTCTCATACATACTTATAATTTGCAAGTATGAAACTATGAAAGATTTATAAGTAAATAACCGATGCTATCACTTCGATTTACAGGATATGCAAAATAAAGAAGAAGGAGGACATATGGCTGAGAAGAAATTAAAAGAAGCCATTGCGATACTGGAATGTGAAAAACAGTTGGTGGAAGAAAGTCCTAATACGCAGTTAGAGGACCAAACACGTAAATTGAGACAAGCATGCTTCAAGGCCAAATATAATAAGAAATATAATAAACTTAATGAGATCATAAAATCTCAAGACTCATTTCGCAAGAATTTTACTGCTAATTCTCGCCGCTAGTCTCGATGCCGGCTCAAAGGGGAAAGAAAAGGAGGAGGATGTTGAAAAAGAGGAGCTGAAGTCCATAATTACTAATTGTTTGTCGTCCTCTAATGTAAATATTGAAAAAGAACAATTACAAACCTTCATCTTACATTTGTCAGCTCAATTACAAAAGAGCAACTATAAGCATGTATCCTTAAGTTCATATGAACATTAGTGATATGAATAAAAGATATGATGCTTATTATTAATGGAAATATCTTTTTTCCCTTATTATCTTTTCTGTTCCACTTCAGGTGGCCAGTATTTCTCTATGATAAGGGAAATATCGAGTGTGTCCATGACCATAACCACGGCCACTGCCACAACTACGACTATAACGATGGCTTCTGCTGGAGCTAACAACATTCACTTCTGGGAGTGCTGTTGAGCCAGTTCATCTGGCTTCATGATTTCTCAATAATAACTCATGTTAAATTTGTCAATTTTGGATACAATTTTTCTCGATATTGTTACTGTAGGACATGAAAAGTGGAGAATGTCTTCTCCAATATAACTTCATCAGTAACTTTTTCTCCGTAAAATTTTTAACTAAGATGTAGTTTTATACATCACGGAGTTCACGGTTTTACAATCTTGCAACTTCAGGTGCAACCATTCATACCATGCAGTGGGTAGTACGACCATCTTCAGGTGGTCAAATCTTTCTTTTTATCCACATGACATATGGATCTAGCATTTAAATGCATTTCTGTATGACATATAATTTTTTTTTCAGAAATATCAAGGGCTACAAATTCGAATTTAGCGAGATCAATAAATGCGTACCTGTCTTCTGGCTTTAATAACGGCAGAGACTCGTGCTGATAACGTGTTATAAAATTAGGGTAGTGTTAGAATAAAATCTACACACTACACACTAAGAAAATTCTAACTATTCTTTGCACAAGAATTTCTCTTCAAACTTCTCTCTTTCTTTCTCTCACAATTCTTTCTCTAATCTTTCTTTCACTAATCTTTCTTTCACAAAATAATGGTGTATTACAAGCTTAGAGAATAGCTCTATTTATAGAGCTCTAATTAGTGAAATACATCATGGCATACATCATCTTCAACTAATCTCAATTAATGGTGTCTCCACTAAATGGTGGACATCCATAAAAATCTTCTAATAATTCACATAAATCCATAATTAGTGGAGCCTCCACTAATTAATGGAGATTCCAATAATTCATAACATTTTTGGGATTAAAATGTCATTTTTCAAAAGTTAATCTCATCACGAGAGATCATTTTTCAAAACCATATCAAAACAGGGTAAAGAGTTCTTTTCACACATCAAAATAAGTTTCCAAGAGTATTCGGGTCATTTTTCCCGTACTTGATTACAAAAGTCATTTTTCAAGGGCATTCAGGTCTTTTCACCCATACCCAATTTCAAAAAACTTTTCGAGGGTATTCGGGTCATTTTACCCTGACTTCATTTGAAAAATGTTCACAAGAATTTCAATAAGGATATTTCGGTTATTTATCGAATACCCAAGTTCAAAGGCTTTCATAAAATATTCCAATAAGGACATTTGGATTATTCTCCAAATACTCGATTCTAAAAGGAACTCATTTCAAGAAATCTAGAATTCTAATCCCAAAAGAGGATTAAATTCAAAGTTTCCAAATACATTTCCATCAATTGTTCCAATAAGGGCCTTCCAATCAATTTATGAATACCTGATTCCAAAATTACCATTTTTTGAAAATCCCAAGCATTTAATCCAAAAAGGATTAAATTCACAAAATTCATACTTTAATCTTCTGTTAAGGTTTCCAAGCCAATTATGAAATTCATTCAAGCAAAAAATTGCATAAAAACAAATCTTGCTCAGATAAACCTTAAACATATTTAAGGATTTCTAAAAATGGTATAAGACATAACATTTCATGAAAAAACAAAGCACACTAGCTTTCAAAAGAGTTTTAGAAATCCAAGGGACTCATCTCATATCCTAAGTAACTCTTTCCGTTCACAGATGTTTAATCACTATTTCTACTGTTTCTAACATTTTGTTGGCCGTTTACCACTAAACCTACACCAACCATCATTTTCGGGTCAATTTGCATTCGGCCGAAAAATAGCCAACGTCCAGCCGATGTGCCCGATGGGTAGCCGACGTCCAATCGACGTTTAGTCGACGGTTAAGGAAAACGTTCAACTTCCATTCACGTCATTTTGTTTTTCATCGTTTGTTTGATTTTTTCGTCTTCCTTTTTCCAAATCATTTCTCCTTTCATATACAAGGGATCCACTTCATATTTCCCATTTATTTCATTCAAAATCACACAATTAATCATCCATAAATTCAACCACTTTCTAAGCAAATTTCTGAAATTTTGCTGCTTTAACACAAGATTTTGTTTTAGACGTAACTTTCAATCCACAATTCCGATTTGGCCCTATGATATACCAAAATGACCGTAAGACTCTTAAATTTAATTCTATATAAGCCATTTTCCAGAGTTCTGGTTCTTGTGGCACACTACTGGGCAAAAACAGCCAGTAGTTTTACGTCAATTTCACTATTCATGTTTTCCTTTGTTCTCTTTTAGTCTTTAACACCTTGGAACCATTAATTCATTCAATTTTTCTTCAAATCATCTTTAATTCTGTAATTTTCAAATTCCAATAGATCACAAAAGGCACACTTATCCAACACAAATTCATCTTTTCTAATTAAAAGCTAATATAATCTATTTTCCCAACCAAGAAAATTTCATTTTTAGTCTACTTTGATCATCACCTCCTCAACAAAAAATAAGCCTTCAAACCACCATAATTATTTAGTTCTTCCTCACACAAAACATCACTCAAAAACCCTTAGGCAGCCGCCACATATACAAGCATATACAAAGTTTATACACAAAAGTTCACAAACCCTAACTTTGATCCAAAATCAAGACATAAAAATCATGTTTTCATGTTAAAATTCAAATCAACATAATCAACAACAACAACTTTAGTTCAAGCAAGGCAAGGGTTTACCTTGTATTTGAGGCTATTTGGTGTGATTTTGCTCCAAAATCTCTCAAATCTCACCTAGAACACTAAGAAAACACACTAGCCTTTTCTCTCTCTTGTTTAATTCTTTTTTTCTCTTGGTTTTTCTCCTTCAAGACTGCTAAATTTCTGGCTGTTTAACAGCCTCTTTTGACCACCATTAATCCCTCAATCTTGGCCCTTCATTTCTTGTTTTGGTTTAATTGAATGGTGGATATACTTAGGTGTGTTCCAATGGAAATTTTACACACCAATCATTTTAATTTTCTCCACAAAATTTCCTACATGTTTTCTTGCATGGCTACCAAAATTCTTGGCCAATTTCCAGCCATTCATTCATCTTCTCTTGGTCCAAATATTAGCTAATTATATTGCTCAAGACCTTAGTCAAAAAGGCCCACGAGTGATGTGTTCCAATTACACATAATTCTTTATTTATTTTGCAATCTTTTAATTCCATACATCTTGCATGAAACCTTTATGCAGTCTCTCTTAACTGCGATTTCCTATTTTCTTCAGAAATGACAAAAATCGGGTTCATAACGGAAAAATATTTTTTTTCATCATTCAATTCCAAAAATTCTACCAAATCCATTGGTAACACTTAAATTCTTCAATTCCTTCTCTATTTGGTCAAATTTAAGGTCAAAGTCGCGGGCGTGGTCAAAATGACAAAAATGCCCTCGATACCCCAAGTGGCATAATTCACACCAAAACGTGCGTTTCACCGCACTGCTCAATTTTTCTTCTTAGCGTACCCCCAAATTCTTATTTTGTTAATAATAATAGCCTTTTAAAAATTTAGGAAACGGGTAGAACAAATCCAATAGTTACATCTAGGTCCCGACAAAATATTATTTCACCAAAATATTCGTCTCATTACACCGATTAACTTTTGTTTTGGACATCGATACAAATTCTCATCCTATTACAAGTAGCTAGTCGAAAGTAAAAAGCTGGAGTGTTACAATTTCTCTTTTCACTGCCACAAGCTACAGCCATCAACAAAAGTATTGTTTCCTAATTCATTTAGGAAAAAATTCTTTTAGTTTTCCAACATTATGGCCCTTGGAATTTCAGTAATTGCAATTAGGCTCATTAAATTATAAAAATATTTATAACCTGTCTAAATGAGTTTAATAATTGCAATTTTATCCAACTAATTATAGCATTTTATAACTTGACCATAATAATTATATATTCTCACTATTTAACCCCGTACAATTATCAAATAATATCTTCAATATCAATTCCTTTCTTGCGTGTGACATATTAGGTTTTCTAGTTAATTGGTAGTAATATAAATTAATTCTATCATCATAGAATTAATAATCATTTATAATTAGAATTAACTTATTAATTCTAATTGTGATTAATTTATTAATTATTTAATTAATAAATCTATGTTTAGCAAATCAAGAGTAGCATCTAGCAATGCATCATGACCATCCAAAAGTTTAGAAAGTCAAGTGACTTGACATGAACTTTTCAATGGCAAAATATCAGTGCAATAAACTCTCTTCGTCGTACTATATCACATTTAGTTTTAGAGCATAGAATTAGTGCTAACTCCCACTAGAATATAATTATTTCTAGCCTAAATTTATTAGTACTTGTTTCAGAATCTATTTCTTAACAAGTGTAATACTTAGGACTATTTCCACCATATAATCACTTTGGCTAAAGACTTCTCGAGTAATGATTTCATATAAGTGGCCATGAGATATACACCTCTATACTTAGGAGTAATGAATTCTTTATTGACCTTCTTAACTACATTTGTTTAGTTTACATTGTATTTAATATCTATCCTATAGGCGGCCCCAAATGAGACTCTAAAGATTAGAATCAAAGTACAATATTCAGTAAACAAAGTATCTTAGAGATCTCAAGTCTGAAGATACTTGTACATTTGCTATAGTGAGATTCTATCACTGGCACTAAATAGTTAGCCATGTAATTATCTCAAAGTTAGGTCATTTAATGAACTTGTTCACATAACAAGCATTCACATGTTAACATTGAGTATCACAATACTCACAGAAATGAGAACCACCGTTTGAACAAATTAAAAAGTATAAACCATGCTAATCTTAGCACATCAATAATTGATGTCCTACCTTATTAATACTATGACTAGGGATAATTTGAGCACAAGTACTACTTAGTATAGTAGGAATCTCACATTACGATCTTTATCATAATTTCCTTAACATTATACTTTATGCAACGGATTTTATCTTTCATCTTTATACACATATAAAATGAAAAAAATTGAAAAATAAAGAATGCCTTTATTAATTAAATGTACAAAGTATACTTTACAAATGATTGGTTCTAGAGCACAATGCTAACATGGAATTAGTGCCAACTCCTACTAGAATACAATTAATTCTAATCCGAATTCTTTAGAACTTGATTTAGAATACATTACTCAACATGTGTATTAATTCGGAACTATTTCCAACATATCGTCACCTTAGCTAATGACTTCTAAAGTAATAATTCCATACAATTGGCTGTGAGATATATAACCTTACTATTAGGAGTGGTGAATCCCCTTCAACTACTTTTACTTATTTTACGTTGTATCCAATATCCATCCTCTAGGAGGCCCCAGATAAGACTCCAAATATTAGAATAAGTACAACGCTTAGTAAATAAAATACCTTAAAGATCTCAAGTATAAGGATACTTGCACATTTGCTTAGTGAGATTGTATCATTAACACTAAATAGTTATCCATGTGATTATTGAAGGCACTGAAAGCGGGAAAACACAGGGCACACAGTGGAAGCGAATATAAAAAAAATTGAAAAAACACAACAGGAGGTTCCAGGACAGGGCCGACGCCGGTTGCGCCCTGTCCAAATCCCGAGGTTTTAAAATTTTTACCTCTATTTTTGGTTCTCAAAGGTGGCTGGACCGGAACGTGCGCAATTGGGATAGGTGTGCTAGTAGAAGCCTCTGGTGCAATTCCTACAAGCCTCCTACTCCTCCTTTGCATGTATGTGAACGCCGAACTCTCGGTTTTCCAGTATATGGCCTGACTAACTACCGTTTAGTGAACAACTAACAGGCTAGGGAATTTTTTTGGAGAGAGAGAGACGCTTGGCCTTTCACAGAGAAAAAGCCATCTCTTAGAGTGTGTTCTATAACAACAACGTTATTTCAAATCCTCCTGTTTAACCTAAATAAAACCCTAGGTTAAACTGGACTGAGCCATTAGACTCTTAGTTTAACCTTTTGGGCTTAATTAATTATTCTAATTAGAACCAACCTAATGACCCAATTAATAATTATTTTTTTAGCCCAAATAAACTAGTCCAATTAATAAGCCTATATTAGTTTAGTCCCAGGTTAATCTTTAATTATTCAAACTGGACCAAAGCCTTGAATAATTAATTAACCAACTAAACTAATTTAATTAATTATCTCTCTTCATGGACCTTTATTTTATTCTAGCTTAATAATTAAATCAGGCTACTTAAATAAAATAAATTCCTTTTAATTTAAGATCAATTCCTTAGCCCGTATTTAATTAGGACTCACGGTCTATACTGGGGACCAAAAGACACACTCCTTGGCTACTAAAATGACCAAAATACCCTTGCCAAATAAATAGCTGTATTTTATATTTTAAATATTTCCTGATATCACCATAAGGAAATATTGACCCTAAGGACAGTGCTGTGTTAGCAAAGTCTCCGACTTACAGGTGTAATGACTAAAATACTTCTTTATACATCGTTGTACATTCAGAGAGGAAGAAGTGTACTAACACCTCTCTAAATGACATCTACCATCCTTAGGCCTCTAGTCCAATGATCCACGATATCCTGGATTGTTTTCACTTTCCAAGAGAGCTACCCTAAAGCAAACATCCAAGTCATGTTTCCCATGGCCCTGGATATTTAGATCATTCAGACAACCACAAGGAGCAATATAGTATAGAAACTATCTTGTACAAGTTGGTCTTAACTAATTAGTCACACATACCCAATATGCAAGTATATTGGCCCTACGATAGAACCTCAACTACAGCATATCAAAGCATATGCTTTCAGCTTCGTCAGACTACCAACTCATACTCAAGTCGTAGAGTACTAGTCCATGATGTAGCGGTAGTAGTCTAGGTTTTTATCATACAGTACTTTTAGAAACCACTACTACAGGACCTGTTCTATATATTTGAAATACGCTTACGTTATGAAGTGAGTGGACTACTCACTGCCTAAAGGTAAGCCATTCCCCATTTAGAATTCACAACATAATAACCTAGTCATGATGAGATTTTCATTCTCATCAATCAGTTAAGAACAAAAGTTTATATGTTAAGTAACCTGTGATCCATACCTTACTGTGAAAGACCTCCATTCATATGGACCACTTACACAATAGGTCTTTTCCAAACATAATTGTGCATAAATAAAATTATAAATTCATAAATAATTTTTGAAAATAAATTCTTTTACTAAAACATTCAATTTTTTACATCAGAAACCTAGTCTAAGAAGGCATACATCCCAACAATCTCCCATTTGCACTCTAAGACTAAGTAAGTCCGTAGGTGCTCACCTCTATGGCGTCTAAGTGTCTTTTGAAGACTCTCTCAGCCAAAGGCTTAGTGAATGGATCTGCTAGATTGTTCTCGAAGGCAATCTGTTCCACCACGACTTCCTGTCTCTGGATGAAATCCCGGATCAGGTGGTACTTCCTCTCGATATGCTTCCCCTTCTTGTGGTTCTTGGGTTCTTTTGATTGTGATACTACTCCAGTGTTATCGCAATACATCACAATCGGCCTGTCCATGTGTGGCACAACTCCAAGTTCTGAAAGGAAATTCCGGAGCCAGATTGTTTCCTTGGATGCCTCCGAAGCTGCCACATACTCAGCTTCAATGGTTGAGTCAGCAATGTAAGATTGCTTGAAACTCCTCCATGAAATAGCTCCTCCAGACAAGGTGAAGATATATCCACTAGTGAACTTTCTCTCATCCTTATCCGCCTAGAAGTCTGAGTCTGTGTATCCTGTAGGAACTAAGTCATCAGCCCTGTAAACCAATATATAATCTCTCGTCCCTTTGAGGTACTTGAGTATATACTTTACAGCTTGCCAATGAACCTCCCCAAGGTTTGACTGATATCTGCTAACCAAGCTTATGACAAAGTAGATATCTGGCCTAGTACACAGCATGGCATACATAAGACTTCCCACAGCTGAAGCATAGGGAATCCTACTCATTCTATCCATTTCTTCTTGAGACTTAGGATAGTCCTTTGAAGAAAGTGACAACCTATGTCTACAAAGAATTAGAGCTCCCTTGTATGAGTCCATGTTGTACCTGGCCAGCATCTTGTCAATGTATGCCGCTTGGAATAATCCTAACATTCTTTGCTTCCTATTTCTAAGAAGTCTAATCCCGATAATGTAGCTGGCTTCTCTTAAGTCCTTCATACTGAATTGACTAGACAGCTAAACTTTTGTAGATGACAATGACCCTACATTATTTCCAATGAGTAGAATGTCATCCACATACAAGATAAGAAAAATCACATTAATGCCTTCAAGTTTCCTGTACATGCATGGTTCATCCTCATTTTGAACAAAAGCATAAGACTTTACAGTCTCATCAAAATGAATGTTCCAAGCCCTTGATGCCTGCTTAAGTCCATAAATGGACTTCTTAAGCTTACAAACCATATGCTCTTGGCCTTTAGCAATAAAGCCTTCTGGTTGGGACATATAGATGTCTTCACTAAGATGGCCATTTAAAAATGTCGTCTTGACATCCATTTGCCATATATCGTAGTTATAGTGACATGCGATGGCAAGTAGGATGCGAATGGATTTAACATGGCTACTGGGGAAAAGGTTTCCTCATAGTCGATTCCCTCTTTCTGAGTATACTCTTTCGCCACAAGCCTAGCTTTGAAGGTTTCCACCTTCCCATCCGCTCCCCTCTTTCTCTTGTACACCCACTTGCGCCCAATGGGTTTTATCCCTTTAGGTGAAGCTACAAGATCCCAAACCTGATTGAGGTACATAGACTCAATCTCGACTTTCATTGCTTCATGCCAATGATTTGCATCGGCATCAGCAATAGTCTCCTCGTATCTAGTGGGGTCATGTTCCTGATGGTCGGAGACCAACTCAAAAGCTTCTCCAGTCCATCTATCTAGAACCCTCGACACTCTCCCACTATGACGAGGCTCCATTTGTACAAGCTCTTGAGGCTGTGCCTCTTCTTGTTCCACAATCGGGTTAGAAGAAGTAGATTCCGTAGATAACTTCTCCTCAAGTTCCAATCTTGTTAAACCTTTAGTGGAAGTACTTTGATTATCTTCCAAGTATCTAGCATTAGTACTGACTAGTACCTTTTGCTCCTTAGGATGATAAAAGTAACCTCCCTTTGTCCCTTTTGGATACCCAACAAAATAGCATAATTCTGATCTTGGTTCGAACTTGTCTCCCTTGACCAGTACATAAGCTGGACAACCCTAAATCCTGAGATGATTCAGACTTAGCTTACGCCCAATCCACATCTCATAGGGAGTCCTAAGTACTGACTTGGAAGGCACCAAGTTTAGAATATATGCCGTTGTCCCCAAAGCATATCCCCAAAAGGACACTGGAAGAGTAGCATGAGACATCATGCTTCGGACCATTTCCATCAATGTCTTGTTCCTTCTCTCAACTACTCCGTTCTGCTGAGATGTTCCCGTGCCGAGAGCTGGGATACTATCCTATGATGTACCATGTAATCCTTGAATTCACCTAGGCGGTGCTCTCCACCACGATCCGATCGTAAGGTTTTGATTAATTTACCTATCCGACACTCCACTTCAACCTTAAACTCCTTGAACTTGTCAAAAGAGTCAGACTTGCATCTCATCAGGTAAATGTAACCATACCTTGTACAATCATCTGTGAAAGTGATGAAGTACTCAAAACCTCCTCTAGCTGGTGTAGACAATGGACCACACACATCAGTGTGAATAAGACTCAACACCTCATTGGCTCTATCTGCCTTTGGTATAAATGACCTTTTGGTCATCTTTCCCATCAGGCAGGATTCACACTGAGGCCAACTTTCCAATCTCAATGAACCCAAAAGTCCATCATGGATTAGCCTCTGAATCCTGGTTGAGTTAATATGACCTAACCTTAAATGCCAAAGGTATAAATCATTGACATTGATCTTTCTCTTCTTAGTTAAATGTTTAGACTGAGTATTATTTGATTGGTTGTTAATAGGGTTTAAAAAGAATAGATTTCCATACATGTGCCCTGTACATAAAATTTCTCCATCTCTACTGATTGAAATACCAGAATGGAAAGATATAGAATATCCTTGATTTATTAGTTCTGCAACTGAAATAAAATTCTGACGAAATCCAAGTACATATAAAATATCTTTTAAAACCACTATCTTATTACAATAAAAAATAAGATCTAACTCTCCCACTGCAAGGTCCCAGACTTGTGCTCTATTACCCACACGTAGCCTATATTCACCCTTCTTGAGTCTTCTAATCTTTCTAAACCCCTTTAAGGAGTTACGGATATGATCAGTGGCTTCTGAATCAACAATCCAAGTGAAAGTTGATCCTACCATTGATATAGACTCTAGATAGAAAACATTACCTGTGGGGTTTTTCTTGGCTTGAAGATTTGGACGCTCCTTTTTCCAGTGTCCCTTCTTCCTACATTTGAAACACTTACCTTTTGGTTTGTCCTTGGGCTGGTTCTTGGGCTGGACTGCTGTGTTCCCCTTCTTCCTCTTGAATTTTCTGCGCTAAAGTCCAGTTCTTGTGGAAGAATTCTTAGCAATCATGGCCTTCGACTGTGGCTTCATGACCTTCTCCACCATCTGGAGCTCCTTCATCAATTCAGTCAAACTCATGTTCAATTTGTTCATGTTATAGTTTAACTTGAACTGAGTGAAGGAACCCAGTAGAGATTCGAGAACCATGTCCACTTAGCTCTCGGGATCAATGACAGCCCCTAAGATTTCTGTCTCCTCGAAAGTAGCAATCATCTTGAGCATATGCTCTCGGACTGATGCTCCCTCAGCCATCTTAGTGTTTATTATAGTTCGAAAAGCCTCCTGCCTTGCGGGCCGGCTCTTGTCCGCGAACATAGTAGCCAATAATTGACTAATGTCATATGCAGAAGCCATGTGCTCGTGTTTTGACTGGAGCACATTAGACATGGAGGCTTACATATAGTAATGTGCCATTTCGTCAGCCTTCTTCCATGCCTTCTCAGCCTCTTGCTCTTCGGCGGTGGAACCTTCCCCGATAACAGAGCAGGTCTCGTAAAAGACATACTTATACTCTTCAGCTATGAGTATTATGTCCAGGTTCCTTTTCCAGTCCACATAATTTGGACCCGTTAACTTATTCTCCCTGAGAATAACGACCAATGGACTAAAAGAACCTCCCACCATTTCTGAAAATTGAAAAATAAAAGAAAGAATTTAGTTTGTGAAAACAAAATAAATTTTGTGCACTGAAAATAATTTGGCTCTCAGGAAAACTGACATAGCTTCTTAGGAAGATTAACAGTTCCCTAAGCTAAGTGTATTAACCACCACAAATTAATTTCCCTTCTAGGTAATGGTCTAGAGGATAATTCCATCGAGGGGATGGTCGTTTCCTCTCACTTCTTATGGACATACCTCGCACTATAATCTCCAACGTGGGCTGGCCAATCATAGCACGTGTCCCGAGTTATTAATTATATCCCTCCATTAGATCTAGATCCTTATGGTATCTCCATCCTATACGGGTTCACCCCCAAGGTGACGCGAGGGGACCCACGATCTCTAATGAGGATCGTGATGAAAGTCGTGAGGCCGTTGGAGCCCCTCTCCTACTTAGTCTTTTAAAATAAAAGTTTTCTGAAAAATATCCTTTTGAAATTTCCATTAAGTTTTTCCTTAACTTAAAATAAAATATCTAAATCCACTAAAATCTCTATGTCAAGGTTTATATCATTTGAGAGATTTTTTCATGGACTAATTTTATTTAAGTTAAAACTTAATAATTTCAAAAATTTTCCAATGAAAACTTTCTAGAGACTTTGGTCTCAAGTTTATTTGACAAAATAATTTTTCTAGTGCAAAATAAAACAAAATGGCTCTTCATTGTAATTTACAAAAATAACTAAATCCAATATATTCTCTATGTCAAGGATTAAATCCTTTGAGAAAATATCCAAGGATTAATTTTTGTACAAATTAAAATAACCATTTAATTTTTTTTGAAGAAAAATGTTTTTCTTGTCAAAAATGTTCCCAAAGACTTTGGTCTTTGAGAAAAGGCGCACATAGGTACAAAAAAAAAAATAGCATGCTAGAAAACAGTAAATGTTTTCATGCTCTTCTATTTTTAAACATAAGTGCCCAAATAATAGAATTAAACACATTAATTAATTAATTAATTAATTAATTAATTAATTATCTTGTTTAATCCTAAAATCCCTTACTAATATTTTTCATGCAAATATATTCCAAGAATATAAATTATTGCAAAAATATTAATTCGCCTAGTATAGGACCCAAAACGAAAAAGGAAAAAAAAAATAAAAAAAACGCTGCGGTCTATGTGCACCCGCCGCACCAGATCGTCACCTTTTGTTCTTTGGTCCACCGCACCCCCCGGTGCACCAGCCGCACCAGATTAGACGCAGCAGCAACCCGTGGAGTGCTCCGCCCGCCCGCGACCCGCTCCATCTGCTCTCAACTGTTGACTCGCGTGTTGGCCCGAATACCTGCTGACGACCCGCGTGCCAATTGCAAATTTGCAAGCAATTGGCTCGTGCACTCGCTCCATCAAGCCGATTCAGCGACACGGCTCCAGACCTATCAATAGCGTCGGCTCGGCTGCTTATGAACAGTGCTTCTTCTTCGTTTTTTTTTTCTTCTTCCGCGCAAAAATTGCTGAGCTTCTGCTGTTTCTTTCTTTAGCTTATTTGGACATTTTTACTTACAAAAACTCATCCAAAACAAAACCAAAACCGCCTATACCCATTTAAATTGGGTTTACACGATCAAAACATCAAAGGCAAAAAAATTTTACAGTGAGTCCTATGCTTCACTGTGAAGTGTACAATCATGCTATCCCATACCAAAACAGTGAAGGATCACAGGTTTAAGCACCAAACTATCATCTTCTCCATTTTTATTAACTACCATGCTCCCTAAGATGATCAAGGAACCTGTGGCTCTGATACCACTTTGAAGGGAAGAAAAACATGGGAGCATGCTGACGGGGAAAAAACAGCGAGGAAAAAAAAAACCAAGCCTTAATGGCAGCACGGAAGCATTAAGATCATACCTTTGTGTGCTTTAAACCAATAGATTGAATAGGAGTGGATAGAACGACATGAATAGCTTCACCTTGCCTACTTGAAGAAGCTTCCGGTTGAAATCCCGCTAACCTCCTTCTTCGCCTAGTTTGCATGAACGCCAAGCTTTTCAGCTTTCAGAATATACCACTACCCAACTTCTTGTTGGTGAACACAACAGTGAAGAAGAGTGGTCTCTAATCTCCTTGGTTCTCTTGCTATTGGTTAGCAAAGAACCAAGAACAAGAGGATGAAGAAAACCTCACGAGAGAGAGAGCTGCATGAGAAGAGAGGCGTAAAGGAGTGCTTACGTAAGGAAGAGAGAAAAGCTAGGGAAAATTTAGGGTTTTCTATATCTAAGAGTCTTGTTTATTGTTAGCCAAAACTAGGTCTCCAACATCTGATAAACATATCCGCGAGATATCATATTTCAAACATCCGGATGTTATCCGGAGAATAAGTTTGGCTTAACTCTAAACTCATCTGAACCATATCTGGAAGAAACCCTACGGTCCAAGCTATTAGGCCAAAATAATATTTATTATTTTTCTTGGACCTAAAAGGTCCAAAATAATAAACATTAATTATTTATTTCCTGGGCTTATATAAATAACCCAATAAATAATTAATGAGCCCAAATGAATCAAAATAATTAATCTTTAATTATTTATTTCTTGGGCTTATATAAATAACCCAATAAATAATTAAGCATTAATTATTTTCCCTTAATTCAAGCCCAGGTTAATTTCCTAATTATTCATACTGGACCTAGGTCCTGAATAATTAATTAACCAATTAAACCAGATAATTAATTTCTCTCAACTCCCATTTTTTATTTTATTTTTTATTTATTTTATTCCAGTCTAATAATAAATTAGACATCCTGAATAAAATAAAATAAAATAAAATCCTCTTGAACTGAGACCAATTTCTCAACCCAAAATTAATTAGAACTTACGAGCTATTCCGAGGACCAAAAAGACACATCACTTTGTCTGCTAAAATGATCAAAATACTCCTACTATATAAATAGCTGTATTTTGTATTTTAAATATTTTTTAATATCACTATAAGGAAATATTGACCCCAAGGACAATGCTGCATTAGCAAAGTCTCCGACCTACAGGTGAAATGACTAAAATACCCCTCTACACATCACCGTACATTTAGAGAGGAAGAAGTGTACTAACACCCCTCTAAATGACATCTACCATCCTTAGGCTTCTAGTCCAATGATCCACGACTTCCTAGAGTGTTTCAGCTTTCCAAGGGAGCTACCCTAAAGCAAACATCTGAGTCATGTTTCCTAGGGCCTTCGACATTTTAGATCATTCGGACAACCACAAGGGGCGATATAGTGTAGAAACTATCTTGTACAAGTCTGTCTTAACTAACTAGTTACATATACCCAATACACAAGTATATTGGTTCTACTATAGAACCTCAACTATAGCATATCAAAGCATATGCTTCCAGCTTCGTCAAACCACCAACTCATACTCAAGTCGTAGAGCATTAGTCCACGCTGTAGTGGTAGTAGTCTAGGTTTCTATCATGTAGTACTTTTAGAAACCACTACTACTGGTCCTGTCCTACGTATTCGAAATACGCTTATGTCATGAAGTGAGTGAACTACTCACTGGCTAAAGGTAAGACATTCCCCATTTGGAATTCATAACATAATAACCTAAACATGATGAGATTCTCATTCTCATCAATAGGTTAAGAACAAATATTTATGTGTTAAATAACCCGTGATCCATACCTCACTGTGAAAGAACACCATTCACACGGATCACTTATTTAAACACAATAGGTCTATTCTAAACAAAATTGTGCACAAACAAAAAATAAATTCACAAACAATTTCTAAAAATAAATTCTTTCATTAAAATATTCGATTTTACATCCAAAACCTAATCTAAGAGGGCATACAATCCAACATTTTCTATGTCAAGGATTAAATCCTTTGAGAAAATATCTAAGGATTAATTTTTGTTCAAGCTAAAATAACCATTTAATTTGTAGAAAAATGTTTTCCTTGTTAAAACATTCCCAAAAACTTTGGTCTTTGAGAAAACGTGCACATAGGTACCAAAAATAAATAGCATGTTAGAAAATAGTAGACGTTTTCATGCTCTTCTATATTTAAACTTAAGTGCTCAGATAATAGAATTAAACACATTAATTAATTAATTAATGATTTTGTTTAATCCTAAAATCCCTTACTAATATTTTTCATGCAAAAATATTCCTTGAATATTAACTATTGAAAAATATTAACTTCGCTTGGTATGGACCCCAAAACCAAAAGAAATTGCAAGAAAAATTACAAGGAAAAATTTTAAAAAAAAAAATTCTTGGTCCACTGCACCCACCGCACTGGATCAGCCACCCATCTGAATTGTGGTCTACTGCACCCGCCGCACAGAACCAAGACCCATGAGAAAACAGTGCGGACCAGCCTTCTAAACCCTAGCCAGCACCAGTTCTGGTGGTCTAGCAGGCGCCTATTCGGTTCTGGACGGCTCCTTCCTATAGTTTTTTTTTCTTGTGAATTTCCTTTGCGAATTTTTCCTATTTTTCTGCATGGTTTCTGGTGCCATTGGCTCTCTGATTTCAATCTTAATGCAATGAAATCAACCAAAACCAACAACCGCCTATACCCATAAACATTGGGCTTATATGATTTACTAAGAAAAACAGTAAATTACATATTCTTATACCTCTACCTGCGAGGTTTAACAGAGAATCTATCCATACCATAAACAACGAAGGATCACAACTTTAATCACACATATGTGTCTAGTTTTATTCATCTAGATTCATGCTCCCTATATTTTCACAAAACCTTCATGCTTTGATACCAATTGAAGGCACGGAAAGAAGGAAAACACAGGGCATGTAGTGGAAGCGAACATAAAAAAAAATTGGAAAAACACAATAGGGGGTTCCAGGACAGGGCCGGCGCCAGTTGCGCCCTGTCCAAATCCCGAGGTTTTAAAATTTTTACCTCTCCTTCTGGTTCTCAAAGGTGGTTGGACCAGAATGTGTGCAACCGGGGTAGGTGTGCTGGTGGAAGCCTCTGGTGCGATTTCTGCAAGCCTCCTACTCCTCCTTTGCATGTATGTGAATGCTGAGCTCTCGGTCTTCCAATATATGGCCTGCCTAACTACTGTTTGGTGAACAACTAACATGCTAGGGAATTTTTCTGGAGAGAAAGAGAGAGACGCTTGGCCTTTTATAGAGAAGAAGCCGTCTCTTAAAATGTGTGTTCTGTAACAACGACATTGTTTCCAATCCTCCTGTTTAACCTAAATAAAACCCTAGGTTAAACTGGACTGGGCCATTGGACTCTTAGTTTAACCTTTTGGGCTTAATTAATTATTCTAATTAGAACCAACCTAATGGCCCAATTAATAATTAATTTTCCAGCCCAAATAAACTAGTCCAATTAATAAGCCTATATTAGTTTAGTCCCAGGTTAATCTTTAATTATTCAAACTGGGCCAAAGCCTTGAATAATTAATTAACCAACCAAACTAATTTAATTAATTCTCTCTCTCCATGGACCTTTATTTTATTCTAGCCCAATAATTAAATCAGGCTACTTAAATAAAATAAATTTCATTTAATTTAAGATCAATTCCTTAGCCCGTATTTAAGTAGGAAATACGGGCTAAAAGGAAGCTTATGGAAAATAATAGAAATTTATAGAAATTAATAAAAGGTAATGGAAGATAATAAAATAAAGTAGAAGCTTTAGGAAACTAGTACAAGAAAATAAAAGCTATAGAAAACTAATCGAATAAAGTAGAAGCTTTTGGAAACTAATAAAAGTCTTTAGAAACTTTTAGAAACTAATAGAATAAAGTAGAATGCTATAGAATATTTTAGAAAGTAATGGAAGTAAGAAGAAAACTCTAGATTATATAAGAAAATTTTGGAGGTGGGCTACCTATCAAAATTAATAATATAAAATTAATATGATAAAGTTAAAATATATAAGGATTATAAACGAAGCGGGCCACCACCTATAATTAATACAATGGGTCCCGTGGGACAACATATAATATTTTTTTATCATATATATATATATATATATATATATTATAGTTTAGGTAGTAACCAATCATTTTCTTCAAAATAATTTCTTCTTCCTTAGTTTCCCTTCTATTATCCAATACTTCCTCTATAAATCCCCCAAAATTTCTTCAAAGATAATAAAATATATCCTAACTCAAGACTGCTCAGGGAAGGGTACAATTATTGAAAAATCTTAGGGGGCTAAATAAGGTTTTTGGCAAATAAGAGTGGATTAAAAATTTGGTTCCTAAAATAAAACTTTCAAGCTGATCAGTAGAGATACTTTGAAACTTCAAGAGTGCTTCGCGATTTCAAGAATGCGACCAGGAGTCTTTTATAGACAACACAAAAATGATATGAAATAAATATGGATAGTTGAGATATTAAATAGCAGGTTTAAATCAGAATGTAAGAATCATAAATAGCTCACTAATTTTAGCGAAATAGGATTAAGCATTTAAAGATAAAAGTTTGTGAGAGTGTAGTGAAGAGATTTAAGCAAAAGACACGAAATAAAACTCAGAGATTTACGGTTGTTCGATCCTTAAATGATCTATATTCACTACCTTAAGTTCTTACTTGAGGATTTCAACACACTCACTAAAACCTTTTTCCCAACTCAATGGTGATACACAAGAGGATTACCAACCTTGGTTTTACACCCAATGTCTTTAATCACAAAAATCAAGGCTCACCCCAACTAGGTTTTTACCTTCTCAACCTTGATTCAAGTTAGAATGAAAGAAGGTTTACAGAAATAGCTCACAAATTTGAGTAGATTGCGAACAGATGAGAACCAACACATTTTTCCTTTTGAACAATTTAATTTCAATTTTGAAGCACAAATGAAAAAGGAGATTTTTGTATTTTTAAATTGTAAGAGTGTTTCTGAGAATGATAGCACAAAAATCTACTTCAAAATCTAGTTTTGAAAGCTTTTATAGGAGTAAAAAGCAAGATAGCAACAACTAGTTTTTTACTGTTAGATTTTTTTCAGAATTTTGGACTCAAGGATCGGAAGAATGTGCATCCAAAAAGTGAGTCCAAGATGGTATTTTTTTAGGCAGAAACATTTTGAAATTGTTACAGAGTTTTGGATTCAGAGGTCCATCCAAACTTACTCAATCCAAACATCTGATGACTTACTCTTTGAAATTATTTTATTTTTATGTGCTTCAAGGTAAAAATTAAACTGAGTCATAAGGTAAAAAGACATAGGAATTTATACATAATACCTTGAGAAATGATTCATAGTCTAAAGTTCCTTCTCAAGGACTTCATGATTTTTGCAAGATCTTAAAGATGATGTTATACTTGACTTGAATTCCTTTGCTTAAGAGCTTCTTAGCAGTCTTATTCGTATACTCTGAAAGAATTGAGGTCAAACATGTCCTGTCACATATAGACTACATAAGTTAGTCTGCATCAATGTTTGTCACAAGTTAAAACACAAGAAAATGCCCTTAGGGCTAACAATCTCCCCATTTTTGAGTGATGATAAACTTGATAGGATTGTGATATGAAAACAATGATATGTATAGTATGGACATGTTAGACAGAAAGAAAAAAGAATATTTTAAACTGAAATGTATTTTTTGATTATAGGACTTAAAGAGTGCTTAGGAGATTAAAATAAGAAAATTTAAGCATGTACTTACAAATATGGATAAATAAGCCTATGGCCCAACCAACCTCCTTATCCTCCTTCCTTCCATAAAATGACTATTTCTCAAGAAAATAGCCGCATAAAGGTCACGAGAGAAATGTATAGTTTATGTACATAAAGGAATGTAGAAGATAAATCATAAGATGTATTGCTTCCCCTATGTATGTGCATATATGAACAGTAGATAAAGAGCTATTGAAGTTCAAGACTGGGTTCAAAGGTTTGGACTTCCAAAACATCCATCTAAAATAGGTAAAATAAGGCAAAAGTTAGCCTTTTAAAAAGTCATTTTTGGACTTTTATCTTGGATTGAAGAAATGCGGGTCCAAAACTCCCCCAGAGTATGTGTAGGGTAAAAAAAAAAAAAAAAAATCAAGAGAAGAGATCAATGACTTTTTCTAGAATTGATCGAACTTATTTTTCTCAAGGAAAGTGAACACAAGGATTTTACTGTGCAACCAAAATGAAACCACACAAATTGCATTAATATCTACTCAGGTATCCTTATCATCCAAATAAACATTTTTTAGACTACTTATCACAATCATATTCAAAATAGCTCATCTAACCAAATCTTATTCTAGATGCACAATAAACTTATACTTACACTTCAATCTCCTTAGTCCATAACACAAACGTCTCAACATAGTTTCCATCAAGTCACCCAGCAGTCCGCCATTTTTAAATCATAACCATGAATAGTTTAAATCGTATGAATTTATCATCCTCATAAATAGTCATAATCATAATCCATAAATGTCAAATCACAATTCTCATAAACTAAAATACTCATAATCACAATCCATTTAATATTTTTCATAAATCATCATAAACCAACAAACTCACAATCACAATCCATATGCTATTTTTCATAAATCATCAACCAACATACTCACAATCGCAATCCATATACTATTTTTCATAAATAATCATAAACCAACGTACTCAAAATCACAATCTACATACTATTTTCTCCTCATTTGTCCTCAATTAAAATGCAAGAAAGACAGAGTAAAAAGAGCAAACAGAGATAGAGTGCAGAAAAAATTTGGCCAAACTTTGATCGAGAGAGGAAATATATAAAAGAGATTAGTAGGTGATTAGTGCAGAAAAAAATTAATGGTTGCAGACTTAGTCCTGGCACCTTTTTTGGAATGTTGTCCAGCAATTCAGCTGGACTTTCTTTTCACTACCACGTGCTTTTGACATTTTCCAAAAGAACTTCCAGCTGTGGTTGGTTTGGGAGCTTGCAATGCACTAGGGGCAACAAAGGTGGGAACTTCACCCTCCTTCTCCTTATCCTTCCCACTTTCTTCTTCTTTCTCTACTTCCTTTTCTTGGTTCAGTTGTGCTTCTTGCTCAGTCTGTTTGCCAACTGTGTTATCAACTTGAGGGGCAATAGTTTTTTTTCCAGTCATTTGTTCTTTAGAAGGAGCTTATTTTTCAGGGACTTGCTCAATGGGCTTTTCTATCTTTTTTTTTTTTTCTACATCCCTCAATCTAGTTCCTAAATTCTGTAATTTGGTTGTGACTTCTGCCTTAAATCCATCAAATTTCTATGTTAAACTGCTAATGGCATCCAAAATGCTTTGAGTCAGACTGCTTTCCTTAATCTTCTACTTTCCCCTGTTTGAGGATTCTTCTCCTAGTTTAGACTTTCGTTTCATCCCCATTCGAGCAGTAGGTGCAGTCCTTTTTCCTTCAACCTTGATTTTTAACAGTTTTTCCCTTTCTTTATCCGACACATCTCTAAGTCAGACCTATTCCTTGTTTACTTGAACAAATCTCATCTTTTCAAAAGATTCCATGCTATACACATTTATCTTAAACTGACTGGAAGCACAAGTATTTAAATTCACATTGAAGTGCTTGAAGACTTTGGTCAATCGATTGCTATATGTGAGTGCCTTGTGAGATGTGTTTCTTGACTGAAGCATGAGTTTAATCACTAGAAAGCTAAAATTGATTTGTCTACCCTTAGACAGGGCCAACATTAGTATCATTTGTATGATACTTATTGATGTCTTGTGCCCAAAACTTGGAGCAACTATAGTCGACACTATATGGTACAAAATCCTTCCAAGACCATTCAATCATTTTGAATTTCTATCACTTGAATTCTTAAAACTCTTCCCACCAGTAAACCTTACCTCAAATCTTCCCAAGTCAAATAAGTCTAATTCTTTAGGGAATTTGTTCATTTTGAAAAATTTCATCTCTAACTCCTAAAATTCGGTTTAACAACCGATGGTCAAATTCCATATTTACTGATCCTACTCTAGATGAATACCATTACACCATAAAACCTCATTTGGTCTCCTCAAACCTTCCCTTCTTTAGATTCGTATAAAACTCCCAAACCACAAAGGCGTAAAGTTTCTCATCAATTGACAACAAAGGCCCCAACTAAGATTTTCAAACATATTCAAGATGTCTGAAAAGTTCAAAAATGCCTCAGCATCAACCCGATATCCTCTGACATAAGCCTATTTCTAGATAGCCAATCATTAAAATCAGACTCGCATTTTTAATCAAGAAAGCACGGTACCTAGGTTTTGGAGCTTTCTGGTGCAATATGCTCTATTGATGAGTTGGATCATGAAACTACTTCAATGATTTTCTTTCCTTTCTGCTTCATGGCTGGTTGTGAGGTAGCAACAGGTTTTTTCTTAGCCGCTGCTTTGATTTTCTTGCCTATCTTCATCTTTTGCATGGTTCTTTTGTCATATTTTGACACTTTCATTATCGATAGAAGTGAGAGGAAGTTAAAGAATTTTTTATTTAGTTGGGGAAGATGAAGATACAATTGTGAGAGAAGCAGAGAGAGCAAAATGACAGTTTCGGATTTCTAGGAGAGAGAAAGAGATAGCATTTTTTGTGATTTCCTAGGTTCTAGAGTAGATAAGTACAATCAAATACTTACCATTAGAGACTTTTCATCAGAGATAGGGTCATTTTTTTTTTGAAAAAAAAAAAGCGCGGACATTTGAAAATTTTTAAATATGACTTATGGACTTATGTACTTCTTTTTTCTGAACAACAAAAAAATTTTGGCTTTTCATGAATTTTAGGCTACTGCTATTTTAAATGTTGACTAAGTCCAAATTAGTTAATCCAAAAAGCAGAATGAAAGATGTTCTATTGATGGGATTTTGGATTCATGTTTCTCAGGTATTGCGTCCAAAATCTCTGTTCAAAAGATGTATTTTCAGTAGTTCTGCAAGAGTGGACAAACAAATCCTTGGAAAAATTGTTAGTTACATAATTGTAGTAGTTCCCAAATCTCTTGTTAGATGATTAAATCTATCTTCGGCTAGAGGTTTTGTAAAGATGTCAGTAAGCTGTTCATTGGTTGAAATATATTCAACACATGCATCACTTTTAAGCATATGATCTCTAATAAAATGAAACTTGATTTTAATGTGCTTAGTTCTAGAATGCTTAATAGGATTTTTGGTTAAATTAATAGAAGTAATATTATCACACAAAATAGGCACGAAATTAAAATTCAAACCAAAATCAAGCAAAGTGTTTTTCATCCACAAAATTTGCGTGCAACAACTATCCGCTGCTATATATTCAGCTTCAGCTGTTAAAAAGGAGACACAAGCTTGCTTTTTGCTATAATAGGAGACAAGGGAATGTACTACAAATTGACAGTGTCCATTCGTACTTTTTCTTTTAACCTTGCAACTGGTATAGTGGTATCCGTATATCCTATAAGATCAAATGAATTAGTTCAAGGATACACAAGTCTTAATCATGAGTTCTAATTAAGTATCTAAGGATTCTTTTTACAACACATGGATGAGATTCCTTTGGACATGATTGAAATCTAGCACAAAAACATACTGAAAACATAATATCAGGCCTGCTGAAAGTAAGATAGAGGAGACTTCTGATCATACCTCTATATTTTGATTCATCCACTTTCTTACCTTTTTCATCTTTATCAAGCTTTAGCAAAGTGCTCATAGGTGCACTTATTTCTTTTACTTCATTTATACCAAACTTTTTAAGCAATTACTTGGCATACTTGGCTTGATTTAAGAAGATTCCATCTTTGATTTGTTTGATTTGAAGACCGAGAAAGAAGTTAAGTTCTCCCATCATGCTCATTTCAAAATCTTCATGCATTGTCTTGGTAAATTTCTTGCACAAGGAATCATTAGTAGCTCCAACAATAATATCATCAATATATATTTGCACAATTAAGATATTTTTAGATTTTTCAGACTTGAAAAATAATGTGGTATCCACTAATCCTCATGAAAAGCCTTTTGAGAGAATAAAACCACTTAGCCTTTCATACGATGCTCTTGGAGCTTGTTTTAAACCATAAAGGGCTTTTGAGATTTTAAAAATATAGTTTGGAAAACGTTCATGAATGAAACCAGGAGGTTGTTCCACATATACTTTTTTTTTTAATAAAACCATTTAAGAAAACACTTTTAACATCTATTTAGTAGAGTATAAAACCTTTGAAAGAAGTAAATGCAAACAATATTTGTATTGATTCTAATCGAGCAACGGGAGAAAATGTTTCATCATAATCGATGCTCTCTTCTTGATTGAATCCTTGAGCAACTAACCTAGCTTTATTTCTGATAACACTGCCATGCTTATCAAGTTTGTTTGTAAATACCCATTTGGTACCAATTACGGGATGGTCAAGTAGTCTAGGGAAAAGCTTCTAAACTTAATTCCTTTTGAATTGATTAAGCTCTTCTTACATAGCCATAATCCAAAATTCATCATGTAAAGCCGCATCAATGCAATTGGTTAAATACTAGAGAGTAGAACAAAGTTGTCAAAAAAAATACCATCTGATTTTGACTCCATAGCTAGGATCATCAATGATCTGCTCTTTTGGATGGACAATTTTGTACTTCCAATCTCTTAGCAGATCTTGATTTATGAGTTCTTCAGCTCTTTGATTATTTTCTTCAGCTTATTATTTTTCTAATTCCTCTTCTTTGGCGTGAATATCAAGTGGAGGAGCCATATGCTATTCACTTCCCTTTTCTTTTGTGACACTTATATCATCATCATCATCATCATATCTAGAAGAATATATATTCAAGTTATCAAACACAATATATATAGATTCTTCCACGTACAGAGTTCTCTTATTGTATACTATATATACCTTTTTGTTGGAATAATATCCAAGAAATATAGCCTCATCAAATTTGCTATCAAATTTTCCAAGGTTTTCACGAGTATTGAGGACAAAATATTTTCATTCAAAAACTTTGAAATATGAAATAGATGGAACTTTGTCAAATATGAGTTCAAAAAGAGTTTTTCTTAGGAAAGGTCTTAGAATAACTTGGTTGACAATATAATAGGTTGTATTCACAGCCTCAGCCCAAAAATATTTTGGAAGGGAGTTTTCACATAGCATTGATCTTGCCATTTCTTGCAAGATTCTATTTTTCCTCTCAACCACACCATTTTATTGAGGAGTTTTGGCAGTTGAAAATTTGTGTGAAATACCACTTTTTTCACAAAATTTAGTGAAATTATGGTTGCAGAATTCTCTTCCATTATCGCTTCTAATTGAGATCAATTTGAAACCTAGGAAGTTTTGAACACGTTTGAGTAGTTTTGAAAATTCAGAGAAGGCTTCAACCTTTTGAGCAAAAAACAACGTTCAAGTGAATCTTGAGAAGGCATTCACAATTATATAAGCATACCTTTTGCCACCAAGACTAGTGGTCCTTATTGGTCTAAACAAATCCATATGTATGAGCTTAGGAGGTTTTGATGTTGAAATCATTTTCTTAGGCTTAAAAGAGGTTTTGGTTTGTTTTCCAAATTGGCAAGCATCACACACTTGATTTCTATCAAATCTCATTTTGGGCAGTCCTCTAACAAGTTCTTTTGAAGATAATTTGTTTAGCAAATCAATAGATACATGACCTAGCCTTCTATGCTAAAGATAGCTATCACCATCATTCACAGAGAGGCATCTAATATACTATGCTACAAGATCATCAAGATAAAGAATATAAACATTTCTAACATGTTTAGCAATAAGAATAGTCTTATTGCTAGAACTATCCATGATGATGCAAGAATCGTTTTTCAAAAACAACTTTGCATCCATTATCACATAGTTGGCTGATACTAAGAAGATTATACTTTAATTCATCAACTAATAGCACATGCTTGATGATGGTTGAAGATCCCTTACCAATTATTTATGTCAACTATTTTTCCTTTCTTTTTGTCTCCAAAAGTGACAAATCCATCATTTGTAGCTTGAATAGTTTCAAGGTGGCATTTCCTATCATGTGTTGTGAGCATCCAGTATCCAAAAACCATTTTGTGGAGCTCATTTTATCTAACAAATATTCCTATAGATATGATGGAAAAGTGACTTTTAGTACCCATACATTTCTGGGTCTATAGGGATTAGTGATAGTTCCTTTTACCCTCCAAATAATTTTCATACCAGATTGCACATTCTTCCTAATATGATACTTAGATGCTTTGTGTAACACCCTACTACTTAGGCCCAACAAGGCCGGGGATGTTGCCCCGTCCAAAAGATAAGGGGTCTTTATAACTAGGTCACACAAAAAAAAATAATAAAAACTTTAAAAATTAAAACTTATTACAATCCAAAAATTCAAGACAAATCTAAAATAAAAATTGTTCATTCTCAACTCCCAAAGCATTACATAAATTAAATAACAGAATATCTTCCAAGTAGGCAACAACTAACTACTCATCCCCACAACAGGATCGACCTGAAATCATGGTAAAAAGGGTGATGAGATAAAAATCTCAGTAAGTCCGTGTGTGCTTTGAGTGTTCAGTGAAAACAGTTCATGAATGCAAGGTATAAGAACTTCATAAAGAAAATACTGGCAAGCAATAAATAAAGTTCAAAAAGCAAGAGTGGCGTTTTGACTTTTCCAACCATACAGGTACAATAAAATCAACCACTCGAAAAGGCGGCCATGGGTTACCATACGTTGGGCCCCATAACCATACAACGGTCAGAATGCCACACTTTGTGCAGACTGACAAAAAGGTAGGTGATCGGCTTACCGGGTAAGATTCTCCTCCTTCTCTACACCCAAACAAAATCGGTTGTCCATTCCGGCAACACACAGTCCACATGACTGAAACTTGCTAGCTCGAACCGGCATGGCTAAATAGTACTGACGTTTCTCTAAGTTGAGTTCATCTTCTGGAGGTGGCCTCCTGCCAGAAGACTCACTCTTGCTCTTCAAAACTAGTACTACTAGCCTACCCTTATTAAGTACTTAACGTAGTTTATCCCACTTGGGAGAAAACTGATAAAACATAACTTTACTTGAAAATAGCAATCAAGGGTTTCCAAAGTCTTTGTCAAAG
Organism: Voacanga thouarsii; assembly: GCA_026120185.1. Classification (NCBI taxonomy): domain Eukaryota; kingdom Viridiplantae; phylum Streptophyta; class Magnoliopsida; order Gentianales; family Apocynaceae; genus Voacanga; species Voacanga thouarsii. The sequence continues at coordinate 544,965 of JANUWF010001224.1, read as the reverse complement.
TTAGTTTTAGAAATAGTTTAGTGTTTGAATAAAATTGCTTATTGATTTTCAAATAATTAGTTTGACTGAAACAAGAAAGGAAATAGTCTCTAATTGCTTTTACCAATTAGTGTTCACAAACTGCGGGTTTAGCTTGGCATAATAACTTTTTGCAACAAACAAGTTTTATGCAGGAGCTTACCTGATCCTTTGCTCAAGATAAAATAAAGATCTCCAAAAGCTTACCTAACCCCGCCTGGGGTAAACATAAGCCATAATTAAACTTAAGCCAAAGGTCACTTTCACAAATAATCCTAGTTCAATTTATCACAATCATAACCCTACTGTCCCAAGCTTTAAGGCTAGATAATAAATAAAGGATTTATAAAATAAATCTAGCTTGATATTAAAATAACTAGGGTTTATGAATTAGCTACTAATAAGTTGAAGGTTTAAATCTTGCTATAAATAAATTAGGGTTTATTTGATGAAGGGTCCTAGGTCCTAGATGATATTATTTAAAATAATGATTTTTAATAACTAATTGTTAGAAAATAATTGGTAAATAAAATTAATAGCAAGTAAATTTTATTATTTTTTATTAAAAGATAATAAATAAATTCTATTAGTATTTAAGAATATAAGACTTACAAAATGAATATTTTGCCAATTATAATTATTTATATAAAAGGCTTTATTTGATATTATTATTCTATATAATATCTATATATTTTATTTCTTTAATAAAAGCTATCATTTATTTGACTAAAATATCATTATTTTATATAAGAGTCCAAATCCACATTTTTCTAGGGTTTTCAAAATTACTAGAAGAAATTATAGTATTAATCATTTTATTGATGAAATAAAGTTAGCTTAAAGACAACAAGGTCGTGATCATAATTCCTATTGCTAACCAAAATCATAAACATACACTTTACACAAATCAACAAAACATCCAAATCATGAATAAAAACATAGATCCAAATCTACTAAGACATTATCCAATTCTACTAACATAATCATATTCATGGCCTTAACAAGAATACATGAACATAAAACCCTATTCACCAAAGGTGACATAATCTCTAACATGCTCAATCAATCATACTACTCATGACATAAAGGCATGCAACAAACCCTAAAACATCATATGATTTAACCAAGACAAGTCCTCCTCATGCATCAATCCCAACGCCATCATATAAACACATTCGTTCATGCTTTAATCTCAACTCCATCATATAAACACATAATTAATCCCTAAATATATTCCATCCTTATCCAACTACATCATAGAGACATGAATCTAGAATTTAAAGAGAAGATTGGAGAGGCTTACTTGAATGATGACTACCTTGAAGTAGTTTCGAAAGAATCCTCTCGCGCGGACAGCTTGATTCGTCCAAGGAGGAAGAAGGAAACATGGCCATGGTTGGAGCAACTATTCGGCTGAGAGAGAGAGAGAGAGAGAGAGAGAGAGAGAGAGAGGGAGTTCATTAGTATATACTCATCAAAGTCGAAGATGGAAGAAGATGGAGATGATTGTTCATGCTTACCTTGAAGATGTTCTTGAGCCTTCAAGAAAATTCTGATTTTTAATCCAAAAGTGAGGCTTTGATTTTCGTGTTTGATGTTAAAAATTGTAGGAATGGATTCACGAGAATGAGTAGGTATAATTTGGAGTTTTTGGAGAAGATTGAAGTGGTTTTGAATGGCCTTAGGCATGAGAATGGTAGTAGGTATTCTTGGTATTCTTCGAGGTTTGAAGAGCATAGAGAGAGAATTGGCCGAAATTCTGTGGGGAAAGGGTGACCAAATTGTTTGGAAGGTTTTGGTAATTGGATTTTCAGATTTGGAAGGAAAAGGAAAGCTGGTTGTTTGAAATTCAAAAAGAATAATTTAGGGAATCAATTTTGGAAACAAATATGGTAAGGAGATCTTGGTTGATGGAGAGCTTTGGGAAGCTTGAATGGCTGGCTGATTGGTTAGGGTTTCTACTGGGATGAATGATGTTTGAAGGAGCTTAAGGGTGGCCGAAATATGGTGTGCAATGGTGAAGGAATTTTCTGGTTGTTTGAGGGTTAATCTATGATAGCTTGTTGAAATATCTTGCTACAATTATGGACTCCATTTGATGGCTTGATTTGAGTGACTGATGGAGAGATTTTAGGAGTAGCCATGGAGCTGTTTTTGTGCAGAACAATGGTGAGGGTGCTAGAGTTTAGTTCATGGCTGATCAAGGTGTGTTTGTACAGAAAATGGAGTAAGTTTCGGACAAGGGTGAAGATGAAAACAAAACTAGAAATTCTGGTTGGCCTTTTGCAAGGCTTGCTGGAATTCCTGGGCTGATTTTTCTGCCATATTGCAGTCAGCTTGCACAAGGTTTGAAGGGATTTTGGAGGGTCCTTTAAGGCTGGTTTCCAGTCTTTTTTATGGAGGAAAAATAAGGTTGAATTGCTAGTTGAAAAGTTGGAAGAAACAGCTTGGTTTTTGGCTCACTAAGCTGCGAAACTGTCCAGGAAATTTTTCTGATTTGCATAGCTTTTGTGCAGCTCGATTTTGGTTGAAATTTTCAGCCTTCAAGCTGAGTGAAATGGTCATTTTTCTGACAGCATTTGAGAGGGAAAGATGGCTGAAAATTTCGACAATTGGACTGATCAAGAAGCTGGAAAAATTTTCAGTTTACTACATGAAGAAAATGAACACACATAGGTTGGAGTTTGAAGGTTCAACCATGGAGATTAATTCTCTTAGGAACCTTCCACAACTCCTCCCCATTTTCGGTCAGGAAGATACCTCACATAGGCATTTTCGAAACCTTAATATCACAGAACCTTGTTGGAATTTTCTGAAATCAAAGTTGGCTTAGATAAATTGAACAACCTAATGGATTAAGAAGTAAGGAAAGCTGGAGATCAAGAAGGGTATGAACCTCTTAGAAATTTTTGTAGGGCACAAGAGTATGATTAGGACATTCCTTTCATGTCTCCCCTAGGACAACACTCCTACTCTTCCCTAAAGTATGCAAGGGCCGAAATATAGCCTTCCTATACAAAAATAAAATTTAATCATGCTAAAACTCCAATGATAGAATTTGAACACAAGACCTCAAGAATTTATTCCAAAGCTCTAACCACTAAACCACAACAACTCTTATTCTTATTTTCTCTCCCAAATATTTTTCCTATTTAATTCTCAAGCTATCTCCCTATTTCCACCTCAAGCAAAATTACCATTTTGCCTTCTTACTCAATAAGCACAATTAAGCCATCTAGACTACAAATCACATATCCAAAGCAGCTAAAATCATACAAAAATATATTTATGCATACAAAAAAATATGATATGCATCCTGACACCCCTATTCTAAGGTTGGTTTTAGTTGGGGTTTCACACTTTGTGTCCAAAATTTTCACAATATGTGCAACAACTATGTGTCATATGTGATGAAGCAGCTTTTACAAAGCATAATTTGTAATTTTCAGTTCTAATATCATGTCTATAGCCTAGACCATTTCGGTTTCCAGCTGCGTGTTGTGCCCCAAGCAATTTTTCGAAATTATTTTTACCATTTGTAAACTTTTCGATACATGAGGTAAGATCATCGACTCTACTATTCATATTATCAAAATTGCTAACCATAGTTTTAACAGAACAAATTTTGTCACATAAACATTTTTTTTTTAGAGACATATGACGCAAAAAGGTGATGAAAATATTTTGTTCAATGTCCGAACGAATATATGACTCAAATGAGACTTCATTCTCATTTAACAAATTTGTATTCTCATTTAATAAGGAATCAATTTTTATCTTCATTTCTTTATTTCTTCTAGACAATTTCTTTACTTCATGAAACATATCAAAATGCAATTCATTAGGATCATCATGCTTTTCACAATTAGAAATATGCAAATCAGTTGTTAAGTCTGGAGATGAAGGATTTACTATATCCTCCACAGACATGAAGTAGATGTTGGCCTTTCATTTTTTGATTCGCAAATTTCTTCAGTTTTAAATTCTGCTTGATCCCAAGTTCCAACTAATACTTTTCCTTTCTTTAACTTTGTGTCCTTCTTTTTCTTTTTAAATTGCTTGGCCTCCTTTCATTAGCCATTGGACAATCAGCAATGAAATATTTTGTACTTTTGCATTCAAAGCATTGAGGTTTGAACGAGGATGTCTGTCCTTTCTATTTCACAAGCTTCCTACCCTTTTTGAAATGGCATTTTCTGAACATTTTTCTAAACTTTCTTGCTATTATAGCCAATTCTTCCATGTCTAAATTAGTGCCATCATCATAATCTGTCTGATCACTATTAGGCTCTTCATGAACTGCTTTTAAGGCAATTCTTCGTTTGTCTTTCTCGTCATCATTGTATTCTTGAAATATTTTAAATTTCATTTCATGGATTAAGAGAGAACCAATTAGCTCTTCAGTGTGTAAGTTATTCAGATTTTTAGATTCCTCTATAGCCAAATTTTTGGCTACCAACTATTTGGCAGAGCATCAAGTAGTTTTCTATTTTGTTCTCCAAGGGAATAAGTTTTCCCATATACTTTTAAACTGTTCATAATGTTTGTGAACCGAGTGAACATATCACTTATGTTCTCACTCAGCTTCATAGAGAACAATTCATAGTCTCGGACAAGGAGTCCAAGCTTCAATTCTTTTACTTGATTGGTTCCCTCATGGGTGACCTCAAGTAGTCTCCACATTTTGAGAGTTCATAACCACTAATCCGGTTATATTCATTAGCATCAAGAGCACAACATAATATATTCATTGTCTGAAAATTTAGGTCATTTTTGAAATATCCTCGTTGATATATTTATCACTTTGTTTAGGCACTTTTCTGCCTTCAACAAAATTTGACGGAACAAATGGTCTATTCTCAATCAGATTCCACAACTCAAAATTGATTGAGCAGACATAAATCTTTATTCTATTTTTCCAAAATGTATAGTTGCTTCTATTAAACAGAGGAGGTCAGTTTGTTGAAAACCCTTCAACATAAAGCAGATCAGATGTGTTTACCAGAAGAATCTTTTCTACACAGTTGTTAAACTGAAAATAGTGTAGACCAACACTCTAAAACCAATTAAAAAACCTTAGAAGAGGGGTGAATAAGGTTTTTTGGCAAATAAGAGTGGATTAAAAATAAAACTTTCAAGCTGATCAGCAAAGATACTTCGAAACTTCAAGGGTGTTTCACGATTTTAAGAATGTGACCTGGACTCTTTGAAAGAAAATACAAAAATGATACAAAATAAAGATGGGTAGTTGAGATATTAAATGATGGGTTTAAATCAGAATGTAAGGATCATAAATAACTTACTGATTTTAGTGAAACAGGAGAGCATTTAAAGACAAAAGTCAATGAGAGTGTAGGGAAGAGATTTAAGCAAAAGACACGAAATAAAACGCAGAGACTTATAGTGGTTCGATCCTCAAATGATTTACATCCGCTACCTTAAGTTCTTACTTAAGAATTTCAACACACTCAATAAAACCTTTTTCCTAACTTAATGGTGGTAGGTGACACCAATCTTACACAAAAAAATTACTAATCTTGGTTTTACTCCCAACGTCTTTAATTAGAACAGTCAAGGCCCACTCTAATTGGGTTTTACCTCCTCATACAAGTTAGAATGAAATAAGTTTTACAGAAATAGCTCACAAATTTGAGTAGATTTCGAACAGATGAGCACTAATACCTTTTGCCTTTTGAACAATTTAATTTCAATTTTGAAGCACAAATGAAAAGGGAGATTTTTGTATTTTAAAGTATAAGAGTATTTCTGAGAACGATAGCACAAAAATCTATTTCAAAATTGAGTTTTAAAAGCTTTTATAGGAGTAAAAGCAAGATAGCAACGACTAGTTTTTTACTGTCAGATTTTTCAGAATTTTGAACTTAAGGATCAGAAGAATGTGCATCCAAAAAGTGAGTCCAAAATGGCACTTTTTTACACAGAAACATTTTGAAACTGTTATAGAGTTTTGGATGGAGTTTTTGATTTAAAGGTCTACTCAAACTACTCAATCTAAACATCTAATGACTTACTCTTTGAAATCATTTTATTTTTGCATGCTTCAAGGTAAAAATTAAACCGAGTCATAAGGTAAAAGAGACATAGAAATTTACACATAATACCTTGACAAATGATTTCTAGTCTAAAGTTCCTTCTCAAGGACTTCATGATTTTTGCATGCTCTTAAAGATGACATTATACTTGACTTGAATTTCTTTGCTCAAGAATTGCTTAGTAGTCTTATTCGCATACCTTGAAAAAACTAAGGTCAAATATGTTCCATCATATATAAATCACAAAAGTTAGTCTTCATTAATATTTTTCATAAGTCAAAATACAAGAGAATGCCGTTAGGGCTAACAGTTATATGCTTAACACCAAATTAAACATGTTTTTACTTACATATGTACAACCATTAGAAAAATACTATAAAATCCTTTTACTTGTTTTAATAGAAAATTACAGATAAACATGAGACTCGTCGAGTATTTCCACTCACACGTTTTCTTTTGTTATCATGACTTAGGTTCCATGTGAATTTTGATGATCAGAGTAGCACGACAAAAGTATAATATAATAGAACTAGGATTTGGACTATTATGTTGTTTGTAGAAGAATTAATGACAATGGAATGTAAATTCATTCTCACTAAATCAGAAGTTATGTAATTTATGTATGATTTTTTAAACGAAATTTTGGGATGTAGTTTTCATTGGAATTATGATTTGTTATAAAGTCCACCTATCTGAGAGATCAGGCGGGTTGATATCCCACAAAGACAAGACCCACTATGACTAGAAAAATGTAGAGTGTTACAGTTTGTGTTAGAACCATTCTTTACAAAAGGCCTATTTTTCAATTGTTTCTCTATTTTCATAACCATATGCACTATTTCTTCTAAAGTATTATATGAAGGCAACTCGACTACATTGGCTATTTCACAGTTTAATCCACTAAGAAATCTCACTTTAGTGGCGTGTAGGTCATCATTTACAACTGCCCTCATTATTGGCACTTCTAATTCCTTATGATAACCTTCGACACTCTTATTCCCTTGTTGAATACTTGGAACCTTTGGTACAACTTATTATAATAGTGATATGGTGCAAATCTTGCCCTCATGAGAATCTTTATCAACTCTTATGTTCCCACAGCATTTTCTCCTATTTTCCTTCTATTAACCAAGATTTGCTCCCACCGTACCAATGCATAATCTGAAATCCCAACACTACAAGCTTCATTTGATTTCTTTTATTGTAATTCTAGCAATCAAATAGAATCTCTATTTTTTCATCCCACTTAAAATATGTCTCTGGATCACTCTTCCCTTAAAATTATTGTACCTTCATTTTGATGTTTTTCATCTCCCGCGCTTCTTCATTTTTATCTCTCCTCCTACCTCTCATTCCATTGTTACCCCTCTTTTGTTCTCCATATTCTTCTTTTTAGTAGCCCTCATCCTATTCATACTTTCTTTCTATATTTCTCTCTATTCCTCTCATCTAATTCTCTCCAAGTCTCCCCCAACCTTTACCTCTACCTCATCTCATTCCATTTTGCCTTCATTTCATGGGAGCTTGCTGACAACCACTAATGGAATACTTATCCCATTCTTTCCCAGTTTGTGCATTTAGTGGAGGTGAATTGAAGCCTTTAGATGGATCCTGCCTCGTTCATTAGCTAACTATGGAAGTTTGACCTTGCTCTACTTAGAGTTCTATTATCTCTCTCCACATGCCTTTCATACTTATTTGTAATAAATCTAATATTTCTCGAATATCGCTTGGCTTCTCTTGTGGAATAACTACAACATCTAGATTTAGTTTAGTAACTTCCTCTCCTTGAGTCATGGTTGAGGTTTAGAAGGACGTACCCACAAAAGGGTTAGTCATAAGAGTAAAATGTTTCCTCACTTCATTGCTATAGTGTTTGCACTCAACTCTTGCATTTGCACTCTTTTAGCTCTTTTATTGATAATCTTTCCATAAAAAATACGTGCACACACACACATGTGTGTGTGTGTGTATGTGTGTGTAGTTATTAGAGAAAGGAAAAGAGAAAGAGGAGGGCCCATGATATAGTGGCCCAATGAAAGAAAGAGAGAGAAAAATTATGTCTTAACGAGGGATGGTCTATTAGGCCTACTATATTAATTTTGTGGTGCCCACTTCATTAATGAATCTTTAGATATTTTATGCCATTGGACTTTAGGCTATTTTAGGAAATTATTCCACGTTCTCCTTTATTCCATTACCTTCTATTAGTTTTTATGACCTTCTATTATCTTTTATTAGCTTCTATTACCTTCCATTACTTTCTATTAACTTCTATCATCCTCCGATGCTTCTATACTATTCTAAAATAGCCAAGTCAATAGACATTTTAAGCTTATGATAGAAGGCCTATTGGACTTTATATTATTAAGGAAGTTTTCCATGTCTTCTACTCTCTTCTATAAGTTTCGCATACTTTTTACTCCCTTCTATTACTTTCCTACAACTTCTAAAGCCTTCTATTTTCTTCTATTACTTTCCTACAAAGTCTTTTATTACTTTTTTATACCTTCTAAAGCCTTCTACTCCCTTCCATTATTTTTCTACAGCTTCTAAAACCTTCCACCCTCTTCCACTCCTTTCTTACAACCTTTAAAATTTTCTTACTTTTGCTAAGCCACATAAGAAGCAAGAAAAAAAGAGCAAAAGGAAAAAAAGATAAAAAGAAAATAGGAAAGAGAGAAAGAGAGAGAGAGATGAAGGTTCGCAACTTGAAAACCTTAGTTTGCTCATAAAGTTATTCTAAACATGATAAGGATTATTTTGATGTATGTTTTAGTGGGTGAAATACATGAAAAACTTGAGAAGAAGTTGTGATGAAAGTTGCTATTATGTGTTGTATGGTGAGAAATGGTGACTAGTTTCTAGAAGGGAAGGATTGCTGAAATTTGGCATTTCATTTGAGATCATATGCTTATGTGAGTAGATTATTTGCTAATTACTTTATTTTGTTACATGATTACTTGAGAAGTTAAAATTTCGTGTTATATATGCATTAGCTAGCAATTGCTATGACGTTTGTTAATAGGGAATGGTGTCAGATAAGAATGGAATATTAGTATAACTAAGGTATATGAATAGTGTACAAAAGGGGTAATTATGTGATTGAGATTGGAGATAGGAAATTGATGTATATAGAATTTATGTGTTAGCTTTTGTGGGAGGTGAAGGCTTAGAATTTAGGATTTAAGTTGAGAACTTTCTCTTTTGCTAGGATATAAGGTAAGTCTTGCATTTCATGTTTTTATAAACTTGTAAGTCCCTACAGTTTTACAATGTTTCAAATAAACTCTTTTACGATAACTATATTATAAAAGCATGCTTGTTTATCCTATGAAAATGTTATAAAGTATTTGCAAGAATACATAATTATGCAATGTCTAAGCATGCAATATTTTGATAAATCACCTATATTTGATAGGATGATGGGAAACCTTGCATTGATTTTATTAATAACGTAAAGTTGCATTCTCATGCATATAAAAGTTTGTGAAAGCCATAGCACAAAATTATAAATTTCTGAAAACCTTGGAACAAATCTAATTTACTTGTACTTACATCAACGTATTTTTGAGAAAGAAAATATTTTGGAAAAAAGAGTTTGTTTTCAAAAAGTATAAAGCCATTTTGAGATATTGTGTTGATCTCGTGACTTATTTTTGTGATCATTGAGTACTCAAGAGGAGCAATGCTCTTATATTGGCTTATGTAGGTTTAAGAACACTTTTTGGCTAGTGTTCAACTCTAGAAGGTTGACTCTTTCTAAGCACGGTGACGGTATTTATAGTAGAGCCATCCTTAGCTAGTAACACATTTTCTATTGTAGAAATAGAGGTCATGTATAGGACACCCGTGCCATAGGGCAAACCATGATGGTTATAGTATGATTGATGTGGTGGAAGCACTAAGTTAATCATACATGATTCAAGTCACAAAAGTTTCTTTGATTTCAAGACCCGAAATGCAAGAGTTGGTCATCTAACTTCCTACAAAATTCACACACAAAAATGAACTAAATGCAAATACAAATAACCTAATAAGATTTGGTGAAGCTAGCCTACTTTAAAATAGCTAAATACCATAATCTATCAAGAGATTAGAATAAAAATGATGGGATTTGAAGGCACCTAAAACCTAACCTATCAAGAACATTAGGAAAGTTCTAATGCCCAAGTATAGAGAAAGAGATTTATATTATCCCATTCAAGTTCAAAGACATTGAGTCAAATGTGGGATTAATCCCTTTAATTTGGTCTTGAAATGAAAATTACCTCTTACATACTATCCTCTAGAGAGGATTTGGTTTCTCAACCAAAAACACTCAAAAATACTATAATATATGCTGTTACAAGAGTAAGAGGCACACACACATACATACACACACACACACACACGCACGCACACACACAAATATATATACATGTACATATATATATACATGTATATATATTATACATGTATATATATACATATATATACATGTACATTTTGTATTATATATATATATTATACATATATACATGTATAATATATATTATATTATATATATTATACATATCTATACATGTATAAATATAGATATGTATATATATATTATACATGTATATATATATATAACTTACTTAACCTAGACAATGGAAGGTGAAATCTTATCCATTCATCTCTTAACTAAGCTTAAAATATTCCTATTACATAATTAAATTTGTGGAAATTAAATTATTACAAGGTATGGAAAATTAGAGATAAAATAAAATAGAGCATTTTTGTCTGTAAAAAATTGGCACCTATTAAGCTATATAGCTGGCGTTGATTGGTGTGCTACATTCAAATTCTCAATCTATTCGATTTGAATTGGTGTTTGTTTGGTAAATGAACTGGTGCTGGTTACCTTATGTTCCAACCGGTGCAAGCTGGAAGACAAATCGATGCCTTTCTATGAAAAAAAGATCTAGTTGCTCGAATGAACCTATGCTTGTTTTGCTGATGCACTGACCCCTAAAGCTTTCTGTTTAAATCGGTGCTTATTAATCTTAATGAACTAGTGCCGGATAGTCCTATAGCTCTATCATCTAGCTTTATGTTGTCTTCAATCTCCTCTTGTGTTTCTTTGGCCTTCCACTCAAGTTGTTTGGTGTTTTCAGTTGCTTTTAATTCTTTCTTTGGCACCCATTTCTTCATATATCCCTTGGCCCTCGGTTGGTTGGCTTTGATGGCTCTAAAACCTCCTTGAAATTCACTTTGTAGCCTCTTGAAAATGAATCTCGCCCAAAGATCCATGAGAAGTGGCTTGGACCTCTCTCTTCCTTATTTAATGTAGCCTTTATACCTTGGACGATTCATATTAATTCCCCTTTTTTTTTGTGAATTCGTCTTCAAATTAGCACCTATATAAAAATTCAAACAAGAATTTTTGGGTAAAGGTAACATTGTGGCCTTTTGATTAGTAAAATGCTCTATGTTTTCTCCTTCCACTACCTTCATTTTCCCTATTTTTTTTACCTCCACTCTATTTTCTCTTCTCACCCTTTTGTTTGTCTCCCATTTTTTTTTCTTTCAAATTTGAAGAGATCACTCTACTTTTATCTTCTTCTCCTTTCACTTTCTCAATTTTATTTCCACATTCTTCTTTTATTTTCACCTCATCTTCTTTTCTCTCAATCTTCTTTTCTTTATTTTTCTCTCTCCTTTTCTTTTCTTTCTCCCTTAAAATATTTTTATCTTTCAAAACATCACTAGGGGATAAGGATACTAAAGTAAACTTCTTTCTATTTTTTTTCAATAAGTACTTTTCATCTCCTTGTGGACTACATCTCTATCAAATATCCAAGGTTTCTCTAACAAAATATGCCCAACATGCATAGGATATACATCACACAATACTTCATCATAGTACCTCTCATGTCAAATTGAACCTTGACATGCTTGTTTACCTTTACTTCATCACAATTATTCAACCCATAGAGCTTGTAGGGACTAGGGTGTTTCAAGATTTCTAATTCTATTTCCTCCACCAATATAGCACTAATAAAATTTTTATAACTTCCCCCCATCAATAAGCACACTGTATAGTTTTGATAAGACACCTTGAAAAAAAATATTTTCCAGTTGCATTTCATCTCTTTCTTCACCGTCACAAGCATTCTTAACTCTCTTTGCTACTTCAATCAATGGAAAAGTTAGGTTATTCATCATCCCTCATTTGCTACCTACTCCAACCCCTCCAAGTTTCTTTTTTCTCATATTTCTTGATTGATTAAATAATAGATTGGCATTAGTGGTTTGCTTGGGGTTTACTCTCCTTTCAAATTGTTTCTGAATCTCTAGAACTTGTTTCTCAATATTCACATATTTTTCTTTACAACATTGTGCCCCATAAAATCTTATTTGTACTAATTTGTTGGGATAAGTAACTTTGATGTGTTTATAGTTGCTATTTCTGTGCATTTGCATCTTATCCTTCCTCAATCATGGCTTATTCGATATTTGTAAAAATAATGGCATTTTTTCCCATTAATTTAGAGCAGTCATACTCCCTCTTCTTTTGTACATATTCCCTCTTCTTTTGCACTCCATTCTTTGAATATTTTTGCACACTACCATTTGCTCTCTTTTGAAGTCCTCCTCCTACAAAAACTCCATCACTCTCATAACCCATATGCCCGTGTTTTTCTTTTTCATATCCTCCATTCCTACCTTTACCAGTGTTTTGCCCTTCATTACAATCATACAACAACTTACAATCATCTTTATATTCCTATTCTTCCTTATCATATCCCCCTCTACTTGAATAAGATATTTCATAAAAATCACTTCCTCGATTTTGAGCACTCATAGGTGATTAGTTTTGTGAATCATATGAACTTTCATAAGCTATTTTTCTTCTAAGAAGATTTTGAGGAAAACTGTAATACCCTGTATTTTAACCTTTGATTGGTAACTTGTAATAGGATGAGAATTTGTATCAATGGCCAAAACAAAAGATAATCAGTTTAATGAAATGAATATTCTGGTATAATAACATTTTGTCAGGACCTGGATGTAATTATTGAATTTGTTCTACCCGTACTCTAAATCTTCAAAAGACTACTACTATTAATAAAATAAGAATTTGAGGGTACGCTGAGAACGAAAATTGATCAGTGCGATGAAACGCACGTTTTGGTGTGAATTGAGTTATTCGGGTTATCGGAGGCATTTACATCATTTTGATCGTGCCACAATTTTGACCGCGAATTTGATCAAACCGAGAAAGAATTAAAGAATTTAAGTATTACGAATGGATTCAGTGGAATTTTTGGAGTTGAATGGTAAAATAAAATATTTTTCCATTTTGAATCCGAATTTTGATTATTTCGGAGAAAAAGTGAAATCGCAGTTAAAAGAAATGGTACATATGGAGTTTTGTGATTGGTAGCCCATGAACGTGTGCTGACTTATGAGAGGTTGCATGAAAAATTCATGCAAGACACATGGAATTAAGGAATTACAAAATAAATAAAGGAATGATGTGTGTAATTGTGATTGAAACACATCACTTGTGGAGCCATTTAATAAATGTCTTGCACAATTTAATTGGCCAACATTTTGACCATGAAGAGGCGGTGGAATGGCTGAAAACAGCTAGAAATTTGGCAGCTACAAGAATAAAGAGAAGAGGATATTTTAAGGAAGAAAATCAAGGGAAATGATGTGTATTTTTTTTATTGGAACACACCTATATGTAAACCACCACACAATTAATAGAAGTAGAAATTAATTAGCCAAAAATTCTTATGAAGTGTGGCAGTGGGAAGGCTATTTTACATCTAGAAATTCTATAGCTTGAAGGGAGAAAAATAAGAGAAAAAAATCAGAAGAAATTAGCAAAAGAGAGAAAAAAGTTGAATAGTGTATGTTCTTGGTGAATAGTGAGTGTTCTTGAGATTTTCTTGGAGCAAATCACACCAAAGAGCCCTATATGCAAGGTAAAACCTTACCTTAATAGAATTAAAGTTGTTGTTGGGCGAATGGTAATTATTTTGATGTTAATTTTAACATGAAAATATGATTTTTCATGTCTTGATTTTGGATCAAAAGCTAGGGTATATAAACTTTGTATGTGAACTTCGTGTGTGATTATGTCTTCTGGCTGCTAGAGGATTTATGGATAATGTTTTGTGTGATGAAGGGATGAATTTTTATGGCAGTTCGAAGGGTTGATCTTGGTTGATGAGATGATGATCAAAATGGAATGAAAATGGGAGTTAATTGATTAGAAGAATGAATTATGCTAATGTTAGATTGAAGGAAGTGAATTTCTGCTGAATAAACATGACTTTTATAAGTCGTTGGAATCTTGAAATTAAAGGATCAAAGATGATTTGAAGGAAAAAGTGAATGAATTTAATATTCTCAAGGTGTTAAAGATTAAAAAAAAAATCAAATGATAACAGGAATGGTTAAGTTAGGGCAAAGTACTGTGACTATTTTGCCTCTATATTATGTCACAAAAATTTGAACTCAAGAAAGGGCTTACATAGAATTAAAGTTAAGAGTCTTAGGATCGTTTTGATATATCATAGAGCCCAATTGAAATTGTGGATTGAAAATTATGTGGGAAACAAAATTTTATGTCAAGAAGGGAAATTCCAGAATTTTGGTTGGGAAATGAATAAACTTCAGAGGGATTAATTGTGTGATTTTGGGATGAAATGAATAAGAAACATGAAAATAATTCCTTGTTCATGAAGAAAGGAAGGATATGGAAAAAAAAACGCAAGAATTGAACAAACAACGAAGAAAAGACAAACGATTGTTGAGCATTTTCTTAACCGTCGAGCACGTCGGCTAACCGTCGACTACTTTTGAACCAAACACAACTAAATATAAAATCGATATTTGATGTAAGTTTACCAGTAAACAGCCAACAACACATTTGAAAAGGTGAAACAATAGTCAAACGACACGTGAATGATAAAAGCTTATGTAGGACTCAAGGTGAGTCCTTTTGACTTCTAAAACTTTTTGAAAGCTAGTTTGCCCCCTTTTTTTCCCATGAAATGCTATGTTTTACACCGTTGTGAAAATCCCTGGATATATTTAAGATTTTTCTAAGAAAAATTTATTTTTATGTCATCTTGGCCTCAAATTAACATCATAATTGTCTTGGAAACCTTAACGGATGATTAAAGCACGGATTTTGTGAATTTAGTCTTTTTTTGGATTAAATACTTGGGATTTTTTAAAAAGAGCAATTTTGGAATCGGGTATTCACGAATTGACTAGAATGCCTTTATTGGAAAATTTTATGGAAATATGATTGAAAACTTTGAATTTAATCCTTATTTAGGATTAGAATTCTAAATTTGTTGAAATATGTTTCTTTTGCAATCGAGTATTTGAAAAATGATCTAAATTTCTTTATTGGAATATTTTATGGAAACTTTTAGAATCGAGTATTCTGTAAATGATCGAAATATTCTTATTGAAACTTTTGTGAACAGTTTTCAAATCAGATAAGGGTAAAATGACTCGAATACCTTTGGGAACCCTTTTGGAATCGAGCATGGGAAAAATGATCCAAATACCTTTAGAGATAACTTTTGAGATTGGATACAGGCAAAATGACCTGAATACTCTTGAAAATTTATTTTAATGTGCGAAAAGAACTTTTCACCCTGTTTCAACACGATTTTGAAAAATGATCTCTCCGTATGATATTATCTTTTGAAAAACGACATTTTGATCCCAGAACCTACTTTATTACCCTAGTGTGCCTTTGGAATGAACTGATTGACCCTACAGAGCCTATGGAAATAATTATCTGACTTCCGAATCAGTAGGATCAATTTCTAAAAAATGATATTTTGGCCCTAAAAATGTTTAATTTGGAAATTCTGCAAGAACAAATAACTCTCGGGCCCGATCAGTCAGTAGGGATTAGTATTGATAACAATGAGTACTCAGCAAGGACTTTCATCTTTGTACTAGCCTACGTTAGAGTTAGACGACCCTAATAACCTGGCCTAGTTCTAGGGATTATCTTACTCCAAACGCGGTGATAGGACATTGAGATGAATCATCCTGGCTAGCCATTTAGCACCTGGTATTTGCCGCACTTTCAAGTGCACCTTACTTTTGAGTCGTTAGCTGAATGTTGAGCGGGGACACTTGGTAGTGTTTGACTCATTGTCGCCTCGATGGTGAATAACGTCAGGATTAGGACCCTTTGGCTTATAGTGGCTAGTAAAATATTTAGTGTGCTGTGGTACACTTATTCATTTTTGGTAGTATGTTACGGTGTACTTACCCTCCGATGACGTACAGTTGAGTGCTATAAGCTGTGGTCTTAGTACAATAAGATGTGGCACCGAAGGCGAAGCCTTATGAGCTTTGCATGTAGGTCGACCTTCTGTTAGAAAAGTGCTTGTAATTTGAAAATTGTGACAATGATTTGAAATTGAAACACAACTTTTTCAAAAAATAATTGAGTTTTGAATAAACTCTTCTTTAGAGAGTTATAGAATTAATTTCAGTGGGAAAAAAACTTTCTGTAGTGCCTTTTTGAGACAAAATGCAAATTTTGTTACTTTATCTATTTTTGTAAAGCACTGGCTCACATGAGACTCACTTGGTGATTTTTCACTCATATGTGTTTTTAATCTTGCTGTTTTGTTGGATCTGGAGTTGTGCAGACCTATGAATAGGGGGAGACACAACAGTGACAGCAATCTAGTCCGACGTTTTCTACCTTATTACTGATATAGTATGGAGATTGCATGTATAAGACTCACTGTTATATATGTATATGACCACGTCAGTACGAACTAGTTGTACCAATCTGGGCCTTAGTTACTACTTTTGGTTCTTCGTTATAATGACCCCCTGTCTGGGTAATAGGATGGGGTGACACTCGGTTTTGGTATGCTTCCGCTGTTACTATTAGTCAACATGTTACAATTGGTATCAAGGCATAGTTATCACAAAAATGTGGTAGCATCATAAGAATTGATAGAACCTTTTTATCTTGTAAGTATAATGGATAAGAATGATAAAGGCAAGTGTCCAATGGATGATCGTAGTGATGATGTGAAGAAGGAGACGGGTAAGAGTTCAGGCGTAAAGAAACCTTGGAAGGTCAGGACAGTCTATTGAAAGGAGTGTTCCGGGACGTTTCACTTTGACAAGACTCGGCCCTAGCCACCGTCATGCACCTTGTCTCGCTAGGAGCAAGTTTGACCCGGCAGTACTTGTTGTTCAACCATTTGCACATGACATCATTCTAGAGAGGACACTTACTCTCGAGAGGACACCGTCACTGTTGGGTATCTTAGGCTCGTATCGTATATGGCGCAGTGGAAAATAAAATAAGATACCATTCCAGGACCTACCTATGTGTGGAAAACAAGACATAAAAATAATAAAGGTAACAGCTTTTTACCTTTGTTTGATTATCCGAAGAACAAAATTTCTTCTTCAAGTCGATGCGTGATCCAACAATCCTCTTGTGCAAACTCCACGAGGGTTGGACGTCTAACCACTATAATCACAATGTGTGATTATCTCTAATAGTAATCCACACAGAGGAATACTCAAGCACCAAAATATTTCTGTGCTAGCAGAAAAATAAGGCGGCTAGGGCTGTTTCATGTTTTCAGCAAAACAAGAGAGAGAGAGAGAGAGGAAGAAGAGAAGATTGCGGTGGCTACTGTTTTTTGTGTGAATTGCCCTAAGTCATTAGGGTTTCGTGCATATCCTATATGTCACAAAATCCACTGAAAATCTGGAATTCTAAAACAATTAGAATCCCCTAATTGTAATTGGAAACATCAAGTTCTCACAATTACAATTTGGACCACAAACTATAACCAATTATAATTTATCCACAATAACTTCTCTTTCTCACAGTTAACCCCACTATGTTATCAAATAATATCTTGAGTATATAATCCTCTATTGTGTATGACCTATTAGCTTTTCCAATCAATTGGTAGCGAACATGAATTAATCCAAACGTCTTTGAGATTAATAATCCATAATTAATTAGAATTAATCCTATTAATTCTAATCAAGATTGGTTTATTAATTCATCAATTAATAAACCCATATTCCCAGATCATGAGCGGTATTTAGCAACACATCATGACCACCCAAGAGTCCAGGAAGTCAAGTGGCTTAACATGAACCATTCAATAATAAACTACAGTGCAATTAACTCCTTTCACCATACAATATCTCATTCGGTTTGGAGTACGGAATTAGTGTCAACTCCCTCCAGAATTAATTCTGGCCCGAATACAATAGTACTTATATCAGGAACCCACTACTCTAGATGTACATCAATTGAAACTATTTCCAATACACAATCGCCTTGGCTAAAAACTTCTCGAGTAGTAATTCCTACAAGTGGCCGTGAGATATTCACCCCTACTATTAGAAGTGGTGAATCCTTTATTGACCCTCTCAACTACTTTCGTTTACCTCACAATGTACCCAATATCCATCCTATAGGCGGCCCTCGATCGAGCTCTGGAGATTGAAATCAAAGTACAGTGCTCAGCAAATAAAATACCTTGGAGATCTCAAGTCTAAGGATATTTGCATATTTGCTATATTGAGATTATATCACTGGCACTAAATAGTTATCCATGTGATTATCTCAAAGCTAGGCCATCCATGTGAACGTGTCCCATTAACAAGCATCCATGTGTTATTTTTGAATATCTCAATACTCATAGATATGAGAACCACCGCCTAATCAAATCAGGAAGTCTAACACATGCTAGTCTTAACGCATTAATGATGTCTTATCTCATTAATACTATGACTAGAGACTATTTAAGTACTAACACTATACAGTGTAGTAGGAATATCATATCATGAAGACTATTTAAGTACTAACACTATACAGTGTAGTAGGAATATCATATCATGATCTCTATCATGATTTCCTTAACACAGTGTTGTACTAGGGACTTTATCGAACATTTATATTCCTTAAAAGTAAACAAAAGAAACTGTAAGATAAATAATATCTTTTATTAAAATAAAGTATGTCATATATAATGTACAAGTGATTGCCTCTAAGGCACAATACTAACAGTAACTACTTAGCTAAGTAAATGAGGTAGGCGGTGATTTTGATGATGCAGATGGTGATGTTGAGCTACACCATTAGGATGATGATGAGGAGGATAGTATCATTGACGATGTAGTGTTGCCCGGGGATGATGATGAGGTATTTGGCAAGGACGTTCCGGAGTATTAGAAGAGAAGATACCAGGGTTGGAGGTTGTTAAGGCCGGAGAGGATCAGAAGGTACCCGAAGTGGAGATGCTTGTGGTCGAAGAGCCCAAGAAGGATCTAGAGATAGACTTGGAGATGGAGGCTTAGTTGCTAGAGCTTGACGCAGATGATATCATGGCTCCGGGTGTTTGGATTGACCCTGATATGGATAGAGATGAGGGACTCAACTCACCCGAGTCCTACACAATTTCTGCCAACTCAGGACCTCCTGTTCTGGATAATGATGATGATAAGTAGGAGGATGAGATATAGATATACATAGTAGGACATATATAGTTCGACCTGTGTATGTAAGATATGACAGTGTGCTCGACACACAAATTTTGTACTGACTTTATGTTTTGACAAGAATGAATATATGTTATGTTTCTTGCTATGTGCACTATGTCCCCTTTTGTGCTTACTTTTGAGCTATGTTACATTGTTTTACCAGTAAAACCTTATAAACTATACAGATGCCTCATAAACGAATTCCTGGACGACCATCACGAACTACTCAAAATCACCCTGAGCCAATGGTAGACGAACTGCATGTGGGAGGCTCCCACCTTACAACTTAGAATCATCCTATGTTTCAAACCTTCCATGAAATGGATGACACTATTCAACAATTGACTGAGATTACCACCGAAGCAAATGAGAATGCTAGAATGAATGAGAATATAAGTAGGGAATATCAAAAAAGTAAATTCAAATCGGATCAAGCTCTTGAACGCTTTTTGAAATTTCACCTCCGCAATTTCAAGGGCAACCTAATTCAGAACAAGAGGCTAAAAGCTAGATCAAGCAAATAGAGAAGATTTTTGTAGCTCTAAATTACTCAGAGTAGAGAAAAATACAACTTGCCACATTTCAGCTAAAAGGACCTACCCAAAATTGGTGGACAAGGGAAATGGATCAATAGGAGTAGAAGTGGACGGATTTCAAATCCAGTTTCAAGAAAGTGTTTATTTCCAGTTGGATAATGGAAAAGGAAGAGGACTAATTTCAAGCTTTTCGACATGGAGGTCATACTGTAGGTCAGTATGCTATTGAATTCACTAGACTGTCGAAATATTGTCCACTTCTGGTATATTCAGAGGCAGATAGGATTAGATATTTTGTGAAAGGTCTACGACCAGAGTTGAAAAAAATACTGGCAAGCATGGCTCCCACTAGTTATAATGTTCAAGTAGAGATGGCTTCTAGGACAGAAATAGCTGACATTGAATAGGTAAGAGAGAGAAATTGAAATGGATTTTGGAGTATGAATCAGAAACGATCTGGAGGCCCCCGATGGTAGAAGAAAGGAAAAATATAGAGGAGGGGAGGCCCGACTGGAGGACAACCTTTTTTTAGATGCTGCAACTGTGGGGAGGCAAGGTATAAGAATTTCAATTGCCCTCACCCTCAAATGATAGGAGGATAGAGTTGACCAGGGAGAAATAATCAAGGATAAAGGCCAGGACTAAAAAAAAGGAATCTAGGACAAGCTTCTACCTCTAGACCCAGATCTGCCAAACCATAAGTGAATGCTTGGGTGGTTGTATTGGTAAAGAAAGATAATCATGCCACAGTAGTAGAATGTACGCTTCTTATTTTTTTTATCATGATACTAAAGTATTGATAGATCCTGAATTTACGCATTCATTTGTTGCCAATTCATTTCTTAATACCATGGAGATTAAAGAAGAAGAAACTTTATATAAAATGATTTTTAGTACCCCATTGCGAAAATAAATGAATAGTGAGAATATACATAAGGGATGTAAGCTTTTGGTAAAGAATGAAATATTGGGAGGATATTTGATATGTTTGCCCATAGAGGACTATGATGCTATCTTGGGCATGATTGGCTATCTCAGTATCATGCTCAAGTTGACTGTAGACATAAGATAATACAATTCTGTCAGCCTGAGAAACCTATATTAGAATTTATGGGCAAGGCTAGAAGGAAAAGTAATGCTTTTATATTAGGGCTCAAGGCTTGGAAGATGATTAGGAAAGGGTATACCGAATACTTCGCTTATGTGATTAATAAGTCAGGAGAGGTCAAGAAACCTGAAGACGTCTCTGTGGTAAATAAGTATTTGGATGTTTTTCTAGCAGAATTGAAGGAATTACCACCGGAGAGAGAAGTAGAGTTTTCTATTGATTTAGTGCCTATAGTAGAACCAGTTTCAAGAACTCTTTATAGAATGATACCTGCAAAACTATAGGAGCTTAGGAAACAATTACAAAAATTAATGAAGTAAGGATTCAGTCGGCCTAGTACTTCATCTTGGGGGAGCACCTATATTATTTGTTAAGAAGAAAGATGGGTCACTAGGGATGTGTATAGGTTATCGAGGGTTAAATGCAGTGACGATGAAGAATACATATCCATTGCCCATGGTTAATGAATTGCTTGACTAGTTACAAGGAGCAAGATATTTTTCGAAGTTAGACTTGAGGTAGGGATATTACTAAGTTCAGATTCGGGAGGAGGATATATTGAAAACTATATTTAACATACGATATGGATATTTTAAGTTTGTAGTGATGCCTTTTAATATTACCAATGCACTCGCTATTTTCATGGACCTAATGCACCGAACGTTTCAGCCTTACTTAGATAGTTTTGCTGTTATATTCATAGATGATATCCTGGTATATTCTAAGGATCCTCAAGAACATGAACAACATCTTTAGAAAGTATTGAGGATGTTATGGGAGGCCAAATTAGATGTGAAATTCAGTAAGTGTGAGTTTTGGTTGCAAAAAGTAGCATTCTTAGGACATGTGATATTCAAAGACGGGATTATTGTGGATTCTACAAAAGTCGAAGTAGTAACTAATTAGAAACGTCCCGAGACTCCAATTGAAATACGAAGTTTTTTAGGATTAGCAGGATATTACCGGAGGTTTATTTAGGGATTTTCTAAGATAGTTTCACCTTTGACTTGACTCACTCAAAAGAGAGGTTCTTATGTTTGGATTAAAAAATGTGAGAGAAGTTTCCAGAAACTGAAGAAAATGTTAAGTTTTGCTCCTATTTTGGCATTGCCAATTATGGATAAATATTTTAAGGTGTACACAGATGCGTCAAAAAAAGGATTGGGAGGAGTATTGATGTAGATGAGAAAGGTGATAGCTTATATCTCTAGAAAATTGAAACCCCACGAGAAAAAATACCCCACACATGACTTAAAGTTAGCAACTATTGTGTTTGCTCTTAAGAAATGGAGACATTATTTGTATGGAGTTGAGTTTGAAGTCTTCACCAACTATAAGAGTTTGAAATACGTTTTTACTCAAAATGATTCGAACATAAGGTAACGTAGGTGGATGGAATTTTTGGAAGAATTTCGGTGTCCAATTAAATATCATCCTAGAAAAGCAAATACAGTAACATATGCCTATGAATTCCAGAATTGGAAGCATTTGCAGTAAACGGATAAATAAAAATGAGTAATATCTCCATTCAACTTGCTTTTCTACAACAGTTGAAGGGAGAGCAAGATAAAGATAAAGAGTTGCAAAAGTTGGTGCAAAAGGAGGTGAGTAAGGGAGGAGGTGAATTCTGAAAGGACAATAATGGGATTATTTGATATTGAGATCGATATTGAATTTTGAAATAATTTGTAATGAGATAAGATATTTTAACAGAGGCACATCGAAATAAGTATACCATTTATCCAGGAACAATGAAGATGTATTAGGACTTGAAACGACGTTATTGGTGGATTGGTACAAAGAAGAACATTTCAGACTTTGTGGTTAAATGTTTAATCTGTCAGCAGTTGAAAGCCGGTCAGCAATGACCTGGAGGGTTATTACAGTCATTACCTACTCCATCGTCGAAATGGGATGAAATTACCATGGTTTTCATTACAGGATTACCCATGGCAGTAGGACAATAAGATACTATATGGGTGATAGTGGATCGATTGACTAAGTCCGCTCATTTCATTCCCATCAACCAGCAAGATTCTTTAGAGAAGTTAAGTAAGATTTATATGGAGGAAGTAATCAGACTACATGGAGTATCCTCTAGTATTATGTCAGATGGAGATCCTAGATTTACCTCGAAGTTTTAGACTAAATTACAGTAGAGATATGGGACAACATTAAAATTTAGCACAGTAGCGCACCCATAGATAGATGGACAGACTGAACAAGTGAATAGAGTTTTGGAAGATATGTTACAGGCTTGCGCTTTGAATTTTGGAACTAAGTCAATTGATAATTTGGCGTATGCAGAATTTGCATACAATAATTGTTATCAATCAACAATTGGAATGGCCCCATTTGAAGCCTTATGTGGAAGGAAATGTCAATCCCTGTTGTATTGGAAAAGTTTAGGAAGGAGAACGAATGAATAGGATGCTTTTGATCTTGAAAAAGTTTGACAGGCTATGGAAATGATCAAAATGAAGTGGGAGGTAGCTTAGAGTAAACAGAAAAGCTATGTGGATCGACACAGGAGAGATTTGAAGTTTGTAGAAGGAGATCATGTATTCTTGAAGTTGGCTCTACAATGGCAATTAGGAACCAGAGGACTAGGGAAGAAGTTGGTAGCTAGGTATGTTGGACCATTTCCTATTGTTGAGAGGATTAGGAATGTGGCTTATGAATTGGAGTTACCAGTAGAGCTTCAAGGTATTCACAACGTATTTCATGTCTCCCAACTTCGGAAATATGTAGTTGATCCTGCACACGTTTTGAATGAAGAGCCTATTGAGATGACTCCAACCTTGAAGTATGAGGAAAAGCCTAGTAAGATCTTGGAGTATGCTGAAAAGGAATTGCGGAATAAGAAAATTATATTTGTAAAAGTGTTATGGAATCATCATCCAGTACAAGATATGACTTGGGAAACAGAAGTGAAGATGTTGAAGAAGTATCCAGAATTATTCCAGGTGTTAGCCAATTTCAAGCACGAAATTTTTGTAAGGAGGGAATATTATAATACCATGTATTTTAACTTTTGATTGGCTACTACTTGTAATAGAATGTCAATTTGTATCAATTGCCAGGACAAAAAATGATCAATATAATGAAACAAATATTTTGGTATAATAACATTTTATCGGGACCGGATATAATTATTGAATTTGTTCTACTTATACCCTAAATCTTCAGAATGCTACTACTATTTATAAAATAGGAATTTAAGGGTATGCTGATAATATAAATTGATTAGTGCGATGAAACGCACGTTTTGGTGTGAATTGAGTTATTCGAGTTATTGGGGGCATTTTTGTCATTGTGACCACACCTGCGATTTTGACCTTGAATTTGACCGAATTGAGAGAGAATTGAAGAATTTAAGTAATACTGATGTATTCAGTGAAATTTTTAGAGTTCAATTGTAAAATAAAAATATTTTCTCATTTCGGACCCGAATTTTGATTATTTCGGAGAAAAAGTGAAATCGCGGTTAAAAGAAATGGTACGGGTGACGTTTTGTGATTGGTAGCCCATGAAAGTATGTTAACTTATGAGAGGTAATATAAAAAATTCATCCAAGACTCATGAAATTAAGGAATTACAAAATAAATAAAGGAATTATGTGTTTAATTATGTTTGAAACAGATCACTTGTGGAGCCATTTAATTAATGTCCTGCACAATTTAATTGGCCTACATTTTGACCATGAAAAGGCTGTGGAATGGTTGAAAACAGCCAAAAATTCAACAGCCACAACAATAAAGAGAAAAGGAAAATTGAAGGAAGAAAAACCAAGGGAAATGATATGTATTTTTATGATTGGAAAACACCTACATGTAAATCACCACACAATTAATAGAATTATAAATAAATTGGCCAAAAATTCTGATGAACTGTAGCAGTGGGAAGGTCATTTTACATCCAGAAATTCTGTAGCTTGAAGGGAGAAAATAAGAGAAAAAGAAATCAAAAGAAATTAGCAAAAGAGAGAGAAAAGGTGAATAGTGTGTATTCTTGGTGAATAGTGAGTGTTCTTGAGAGTTTCTTGGAGCAAATCACACCAAAGAGCCCTACACGAAAGGCAAAACCTTACCTTACTAGAATTAAAGTTGTTGTTGGGTGAATGGTGATTATTTTGATGTTAATTTTAACATGAAAACATTATTTTTCATGTCTTGATTTTAGATCAAAAGCTAGGGTATATAAACTTTGTATGTGAACTTTGAGTGTGATTATGTGTGCTGGCTACCTAGAGGGTTTATGGATAATGTTTTGTGTGTTGAAGGAATGAATTTTAATTGTAGTTCAAAGGGTTGATCTTGGTTGATGAGATGATGATCAAAATGGAATGAAAATGGGAGTTAATTGGTTAGAAGAACGAATTATGCTAACTTTTGATTAGAGGAAGTGAATTTGTGTTGAATAAACATGACTCTTATGAGTTGTTGGAATCTTAAAATTAAAGGATCAAAGATAATTCAAAGGAAAAATTGAATGAATTTAATATTCCCAAGGTGTTAAAAATTAAAAGCAATCAATGTATAACATGAATGGTTGAGTTAGGGCAAACTACTGTGATTGTTTTTCCTCTGCATTGTGTCACAAAAATCTGAACTCAGGAAAGAGCTTATATAGAATTAAATTTAAGAGTCTTACAATCGTTTTGAGATATCATAAAGCCCAATCGGGGTTGTGGATTGATATTATGCGCGAAACAAAATTGTGTGTCAAGAAGGGAAATTCCAGAATTTTAGTTAGGAAATGAATGAATTTAAGAGGGATTAATTGTGTGATTTTGGGATGAAATGAACGAGAAACATGAAGATAATTCCTTGTTCATAAAGAGAGGAAGGATATGTAAAAAAGAAAACGGAAGAATTGAACAAATAACGAAAAAACGACATGAACGATTGTTGAGTGTTTTCTTAACGGTCAGCACGTTGGCTAACCATAGGCCACTTTTTGACCAAACACAACAAAACATAAAAATGATATTTGATGTAGGTTTATCAGTAAATGGCCAACAACATTCTGGAAACGGTGAAAATAGTAGTCGAACGGCACGTGAACGATAAAAGCTTATTTAGGACACGATGTGAGTCCCTTTGACTTCTTAAACCTTTTGAAAGTTAGTTTGCTCTATTTTTCCATGAAATGCTACGTTTTACACCATTTTGGAAATCCCTAGATATATTTAAGGTTTTTCTGAGTAAGATTTATTTTTATACCATCTTGGGCTCGAATGAACATTATAATTGGCTTGAAAAGCTTAACGGATGATTAAAGCACGAATTTTGTGAATTTAGTCCTTTTTTTATTATATACTTGAGATTTTCAGAAATGGCAATTTTGGAATTGGATATTCACAAATTAACTAGAATACCTTTAATGGAACATTTTATGGAAACATGATTGGAAACTTTGAATTTAATCCTCTTTGATGATTAGAATTTTGGATTTCTTGAAAAAGGTATTTTTTGAAATCGGGTATTTAGAAAATGATCCAAATATCCTTATTGGAATATTTTATGGAAAATTTTGGAATCGAGTATTCAATAAATGACCGAAATATCCTTATTGGAACTTTTGTGAACACTTTTCAAATCGGAGAAGGGTAAAATAACCTGAATACCCTCGAGATGCCTTTTGGAATTGGGTAAGGGCAAAATGACTCAAATACTCTTGGAGACGACTTTTGAGATTGGGTATAGGCAAAATGACCTGAATACTCTTGAAAACTTATTTTAATGTGCGAAAAGAACTTTTCTCCATGTTTCGACATGATTTTGAAAAATGATCTCTTGGTATGAGATTGACTTTTGAAAAATGACATTTTAATCCTAAAAACTACTTTATTTGCTTGTGTGCCTATGGAATGAATTGATTGGCCCTGTGGAGCCTATGGGAATAATTATTTGAATTGTGAGTCAGTCGGATCAATTTCTAGAAAATGATATTTTGGGCCCAAAAATGTTTAATTTGAAAATCCTGCAGCAACAAATAACCCTCTGACCTGATCAGTCAGTAAGAATTAGTATTGGTAACGTTGAGTACTCAGCAAGGACTTTGATCTTTGTACTAGCCTTCGTTAGAGTTAGATGACCCTAAGAACCTGGCTTAGTTCTAGGGATTATCTTACTCCGAACGGGGTAACAGGATATTGAGATGAGTCATTCTAGCTAGCCATTTGGCACCTGGCATTTACTGCACTTGCAAGAGCACCTTACTCCTTGTCACCTCGACGATGAATGACGTCAAAATTGGGACCCCTTGGCTTACAGTGGCAAGTAGAATATTTAGTGTGCTACAGTACACTTATTCTTTCTCGGTAGTATGCTGCGATGTACTTACCCTCCAGCGATGCACAATGGAGTGCTATAAGCTGCGGTCTTAGCACAATAAGATGTGGCGCCGAAGGTGAAGCCTTATAACTTTGTACGTAGGCCAACCTTCTATTAGAGAAGTGCCTGTAATTTGAAAATTGGGATGATGATTTGAAATTGAAATACAGTTTTTCCCAAAATGATTAAGTTTTGAATAAACTCTTTTTTTAGAGAGTTTTGGAATTAATTTTAGCGGAAAAAAAAACCTTTTTGTAGTGCCCTTTTGGTACCAAAATGCAATATTAAATTACTTTTTTTGTTTTTGTAAAGCATTGGCACATACGGGACTCACTGGGTGATGTTCACTCACATGTGTCTTTTATCTTTCTATTTTGTAGGATCCAAAGTTAAGTAAACCTATGGATCGGGAAACAATACCACAGTGACAGCAATCTAGATCCGGACATTTTCTACACTATTACTGATGTAGTATGGAGATTGCATGTACGAGACTCACTGTTATATATATAAATAACCACATCAATATGAATTAGTTGTACCAATCTAGGCCTTAGTTACTACTTTTGGTTATTCATTATAAAGACCCCTTGTCTTGGTAACTGAACGGGGCGACACCCAGTTTTAGTATGCTTCCGCTATTACTCTTAGTAGGGGTATTACAAAAACACACAAGAAAAGTTCCTTACTTCACTTCTTCATGTGTTTAGCACTCCATAATGTCACTCTTTTTTGGCTTTTATAATAATGAGGTCACCCTCTTACTTTTTTTAAACTCTCAAATTTGCTTGCTCAAGTTCTTCCCAACTCTTCCCAATTTAAAAGATTTAGCTTAAATTGATAAAGCCAACTAAACTTTACGGAATAAGGAAGAAAGGATTCTTAGAAGCAATTCATCAAGCACTTGGTAGACATCAAAGAAAATTCAATGGATCAAGAAATTCTAAGCAATGTGATACTACCACAACCTCAAGAAACTCAAATTGAAAATCAACAAAGGCTATGATTTCTCAAGATTGCCAAATTCAAGAAACTAGTAGAAGGAGTTTTGTATGCACAATGCTTTCTAAGCTTGAGACAAGTTCAAAGAGAAATAAACTTTCTAGTAGTTACAAGAAAGATTTACCTCACTAAAAAAATCTACTATGCTAAGAGACAATGTATTTCATGAATGGAAGCTTTTTCTAATTATGTATGAGCAATCATAAGTTATTGATGTAATATATCAAACACCTTGTATGCAACTCATAACTCAAATTTGTCCAGCCAACTCAACTATGTTTTAGGCCCCAAATCAATAAATTTCACACCAAATGATTTCCCAAAGAATAATATATCATATAGGCATAGTTTCACATCACCTATGTCAAAAATTAAAGTTTTCAACTCACAAAAAGTACCCAAAAAATTAGTTACGGGATTTGTGAAGTGCAGAAATTTATGTAGCAATTTAACTCAAATAATTTCAAATTTTCTACAATTTTAAAGCTCAAATAGCTACCTAATCATCAACCCAATATGTAAGTTCAATTTTCATCAAATCCATGGCACAATTTAAGTTAGCATTTAAAAATAGCCCAATAATAAGAGATGAAAATTGAAAATATTCAAGAAGTTTTTGAAGAAGCAAATACCTTTTGCCCAAAGAAAGTGGGTTGATTAAAATAAACACAATGCAAGCTCTAAAACCATTTTGATATGAGTCACGTAAGCCTCTTAATTTTTAAGCACAAAGAACCTAGAGTTGGTCATGCAACTCCCATCCAAATTCACACACACAAATAAATTAAATGCAAATGCAAATAACCCAAGAGATGATTTAAAGAATTTAGCCTATTTCAAAACATCTAAATACCCTAATATATCAAGAGATTAGAACAAAAAAGATGGGATTTGAAAGCAACTAAAACTCAAATTATCAAGAACACTAAGAATTTTCTAGCACCCAAGAATAGAAAAAAGATTTAGATTATCATTTTGAAATTTAGAGACATTGAATCAAATGTGGGACTTGGTCTATTGATTTAGTCTTGAAATGGGAATCACCCCTTACATACTCTCCTCTAGAGATGATTTGGTTTCTTTGCTAAAGCCATTCAAAAATTCTCTAATCTATTCTATTGCAAAAGTAAGATAAATAAATATATATATATATATATATAACACTTAACGTAGCTAATAGGAGATGAAAACTCAGTCTTTCATCTCTTAACTAAGCCTAAAATATCCTTATTACATAATTAAAGTTGTGGAAATTAAATTATTACATGATATAGAAAATTAGACATAAAAATAAAAAAGAGCATTTCGGCCCTTATAGAACTGGTGCCTGTTGAGTGGTATAGCAAACGCCGATTGGTGTGCTGCATTCTAATTCTCAACCTATTCGATCTGAACTGGTGCTTATTTGGTTAATGAACTGGCACTAGTTATCTTTTGTTCCTACCAATGCAAGCTGGTAGACAAATCAACACCTTTCTATGAAAAAGAATCTCATAGCTTAAATAAACAGGAGCATATTTTGCTGATGCACTGGTGCCTATAGCTTTCTATTCGAACTGGCACTTGTTGATCTTAATGAACTAAAGTTGGATGGTCCTTGTTGTTCTACATCTAGGTTTGTTTTGTTTTCAATCTTTTTTTGTGTTCCTTTGGACTTCCACTCAAGTCATTGGTTGTTTTCAGCTGCTTTTGACGATTTCTTTGGCACCCATTTCTTTATGTATCCCTTGGCTCCTGGTTGGTTGGCTTTGATAGCTCTAAAATCTCCTTGAAGTTCACCTTATAGCCTATTGAAAAAGAATCTCACCCAAGGAGCCATGAGTGGTGGCTTAGACCCCTCTTCCCTTTCTTTGATGTAGCTTTCATGCTTTAGACGATTCATATTAATACATTTTATCATGTTCATAGGATTGAAATCCTAAGGTGTTGATGTTATTGGTTGCACTGAGATCCTTCCATGTGAGATTGCAATATGGTTTTGAATATGAAAAATGTCTTTTGAAAATATGGTATAGTTTATGATTAAAAGCTCAATACCAATACTATGCATTATTGTAATGGCAAATTTTTCCCAAAGAGAAAAGAGACCTACTTTCATGAGTTTTAGTTGTGAATCTTTTATAAACATGTTGTCATTTACGTATTTACAATCGTTCCAATTACTCTAATCACGTATCTTAAAAATTATTATTGGTACATGGCATACTATGTGACTTACTGAGATTATATCTCACACAGTTTTATTCATAGTTTTATAGACGGACTCGTACAGATCCCAAACTTTTTAGACTCAAGACCCAAAGAGGATAATTAATATACTTTGGGACATTTTATATTTTGTATTCAGGTTTTATGTTTAAGGGGTTATGTCCTAAATGACTTGTAATGACATATGTTCTATGTTTATGATCATGTTCCTTTTTGGAGTTATTGAAGC
Source organism: Voacanga thouarsii (assembly GCA_026120185.1). NCBI lineage: Eukaryota > Viridiplantae > Streptophyta > Magnoliopsida > Gentianales > Apocynaceae > Voacanga > Voacanga thouarsii. Next base: position 513,919 of record JANUWF010001224.1, on the reverse strand, counting down.
TTTCCAAATTTAGTTATTTCATTATAAAGAGCTCTTGTCATTTAGTTAGGCGACATCCACGACCCGCTAAGTCCCGTGGTTGTAGGGTGTTGCAATTAGTATCAGAGTCTAAATTTAGATTTTCCTTCCAACCTGTTGGGTTAGATGTGGTCTAGTTGTAAGTTAAGTTATAGAATTTGGAACTTTCGAATTCGGGTGAGATCGATCATTAGAAAATAGAGGATAATTAATTTAGATAGAAATTGAGGATTTGGCTTTAGCTGGTAAGAGAAAGGATAAGATTAATAGTGATATTTAGGTACTTTAGAGATGTTTGCATTTTTTATGTGTTTCATTATGCATGTTTTGTTTAATTTCTTATGATACGTGTTTTGCATATATGTTTATCTTGTTACATAACAAGAGGACAATATGCATACATAATAACATCATAGCCCGTTGGAAGTTGAAATTATTATATTAATAGTATGAAGATGCCTCCGAGAACTCACGTTGTTGTATACAATAATGGAGGAGCCTGAACCGTGGATCAGCCAATCTGAATAGCCAATCCTATGGCAAATCCTTCACTAAGCACCCAAGCCTTTGGAATGATGACAGAGATACTACAAAATTTAACGAAAAATAAAGAATTGAGAGGTGACAATGAAGCATTGGAGAGATTTTTAAAATTTTAACCTCTTTTTTTTCTCAGGAGAAGCTGAATGCGACCAAAAAACTAAGTTGTAGCTTGAAAGCATTGGGGACATCTTCCAAACTCTAGAGTAAATGAAAGAGAACAAGGTAAAGTTTGCAACTTTTCGTCTACGAGGGCTGGCAAAAGATTGGTAGAATAGGTTAGAACTACCTTACACTTTGTTAGTAAGTACGTCTTTGGAAAAGTCGATCAAATCTGGAAAGGAGAATCTATTCAAAGATTTGATTATCATGCCTTTTAACGATTATGATCTTATTCTAGTCATGGATTGGTTGTCTAAGCACCATGCACGAGTTGATAGTAATAATATAGTGGTGCAATTTGTTAGACATGGAAAAGATGTATTGGAATGTAAGGGTAATCAAGTAAATCTAGAGCTAAGGCCCATAAATTTCTTAAGAAGGGTTGGAAAGAATATTTAGCCTATTTGATTAATAAGCCTGAGGATCAACCACTACAGGAAAACAACAAATTATAGATGAAAATTTTGAGATGGATTCATTTTGTCTCTAAATAGAAAACTATTTGAGACTAAATGAAGACAAACCAATTTTAAAATATTTAAAATGAGATATTTGAGACAAACGAGATACGAATATTTTTCGTCTCCAAACAAAACGTTTCTATTTGGTCTCTAAATAGATGCATAATAGAGATAATTGTAACAACATCCTAAATTTAGCTCCAAATAGAGTCATAACAAAGACGACTCACAATGCACCTCTAATATCATAGACTAATATCATGTCAATTTTGTCTCCCAATAAGTCGAAACCAAGACAATGTCAACGCATCTCTAATATCTAAGACTAAATAGAGACAAAAAAAGTTTTAGTCTCTAGTTTGTTTAAAATTAAAACTAATTACAAACCAATATTTTCGTCTCTAAAGTTTCATTACTTTATTTATTTGGGTAATTGGTCTCAAAATTGGATATGGTAAATGTTGTCTCTAATTGGTCTCTAAATAGAGATGATTTAGAGATTTTCAAATCCATCTCAAATATTTGATACTAATTAGATTCTACATTTTTTACTCTGAAATGTAGACAGGGAAAGCATGATTTATGTTTGGTGTCTAAATTGACTCTAATTTTGAGTCAATGGCCATGGTCTCTATTTGGTTTTTAATTTTCTATTTTAGAGACAAAATCAAGACTAATTTGAGTCATCTTTATATCTCTAAGTATATTTGAAAAATTCAAAAAATAAAATTTATTATATTAAAATGATAATAATTATGCGAGATTGCAAATTGAATATGAACTTATAATGTATTTCGTTTGAGGTTTTAGATGCAATTAAATAAAAACTATATTTATCATTCTAGATAATTTTTAGTGTAAGAAGTTTTTGAGCGTCTATGTAGAAATTATGCTGGATAATGTGGCAAAACATATCCGATTACCTTCAAAGTTGGCCATAATACTTTTTTTAGCAATTTTAACAAATCTAACAATTGGATCGTTAATTTAATATATTAATATTTTTAAATGTGTTAGGTTTTGGACTTTTACGTAGAGATTGAAGCTATATTATGTAATAATTATACTAGGTTTAAACTTTGGACCCTTCCCTCCTTTCTTCCTTTTTCCCAATTTCAGACGCTTTTTCCCAATTTCCAAACCCAAATGTCCAAAATTTTTTAATTCTCCCTCATCTTTCCCCTTTATCTCTTCCATTTCATTCTTGTATTTCCTCATTGCTATCTCATTTCAAAACTTTATGTATTCCCCTAAGAATCGTGTCTCTCATTTTGCTTCTCTAAAGCTTTTTGAGAGTACTTAATTAGGAGGAAAGCCATGGCAAAGCAAAGTTCTTGCATCGGTAAAACTAGTAAATCAAGAAAAGTATAAAAACTATGAAAAGGGAAGGTAACCCAGTCCAGATTGCATTCACCATCAACTGTTACATTCTTAGACTTATTTTAATTGCACTATTTTATCCATACTATTATGATACTAACCAAGTAGAATAATTATGTAGTATATGAAATAGTGAAAACTATATAATGCTTGCTGATTAAATTAATTCATAGAATGTAAATTAATAATTCAATTAAATTGCATAATAAATATTTTTTAAGGAAAAAAAAGAAATTTTGCAAAACAAACTTGATTATTTGTCTTTTAATGAAAATAAAAATTAAAATATTATCAAAATTGTTATAAAATTTAGGTAGTGTTAGAATAAAATCTACACACTACACACTAATAAAACTCTAACTATTCTTTGCACAAGAATTTCTCTCTTTCTTTTTTCTCACAATTTTCTCTAATCTTTCTTTCACTAATCTTTCTTTCACAAAATAATGGTGTATTACAAGCTTAGAGAATAGCTCTATTTATAGAGCTCTAATTAGTGGAATACATCATGACATACATCATCTTCCACTAAACTTAATTAGTGGTGTCTCCACTAAATGGTGGACATCCATAAAAATCTTCTCTAATAATTCATAACACTCCCCCTTGGATGTCCATCCATTACATAAAGAATATGCCTCATTAAAACCTTATTAGATAAAAACCCAGTGGGAAAAAAATATAGTGAAGGAAAAAGAGTACACTATTCTATATGTCTGTTTATTACTCCCCATGATGAGATGATTCCTTTAAATCTTTAAACCAACGCATACCGATTTTATATCTCAACTTCTCAAATGTTGCAATCGGTAAAGTCTTCGTGAAAATATCTGCGAGATTGTCACATGACCGAATTTGTAGCACATCAATTTTACTTTTTTTTTGGAGTTCATGAGTAAAGAAGAATTTTGGTGAAATATGTTTTATCCGATCTCCTTTAATATATCATCCTCGTAATTGAGCTATGCAAGCTGCATTGTCTTCATAAAGAGGACTTGGAATATCTTTGATCGATAATAATCCATAACTTTCTCGAATATAATGAATCATGGATCTTAGCCATACACATTCTCGACTTGCTTCATGAATGGTTATAATTTCAGCATGATTTAAAGAAGTCGCTGCTTGGAGATATCGAATGACTTGTTTAATTCCATTACAATGTCGTCATGTTGGTGAAGAACTAAATCTTGCTCATAAATTAACAGCCAGCAAAGGCAATATCAGGTTGTGTATTATTAGCAAGATACATCAATGCACAAATTGCACTGAGATATGGTACTTCAGGACCAAGGAGTTCTTCATCATCTTCTTAAGGTCGGAAAGGATCTTTATTCACATCTATGACAGGACGATCATTGGAATACTCAATGGATGTGCTTTGTCCACGTCAAATCTTTTTAGAACTTTTGTTGTATATGTTGATTGATGAATAAATGTTCTACTTGCCAAATGTTCAATGTGTGAACCAATGCAAAATGTTACCAACATCCTTGATGTCGAATAATCAATTGTTTCTTAGAGCTCTTTAGGAGTTCCAATAAGATTAATATTCTCAACATATATAGCTAATATCACAAATTTAGAATCAGAAAACACATGGACATACCTGGTCATTTTAAATCTCGATTTCAATAAATATTCACTAAGACGTGTGAACCACATGCGCCTAGATTGTTTCAGGTCATATAATGATTTATGCAACTTGATGGAGTAATTTTCACGAGGATAATGTTTATATGCTTTAGGCATATGAAATCCTTCGGGGATTTTCATGTAAACATCATTTTCTAAATTTTCATACAAGTAAGCAGTGACAATATCTAATAAGCGCATATCTATCTTTTCATGTACTGCCAAACTGATAAGATATCGGAGTGTAATAGCATCAACAACAAGAGAATAAGTTTTATCATAATCAATACCTGGTCTTTGTGAAAACCCTTGGGCTACTAACCGTGCTTTATATCGTACGATTTCATTATTTTTATTGCGTTTCCGTACAAATATCCATTTGTAGCCAACAGGTTTTACACCTTCGGGTGTTCGGACTGCAGGTTCGAAGACTTCACGTTTTGTCAGTGCATTTAACTCCGATTGAATCGCATCTTTCCATTGCAGCCAATCTTTTCTATGCCGACATTCATCAACTGATATTAGTTCAGGATCATCATTATCCTGTGTAACATCAAGAAATATATTGTATGCAAATATATTATCAATAACAGTTTCTATCCGATTCCAACTTCTACCGGAAGTGGTATAATTGATAGAAATTTCAATGTTACTTTCATCAACTTTTGGTTCCTTGTCATCAGTTCTTTCTTGGTCTTTATCATTCTTTTCTTCAATATGATCTTCTGGATCTTTTAATCCTCTTTTCTTTCGAGGATTTTTATCTTTAGAACCAAGAGGTCGGCCACGCTTCTGGCGTGTTTTTGACTCAGCAGTTATAGGTATAATATTTTGTTCTGCTGGAACTTCAATTCGAATATGAGCATTTATAGCTGGAATATGCAATTTTGTAACTCTTCTGGAGTCAACAAAAGCGTCTGGCATTTGATTTGCAATGCTTTACAAATGAATTATCTTTTGAACTTCAAGTTCACATGCGCTTGTGCGCGGATCAAGATAATTTAATGATATTGTCCAATCAAGATCTTTCTTGTACTGTTTCTGTTCTCCCCCTAATTTAGGGAATAATGATTTCATAAGAGAATAATGAAAAAGAAAAGAAAATGTAAGAACATGATGACAAGTAGGAAATGCCAAGACATTTATTATAAAAATCTCTTCTTTTTTTTTCTCTCTTCCCGGTACCGACTTTTCCTCTTCCTCTCTTGTCTTTTCTTCTCTTCCGACCATCTACCTACCATCTACTTCTTCTTCTTCCTCATACATATATATATATATATATATATATATATATATGTATCGATATATATCTCAATCATCAGTCATTAGTAAACATCAAAAACAAAAATCACAAAGCAGATATGGAGATTCGTAATTCATTTGAGACATGGTCAAATTTTAACTTAGTTTCTAACGCAGAAGATTTTGATGTGTTTTCCTTTCCAAGCCAACCGCTTCCGCCTAATTCAAACGCAGAAGATTTTGATATGTTTTCCTTTCCAAGCCAATCACTTCCTCCTAATTTCAGGTGAGATACTTTTAAGGGCTTCCCTTTTTTTTTTTTTTTTAGTGTGCTTGATAATGAAATTAAACTATCTTTTGGTTTGTTTTTATGTAAATCAGTGAACATACTGCTTGGGACCAATTTGATCTGCCCATGCAAGAGACTACTTTTGATTCTGTTTCTCTTGATGCTATTCCTCTGAATGAGGATATGTTTGTGCATGATCCTTTCTACTCCTTAATGGATTTTGAACAAAGCCAAAATATGATTCCAGGTTTGATGGTGAATGCAGTAAAACAGGGAGCCATGGACGGGAAAAAAACAGAGATAAAAAAAAAAAAAATTAAACGCGAGCCATAAAGGCCATGCAGAAGCGTGAAGATCATACATTTGTGCTCCTTAACCCTTCTAGGTTGAGTAAGAGTGGATTGAACGACTGGAATCGCCTTGCTTTGCACAGTTGAAGGAGCTTCCGGTTGAACACCCGCTAGCCTTCGACTTCGTCTTGTTTGCATTAACGCTTAGCTCTCCAGCTCTCGGGGTATTCCTCAGCCTAACCTCTAGTCGGTGAACACTATGGTGAAGAGGAAAGGTCTCAATTCTCCTTAGTTCGTTCGCTATTGATTAACAAAGAACAAGAGAAAAACAAGAAGAAGAAGGAGAGAGCTTTTGTGAGAGAGAGAGAGAGAGACTCACGTGAGAGTCCCCTTGGCCAAGGAAAAATTAGGGTTTTTTTCTTTTCAAAGAGTTGTTTATATTTAGCCAAAAAAAAACCCTAAGGTCCAAGCTATTGGGACAGATAAATATTTATTATTTTTCTTGGACCCAAAAGGCCCAAAATAATAAATATTAATTATTTATTTTCTGGGCTTACATAAGTAACTCAATAAATAATTAATGAGTCCAAATGAACCATAATAATTAATCTCTAATTATTTATTTCTTGGGCCTACATAAATAACCCAATAAATAATTAAACATTAATTATTTCCCCTAGTTTAAGCTCAGGTTAATTTCTTAATTATTCATACTGGACCTAGGCCCTGAATAATTAATTAACCAAATAAACTAGATAATTAATTTCTCTCAACTCCTATTTTATTTATTTATTTATTTATTTTATTTCAGTCCAATAATAAATTAGACTTCCTGAATAAAACAAAATAAAATAAAATCCTCTTCAACTGAGACCAAATCCTCAACCCAAAAATAGTTAGGACTTACGGGCTATCCCGAGGACCAAAAAGACACATCGTCTTGGCTGCTAAAATGACCAAAATACCCCTGCTATATAAATAGCTGTATTTTGCATTTTAAATATTTCATAATATCACCATAAGGAAATATTGACCCCAAGGACAATGCTGCATTCGCAAAGTCTCCGACCTACAGGTGAAATGACTAAAATACCCCTCTACACATCGCCGTACATTTAGAGAGGAAGAAGTGTACTAACACCCTTCTAAATGACATCTACCATCCTTAGGCTTCTAGTCTAATGATCCACGACTTCCTGGAGTGTTTCCGCTTTCCAAGGGAGCTACCCTAAAGCAAACATCCAAGTCATGTTTCCCAGGGCCCTGGATAATTTAGACCATTCGGACAACCACAAGGGGCGATATAGTGCAGAAACTATCTTGTATAAGTCTGTCTTAACTAACTAGTCACACATACCCAACATGCAAGTATATTGACCCTACTATAGAACCTCAACTATAGCAAATCAAAGTATATGCTTCCAGCTTCGCCAGACCACCAACTCATACTCAAGTCGTAGAGTACTAGTCCACGCTGTAGCGGTAGTAGTCTAGGTTTCTATCATATAGTACTTTGAGAAACCACTACTACAGGTCCTGTTCTACGTATTCGAAATACGCTTATGTCATGAAGTGGGTGGACTACCCACTGGCTAAAGGTAAGCCATTCCCCATTTGGAATTCATAACATAATAACCTAAATATGATGAGGTTCCCAGTCTCATCAATAGGTTAAGAACAAATGTTTATGTGTTAAATAACCCGTGATCCATACCTTACTGTGAAAGACCACCATTCACATGGATCACTTATTTAAACACAATGGGTCTGTTCCAAATGAAAATCGTGCACAAACAAAAAATAAATTCACAAACAATTTTCGAAAACAAATTATTTTATTAAATAATTCGATTTTACATCAGAAACCTAGTCTAAGAGGGCATACAATCCAACAGTTATCATATATTCAAACATGAATTTTGAATGGTATTATCTTTACTAATATTGTTTTTCTTTTTCTATGAGAAATAATGAGTGGTGTTGGTAATGAAGTTGGAGTGAGGACCCATGACATGCATAATATCGAAGTTCAAGATATTATTTCAGACGAAATTCCTATAGAGAATAAAAGGATTAAGAGGCAGAGAGAGAAGAAGGGTAATAACTCCCAGACACTATCAAGAGAAACCATTTCGCAGTACTTTTACCTACCAATCAAGAGCGCAGCCAAAGAATTGAATATTGGCATAACCCGTCTCAAGAAAAGATGTAGGGAGTTAGGAATTCGTCGATGGCCTCACAGGAAGTTGAAAAGCTTGGAAACCCTAATCCAGAATGTTCAGGTTCTCTCTTACACACACTTATAATTTGCAAATATGAAACTATGAAAGATTTATAAGTAAATAACTGATGATATCACTTCGATTTACAGGAGATGCAAAATAAGGAAGAAGGAGGACATATGGCTAAGAAGAAGTTGAAAGAAGCCATTGAGATACTGGAATGTGAAAAGCAATTGGTGGAAGAAAGTCCTGATACACAGTTAGAGGACCAAACACAGAAATGGAGACAAGCATGCTTCAAGGCCAAATATAATGAGAAACTTAAGTATAATAAACTTAAGGGGATCATAAAATCCCAAGACTCATTTCACAGTAACTTCACGGCTAATTCTGCTGCTAGTCTAGATGCTGGCTCAAAGGGGAAGGAAAATGAGGAGGATGCCGAAGAAGAGGAGCTGAAGTCCATAATTGCTAATTGTCTGTCTTCCTCTAATGTAAATATTGAAAAAGAACAATTACAAACATTCATCTTAAATTTGTCAGTTCAATTGCAAAAGAGCAATTACAAACATGTATCCTCAAGTTCATGTGAACACTAGTGATATGAATAAAAGACGTGATGCTTATTATTAATTGAAATATCCTTTTCCCTTTCTATTTCACTTCAAGTGGCCAGTATTTCTATGTAATAAGGGAAATATCGAGTGTATCCATAACCATAACCACAGTCACTGCCACAACTACAACTATAACGATGGCCTCTGTTGGAGCTAACAATATTCACTTCTGGGAGTGCTGTTGAGCCAGTTCATTTGGCTTCATGATTGCTCAATAATAACTCATGTTAAATCTGTACACTTTGAATATTCTTTTTCTCGATATTGTTGCTGTAGGACAATATTCGAGGCATGAAAAGTGGAGAATGTCTTCTCCAATATATCTTCATCAATAACTTTTTCTCCGCATAATTTTAACTGAGATGTAATTTTTTTTTATACATTACGGAGTTCACGGTTTTAAAATCTTGCAGCTTCAGGTGCAATCATTCATACCGTGCAGTTGATAGTACGACCATCTTCAGGTGGTCAAAATTTTCTTTTCAGCATTTAAATGCATTTTTGTATTGAGAACCCATAAAAAATATCAAGGGTTATAAATTTGAGTTTAGCTATAGAGATTAATAAATGCGTACCTGTCATCTGACTTTAATAACGGCAGAGACTCGTGCTGATAACGTGTTATAAAATTTGGGTAGCGTTAGAATAAAATCTACACACTACACACTAATAAAACTCTAATTATTCTTTGCACAAGAATTTCTCTCTTTCTTTTCTCTCACAATTTTCTCTAATCTTTCTTTCACTAATCTTTCTTTCACAAAATAATGGTGTATTACAAGTTTAGAGAATAGCTCTATTTATAGAGCTCTAATTAGTAGAATACATCATGGCATACATCATCTTCCACTAATCTTAATTAGTGGTGTCTCTACTAAAGAGTAGACATTCGTAAAAATCTTCTTTAATAATTTACATGAATCCATAATTAGTGGAGTCTCCACTGATTAATGGAGCTTCCAATAATTTTAAAATATTCATAACAAAATTTTGATTTTTTAAAAATAGAGACAACATTGATGCAAAATAGTGACATTAATAAAATTATGGTCTCAATTTTGTTTCTAAGTCCTCTCAACATAACAATGGTGGGAGAAGAAGGGTTTATAAAGTATTTAGGCCAATTTTATACAATTCCTTACCCATCTAATCTACCTTCTGTATATTTGCATCAGTCAGAATTCCATTGACCTTTCAAAGGGTAGAAGCAAGTGAGAAAACGCTGTTGTTTTCCTGAACTTTCTTCTTCGACCGAAAAGTACAATTTTTTGTTTGAAATTCTTCAGCCTAATAGTTCCTCTTATTGTCTTCAACTTTTCATTTTTCTTTAATCCCATTTTAAAATGAACAACACCCATTCACATTGGAGTTTAACTTCTTGGAACCGTCGATCGCAGAGCATTGAAGCAGGGCGAGGGAGATCAATATTTCCCCAAATTTAGTCTCCGACAGAACCAAAAAGCTGGAAAATATAAAAAGGTACAATTTTGCTTTGAAGTCCTTCAACCCACGTGTCCATTTGTTCCTGTTCAACTATCTGTTTTTTTCTTAAATTCCACTTTAAATCCTTCACACAGATTTGCTTTAAATTCTTTGCACCCACACATAACCCACTTGGAATCGTCCCAATTCAATGGCCTATGTGGTTGAGTTCATGTTGTAGTTGTTTGGGCAGTTGAGGACCTTTCGACTACATATAGTAAGTATAAATATCAGCAAAATTTTGGTTGAGTGGTTGGTTTATGCATTTAAAAGCTTTGTGCATAGAAACTTTGAAAGGTTGTTAAGTTTTAGAAGTTAAGATATTCTTTCTGTTTTTGGGGATTTTATTTTCCTGGAATGTTATGTCTCTATTGTGCATAATATGGACCTAAAATGTTATTGGTTTGTTTGTTTGTTTATTTTTTAAAATATATTTATGATTCTCGAAGAAATAGGGTATGAGAAAATCATTGAGAAATTGAAGTTCTTTGGGTTCTCTGTTTTTCTTTTTTTTTTTTTTCCCTTTTGATTTTTCCCATTCTAGAATGGATATTGTTGTTGAAACTACTGGAGCAGATGATTCATTTTCCATTGTGAAATCAAGACTTAATACAACTGAACTTCTTTCTTTTTTATATATAAATTTTGTAGATAATACTAAGGTGGCAATTTAGTGATATGAGGATAATAAGCAATCACTCAATTGCTTTGATTTCCTGTGTATTGTTTCTAGTTTTAGTAGCTTATGGTTTGTGTATAGAAGAGTAATCATTCCAACTATATGTTGTTTTGATATTTACCTTGAGAACTCTGTTTTCAGCTTATGTATAGAAGAGTTCTTTGTCATCTTAAATTGCAGTTTTTATCATCATTGGATTTTTAGCATACTGTTCCAAATTTTAGATAAGGACCATAATTTGGGTATGTAAGTATTCCTTTTGGAATTATTAAGTGTTGATCGCCCAACTTTTATACTTACTGATATTCTCTTATTTTGGAAATATTAGTCAAGTTTTAGAAGTATAAAATGGATATTACATGATTGGATAATATTTTTTTTAGTTTTAAGAATATGGTACTGTCCTAAATTTAGCGTTTAAGTCTCTGTTATGATTTCAGTTATGGTTCAGTTGTGGTACCATCCTAAATTTTGTGTCGAAGTTTCAGTTATGGTTCAAGTGTAGCATTTTGTTGATTTTAGTTTTATACTCTTATTCTTCTGAAGTTGTATGGACATGAAATGAATAGCTATTGTGTTTTTGTAGTTTGAGGTAGTTGTAAGTCAATGTTGCATACTCGTTTTGATAGAGAAGTGCTATTAATTCCGTTTGATTTTGAATCTTATATATGATAAACGAAGATTCATTGCGAGCAAAACATAGCATATATAAAACCAAATTATGCTTTCGCTTTGAACAAAAATTCCAGACCGATTGAATCCACTTGCCATCTAGTGCTTTCAGGTTCGAAATTGTAGCTTGGACTGAGTAAAGGTTGGTTGTGAGGGAGTGGCATAGCTAGACAGTGGAAAGATGGTGAAAAGAAACACAAACAGAAAAATTTGACAGAAGAAGGAAGATGAAAAAAGTCTAGGAATGAAGTTGGGAAACCAAAGGCTGACACGGAATTCATGCCCTTTAAATTCCGAGATGTTATACTCAGACATGTTTCATCACTATTTGGAGTAAATGCTTATTGAAATCTTGCTATGTATTAAGATTAAAACTCCTACCCTACCCAATCTAGGAATTTGTTTCACCAATATTGCTAATATGCATGCATGATTATTTTAAAAACCCTTCAGAGGAAAAGTCTAGGTTGTTCCTGGATTTTTTATGGTTCAATGCCTATGCATGTCAAAGTAAGGAAAAGGCATTATAGTGGATAAGTAAGGCTAATGTTTTCAACAAAAATTATGTCATTGTACCTATCGTTATGTGGTAAGAAATTATCAAATGTATGTTGTACATATACTCTTGCTTTTGGGTACTTGATTTCTGGTTATGTGGTAATGGGGTGCACGAATTAAAATGCACAAGAATCATTGGTGCCTTTTGATATTATACGGATTCAATGAGGCAGATAAGTCAGAAAACAAGTGGGCTATCTTGTTAGGTTCACTTCAATCAAGAGATAACAACAGTCTCATAACCTTGATAACAAAGTGAGTTTTTTAAATAAGAATACTTTGAATCCTATGTCCAGTTTGCAAATATATATGTTGCTAACTTGAATACTATAAGTCATAGGTTTATTGTTGACATACATGAAGCACTGGGTAGGTCGAATAATGATACGAAAGACAATGAAATATCTGTACTGGTACCAAAGGCAAGTGTAACTTACATGTTGCATATTTATTACTTGAATTGTTGTGTACATTTAAACTAATTGATTGTTAATTTATTCTCACATTCCACAACCAACAGGTACAGTAGAGTGTGGGATATATACTCACTATTTTGCCTACTTGTTTATCCAAAATTGGCCCCAAAGGTTTACTTTGGTCGGTTAGCCCTGTTTTGTAAGTTATAATGATGACTATTAATATTTTGTCTATAACTATTTTACATCTTCCAAGTTGATGAAATTAAATATTGTCATTCTTTTATTGATTCGCAGATGAAACCTAATTGGTTTACCTTGGACATGTTTAATGAATAGTGGAGCACACTAAGTAGTGGTGAGAATAAACATATTGACGATGTCAGCCACGATAATGGAGCAAGGTCTAGAGACATGGTTGAGTGTGGAAACACGGAGGGAAATGAGGCCAACAATCACCATTCTAAACCATTTGAGATAGTTATGTAGCAGTTGGAGAAGAAGAAATTAGAGAAAGTAGAATAGGAGGAACTAGTAGGGATAGATTTGGATTCGAGGAATTCTAATTTCTTTAAAAATAAAAAAAAATTAATTCAAAAGTAGAATCTATTTACAAATTACGGGGTGGGGTTCCTTTTTCAATGAAGATAGAGACTGAATTTATGAGTCTTAGCGTGGAGAAAGTTGTAGAGAAATGAGTTGAAAATCATGCTTTGTTATTTTTTGTGGAATGAGCTAACTTTTTAAAGTGAATGTACATGTAAATTTGTGTTAATTATTTATGTTTTATGAGAAAGAAGTATTTAGTGCCCATGTAAAAAATATACTAATGTTGTTGAATTGTGCAATCAACGGGTAGGTTGGCTAGAGAATAACGAGAGCAAACGAATGGCAAAGGTAATGGGGATGCCATTAAGTCAACATCAATTCAAGGAAACAATGGCCATGAAGAAGGTAGAACCTTGAGTGCACAAGATATGTCTAATACTGAAAGGGTGGCTAGCAATTAGCTGAATTGAGAGAACGCGTTTACTAATAACCTTACAGCCCCTAACTAAATTCAGTGTAATAGCCAAAGTATTGACTTAGGGTCTTCACAAAAACATGAACCTAACAAACTATTCTTTGCAGTGGATGGAACAAAAGTTAAAACTTCATTCTCTTTTTTGTATTCAAAATTTCAAATCATTTTATTGGTGAATTCTTTTACTGAACTTGTAGCTTTCATGTATTAATGAATGAAATCAATATAGACCCCTTGCATATGATGAAAGTGGTAAAAACATCAATGTAACCAGAGAATTTACAAAGGCATGGCGGTCAAAGTACGATGATTTTTATCCTCAAATGGAGCAAAGTCCTTTTGTCAATAAGGGACATTTGGTTCATTGTTTTTCGGGTAAGTTAATAGGATTGGCCCCTCTTACATATCACCAAAGCATTTTAGCTTTTTTTTTCTTTTTTTTAGTACTGACTCCTTTTGGCCCTTCTATTATTTGTGACTTAGAGGTATGTTAGCTTCATTAAGGTTATCAACTATACTACAAACCTGCTCACAAAGAAATTTACAAACTGGCTCACAATTTGCTTAACTATAAAATAACATGCATATCCTTGTGTGCTTTAGATAACGTCCAATTAAATATTCTACTATAATACAAAGATAAAGAAGTTGCTTTAATACACAATTTTCAGGGAAAGTTTACATGGGATCCAAGCATGGATGCATCAGGTAGGAACTCTTTTAAAGCAATTGGGAGTAGTAGCTTGAAAAAAAAAACTTGTTTCAGGTAAAGACGGATAGGAAAAGCTGGCTTACATGAATGATAGTGTCTATGCAAAGGCGAAAGAGTATTGGGCATCCGAAGCTTTCAAACGTCGGTCTGAAGTCAACAAGTCAAATCGATTAATTAACTGAGAAGGCCTTGGACCATCTACTCACTGTGGTGGCTCAAGATCTACAACCAAGCATATTATGCATCTTGTATATGTTTTTCTATAATACCAGTTCAGTATATATGTTCTATTTCATGCGTGAATCTTTGGTGGCCTTTGAGCTAGTATTCTTGTAATTTATAATTTCATATGGCACAAGAAAAACAATTAAAAAAGAAACCAAATCACTTTGTGATCAAGTTTTCAGGGAATGACTTAGAAAAGAAACGCAGGTTTGTTGATAAGAAAGCTGAGCATATTTGGGTAACCTTGAGAACTTTCACTGATTGTATATTATATTTGTATATATATGTGTTTGTTGTTGATGATGAAATGGATAAAGAAGTGGAGGCTGGTGGAGATTGCAAGGATTTTAGTTGTGGCGGCATTGTCAGTTGGAAAAAAAAAGGAGATTTTGACCTTTATGAGAGTTTGGAGAAAGACTTTGATCTGAGGACTGGTGGGAAAAATTACAGAATTATAGGTTTGGAAAATTGGAAAGTAGCACTTCAAAAGTTCATATATTTCTAGCAGTTTGATTAGAAAACGGAATGCAAATTGAATATTTTGCTTAAAATCTATTTTTGAATGCAGTGTAGTAAACATATGAATTGGAGGTTGAAAAATGGGCTTTTAATTGTAAATATAGCTGTAGGAGTATTGACGGATGACTTTGTTCTCATAATACGTTGCTTTGTGAATCACTCTTTTTTGTGAAATTTAGTGGAGAAACTTGTGATGCCTTTGTGCATCCTAAATTCTAAATGTGTAGTTTTTGCTATCATAGTACTAGGATTTCATGCTCTTGCTTTGTTTGGCCACTCGTCTTTTGGATATGAAGCGGTGTTGGAAATGAATCTCATCATGTAGTCCTTCTTTTTCTATACTAAAAATTCTTGATCAAATGCAATACAATTGATAATTTTTGTGTGATGTGAATTTGCAGCTTTGTTGTCTATTGATCGCCCTTACTCAGGTGTATTTTATAATTGTAAGGCACAATTTCTTGGTGATGTACGTGAACAGCAAAAGAATTTCCAAGAGTCTCAAGAGGTAACATCAAATACTAGCATGAATGATGAGTCACTTTCAAGTTTGGGAAAATATTATGAACTATGGGTAAATGTGGTGGGAAAGGTACAACATGGATGAGTTTATGGTTTTGGAAGTGCTGGTAGAAAATTCCTTGGACTAGATGATTGCAAAATGTCCATGCCTATAGCCCCGCCTCCACCCTCACCTGCCGTGGTTGATCCTGCTGTGGTTGTTCAATGTGATGACTTCAAAGTTGCCTTAGATGAACAATTAGCTAAACTAAAAGAGCAGCAAGAAGAGGAAGTTAAAACACTATTGGAGAAAAATAATAAATTACGAGTTGGTCAACTTCAGCTTCCTGATTAGTTGAATCAACAAGAGTAATGCATGGTAGAATTGTGGAGAATTCAAAAAGCGCAATAGCTCAAGTTGTGCAGTAGGATGAGTGTGAATCCTTCTATTGGGGACCAAAGAGATAATGGCAAAGAAGTAAATGACCAAAAAGATGGTGGCAATGAAGCAGATGTCAACTGCGATTATGGCAATGAAGCAGAAGAAAGTGGTGAGTACAGAGAGATGATTGGCCATGAGTAATTGTTTTGTAGACCTACTGGAACTGTAATCTGTGATTAAAATTTGGAAGTGTAATTTGTTGAATCATATTATAAAACGTTGGAACTTTTTGTACAGTTGGAAGCTAAATTCCTTCATTAACATGATGGACAGAACTATATTAATGTTTTATTTGAAATATTAGCATAAATGTCTAGTCATCGTTTTGATTATTACCATGAAATCTACTACTCCATTCCAAAGGGCTCATTTTGCCTTGCTTGTGCTTAAAATCAATAGAAATCTCCCTGCCAGCTACTAAGCTTTGTGTTTCAGGGTGGAGAATTAATACCACATCAGTTAGAAGGGCTTCAACTGATGTTGTCCTTGTTTAATAATGATCAAAACGGAATATTACCAGATGAAATTGATGTTATCTTTGTTTAATAACAATCTAAATGGAATATTATCATATGGAATGGATGTTGTCTTTGTTTAACAACCATCTAAATGGAATATTAGCTACTGAAATAGGTTTAGGGAAGACAATTAAAAATATTTTTTTGATTGCTTATGTCATTGAGAACAAGGGGGTTGCTGATCTAAATGCCCTTCCTATACCTATAAATATTAATCAGGTTGTGAAATCTGATGTTTGTTTCTATTGTCCTTAGTATTGTAGCTGTTTTTTATGATGCACATTTAGATGAAAGAAAAGCTATGAGAGAAAAGTATTCAGGAGAAGGGAAGTTTAATGTGCCGATCACTCGGTATGATTTTATTACTAGAGACAAAGCCTTTTTGAAGAAGACTCACTGGTAGTACATGATTGTTGATGGAGGACATCGGTTAAAGAACCATGACTGCGTTCCTGCATGAACTCTAAATCGCGTATACTTGCTAGTGTTTATAATTGGATATCAACTTGTAATGCTTGATGATCAATTAAATGAAATTTAATTAAAATTTCTATTAAATAACATAATAAACACATTTGATTTTTAGCAATACTCTCTCTATTCCTGTTTATATGTCATTTATCATTGTTCCTTATTATCTGTCATCTTCTAATAACCATTAGACATTTATTTTTTTCTATAATTACCCTATTAACATTAGTATTACTCCACTTTCCAACTCTTTGTTGGGATTACGAAAAAATTAAATTTAAATTTGAAGGGTTGTAACCTATTAGTAATTCTAATGTCTATTCCCAATAGTAATCCATTATACTAATTAGGCTTTCTATAGTCTCTAGTCCTTTTGAGGATAAAAGACTTCTTGATATATAGTCACCTATCCTCTTTAGGATATGCGAGTTCCTATTAACTTTGAGCTTATACCAATAGGAACTCGCGTAATAAAAAGTGCCTTCAAAACAAAAAGTAAAAAAGCTGTCAAATTTTGATTTTACCCAATTATAGAGACAAATTTAATTTTTAAAGGAAAATGCACATTTTCAAGGTCTCAATTTGGTCTTTAACAAAATAGAGGAGATTAATAAAACTCATTTTGGCAGTGTTTGAAAATTATCAGGGGCTTGAAAATCTAACACCATTTATCTTGGTGGTAGATATCCATGGTAGATAATAGAAGTAGAGCAGGAGGAAAGTTCTAAGCTATCATTTGCCTCCCAAATTTCTTCTCAAACAACCCACAAAACCAATTTCCCACCAAATTCTTCAGCACACGTTCTTCTTAATCATCTTCAGCTTTCTATTTTGCTAAATCCTTCAACAATAGGTTCTTCTTATTCTTTCTCAGCACTTAAATCCCACTTTACAACAACAAATTAAAATTTTCATTGGAGTATAAATTCTTCGCACCGACTCACTACAAGAAAAATGATAATTAGTGACGGAAATAAGCAGTCGCTACTTTGGGATGGAATAACAACAAGAGTAAAAATTTCAAAAATAAATTTATTTTTTAATGTCCATCTCTATTACTGACGTATTAGCGACAGACTTTTGGTCATCGCTAATTAGAGACGGATTTGTGACCTTTTTTTTTAATTATTCATTAGCACCAATTAAATTGAAAACCATTGCAAATCCGTTGCTAATTAGCGACGGACTTTTTTATATTTAATTAACATTAAAAATTAAAGTTCCATCATAAATCCATTACTAATTAGTGACAACCATCCAAATTTTGAAAATAATTTTATTTTTTAAAATTTAAAAAATAGGTCGTTATAAATCCCTTGTTAATTTGCAACAACTTTGCGACAACCATCCAAAATTCAAAAATAAAATTATTTTTAAAAAGTTGAGAAAATGAGCCATCACAAATCCATTGCTAATTAGTAATAGTTTTCCAAATTTTGAAAATAAATTTATATTTTAAAATTAAAAAAATGAGCCATTGCAAATCCTTTGCTAATAATGAACGGATTTATGGCAGCTTATTGCTTCAAAAATTTTAAAAATATATAATTAATTTTAAATTTTGGATGCCCATCGTAAACTCGTCTCTAATTAGCAACGAATTTGCGACAACCTTGCAAATTTTGAAAATAAATTTATTTTTTTAAATTTGAAAAAACGAACCGTCACAAATCCCAAGGAATTTGCGACGGCCTTACAAAATTTGAAAATAATTTTTTTTAAAAAAATTTAAGAAATGAGCTGTCAAATCCCTTGCTAATTAGCTATGGATTTGCGATGAAAAATTGTTGTCACAAATCTATCACTAATTGGCAAAAAAAAAAAAAAAACTATATAATTAATATATAACAGAATAAATTACAAGAACATCAATAGCTTAGTGGTGGAACACGTTTTACTCCATAACAAGGATGCGGGTTCAAGCCCCGTGTCTGATATAATCTCATAATATTCTTCGCAGCTCGGTAGGGCAGATGCGAAGGTCGGGGCTGAGAGCTAATTAATTAATTTTTTCAATAAAAATTTTTTGTCGTCGCAAATCCGATGTTAAATTAATTAATATTTTTAAATAATTTTTTTCCGTCGCTAAATTTATTAATTTTTATAAATAAAAATATTTTTGGTCGTTGCAAATCCATTGCTAAATTGATGTGTTTGAATTTGGATATAAAAAATCATATAATAATAAGCACATTCCCAATCAAGTTTAAATTAAAACGTTAACTCTAAATTACACATATGAACAAGCGTACTCATTATTAAGCATAGTATAGGGTTTAAAACGAATATCGATCCTCAAGGAACAAGTATGCATTAATCACTTTTCTTTCATTGTTTAACCGACTCAATAAAGTGAAAAATAATAAAAAGGAAAATAAAATAAAATAAAAGAATATATACATGTCAATGATGGAGAATTATATAACTCAAACCATTATTTTGACAAACATAACCTTGAAGTACCCAATCATTATCATAACTAATCATTCTCTTGGCATCATGAAGGATTAAGATAGATTCACTTCTTTTTCCAATCCATGAAATCACTATCTTCTAGATAGACACTACTAGAAAAATGCAATATACCAACTAACTATTACCAACTGACCACTGCGGTCGGTAATTACCAACCGAAATGAGAATTGAGAAAATTTAAAATTTTTCCAACCACTTACCAACAAACATAATCGGTTGGTAAATAGTTGGTTGGTAATCAGTTGGTAATCGGTTGGTAATTTGGTGGGAATATATTTACCAACCGATTACCAACTGACAACACTCAGTTAGTAATATTTTTTTCCGTCAGTTGGTAATCAATTTTATTCTGTACATATATTCCTAAATGATATAAATTTTATTTTTGAATTAATAATAAAAGTAAGCAATTTTTTCATGCCTTTAGTTATAGAATTTCTTAGTTATAAATTTTTTTAATATAATAAATAATTTTGAATTTAGAAAACTCAGTTCATAATTTTTTAATTATGTAAATATTCAAAACTAAATAGACATTAAACAATTTATCAATTAGGTGTATTAAATTTAACAACAAAAAAGTAATAATATATCTGTACATATAATTTTATTAATAGATATAATTTGTTATTCTTTTTATCATAATATAAAAGTTATTACTTTTATTTGTATGATAATATAAATATGTAGGCGTCATGTATATGTGTAGAATGTGTTTCTATCATATTTATACTTTTCTATATACATGCACATATATAAATAGTAATTACTGTAAATCATACAAAATTAAATAAGAATTATCTTTATTAATGCATATAAATTGTCAATATATTCGTAAATTTGATTCTTTTATTTTATATTCAAATTGATAAACTTTTAAATTTATATCATATACAACAAATATTATAAAAATAAAAAGTTTTCAGTATAAAAAGTAAAAATATTTAGCAAAGTTACTATTTGTATCCCATACTTTTAATTACTATATCACATTTTGTATTTCTGTATACATGCACATATATAAATTATAATTATTATAGATAAAATTTATAAATTTTCAAATTATATGTGAATGTATATTGAGACTTAAGGTCATATATTAGTTACTTATTAATGCATTTAGTCATTACTTGAATTCCTATATTTTTTAATTTAGTTCACTTGGATAATTATATTTAAGTCCCTAAAGTTTCTAAAAGAAACCCTTACGACCATAAATTTTTTTAAGCACAACTTATTTTAAATATCTTTTGAAAAATAACGAGCCAAGTGTAAAAATAAATAAATAAACTTTTAAAATAATTATCTTTATTAATGCATATAAATTGTCAATATATTCGTAAATTTGATTCTTTTATTTTATATTCAAATTGATAAACTTTTAAATTTATATCATATACAACAAATATTATAAAAATAAAAAGTTTTCAGTATAAAAAGTAAAAATACTTAGCAAAGTTACTATTTGTATCACATACTTTTAATTACTATATCACATTTTGTATTTCTGTATACATGCACATATATAAATTATAATTATTATAGATAAAATTTATAAAATTTCAAGTTATATGTGAATGTATATTGAGACTTAAGGTCATATATTAGTTACTTATTAATGCATTTAGTCATTCCTTGAATTCCTATATTTTTGAACTTAATTTATTTGGATAATTATATTTAAGTCCCTAAAGTTTCTAAAAAAGAAACCCTTACGACCATAATTTTTTTTAAGCATAACCTATTTTAAATATCTTCTGAAAAATAACGAGCCAAGTGTAAAAATAAATAAACAAACTTTTAAAATAATTATTTCAATCTTTATATTGTTTTAACTTAATTCATTTAGATAATTATATCTAAGTTCCTAAAGTTGTCAACAAAAACCCTTAGGACCACAAGTTTTCACTCAATAATATACATTTATAATAAATGTATGTGCATGTATAAAATAATTGATTTTAAAGTATTCATATTTATGATAATAAGTGTATGTGTTTGTATTTTATTTATTCTTCTTTATCTAATATTCTAAATATTATATTTTTAAGCACTAAAGGTCTTGAAAGGCATGAGCAAAAAAATACTTGGTTTATAAACCTGTATGTAGGTGGATAGTTTATTCCTTTCCTCCTACCTTAGATAATCACAATAATTTTTGCAAATTATAAATTAAGGATTGAAATATTAAGATTTATAACGTACCAATTTAGTAATGTTTTTGCCAAATTGAGAGTTTAAATTGATATTATGTAGATATGTAACATTTCATTTGCTTGAGGGTCATATTAATCTCTATTATAATTTATATATGTATATGAATATGTGTGTGTGTGTGTGTATATATATATATATATATATACATATATATATGTAAATAAATTATATATATAGATACATATATATGTAAATAAATATATGTGTGTGTGTGTATATATATGTTATATATATATGTAAATAAATATGTGTGTGTGTGTGTATATGAGTGTGTATATATGTATATGTGTGTATATGTACTTCAATGTGTATGGTGTGTGTGTGTGTGTCTATATATATATATATATATATATATATATATATATATATATATATAACACAAATATACACACACATATACGTATATATAACAAATATATACAATCATATTTATGATTATGATTGTATATATAAATGAGTGTGTATACATTTTAAATATGATTGTATATATTTGTTATATATACGTATATGTGTGTGTATATTTGTTATATATATATATATTTATTCATGTATATATAAATTTCATTGCTTCCACTATTTTAAATTCTTAACTTTTTATTTGAAAAAAAAATTAAAACTTGAATAATTTATCTTCACTCTCCTTCTTCTTCTCCAACCCCAGCCACCCACAGCCTTCCCTCCACCCGCAGTTCCCCAACCCGTATATATATGTATATGTGTGTACATATTTGTTATATATATATATATATATATATATATATATATGTGTGTGTGTGTGTGTGTGTGTGTGTGTGTGTGTGTGTGTGTTTATTCATGTATATATAAATTTCATTGCTTTTACTATTTTAAATTCTTAACTTTTTATTTGAAAAAGAAATTAAAATTTGAATAATTTCTCTTCATTCTCCCTCTTCTTCTCCAACCCCAGCCACCCACAGCCATCCCCCCACCCGCAGTTCCCCAACCTGTAGCCACCCACCCGCCAGCCCCCACTGGCCTCCCCGCAAGCCCCCCGCCTATCTCCGCCCCTCGTTCCGATCTACTCACCCGCGGCCCCCCACCCAGCGCCCCCACTCCGCGACCCCCTCCTGCCTCACCTCCCTCCCGCCGCACCCCTTTTCCCCTTTTGTCGATCCCCGCCCTACCACCCCCCGCAACCCCGTCTCCTTTCCTCCCAGCCCGCGCCCCCTCCCACCTCACCCCTTCCCTCCGCGACCCCTTATCCTTGTCGCCCACCCCGTGACCCCCTCCCGCCGCACCCCTCCCCTCTTCTGCCGATCCCCGCCCCGCAACCTCATCTCCCTTCCCCACAGCCTGCGACCCTTCCTGCCTCACTCCCTCCTCCCGCGACCCCATCTCCCTATCCCCCACCCCGTGACCCCCCTCCCCCATTCTGCCGATCCTCGCCCCGCCACCCCCTGCTGAAACGACAACTCTCTCCGCTTGGGCATCCCTCAAACTAACTTGTTAATGAACTGCAAGTTCAAGGTAACTGAGTTATTTTTGTTAATTAAAAGAGAATGATTTATTGTTACATTCTTGTAATTGCTGAAATTCATATGAGAATGGTAAAATTAATTGGACTCTAGTTCTGGTAGGGAAAACGGGGTGTTATGAAATCAGGAATGTAAATAATGTGACAATAATCCAGATAGTCTGAATTATTCTCGTTTTTTTGGCATTGTTGTATGGCTCTGTTCAAACATTTATAGCAGAAACTGTTCATGGTTTTGGGGATCTTTTGTTGTTCTTTTTTTGGGATTTCTGGTTGCATGCTGAATTGTTTGATTTGTATTGATCTCGGGATTGTTTTATGATTTGTTTTTTTGATGTGTAAAAGACAATCTGGGATGTTTTGTTTGGTGAATTTCTGTCAAAGATTTGTTTTCTGACCTATGATACGATGGAAAGATGGTAAAGATTTGAACTTTATGCTAATTGTTTGTAATTTAGGCGGTCTAGTTTGGACTGCATGTTGTATGAGTTTTTGTATATTGTATATAAATCTTCAATCTATGTGGCCTCTTTTGATTAGTTGTGGGGTTTGATCTTTCATTAATTGATTTTCTGTATTTTTTCTTAAATTAATTTTGGAGACTTCATTTGTCTCAAGCTATCTGTTCCTTTTATACATTCTTGTATTTGGTGCCTCTGATTCTAGTATTTGTTTAATGAAGATGAGTGTGAATATGCAAATTGGTTGCCACCATAACTGGTGATCTAGTTTGAGTAATTGTATCTGTCCTTTTAAGATTATGATCTAGGATCTTTTTATTGATAAAGCTGAAAACTTGCATCAACATTGGGTCACACTTATTCAAGGGTTTCTTTTATCACATGATAAGATGCACTTGTATCTAGGTGGATAGTTTAAGATAATTTAGAAACCAATGTTTAGAAGAACTTTAGCAAATCATGAGAATGTCTTTGAAGGGAATCTAATAAAGATCTTATACGGTGAAATAAGAATTCCAGTAAAATTGGAACTGCAATATTGTTAGAAACATAAGAAGATAAAATTGATTTGGTAGTCTCCTACTTTATTGAGACTACTATACCTCTATAGTGACATATTTGTGTTGATTTTATACGTCAATTTGCCACTCACCCATACTTTATGTCTTCTTTTATGTAGATTTTTAAAATAAAGAGTTGGCTGAAGGAAGAAGATAAAAAGAGAATGAAAAAAAAAAGAGAGAAAAGATACTATGAGTAGACAGCCCCATTTATATAAACTCAAACGGCATTGTGCAAGTTCGCAAAACAGAAACGCATATCTAAATTTACGTGATTTTTAGTGTTTTCCAAGGTCTATACAAAAAACGAGATGAGACCATTGTAGGCAGCTAACAATAGAGAATAACACCCACACATAAGAGAAAAGAGACTAGAGCGATTGTAGTGTTGTTTTAAGGTAGGACTGAAGATTAAAGATGGAAGTAGCTTGTCGATGAGTATTCCTTTATCCCTTTCTTTTGCTTCCCCTTTATTAGTTTGTATTGAATGTTTTAATTGTATTTTGAAAGGATGAACCCTAATTTATTCATATGTTAAATCTACTCTTGATTTGTTGATTTCCAATTCCTAATGAATAATTAGTTGATTTAATTGTATTGGATTTGTTTTTTGGGTTGCGTTCTCCTAATGAATTTGAGAGATGGGGTTAGGAGTTGAGTTGCAGTTAATGAGTTCAATGTTGGTTTTTCTTTGATTAACAAGAGAGAGAGAGAGAGAGAGAGAGAGAGAGAGAGAGAGAGAGAGAGAGAGAGACGTTGAGATATTAGAACTTGGTAATCATGGAAGTTTGATATCGCAGTTCTAGAGCTGTTTTGAAGTTTGTTTTTATGAACAAACATGACTTGTTCATTTAGCTAGTTTAATTGACAAAATGATTTTAATTGTAATACCTATGATTTTTTTTTGAGTTCTTCCTTTCTATTGAGTTGGTGGACATACACACTTAACCAAAAACATAACGGCTAGCCAGACTGGACTTTTATTAACTTCCATACTTCTTTTATATTTAAGGTTCTATAACTTAATTGCAGACTTGTTTTGTGTGATGCAACTTTAAATATCAAAACAGAGTAGTTGGAAATAGGCTTTCCTGCAGCCTTAAATTTCATGTGACCCTAATTGCATTGGTTCCATTTAAATTTCTAGTATGAAATGGAATAGAAATGAGTTATGGAATTTAATAATTCCTTTACTATATGGTTAGCTATATTATTTTAGCTGGATACCCACTGCATCTTTTTTTTTTCTTTTTTAACTTATATGAATGGATCCCCGTGAGTGATGGGTTATCATTCCTCGTGAGTGATGTGTGATCATTCCCCATGGGTAATAGGTGATTACCCCTATTGAATAATTGTTGTGACAGTTAATGTTTTTTTTTTAATGTTGTTGATTTTGTGATGGCTTTGTGCCTAGAAACGTCCAGTATATAGGGGAAACTCTGTCGAATTTTTTTTTTGGTCATCTTGATACTCCAAATAAGTTGACACATAGATTCAAGAAGTGTTGAAGACAAAAGGCTGACACATAGATTCAAGAAGTGTCGGTGCAAAAGGCTGTTGACACATAGATTCGAGAAGTGTTGAAGACAAATGAGCGGTTGACAGCGGAGGTTTCCTTGCTAACACAGAAGGTTAAGGACCTAAGTGGATCAAATCAACTAGAAAATTAATATTCCTTCATTGTTTTTTTTAATTGTATTAATATTCCTTCACTCTTGTTAAACCATGGACCTGCAGTTCATCTCATTTTCATATTATGATAATCTTTTATGTTTAATTAAAGATGATGTTTAGTTAGGATTTGTGGTATTTTGTGAGGGAATTATATTTGCTTTAAATTTGTGGAAGGATGATGTTTATGTTTGTGGAAGGATGATGTTTGTGTTGGATTTGATGATGTTTATATTGGGTTTGTGGATGTGTTTTGGCTTTATTATTTTATGAATTTGTAAAATGAAGGTGTTTGGTTATATGTTCAAGTGAACCAGAATTTTACCAAATTAAAGAAAAATTAACAACTGAAAAATCAGTTGGTAATTGAATAGAATTCAGTTGGTATTTCAATTGGTAATTGAAAATAATTCGGTTGGTAATATATTAAATAATAGTTAGTAATTTTTAAACCAACTATCTACCAACAAACAACTTAATTGGTAATTTACCAACAAAAAATTACCAACAGATTTTAAATTAATAAAATAGTTAAAAAATTACTAACTAAATATTTGGCTGGTAAAGAAAGAAAACTACCAACGGAAAAAAAGAATTACCAACTGAATAACTCGGTTAGTAATTCATCAACAAAAAATTACCAACAGATTTTAAATAACTAAAATATTTGGAAAATTACCAAACGAAAGTCAGTTGGTAAATAAATAAAGCTACCAACTAAAAAAATAAAATTACCAACCGAAAGTCAGTTGGTAATTATCTACACATATATCGGTTGGTAGAAACATGTCTTAGTTGGTAAATTAGTAAATTACAATCTTATATTCAATACAAATTTACTAACCAAAAATTATAAATTTACAAACTACATGTTCGGTTGATAATTACCAACTGCAACAATCGGTTGGTAATATAAATGTTTGTTGGTAATTACCAACCCAAATAGTCAACTCAAATGCTAAACTTAATACCAAATTTCTAACCGAAGATTTTACATTACCAACCGAGTTTCGGTTGGTAATTACCAACCGAAATAGTCAACTCAAATGCCAAACATAATGCCAAATTTTCAACCGACGATTTTACAGTACCAACCGAAATGCGGTTAGTAATTACCAATCGACTCAAAAAAATTTCGGTTGGAAAATTTACAAGCTAAGGTTTTTACATGCGACACCATTCGGTTGGTAAATCATGATTACCAACCGAATTTAGCTAATTACTAACCGATTTTGTCAGTTGGTAAATCACTTTTTTCTAGTAGTGAGATTAGCATCACATATCCTGTCTCAACTAATTTATCCAATAGATGCATTAAACACAATCCTTGATTAAATTCCCATATTCTGGCAAATTTAAAACATGAAATTAACCAATGAATCCATATCCTGACAGACATCAATTAACCTTTTATTACCCAGTTCTTAGTAATTAACCCATTTTTCAAGCAAGTTAATAGATAAAAAAATATGAAATTAATAAATTGAGACCACTATCAACCCCTTTTTCCGAGCAAGTTAATAGAAAGAAATAACAAATTAATCTCGCAATCAGCATAAGTAATTAAATACCAAGAATAACAATCAATTAATCAAAAGATCAAAGTAATTCTAAAAATCATGAATACCGAAAACAATGTCAAATTATAAATAAAACAATTAATACATCATTGTTCGAGAAAAGAAAACAAAGTTAAAAGAAAGCACTCATAGACAAACCTCATTTTTCCCTCGTAAACTCTCTTGTACAATTCTCCTTGATTCGATGAATTCCTCCATGAACATGAGTAATTTTGAGTTTTTCTCCTTGAATTCATGCCTTTGACTTGTGTTTTTCCTCTATTTATAGGCTTTAGAAGACCTAAATTCATCCCTCTAGGGTTTCTAGACAAATAGAAGTAGGAAAATACCAAAATTCTGAAAATTGCCAAAAATGCGCACGAAAATTGAGGTACCACCTTTATACTAGTGCATAGCCGGCACCACCTATCCTACCTAGGGTTGGCACCGGTTGCATTCTATCTCTCTGTTCGTTCGTTGATTTTTCTCTATTTTTGTGATAAGTCTTTCAGGTCGCAGCCGGTGCCACTTTTGGGCTCCCAACCGACGCCAGCTGTGTTCTGTTCAGCCCTTGTTTTGCAGATTTTTCATCTTTTCAAAGTACGTGCCAGTAGCACGTGGCTGGTGCTGCCTCTCCTATCCTGGCCGGCGCCGCCTCTAGTCTGTTTAGCGACGATTTTACCTTATTTTACCTCTAAAATTTGAAATAATGCACAAAATACCTTTCTAAGGGTAAAATCTCAAATATGAAGGAATATGACCAGTTATTGCACAAAATGTATCACAAAATGGCCTCAAATAACTAGGAAATATATGACTAATTTAGGCCATATCACAAATTAATTAATTTCTTTAAAAAAATAAAAAAATTTTGCCATCGCAAGTCTGTCATTACATTAATTATAAACTTAATTATAATTAATTAAATTGTTGTCGCAAATCCGTTTCTATTTGCGATGGATTTTCATTCCGTCACAAATTGCGGTGCCTATTTTAGTGACAGTTGTAACCTGTCGCTAAACTCGATTAGCGATAGTGGTTTTTTCTTGTGGTAACTCAAAACCCAATTGCAATCGTCACATTTCAGTAGCCAATATAGTTGAGTTCTTGTCGTTGTTGTTTGGGCAGTAGTTGAGTTCATGCACAGCTTTGAAACGTTTGTATTTTTTTTTAATTTGGGTTCTTTCTTTTTATTCGATTAATCTGATTGAAAAGTGATTTGCTTTGTTTGAATATTTGATTTTGGTTCTGAATAATACTGAACAAATTAATATTATGGGCTTTTATAGTTTTGCATTGAGTCAGTGCTTTTGCTTTGATAGTGCATCATAATTTTATAGAATTTATTGTTCAAATGTTGAATTGAAATATTTGTTGTGATCAATGCAGTTTTCATCCTCACTTAGTATGGCTTTTATCTTCCTTTTGAGTCTACCTAGTTAAATACTCCAAATTGTTGTGCTGAAATAGAGTGTCTTCAGGTATCCATTCTCATACTATATTTTAAGATAATTGAGCTTGAAAGGTATAGCGCATATGTTATTTTTTTTTAATCTTTTTTAGATTACTATATCTATCATTTTTATGATTATAATTAAAATTTTGTTTTAGTAGCAAGAAATGCAGGATGATAGGCAATGGATGTATAATCGTCTTGGAAATGGATGAAAGTCATTTGTTCCTGAATTTGTTAAGGGGGTTGAAACTTTTATTCAATTTGCATGTAATCAAGATAAATATAGAATAGACATAAGATTAAGCTATCCTTGATTTAGGTGTCGAAATTGTAAATATGATGTTGTGAAAAATGTGAAGACACATATTTACCGATATGGTTTCACTGTAACTATTATCGATGGATATCTTACGGGAAGAGTACCCGTTGCCTAATACTAGTGCAAGTACCAATACAAGCCAAATGAATGAATTTGCAATTGATATAAGGAAATGGTGATGGATGTGGCAGGTCTATTTTTCATGGCCAATAAAGATGACCCTATGGAAGAAGAACTAATGTACAAGCTAAAAGGTTCTATGATTTTCTTAAAGCTTCTTCTGAACCATTGTACAATGGAAAGGATAATTTAACACAACTAGAAGTAATAACACAGATGTTAACTATAAAATCTGAGTATAATATTCCTCGTATGTGCTTTGACTGAATGGCCCAATTAATGGCTAATATTCTAACATCATATGACAATTCTATTCCAAAGAGTTTTTACAATGCTAAGAAATTGATTGTAGCTCTTGGTTTACTATATGAGAAGATACAATGTTGCATTAATGGTTGTAAGTTATATCTGAGTGAGTATCAATTTTGGAACATTGCAAGTTCTATGAACATCCAAGATGGAAACCAAAGTGTGGGGGTTCAACGAGGCAGTAGAATATACCTTATGCTATAATGCATTACCTCCCACTCACTCCAAAGCTACAATGTTTATATGCTTCACCAACAACAGCTACACATATGAGGTGGCCCTCGATACATCAACAAGTGATAGGTGAGATGATTCACCCTTCAAATGGTGAGGCATGAAAGGTATTTGATAGAAGCCATCCGTCTTTCCAAGCTGAGCCAGAAATATTAGGTTAGGCTTATGCACTGATGGATTTACTCCATTTGAACAATCAAGAAAGCAGTATTCTTGTTGACCTATGATTATAACACCATATAATCTTCCTCCATGGATGTGTATGAAGACAAAGTATATGTTATTGACATGTATCATTCCTACTCCTCGCAATCCAAAAAAGAACTTGGATATTTATTTGCAGCCCCTGATAAATGAATTGAAGCAACTATGGAATGAAGGAGTTTTAACATATAATGTGCCACTTAAATAGAACTTCTAATTAGGGGCTATAGTTATATAGATTATTAGTGATTTTCCAACATATGGGACGTAATCAAGTTAGAGCACAGTTGAAAATTATCATGCCCATATTGTATGGAGAATACTAAGAGTTTTGCCTTAAAACACGGTAAAAAAAAAAAAAAGTTCCTTTGATTGCCATAGATAGTTCTTGCAGGCTGATCATGCATATCAAAAAAACAGAAATGCCTTTAGGAAAAACAAGATTGTAACTTCATTGCCACCTCCGCGTTTGATGGGTCAAGAATTATGGCAAAGAATGAGGACTTTACCAAAAATGAAAGACATAAGAGGAAAGCATAATATTCTGGGGTTTGCTCAGTTATATAATTAGACAAAACAAAGCATTTTTTGGGAGTTGCCTTATTGGCGAAGTCTCTTACTTTCTCACAATTTAGACCTTATGCATATCACCAACAATTGCTTTGATAATTTGTTCAATACTGTGATGGATATCAAGGAGAAGACAAAATGCAATATCAATGCAGGAAAAGACTTATAGAAGTATTGCCAGAGACATGAATTAGAGATTGATGATGGCAGGAAAAGGAAGCCAAAAGCATGCTATTGTCTTGATAAAGAGAGTAAGAAACTTATGTTTGAATGGGTGAAGAGTTTAGCTTTTCTTGGTGGTTATGCATCGAATTTGTCAAGATGTATTAATAAGAGCTCCACCAAGTTGCAAAACATGAAGATCCATGATTTTCATTGTTGGAATTTCATCATGCTTATCAAATAAGAACGCAGCAGAAATTACCATGAAATCCATGCCCAAGGATCATGTGTTTGCAATTAAAATGGGAATAGAGGAAGGAAATAGAGATTACCTTTTGTAGCAGAAAAATAAAAATTTTCTTGTGAATAGAAACTTGATTAGCAACCCTCTATTTTGATTGTCCAATCGCACCACTACAATCCAAGAGTAGGATTGTCTCTAACAGTAATCCACACAAGGTTGAATTGCTCACAAAACCCACACCAAAACTATACTAGTAGAAAAAGAGCGGCTAGGTTTTAATTGAAGAAGAATAGGGATGAGAAGAAACGGTTTCTCAGACTTCATCGTGCAAGAGGGAACAATTCCCATATTTATAGTTTTTAGGATTTGTATTAATTGCAATTAAGTCCTCCAAGATCCAATGCATAAAATTTGGGCTCTTGAAGTTTATATAATTGTAACTAAGTCCCATGAATTATAACAAACTTATAATTCACCTATAAATATATTTTTTTCTCTTAATTAATCCCATAATATTATCAAATAATATATATTGAGCATTTAAACCTTTATTGTATGTGACCCATTAGGTTTCCTGGTCTTATTGGTAGTATAATATGAATTAATTCTAACAGCTTTAGAATTAACAATCCTAAATAAAATATAGAATTAATTTATTAATTATCTAATTAATAAATTTATATTTAGTATATCAAGAGCGACATCTAGCAATAACTCTTGATCACCCAAAAGTCCAGAAAATTAAGTAGTTTGACATGAATCTTTCAATAGCAAATAACCAATGCAATAAACTCCTTTCACCATACTATATGTCATTCTGTCTGGAGCATAGAATTAGTGCCAACTCCCTTCAGAATATTATTAATTCTGGATCGAATATTTTAATACTTATTCAAGAAATCAATTACTCGATATGTGTATTAGTTTGGAACTATTTCCAACACATAGTCGCCTTAGCTAAGAACTTTATGAGTAATGATTTCTACAAGTGGCCTTGAGATATACTCTCCTACTATTAGGAATGGTAAATCCTTTATTGACCATCTCAACTACTTTCATTTACTTTATATTGTACCCAATATACATCCTATAGGCGGTCCTTGTAAGACTCCAAAAATTAGAATCAAAGTACAATGCTTGATAAATAAAGTACCTTGGAGATCTCAAGTCTAAGGATACTCGCACACTTGCTATAATGAGATTCTATCACTGCCACTCAATAGTTATCCAAGTGATTATCCCATAACTAGGTCATCTAATGAACTTATTCATATAACAAGCATCCACATATTAATCATGAATATCACAATACTCACGGTTACGAGAACCACCACTTGATCCAATCAAGGGATATAATATGTGCTAGTCTTGGTGTATTAATAATGTCCCATCTCATTAATATTATGACTAGGGATTATTCAAGCACAAACACTACATAGTATAGTAGGAATCTCACATAATGATTTCTATCATGATTTCCTTAACACTGTGTTGTACTAGGGACTTTATCAAACAATTTGTACGCATATTAAGATATAACAATCAAACTGAAAGATAGATAATGCATCTTTTATTAATTATTATGCAATATACATGGTACAAGTAGTTGCCTCTAGGGCACAATACTAACAATCATGTTTTTATGCAATGTCTCATCCTTACTACATTTCGAGATTTGGTCTCTAAACCTGTGTGAAAAGCATCAACAAAGTTTAGTTTGTTTTTTAAGAATTTAACTTCAAAAAAATTACTTGTTTTTGAGGTTCAAGCCATGGGTCAGTCTATTCCTACCGTACTATGCAACTTTGAAAAAGTATTTCCAATTGATTTTTTTGATTTCATTGAGCATCTTCCCATTCTCCTACCATTTGAAGCAGAAGTGAGTGGTCCAATGCAATATAGATGGATGTTTCCATTTCAAAGGTAATTTCATTATTTATTTTTATCTGTCATACATTAGATAAAAAAATCTTCTTTTTAATATGTAGTATAACAACTTTTTAATAAATTTGTTTGTAGATTTCTCCACCACATGAAAAAGAAAGTGAAAAATAAGGTAAAGGTAGAGAGTTTAATATGTCAGGCATACCTTGTTGAGGAGGTTTCTATATTTTGAAGTCATTATTTTCAAGAAGATGTTTTGACAAAATTTAGAAGAGTTAGGCGGAATGATGATACTAGTCAAATAGAGTATACCTCTGAATTTTCAATTTTTAACTATCCTGGACGTTCTAATAGGCATCTAACTAAGAGATTTTTAGAGGAACAAGAATACAATGCTGCAACTTTATATGTCTTGTTGAACTATGATGAAGTACAACCATATCTAGAGTAAGTGTCTTCCCTATCAAATATACTACTGTCACTCTTAATGATATTTATTTTTTACGAGTATTCTTTTTAATATTTATAGGGAGATACAAAGCTATGGGATTAATGAAGATGGAGAGTGTAGTTTGATTCATGAACAATTCATAGAATGGTTTAAAAAATATGTACATAATTATATTTTTATACAGAACTATATATATCTATATTCTTATCTCTAACCATTTTATCTTTTCCATAGGTGATGATCTAAGAAATAATATATAGGATGATATTATTAAAATTATTTCATGGGGCATATTGAGAGAAATGAAAACTTATCCAATGATGTTTGTAAATTGGTATAACTTTCACATGTTAGAACATTCTATTGGGAAGTCAACTATAAATACTAGCGTGTGTGTGTGTGTGTGTGTGTGTGTGTGTGTGTGAAGGAGGCAATTTTTGAGACTCACCTGGTGACTTTTATGGCATTCTTCAAGAAGTTCTGGAGTTGTATTATGTTCGATAGCTATATATGATCACATATTTATTCAAATATGACTAGTATGATACAACCAATATGGCTGGAAGGAGAGCTAACCCTAATTATGGGATCGTTGAGTTGAACAAAAGAAAGAGATGGCCAAAATATGATTCTTTTGTTTTGGCAATACAAGCTATCCAAGTACATTATGTACCTTATGCAAGCAAAAAGAAAGAAAGAGTAGATTGATTGGTGGCTTACACTGTCAAAGTAAGGGCCACAATTAAGATGTCTAGTAGTGATCATACTTTCCAAGAGGATGAGGTTGTTCCATTGGAGAATCTAATTGAGATACTAGAGGAGATAATTTTGGCTGATCCTAATGATGTTTAGTAGATGTGGTGGATGTGGGAGAAGAAGAAGTAAATTTTGACCTTGAGGCTATGGGGCAAAAAGAGGGTGATTTTGATTCAAATGAAAGTGAAGAGGAAAAATAAGATTTTGATTATGATTCGAAATGGAGTTCTGATTTCAATGAAGATAGAGACTGAATATATAATTTTCAGGTAAGTTAAAAATTCTGATTTGCCAATTATACATAGCTAAAAGATGATGACTCTTTTAATGTTTCAATTAAAATTCGTTTCTCTTTTGTATGTGTTTGTAAATACATCAAGATGTTTGATAAAGGAAAACTAGTTTAACCAAGCCTTTCTACTTTCTATTTCCTTTTTTTTTTCATGGAATTTCCTGCTATGTAAGAGAGACCTATATGCAAACAAATACAACTAGATATGTAACACCCCACTACCTAGGCCCAACAGGGCCAGGGATGTCGCCCCATCCAAAGGACAAGGGGTCTTTATAACTAGGTTACATGAAAATAAAATAAAACAAAAGACTTTAAAATTTAAATTTATTACAACCTAAAAGATAAACACTGGCACAAATCCAAAATAAATTGGTTGCAACAATCTCTCAAACAATACTTAAAGTAAATAACAAGAGTCTTCAAGCAAGACAACATTCTAGCTAATGATCTCCACAGCAGGGTCTTCCTGAAAATATGGCATAAAAGGTGGTGAGATAAAAATTTCAGTAAGTCCGTGTGTGCTTTGAGTGTTTCAGGTAAAATAATTCATGTATGCAAATTGTAAAAGTTTCATAAGGAAAAGTGCTGGCAAGCAATAAATAAGTGTTGAAAATAAAGAGTGGTGTTTCACTTTTCAAATCATACATGTGCACAATAAATACAACTACTCAAATGGGTAGCCATAGGTTACCACACGTTGGGCCCCATGACCAATAACAGTCAGAATGCCACACTTTGTGCAATGCTGACAAAAGGTAGGTGTACAGCCTACCGGGTGAGATACTCCTCCATCTCTACACCCAAACTTACCGGTTGTCCACTCCGGAACATACAGTCCACATGACTAAAACTTGCTAGCTCGGACGGGTATGACCTACCGGACTGGCATCCTATCCAGGAAGGACTCACCCCTCAGAGGTGGCCACCTACTGAGAGACTTACCCTAACCCTTCAAAGACTAGTCCTGGTGGTTTACCTTTATTGAGTACTCAACGTTGATTGTTCCCCTTGGGAGAAAATTGATCAAAACTTTGCTTTATTTGGAAATAGCAGTTAAGGGTTTCCAAAAGTCTAGTCAAGTTGGGTTTTAGAAAAAGTTTAGATTTGTGTAAAACTGCTTGTTCAAGTTTCAAATGATTTGCTTGACTGAAAAAAAAAAAAAACAGTCCTTAATTGCCTTTACAAATAATGTCCATATACGTTGTATTTGCTTGCCACAATAACTTTTGGTCTTCACAAAACTCCGTCCAGGAGCTTACCTGCTTCTTTGCTTGCTCTACTCAAAAGTCTTCCAAGGCTGACCTAACCCCTGCCTGAGGTAAACACAAAACATAAGGTCACATTCACGCTATACCTGCCTTACATAAATAATTCTTAGCTTAACTGGTTACAACCTTGACTAACCATGACCTTAAGGTCCTAAGTTTTAAGGCTATATGCTGAAGAATTTTATAAAATAAGTCTAGTTTGATAGGTTGAACTAACTAGGGGTTCTAAAATAATTGTTAATAAATTATAGACTCAAATAATTCTTGAGTGCTATTACTAATAAATAAACTAAGGTTTGAATTTTAAATATTATTAAGTCCTATTTAATATTAAGAAATTTAAAAGTAGCTTTATTATAAATAAATAAATAATAAATTAAATAAATAATAATTTTTAATTAATTTCGAAGAGATAATAAATAATTAATAATAATTAAAATTTATTAATAAATTATTTTAAATTTTCGTTTAATAAAAATATTAATAGTTTGATTTAATATTCTAATACAACTCCCCTAGTGCTTCGAATTTTTGAAGAAAAATATAGTAGTAATTTTAATTTATGTAATAAAATTTGTTAATGAATATAACTTAGAATTTACAAGAAAATAATATTACATCATGGTCTTCCTATTGCTAAAAAAAAAAAAAAAAAAATTCATGATCCCATTCTCCATCATCAAACAAGAAATTAATCTATTCATGCACAAACACTTGAACTATCTCATACTATCACATGGCCAAAATCCTACTAAGCATAATCATCAATCATGGTCTCCATGGAAAATAAGATCATAAAAGCCTAATCACCTTTGGTGTCATAATATCTAATCATGCTTCAACATCCATTAAATTCATCAAGCATGGAGAACATATATTGATTCGAAAGGAAAACACATACATCCTAGTCAAATACAACCATCATCATGTCATAACTTCATCCCCTAATCCACATGCATATATTCAATCTCCCAATCATAATCCATTTCTCTATCATCAACTAGGAGACATGATTTCAGAATTTAATAAGAGAAATTTAAGAATGAATACTTGATTGTTGAGTCCTTTGATGAAGACAAAAGAAGGTCCACGCGTGATGGAATGACTTGAATGGTCCAATGAAACAACGTTCATGGTTGATGGTTTGATAAACCATTTCGGTTAGAAGAGGGTGAGAGAGAGAGAGAGAGAGAGAGAGAGAGAGAGAGAGAGAGAGAGAGAGAGAAAGAGAGCATTAGATAGGGGTATTAAGAATTGAATGGAAAAAGATGAACAAGAAGATTGTTCTTGTTTTACCTTGTTGATGTTCTTGAGGTCTTCAAGAAAAACTGATTTTTGATCCAGTTGAAAATTCTTGTTTGCGAGATTTTATGTTATAGATGGCAGAAATGAAGTCTAGGGATTAAGTAGAGATGATCTGGATTATTTGAGAGTGATTGGAGGTGTTTTAGAGTAGGTTTAGGCTTGAAGAAGTTTAGTGTGTGTTCTTGGTGTTTTAGGTGAAAATGGAGAGAAATTAGAAGAAGTGCTGCACGATTTCTGCTAGAAGGCTGGCCGAATGGTAGGGTGTGATTGAGGGTTTCGGTTTTCAGCTTTGTGAGAGAGAGAAATCAGATTTTATTTGAAATTTAAATGGAGGAAATGGTGGAGATGTTTAAGGTAAAAGATCAGCTATGGTGTTTGATCAAGAGAGGTGTCTAGGGACTTTAATGGTGTCGGCTGGAACAAGAATGTTTTGCTGAAATGGTTGAGGGTTAATGTTGCTCAAGGCTGGCCGAAATTCAGTCCTTAAAGGCAGAGAAAATTCTAGTTATTTAGCTTAATGCAAGAGTGATTTATGGGAGTGAAATGCTGAAATTATTTGAAGTTCAAATGGAGTTTGAATGGAGTGATCTTAGGAGTGTTTTGTAGTGTAGCTATGGAGTCCTTATGCTTCAAGGTAAGTGTGGGTTTAATGGTGTTCAGAGTATGGCTGAGCAAGGCTCAATTCTACAGAGATTGAAGGTGACTTTCGGTCCTAGGCTAGAAAGGAACAAGGCTGGAAAAATTCTGTTCTCAAGTGTTCATGGCTTTTCCGAAAATTGCAGAATTTTGGTACAGGATTTTCGCACCTTCTTGGCTCGGTTTTTTAGAGGTTCTTTAGGGTTGTTTGAGGGTCTTCCAAGGGTGGTTTTTCAGCCTCATTTCTGGACAAATGCAGAGAAGTTTGCTGGCTTGAAGATGAACTAAAAATAGCTTCATTTCCTTGATGAAGAGCTGCGAATTGCCCAGAAAAATTTCTGGTTTGGTGTTGTTTTGTGCAGTCCGAAAATTGCACAATTTTTCCAGCTTCCAAGCCACTTGAAATGACCATTTTCTTGGCAGCAAATGGTTGGGTTTATGGCCTGAATTTTCGAAGAGAAGGGCTGCAACAAATCTGGAAAATTTCCAGATTTCCTACCACTAAAGCATGAACATCTTGAAGATAGATTTGAAGGTCTTTCCATGGTGATTGATTTTCTCTTGGAACCCTTCCTATTTCCCCTCCTATTTTTCAGTCAACCTCCCCTCCCCAAAGTTGATTTTCGAAATTCAAGGGGAAGAAATTATCACAGAATTTTCTTGGAATTCAAAGAAAAAGATTTAATGGATTTTAGTTTATTTGAATTATGAAAATGTTAGGACAAAGCTAGAGGTAATAAGTTGGACAAGAATTCTTCTAGAATTCTTTTAGGACATGAGGATAAGATTAGGACATTCTCTTCATGTCTCCCTTAAGACAATCATTCCTATTTTCATGGAATGCAAGAAAACAAAAATTCAAACTTAATTAAGATAATCATGGTAAAAGCTTAAATAATGGGATTTGAACTCATGACCTTAGGAATTAATTCACCAAGCTCTAACCACTAAACCACACTAACTCTTTTTCTTATTTTCTCACCCACATATTTTTCTTATCTACTCCTCAAGTTATCTTCCTATTCTGACCTCAAGTAAAATTACCATTTTACCCCTCCTACTCAATAAGTATAACTAAGCATTTAAACCTATAATCCACGATTCTAAAGCACATAAAATCATTCAAAAAAACATATATATTCATGCAAAATAATATGATATGCATTCCCGTATCTCTTACTCTAGGGTTGACTTTAGGTGGGGTTTCACAAGATATCTTTTAGATCATTGATTGCTCTATTTTTATTGTCATCCTTCTGTTGTTAAAGGCCAATGAGAACTTGCGTGCTGAATTGGAGGAAGATGTTCAAGAGGAGTGTTCTAAGATTGGTCCTGTAGATTCAGTTAAGGCATTGCGACTATCTTGCTAACCACTTCAGTTGATTGTTTTTCTTGCATTCTAGTTTTATGGATGCTAACACCATTTGGATGGCCTACAAGGATTTAGAGGAGTGTTTGAACCTTACAACCTCAACCTTACTGAAGTAGTACGGCAGCCATATGTGATAATGGCTTCACATCCATCATTTTGGCTAAGAGTACGTTTAGTTTAGAAAAGTGGATATTCATTTTGAGACACTCCAAAGTAGAAACATGGACACTAAATTTGAATTTGAGGGAGTATTACTTAGCTATTTGGGTTGCATTTACCTTCTAGTCCTCATGACATCTGAATGGACATGACTTCTTCAGGATTGAATACTGTTTGAAGCTTAAATGAGCATAACACCATCACTTAGCATTTATGGTTCTCTATCCCTGGAGTTTTATTTTCTCGACTTCCTTAGAGACGTTTTGGACTACCTATTTTGCTATACACATTGCTACGATTTTCTACATTTTCTGTGTTGTTAATGGAATCTTGGGTGAAAACATAATTAAATGAACTTACAAAAGGGTTGTGTAACCTTAAATGCCTTTGTGTTGTCTTAAAAACCAAGAAATCTTTCCCTCTAAGCTGACTAATCTTGATGTCCATATTTTCTGGAAAGTCCTTTGATGAATGATGCGTTAAATTTTGGCATATAAAAATCATACTTTTTTTTTATTCATTCCCAATCAAGTTTAAATAAAACATTAATCCCAAATTACACATATGAGTAAGTACACTCATCATTAAGCATAATATAAGGTATTAATGAGTATCAATCCACAAGGAACAAGTACACATTAATTACTTTTCACTCAATGTTTAACCTACCAATTATATTGATAAAGAGTAAAATAAAAATAAAGATAAAGATAAAATATATACAGAACACTTTGGAAAGAAACATAGGTGATTAAATAATTATTCTTGAAAACATTATATGAACTATTTAACACTTATTACAATCAATCATTATCTTGGTATCATGAAGGAATAAAGATAGAATCTACTTTTTCTCCAATCCATAGAATTACTATTTCCTAATTAAATTAGTAGATTTCCCAATCAAACCAACATAACCAAAGAAAAGCATTAAACTCATTCTTCATGAATATCCCTATACTCTAGGCAACATAAATATAAAATTAGCCAATGAACTTATGCTCTAGGTGAAATTAACTAACTTTTAATTACTTAGGTTCAATTCTTAACATTCTTTCCCAATCCAATTAAGATAACAATTATATAGAATTAACTAAATTGAACTCAATCTAACTTCATTTCCCAAGTCCATTAGAAAGAAATCAACTTCATCAATCTGTCAAATAAAAGCAAGTAATCAAATACCAAGAACAACAATTAATTGATCAAAGATTAAATAAATTACAATATCATGAATCTAAAAATAACTTTCAATTATAATTAAAACATTAATCTCATTATTGTTCAAAGAAAAAAAAAAAAAGGTCTTAGAAAGAACTCATAGACAAGCCATTTTATTGTTCCTTTGAGAACCTCTTTGTGACAATGCTCCCTCGAGTGATGGATTCTCCTTCAATGAATGATTTTTGCTTTTTCTCCTTCAATTCATATTTGATCTTCCATTGTTCTTGGTTAAATAAGCTCATTTGATTGCTAAAATTCGTCCTTCAAAAGTCTTGGGCCAAGCACAAGTTTACTTCTTTGGTAATTTCTAATTTGACTTGAAAAAAGGACAAAGAACCGCCACAACAGAGCAAGGCCGGTGCCGGTCCAACTCTATTTTCTCTTGATTTGAGCTCTATTTCCTTTATTTTTCTAGAACTGAGCCATGATCGATTCAACCACTTTAAATAGGCACCGAGCCTAGTCTGAAAATCTACAATTTCGCTCTAAATAATCCAATTCCTATACAAATTCACTAAGAACACTTTTGACAAGCAAAACATAAAATATGCAAGGAAATTACTAGCTAGTAAACCAAAAGTACAACAAAACATCCTAAAATAACTAGGAAAATATAGACATAATTAGGCCCTATCAATGACCATGTTGTTTTGAGTGGTTTTAGACTAGACTTAGCACATACAAGGATTTTATTTTCTTTGAGAAGTTTTGAGGATGTGGACAATCATGAAAACATGTTATTGTTTAATTTTGAGAAAACTCCTCTATAGTGCCATCAATGAAGCTTGTTACTGCTGATATTTTAAGCTCATTTTAGTGTTAATTTCAAATGAAAAATTGGATGGAATTTGGTTTTGTTTAACTCCTTAAAGTGTTATAATGAATTGGGGTGCATTGTGAAGTTTTAGAATGTAAGAAAACACCTTAAAACCAAGCTAACATTTCTTGCCTTGTTGCTATAAAAATTCTGTACGAATTTAAGCGAAGTTATTGGTCAAATGTTGATGCTTGGGAAAGCTTTTGGTAAATTATTGATTGGATATATCTACTAAGATATTGTTGAAGAATCTATTTGAGTTGGATTATATTGTACAACCTTGGATTTGTGAATTACGTGCTAAAACTACTTGAACTCTTAGCTTATCAAAGCTGGAATATTGATTTAGAGACAAATTTAGTGACAAAATTCTGTAACATGAAATAGTTTTATCTCTAAATCGAGTAAATATAGTGACAAAGATAGATCTCCATGTTACAGACAAAATATTTCAAATCCGTCTGTAATCACTAATGGAAGAATTGGTCTCCATTTTTTTGTTTCTAAATGGATACAAAAAATTATTTTGGTTGGTCTAAAAAATTTATCTCTAAATAGAGTCAAAATGGCGACAAAAAGTCCGTCTCTATTTTAGAGATGTAATATTTTATGTTCGTCTCTACATTAGAGATGACTTAGAGATGAAAATTTTGACTCTAATGAAGCATCAACTTCTTTTTTTGACCTGATAATTTAGAGAAGGACACCAATATTTTGAGGACGAATTATTTCTTTCTCTAAATTTTAGCGACTAATATTTCTATCCGTCTCTAATTAGAGATGCCATGTTTAGCGATAAAAGCCAATTTATCTCCGTTTCATCTCTAAATCCAATTTAGAGATGAATTTTAGCATTTAGAGATGAATTTTGTCCGTCTCTAAATAGTTATTTTCTTGTAGTGAACATTCTATGGAGAATACTACTGTAGTGAAGAAGTACCTATATGTTTTTCCAGATGAATTAATAACTCCGCCCCCTCTTCGGGATATGTAGTTTACCATCAATTTGGTATCTTGAGATTAACCTATTTTTAAAACTCCATATCGGATGGCTCTATTAGAACTTATAGAATTAAAGAAGCAATTTGGAGGAGTCATTGAGATAAGGGTATATCAGACCTAGTACTTCATCTTGGAGAGCTTTGGTGTTGTTTGTAAACAAAATTGATGGAACCCTACGAATGTTCATTGATTATCAATGATTGAATAACTTAACCATCAAGAACAAGTATCCATTTCCACTGATAGACGAGTTGTTTGATCAAATTCAAGGATCATGTTGCGTTTCAAAATTAGATATGTGATAGGGGTATTACCAGGTGTGTATACGTGAAGTAGATATACTAAAGATTGCATTTAATGTGATACAGACATTATGTGTTTGTAGTGATGCTGCTTAGATTAACTAATGCTCTAGCTACTTTCATGGATTTGATGTATCGTATTTTTCAACCATATTTGGATAAATTCATGGTGATTTTCATTGATGATATTTTGATATATTCCAAGAATTCAAAAGAACATGTAGAACATTCAAAGTTCTTATTGGAAAAGTTTAGAGAACATCATATTTATGCTAACTGTAGCAAATGTGAATTTTGGTAGGATTCAGTTTCGTTTCTAGGGCATATAGTAACAAAGGATGGGATTAAAGCAGATCCAACAAAAGTGGAAGCAATGGCTGTTAGTGTTATGCCCTAGAGGCAATCACTTGTACCTTATGTATGACATATTGATTATGAATCATATGGCACATGCGAGTCTTGTTTACTAGGTAAAATGGCTAAAACTCCTTTTTTCAGGAAAAGGAGAACGGGTTAAGGAGTTATTAGAACTCATACATTTTGATGTATGTGGCCCAATGTCAATACAATCAAGAGGAGGTTATAACTATTTCATAACCTTTATCAATAATTTCTCACGATACGAGTATTTGTATTTAATAAAATACAAATCTGAGGCCTTTGATAAGTTTAAAGACTTTAAGAATGAAATAGAGAAACAACTTGGCAAAAATATTAAGACTTTAAAATCTGATTGAGGAG
This sequence comes from Voacanga thouarsii, assembly GCA_026120185.1. Classification (NCBI taxonomy): domain Eukaryota; kingdom Viridiplantae; phylum Streptophyta; class Magnoliopsida; order Gentianales; family Apocynaceae; genus Voacanga; species Voacanga thouarsii. Next base: position 470,573 of record JANUWF010001224.1, on the reverse strand, counting down.
GATAATACTCGAGCCAAGAGTTTCTGAGTTATCTTAGAGATAATGGGATATTATCTCAATGGACTCCACCGCATACACCTCAACATAATGGTGTATCAGAGAGAAGGAATCGAACCCTTCTAGACATGGTACGAACTATGATGGCCTCTGTAGACCTACTAAAATTATTTTGGGGGTATATACTAGAGACTTCTGTTTATATATTAAATAAAGTTCCAACAAAATCGATTGATTCTACTCTATTTGAGATGTTCTTTAGTAAGAAACTAAAGTTATCTCACTTACGAGTATGGGGTTGTCCTGCCTTTGTCAAAAGGCCTCAGTTAGACAAACTTGATAGTAAGTCTGACAAGTATTTCTTTATGGGATATATGAAAGAATCTTTCAGATATTACTTCTACCTACCCTCTGAAAACAAAGTGTTTGTTTCGAAGCATATCATCTTCTTAGAGAAGGAGCACATGCTCAAAGGGGACAGTAGGAGTAAACTTGAACTTAGTAAAGTTCAAGAAGATCAAACAAACAAGGATCAACCGTCTAATCCCTCATCTATTGAGAGAATGGATGAACCTTCTACTATACAAGATCTTTGTAGATCTAGTAGGATACGTATGGTACCTGAGAGATATGGATTTCTCTTCAGTGACTACAATGACGTATTACTCATAGATAAAGATGAGCCTACTACCTACAAGGATGTTCTGAACAATTTAGAATTTGGCAAATGGCTTGAGGCCATAAAGTCAGAGATGGATTCCATGTACGACAACTAAGTATAGACTTTGGTTGATCCACTATTGGGTGCAAGTGGGTTTTCAAGAAGAAAACAGACATGGATGGTAACTTAGTTACCTATAAAGCACGACTAGTGGTGAAGGGTTATCGTCAACAACATGGTATTGACTATGACGAAACTTTCTCACCAGTAGCCATCTTAAAATCCATCAGGATACTCCTAACCATTGCTGCTCATTATGATTATGAGATTTAGCAAATGGGTGTGAAAATATCTTTCCTAAATGAAAATCTGACTGAGGAAATGTATATAACACAACATGAGGGTTTCATATCTAATGATAGCACAAAGGTGTGCAAGTTGCAAAGGTCCATTTATGGACTTAAGCAAGCTTCTAGGAGTTGGAACATCCGTTTTGATGAAACAGTTAAAGAGTTTGGTTTCATTCAAAATATGGATGAGCCTTGTGTATATAAGAAGGTTAGTGGGAGCGCAATCGTTTTCTTATTGCTTTATGTAGATGGCATATTGCTAATAGGAAACGATATACCTGTCTTTCAAACGGTTAAAATTTGGTTGTCCAAACAATTCTCCATGAAAGACCTTAGAGAAGAAACCTATATTTTTGGAATAAGGATCTATAGAGATAGATCTAAAAGGTTACTAGGTCTTTCACAGTATACATACATAGATAAACTACTAAAGAAGTTTAGCATGGATCAATCTAAAAAGGGATTCTTACCCATATCACATGGTGTAAGCTTTTCAAAGTCGATGTCTCCTAAGACACAAGTTGAAAGGGATCACATGAGTAAGATTTCATATACTTCGGCAGTTGGATCTATCATGTACGCTATGATATGTATTAGGCCTAATGTATCTTGTGCTCTCAGTTTGATGAGCAGATACTAATTTAACCCTGGTGAGGGTCATTGGGCGGTTATAAAGAATATCCTTAAGTACTTATGAAGGACTAAGGATGTGTTTTTAGTATATGAGGAAGGTGATTTGAAAATAAACGGATATACTGGTGCTAGTTTTCAATCTGACAAAGATGATTTCAAATCAAAATTCGGCTACATGTTTACGTTGTGCAGAAGGACAATAAGTTGGAAGAGTTCCAAGCAAGAGACTATTGCCGACTCTATGACATAAGCTGAGTACATAGCCGCTTCTGAAGCAACTAAAGATAGAGAGAGTTCACACGGATGAGAACATAGCTGAACCGCTTACAAAAGCACTATCCCAATAGAAACATAATAGGCATGTTGAGTCATTTGATATTAGATACATGAATGATTGACTCTAGTGCAAGTGGAAGTTTGTTAGTGTTATGCCCTCGAGGCAATCACTTGTACCTTATATATGACACATTTTATTTTAATAAAAGGCATTATTTATCTTACAGTTTCTTTTGATTACTTTTATGTAATATAACTATTAGATAAAGTCCCTAGTACAACACTGTGTTAAGAAAATCATGATAGAGATCATGATATGAGATTCCTACAACACTGTATAGTGTTAGTACTTAAATAGTCCCTAGTGACAGTATTAATGAGACAGGATATCATTAATGCATTAAGACTAGTATGTGTTAGACTTCCTGATTTGATCAGGCGGTGGTTCTCATATCTGTGAGTATTGAGATACTCAAAGTTAACACGTACATGCTTGTTAGTTGAACAAGTTCATTGAATGACCTAGCTATGAGATAATCACATAGATAACTATTTAGTGCTAGTGATATAATCTCAATATAGCAAACGTGCAAGTATCCTTAGACTTGAGATCTCCAAGGTACTTTGTTTGCTGAGCCTTGTGCTTTGATTCCAATCTTTGGAGCTTGATCGAGAGCCGCCTATGGAATGGATATTGGGTACATTGTAAGATAAACGAAAGTAGTTGAGTGGGTCAACAAAGGATTCACCACTCCTAATAGTAGGGGCGAATATCTCATGGCCACTTGTAAGAATTACTACTCAAGAAATCCTTGGCCAAGGCATATATGCATTGGAAACGGTTCTAATTGATACACATCTAGAATAGTAGGTTCCTGGTACAAGTATAATTATATTCGGGCCAGAATTAATATATATTCTGGAGGGAGTTGGCACTAATTTCGTTCTCCAAATTGAATAAGATATTGTATGATGAAAGGAGTTCATTGCACTATAGTTTATTATTGAGCGGTTCATATCAAGCCACTTGACTTCCTGGACTCTTGGGTGGTCATGATGTGTTGCTAGATACCGCTCATGATCTGGGAATATGGGTTTATTAATTGATGAATTAATAAATAGTTTAATAGATACCGCTCTATAGTTTAATTGATGAATTAATAAACCAATCCTGATTAGAATCAATATGATTAATTCTAATTAATGAAGGGTTATTAATCTCAAAGACGTTTGGATTAATTCATGTTCGCTACCAATTGACTGGGAAACCTAATAGGTCACACAAAATAGAGGAATATATACTCAAGATATTATTTGATAACATAGTAGGGTTTATTGCGAGAAAGAGAAGTTGATGTGGTTAAATTATAATTAGTTATAATTTATGGGCCAATTTATAATTCTGTGAACTTAAGGGGTTCCAATTACAAATTAGAGAATTCTAATTATTTAGAATTCTTAGATATGGTTTTATGTGGAGATTTTCGGGTGACTTCAAGGGTCACACAAGAAAAGCAAAACATAAAAACCAAAGGACACAAGAAGCCTTCTCACTTATGATCTTTTGTTCTCCTCTCTCTCTCTCTCTCTCTCGCGCGCGCGCGCGTGAGTCTCTCCAAGAGAACACCAAGACTCTTCTTCTTCTTCTTCTTCTTCTTCTTCTTCTTCTTCTTCTTCTTCTTCTTCTTCTTCTTCACTGGTTTTGGTTAAACAAGAAGAACAAGAAAAATCCCAGCCACCATTGTTGTTTTCTGCTAGCACATAAAATCTTGGTACTTGAGTGTGATCCTCCGTGTAGATTTCTGTTAGAGATAATCACACACTGTGATTATAGTAATTGGACTTTCAACTCTTGTGGTGATTCTTCAAGAGAATTGCTGGATCGCGCCACAATTATCAAACTTGAAGAAGGAAAGTTTTGTTTTCCACACAAACAAAGAAAGGTAAAAGCTATTATCTTCGTTTTCTTTGTTCTCTTTATATGTCTTGTTTTTCACATATATGTGGATCCTGGCATGGTATCTCGTTTTATTCTTTCGCTGCGCCGTATATGATACATGAGAGATACCTAACAATGGCTAGCTAGAAACAACCATAGAATGTTGCAAAGATTAGAAGTTTCTTGGGATTAGCTTGGTACTACAGACGTTTTATTAAGGGATTTTCAACATTGGCGTCGCCATTGACCTAACTTTGACAAAAAGATGTGGCATTTCTGTGGGACGATAAGTTTGAGAAAAGTTTTCAAGAACTCAAAAGGAGATTTGAAATAGCACCAATATTAAGTTTGGCTAAGGAAGGGAAGTCTTATATGTTATATACAGATGCTTCAAAAGAATGCCTAGGAGCTATATTAATGCAGGATGGAAAGATGATTGCCTATGTTTCGTACAAACTTAGGCTACATGAAGTTAACTACACATGATTTGGAATTGGCTGCCATTGTTTTCACTTTAAAGAAATGGAAACATTATCTATATGGAGCAGATTAAGAAGTGTTTACAGAAAATAAAAGTTTGAAAGACATATTTACTCAGAAGGATTTGAACTCAGGACAAATGAGATGGATACAATTTTTAGAAGAATATATATGTCCAATCAATTATCATTCTGGGAAGGCTGATGTGGTAGTGAACACATTGAGTAGAAAAGTGAAGTTAGCTCGTGATAGGGGTAAAATATACACATATTTTTAGAGTTATTTATGTTATATTTATTATGATTTCATGTTCAAATGGCAATTGAATCCCACTATTTTGATATTTTTTGTGCAGAATTGATTAGCTAAAAGAAATATTTAAAAAATGTAGAAAAAGTGCAAAAATCAGCAAAATAGAGGTGAACTGGTGTCGTCCTATGTAGCTGAGCAGGTCGGGGCTCACTTCTAGATAAAACAAAATAAAACAGAGAAAAATCAGAGACGTAATAGAACTGAACAAGCATGAGGTGATCCACCTATGCGGGCTCTCTACTAGAACCATAGTGGTAGAAAATCCTTATTTGAGCAGAATTTGGCAACTTCAGTTGAGATCTTTTGGCAATTGATTTGGGAACAAATTAAGACTCTTGTAGGTAATTTTTGGTAATCTAACTCCTATAAAATACAAAAGATTAACACTAATAAAAATGAGTTCTCGAGTTCCTGGGTTTTCAATATAATATTCTTAGAGAACTCCTAGAGAGTGAAAGAACACCAAGAATAGAGAGGATAAAAAAAAAAAAATTCTTGGAAAAGTAAAAGAGATTATTCAAGAAGATTTCAAGGAAGAAGAAAGGTCCTTACTTGTCTATGAGTGATTTTCCTTTTCTTTGTAATTTATTGGCTATTTGAGCTCTATGTTTTTAATTATTTTTGAAGGATATTCCTAAGTTTATGGTTTTGTGTTGAATTTCTTCTAGATCTATTTGATTCCAATTCCAAATATTTGATTACTTAATTTTATTGTATTAAATTGATTATTCTGGATTTATTGATTCAATATTTGTTAACTTTTAACTGATTCAAGAGAGAAGTTAAAAGAATAGAACTTAATAATCAAAAAGAGATCAATATCACCTAGAGATAGGGATATTATTTCTTCTATAAGAAAAGCTTTAGTGTTACCTAGAGATAGGGACACTGATTGTTAACTTGAAAGTTAAGAATATTATCTAGAGATAAGGATATTGTTGCTTTTATAAATTTAGTTGGTCTCAATATTTCTTAAATTTAATTGGAGAGGTAGATATACCATTTGATTAGACTAAGAATATGAATTTCATAACCAGGGGTTTCCCCTTTAAAAATCATTTTGGTATTTAAACTAGGAATCAATTGGTTGAAAGATATTTTCTTTACTTGTTATAGAGTTGGGTATCTCTTCATTACATATATTTTCTCTTTTTCTCACTCCTTGATTATCCTTGTGATTTTTCGTATGTGAACTTGATCTATTCTCTAGTATATTAGGTTAGTAGGTTTATTTACTTTATCTTCTTATTTTATCAACTAAACAATAAAGATTAGAGTGAAGTAAGATAGGAACCAAGTTCCCGTGGATTCAATACTTACTATTTCCTGTAGTACATGATAGTTATACTTGCCCAAATATGTGCTTGAGTATTTAGTATTTTATTAAAATTGATTGATTTTGGATTTTATTGATAATATTTATTACACTAAAAACCATGCATCAACTCAACTAAGAGTGCAGAAAGTAAAGAAGTTCTATGTTTAGAAGCTAAAGTGGGAAAAGGAAAGTTTTGTCTAAGGAATTTAACGGTTGTTCCTAATCTGAAACAAGAAATTATGGATGCTCAATTGAACGATCAAGAGTTTAGAAATTTCAAGGAAAAATAGATGAAAAGAGGAAGTCAAGACTTGTACATGGATGATCGCAAAATGTTGTACTTTCTTGGATGGTTGTGTGTACTAATATTGAGGAGTTAAAGAAGAAAGTCTTAGGAGAAGCTCATAAAAATCGATATACCATTCTTGGAGAAGTAAAGAAGTACCAAAATCTGAAGAAAGTGTCTTAGTGGTCTAGAATGAAAAGAAACATTGCTCAATATGTATCCTATGCCATACTTGTCAGACAGTGAAAGCCAAACACCAAAAGTCAATAGGTTTACTTCAACCGTTATGTGTACCTTATTGGATGTAGGAGTGTATAACAATGGATTTTGTTATTAGTAAAAGAATTTCTATTTGTATGTCAAAAGGCACTTAGGTTTTGGGAATCTTTAAATATTGGTAATACTTTTTGTGCTGACTCGGGGTGTTGTGGTTGGCGGTAGACAAAGGAATTGAGTTTGAGGACAAATTTGTCTAAAATATTTCGTTTGACATTTGAACCTCTTAAGTGAACCCATGAGTAGAGATGGATTTGTTAGAAAAATTACTTGAGAATTTAAGATTGATGGATGGAAATTGGAATGGGTGATACCTTTGACAAAGAATGTTAGTGTACTCTTGAAGGAAATTGAGATGATGATGACTAGGATTTAAATTGTTAGCAGTATTACATTAGAATATGTGACAATTGCTGAGGTTATTAGAGGCTTGAGTAAAAATTTATAGGACAAAATTTCTTAAAAGAGGGGAGATTGTAATACCCCTCCTTGAGTAGTTAGTTAATGCATGTATTCTTTGATAATATAAATAAATATATATATATATATATATATATATATATATATATATATACAGTTATTTGGAAAAGAAAAATAGAAAGATAAAGACCTATGAAGTAGTGGCCTAATGAAAGGAAAAGAGAAAAAATGTTATGTCTTGATAAGAGATGACCCATTGAGCGCACTATGTTAATTTTGTTGTGGCTCACTTCATTTAATGAATCATTAGATATTTTAAGCTATTGGACTTTAGACTATTTTAGGAAATTAATCCACTTTCTCCTTTATTCCATTACCTTCTATTAGTTTTTATTACCTTCCATTAGCTTCTATTACTTTCCATCACTTTTTGTTAACTTCTATTATCTTCTATCATCTTTCTATAACTTCAAAAATCTTCTAAAATAGCAAAGTCATTAGATATTTTAAGCCCATGATAGAAGGCCCATTTGACTTTATGTTGTTAAGGAAGTTTCCCATGTCTTCCACTCTCTTCCATAAGCTTCTCATGCCTTCTGCTCTCTTCTATTACTTTCTTACAACTTCTAAAGCCTTCTATTTTCTTCTATTACTTTCCTACAAAGTCTTCTATTACTTTTTTATAACTTTTAAAACCTTTTACTCCCTTCCATTATTTTCCTATAACTTCTAAAACCTTCTACCCTCTTCCACTTCTTTCTTACAACCTCTAAACTTTTCTTACTTTTGCTAAGTCACATAAGAAGCAAGAAAACAAACAGCAAAAGAAAGTAAAGAAAACGAGAATGAGAGAAAGAGGGGGAGACCGAGAGAAAGAAATAGATGGAAAGCAAAGAGAAGAAGAAGGCTGGCAACTCATAACCTTGGTTTGCTCAAGTAAGAATGTAAAACCTTTCCTCTCCTGAATTAAAGTTATTTTAAGCATAATAAAATTATTTTGATGTATGTTTTATTAGGTGAAATTCTTGAAAAACTTGGGAAGAAGTTGTGGTGAAGGTTGTTCTTGTGTGTTGTTTTGTAAGAAATAGTGATCAGTTGCTAGCTAGTAAGGGAGGATTGCTAAAATTTAGCACTTCATTTGAGGTCATATGCTTCTGTGAGTAGCTTAACTACTAATTACTTTGTTTCATTATATGATTACTTGAGAAGTAATAATTTCATGTTATTTGTGTTTGAAAGTATGCCCTGAAAGTCTACGTATTCTGTGTAAACATATTGCAATAAACTATTTATTCATTCAATTTAGTTTGTTTCTTATATTATTTCATATTTAAAAGTCCAAGTATGACAAGTAATGGTCTATATGTTGGGTCATTCTTCATAGCAAGGTATAGACCATGTGTACTTGTCATACAAATAAGATTGAGTTCATAGTCAATTGCTGGAACTGAGCATTTCATCAAGGTAAGACTAATATGCCATGGTTTTCAATGAGGAATGGTTTACCTTGAATCAGTAAGTAATTCACTCACATCATAGGCATAAACGTATTTTGAATACATAAAATTGGACCTGTAGTAGTGGTCTTTCTTAAAGTATTATAATTATAGAGACTATACTATTAATGCTACATTGTGGACGAATACCTTCATACTTGAGTATGAGTTGGTAGTTTGGCGAAACTAGAGTATTATACTTTGATGTATGTTGGGTGAGATTTCTTTTATGAGATCAATATCCTTATATGTTAGGTGTATTACTTTAATTAGTTAAAACGGACTCATGCAACAGCGTTTCTATGTTTGACTTAGTGAGGTTAAATCACCCATTGTGATTGTCTAGGATAATCTAATGAACTAGGGCCTTGGGAACATGACTCTAGAATGTGTGCTTTTGGATTACTTCCAATGATAAGCAAGTACATTCAGGTGAGTCATGGATTATTGGATTAGAGATCTAAGGATGGTAGATATCTTTGAGATGTGTGTTAGTACATTTATCCTGTCTCATTGTTGGGTGTTACGTAGAGGGATATTTCTGTCATTTCACCGTAAGTCGGAGATATTGCTTTAAGCAATATTATTTTTGGGATCAATATTTTCATATGGTGATAAATAGATATATTTAAAATGATAAAATGTGGCTATTTAATAGTAAGGGTATTTTGATCATTTTAGTAGCCATGAATAATATGTTTCTTGGTCCTCAGAGTAGCTCAAGTTACCTTAGTGTCATTTAGATACAATTTGGGCTTAGTGGATAATTATTTGAAAGAGAAATAAAATTTATTCTAAGAGTCTAATTATAATTAATTAATTAGTCTTGGGTTTCTAATGAGGCCCAAAAAAGATAATTAATTAATTAAGAGAATTGGGCTGATATATGTTAACATATAGTAAGAGTCAAATTAGAATTAATTAATTAGTCTTGGGTATTTAATGAGGTCTTGAAAAGATAATTAATTAATTAAGAGGATTGGGTCAGTCTTGCACTGTTTTTTTTCACACAACACCTAGCCCAATTGGGCTTGGTGATTTTGGCCATTAGGGTTTTGGAAGCCCTAAGGCTGGGCAAAACATATATGAAAAAACAAACAAGTGTTGGGCAATTAATTGATCAGAGTGTGCCGCCTCCTCTTTGTAAAGGAACTAGGATATGGAAAATCTAAATAGTGCAACGGAAAATCCTAATCCCACAAACACATGCCTGAGAGTAAAACGGGTTTGAAGAGGCAGAAATGAGTTTTACCTTACTTCGTCTGGTTTCAAAACCTTCTGATGGATGATGATTGAGTCATGATCTAGCAAATCTCTCGATCAAACAACAACCGAATGAGGAACAGTTTGTCTCGCCTCCTCAATCTCAACATGAGACTACCTCTAATAGTAATCCACACGCGAATGATTATTCAAAACACCCAATTTTTTCTGTGCTAGTAGAAAACTAGAAGCCGGCTAGGTTTTCTTTTTTGTTGTGAGAGAGAACAAGAAAATCGTGTGTGTGTGTGTGTGTGTGTGTACTGTAATATTTTTTTTAATTGAGAGAACAATTCCCTCTATATCAAAGATATTTGCAACCCTTTTAAATTGCATGATGTCCCGTATATCACTCACAAAACACTACGGCATCAAGCTTTCCAAAATTCCAAAAGGATTAGAATTCATGAATTGTAATTGGATTCATCAAGTTTTAACAATTACAATTTGACCTGAAATTGTAACTAATTATAATTTAACTACAGTAACTTTTTCTTCTCACAATTAACCCCATAATATTATTAAATAATATATTGAGTACTTAATCCTCTATTGTGTGTGACCTATTAAGGTTCCTAGTCTATTGGTAGCGAATATAAATTAATCCAAATGTCTTTGAGATAAATAATCTTTAATAATTTAGAATTAATCTATTAATACTAATCAGGATTGGTTTATTAATTTATTAATTAATAAACCCATATTCAGCAGATCATAAGCGGTATCTAGCAATACATCATAACTACCCAAGAGTCTAGGAAGTCAAGTGGTTTGACATAAACCCTTCAATAACAAACTACAGTGCAATAAATTTCTTTTACTATACAATATCTCATTCGGTTTGGAGTACGGAATTAGCGCCAACTCTCTCCAGAATATATATTAATTCTGATCCGAATATATTACTACTTGTACCAGGAATCTACTACTCTACATGTGTATCAATTGGAACTATTTCTAATACACAATCATCTTGGCTAAGGATTTCACGAGTAGTAATTCCAACAAGTGGTCGTGAGATATTCGCTCATATTATTAGGAGTGGTAAATCCTTTATTAACCCTCTCAACTACTTTCGTTTATCTCATATTATATCCAATATCCATCCCATAGGCGGCCCTTAATCTAGCTCTAGAGATTGGAATCAAAGTATAATACTTAGCAAACAAAGTACCTTAAAGATTTCAAGTCTAAGAATACTTGCACGTTTGCTATAACGACATTCTATCACTGGCACTACATAGTTATCCATGTGATTATCTCATAGTCAGGTCACCCAATGCACATGTTCTATTAACAAGCATTCACGTGTTAACTTTGAATATCTCAATACTCACGGATATAAGAACCACCACTTGATCAGATCAGGAGGTCTAACACGTGCTAGATACCGCTTAATGCATAAATGATGTCTTATCTCATTAACACTATGACTAGGGATTATTTAAGTGCTAACATAATACAGTATAGTAGGAATCTTAGATCATGATCTCTTTCATGATTTCCTTAACATAATATTGTACTAGAGACTTTATCTAATAGTTATTCTACATGAAAGTGAAGAAAACAAACTGAAAGATAAATAATAGCTTGTATTATAAACAAATGTGTCATATACAAAGTACAAGTGATTGCCTCTTGGGCATAACACTAACAAACTCTCACTTGCATTAAGCTAATCATTCATGTATCTAATACCGAATAACTCAACATGCCTATCATGTTTTTTCTGGGATAGTGCTTTTGTAAGTGGGTTAGCTATGTTCTCATCCATGGAAACTCTCTTTATCTTTACATCATGTCTATCTATGATCTCCTGGATCAGGTGATAGCGTCGTAGTACGTGCTTGGATCATTGGTGAGATAGTGGTTATTTGCTTGTGCAATGGCCCCGTTGTTGTCAAAATACAAGAATGTTGGACCAAGAACACTAAGGACCACACCCAGTTCCATCACGAACTTCTTGATCAAAACGGCTTCCTTAGCTGCTTCAGAAGCGACTATGTACTCAGCTTTTGTCGTAAAGTCAGCAATAGTCTTTGTTTGGAATTCTTCCAACTTATTACCCCTCCACATAATGTAAACACATAGCCATACTATGATTTGAAATCATCTTTATCAGATTAAAAACTGGCATTAGTATACCCATTTACTTTCAAATCACTTTCTCCATATACCAAGAACACATCCTTAGTCCTTTGTTAGTACTTAAGGATCGTATATATCATAGCATACATGATAGATCCAACTGCCGGGGCATATGGAATCTTACTCATGTGATCCCTTTCAACTTGTGTCTTGGGAGACATCGACTTTAAAAGGCTTATCCCATGGGACACGGGTAAGAATCCTTTTTTAGATTGATCTATGTTAAATCTTTTTAGCACTTTGTCTATGTATGTAGACTGTGAAAAACCTAGCAACCTATTTGACCTATCTCTATAGAACCTAATTCTAAGAATATAGGTTACTTCTCTAAGGTCTTTCATGGAGAATTTTTTGGACAACTAAACTTTAATTGATTGAAAAATGGGTACATCATTTCTTATTAGCAATATGTCATCTACATAAAGTAATGAGAAAATGAGTGTACTCCCATTAACCTTCTTGTATATACAAAGCTCATTTATATTTTGAATGAAATCAAACTCTTTGATTATTTCATCAAAATGGATATTTCAACTCCTAGGAACTTGCTTAAGTCTATAAATGGACCTTTACATCTTACACACTTTTGTACTATTATTGGATATGAAACCTTCAGGTTATATCATATATACTTCCTCAATCATTTTTCTATTTAAGAAAGCTGTTTTCACATCCATTTGTCAGATCTCATTGAGCGGCAATAGCTAAGAGTATCCTGATGGATTTTAGCGTGGCTACTGGAAAAAAATGTCTCGTCATAGTCAATACCATGTTGTTAACGATAGACCTTAGACACTAGTTGTGCTTTATAGGTAACTACGTTACCATCCATATAGGTTTTCTTCTTGAAACCCTATTTGCACCCAATAGGTTTTCTTACTTTGGGTAGATAAACTAAAGTCCATACTTAGTCATCGTACATGGATTCCATCTTTGACTTTATAGCCTCAAGCCATTTGTTAGATTTTGAACTGTTCAGAACTTCCTTGTAGGTAGTAGGCTCATCTTCAATTTTGAGCAATACGTCCTTGTGGTCACTTATGTGAAATCCATATCTCTCAGGTGTCACACGTATCCTACTCGACCTAGGAGAATCTTGTGTGGTAGAAGGTTCATCTATGCTCTCAATAGATATAAGATCAGACGATTGATCTTTATTTGTTTGTTCTTCTTGAACTTTACTAAGTTTAATTTTACTCCTATTGTCCCCTTTCAGCATGTGCTCTTTCTCTAAGAAGATAGCATGCTTCGAAATAAACACTTTGTTTTTGGAGGGGAGATAGAAATAATATCTGAAAGATTCTTTCGGATATCCCACAAATAAACACTTATCAGACTTACTATCAAATTTGTCTGATTGTAGCCTTTTGATAAAGGCAGGGTAACCCCATACTCTCAAGTGAGATAACATTAGTTTCTTGCCAAAGAACATCTCAAATGAGGTGGTATAAACCATTTTTGACGGAATTATATTTAGAATATAAATAGAAGTCTCAAGTGCATACTCCCAAAACGATTTTGGCAAGTCTGTAAATGTCATCATGGTCCGTACTATGTCTAGAATGATTCGATTCCTTCTCTCAAATACACCATTATGTTAAGGTATATGTGATGGAGTCCATTGAGAGAAAATTCCATTATCTCTAAAATAACCCTAAAACTCTTGGCTTAAGTATTCACCTCCTCGATTCGATCTTAGAGTCTTAATACTTTTGCCAAATTGTTTCTCTACTTCTTTTTTGAAGTCTTTAAACTTTTCAAAAGCTTCAGATTTGTATTTCATTAAATAAAAATGCCCAGATCAAGAAAAATCATCAATAAATGTTATGCAATAGTTATAACCTCCTCTTACTTATATAGACATTGGGCCACATACATCAAAATATATGAGTTCTAAATAAATTTTGGCCCTTTTTTCCATTTCTAGAAAAATGAGTTTTAGCCATTTTACTTAGTAAACAAGACTCGCAAGTGCCATATAATTTATAATCAAATGACCCTAAGTCACTAAGCCTGTATAACTTAGAAATATGATTCTCGTTTACATGACTTAAATGGCAATGCCATAAGTAAAAGGTATTTAGGTTATCAATATTTGGTTTCTTATTATTTATATTGAGAATTTGATTATCCATATCTAGAACATATAAGCCATTAACCAAAGTTGCAGAACTATAATGAATATCATTCAATGAAAAAGAACAACATTTATTCTTAAATATCAAATATAATCTATACAAGTCTAAGCATGCAATTAAGATAATGTTTTTCATTAAAATTGTTATTTTGTAGTTCTAAAACTAATCCTGAAGGTAGGTTCAGCTCATATGTCCCCACAGCAAGTGCAGCAACTTTTGCTCCATTTGAAGTATACAGGTCCACGTCGCCTTTCTCTAGCCTTCTACTACTCTTTAGTCCCTACAAGTTATTGCACAAATGAGTCAACATCCTGTATCTAATACCCATATCTCATTTCTGAAAGTAGTATTTATTTCAATTTTAAATATACCAAGAATAGAAGTAGAAGTGCCCGTAAACTTCTCCTTCATCTTCTTTTCCTTGATGGTCTCCAAGTAGGCTTTGCAATTGCGCCTCCAGTGGCCTATTTTGCCACAGTGATGGCATGGGACTTTTGTGGCAGCATTCTTCTTCTTTACACCACTTTTGGGCTTAGTGGGAGCCTTCTTCTTCCTCCTTTGAACTTTCTTCTTCGAAGAAGAAGATTCTACCATCAATACCTCATTGGAATTCTTCTCCATAGAGGACTCTGCAGTCTTGAGAGGATTGATCAGCTCAAGAATGGTGGACTAAATCTTGTTCATCTGATAGTTAATCACAAATTGTGAAAAACTATTAGGAAAAGATTGTAGAATTAAGTCAACACTTAATTCATGATCCATCACGAACCCAAGAGATCCAAGCTTCTCAATCAAGCCCAGTATTTTCAGCTTATAAGTAGCCACAGAAGCATCCTCAGCCATGTTACAATGGAACAGTTGCTCCGAGATCTCATATCTCTCTATTCTAGCTTGGGCGTCAAACAACTCTCAAAAATGGAGAATTATCGATTGAGCATCCATATGCTGGTGCTGTTTTTGTGGCTCATAAGTCATTGACGCCAGCATGATACAAGATATCGTATCACTATCCTCTTTGTGCTTCTTATGGATAGCATGAGTATCTTGAGCATGAGTATCTTGAGCTGGTGGTGGTGGAATAGGAGTATCTAGCATGTAAAGAGACTTTTCTGACTTGAGAACAATTCTCAAGTTTCTATACTAGTTGAGATAGTTCAATTCAGTTAGTTTGTTGGTCTCCAAGATGTTACGTAAGTTTAGGTTGGTTGACATGATGCACGTGACGTAGATGTAAAGATAGAGAACATTAGATAGCTGTAAATACACATGTAATACAAATAATTAGGTCTTTAATTAAGCGCATTATTACTTCACCATTTTTCTCAAACCAATAGCCCCTACTATTGAATCAGGAAAGCCCGTTAGAAGCTTTTCTACTGGACCCATATCCAAATTCCTCAAGAATAACTTTGGATTTGCCCAACAAGCCACCCTTGAGTTCAATGGTAGGTATCCAATACCAATTACATCATATGTAATTACCAAATCATTGGGTGATTAACATCTTTTAATCTTAAAGCCTTTTGGGCTCCCCCAATATTTCCTCTAAATTTCTTTATGTTTGAGTTAGCCTAACCGGGATAAAAAATTTAGTTAAACCCAACCCATTAATTAGGAATTTAATTCCCTATGAATTTTAATTCTATAACTTGAACATACTCGATGTCAAGTAGACTTGGGTTAGCCCAACAACTTGGTCTCAAAAAAGGACTCTCGTCCTTACTATATTAACGGAAGGAATTATGTTTAATATTAATTGAGGGATTTATTCCTTTTGGTGACTTTATCAAATGGCATGCATAAATATATCAATAAATCGCATAAATTGAAAACATGGCAATAAAGTGATTACATGGTATGGTCATAGACTTTCCCTAATTAATTTTCTTGAGCCAAAAAGGAAATGGTTAACCATATGTGTTCATGCATGTTTTAAGTAGAATGTCTTACTCTTTTGTCTTGTTTTGGTCGCCATCTCCAAAATTAAAATAATTCTATCCCTATCTAACCTATATAATCTAATTACATAAATTTCCTAAATAGAGAAACCTCGAGTTATATTTGAGGGGAGTTGGATAAGAAGAAAATTACACAAGAATTTTAGAGAAGGTAGGACTCACAGGTCCAATTTAATAAAAATTAAAAGTGTAAAATACATGAATAGATATAATTTTGTTTTAGTCCATAACCATCCACGATGATATTTATTATGCTTAAACAAAATTAAACATATAGTTTTATTATTCCAAAATCTCTATTTTAGAAAAATAAAACAAATTTAGACTTAATTTCTAAAATCAAATTTTAGAAATTAAATTAAGATAAAATCTAAAATCAATTTTTAGATTTAATTTCTAAAATCAAATTCTAGAATTTAATTAGGATAAAATCTAAAATCAATAATTTAGAAACTTTATTAATTGCTAAAATCATATTTTAGGAATTAAATAATAATATATAATCTAAAATTAATATTTTAGAAAATATATTAATTTATAAAATATAATTTTATTCCAAATCATGGGTCTCAATTAAAAACTAATTATAATTAGATTTAATTCTCAAAATGAGAATGTGCGTATGAATTTGGGTATAAAAAATCATATAAAAATAAGCACATTCCCAATCAAGTTTAAATTAAACGTTAATCCTAAATTACACATATGAGCAAGCGTACTCTTCATTAAGTATAGCATAGGGTTTAAAACGAGTGTCGATCCTCAAGGAACAAGTATGCCTTACTCATTTTTCTTTCATTGTTTAACTGACTCAATAAAGTGGAAAAGAATAAAAAAGAAAATAAAATAAAATAAAAGAATATATATATGTCAAGGATGGAGAATTATGTAACTCAAACCATTATTTTGATAAACATGACCTTAAAGTACCCAATCATTATCATAACTAATCGTTCTCTTGGCATCATGAAAGATTAAGATAGACTCACTTCTTTTCTAATCCATGAAATCACTATCTTCTAGACAAATTAGCATCACATATCCTGTCTCAACTAATTCACCCAATAGATGCATTAAACACAATCCTTGATTAAATCCCCATATCCTGGCAAATTTAAAACATGAAATTAACCAATGAATCCATATCCTGGCAGACATCAATTAACCTTTAATTAGCCAGTTCTTAGCAATTAACCCATTTCCAAGCAAGTTAATAGACAATAAATATGAAATTAATGAATCAAGAGCACCATCAACCCCTTTTCCAAGCAAGTCAATAGAAGAAACAACAAATTAATCTTGTAATCAGCATAAGTAATTAAATACCAAGAATAACAATCAATTAATCAAAAGATCAAAGTAACTCTAAAAATCATGAATACCGAAACAATGTCAAATTACAATAAAATAATTAATACATCATTATTCAAGAAAAGAAAAAAAAGTTAAAAGAAAGCACTCATAGACAAGCCTCCTTCTTCTTCCTTTGTAGACTCTCTTGCATAATCCTCCTTAATTTGATGAATTCCTCCTTTAATTTGAGTGATTTTCTATTTTAATCGGTGAATTCTCCCATTTTCCTTGGGTTTTCCCTCTATTTATAGGTTTTAGAAGTGCCTAAATTTGTTCCTCTAGGGTTTCTGGCCGAATAGAAGTAGAAAAATACTAAAACTCTGCAAATTGCCAAAAAACGCGTGTGAAAATCGATGCACCGCATCTACACCAGTGCACAGCTGGTGTCGCTTGGCCTACCTAGGGCCGACGTCGGTGGCGTTCTATTTCTCCATCCGTTCGCTGATTTTTCTCAAATTATGTGCCAATTCTTCCAGATTGCAGCCGCCGCCGCCTCTAGGCTTCCAACAGGTGCCGGCTGTGTTCTGTTCAGCTCTGTTTTCGCCGATTTGCCTTATTTTACCCCTAAAATCTGAAATAATGCACAAAATACATTTTTAAGGTTAAAATGTTAAATATGAAGGAATATGACTGGTTATTGAACAAAATATATCACAAAATGGCCTCAAATAATTAGGAAATATATGACTAATTTAGGCCCTAACAAAGAATTAATAAAAAAAACTTATTATTATTATTATTATTATTTACATATCTAAAATCACTAATTTAGATAATATATATTAATTTTCAAAATCAATTTTAGAAATTAATATTGGTTAGTCCCAAAATATGAATCTTGGAAAGATTTAGGCACAAGTGGAAAAAGAGAAAAACATTTCATGGGCCACCAGGAAAAAAAACGGAAACGGAATAAAAAAATTTATATATAAAACCCACAAAAGACAGTTTCATCCCGAGGAGGATGTCATACATCCTCCCCATGATCACTTGAGAAAGATCCCCTGAGCCACAATGGCCCATGCGAGCCACGGCTTGGGGAATTTTGTGCCTCAAGCCACGGCTTGGCTTCTAGTGAACCACAACTTGGGGTAAAAAAACTTTTTTTCCCCCCGTCTTCCAGAAATGATTTCTGGGCAAAATACTCCAAATTTTTGCAGCAAATTCCAAAGAACAATTCTCTGTGCAAAGACCATTTTTTATTGTCTTCAAAACTCAAACAAGGATTGTGTTAGTAGAAAATATAACAAAGCCAGAAGAACTATTTCTTCGAAAAATAATTTTAGTAACCAAATGAAAATATTTTTTGTCATCTGCAATTTCCATCAAATAGAATCACAGAAACGAAACCGGAAACTAGTTTTTCTTTTCACAGGAAAACATTCTGTAATGTTTACAGAACCAAAACATTGCAACAAGAACCCAACGCAACCAAGATATAATCCAGAACACCAAAACTTCAATGAAAAACATAAAATAATTTTATAAATCAAGTTCAAGTCCTGGAAACAATTTGATGAAAATAAAACTGTGCCGAAGCAGTTTTCAGACATTAAATATGCATGAAACAATTTATCACAGGAAGATAAACAATGAAATGATTTTATGAAAACAAGCACAGAAACCATTTCTGTAATAAAACTAGAACACTGTCGCATGGTCAAAACAAATTTCATAGCATAAAACCCATTCTAATAACAGACATGGAACCTGTCTCTGATACCACTATAAGGGAACTAGGACATGCAAAATCTAAATAGTGCAATGGAAAATCCTAATCCCACGAACACATGCCAGAGAGTAAAATGGGTTTGAAGAGACAGATACGAGTTTTACCTTAATCCGTCTGGTTTCAAAACCTTTTGATGGACGATGATTGAGGCACGATCCAGTAAACCTCTTGATCAAACAACAATCGGATGAGGAACAGTTTGTCTTGCATCCTTAATCTCAATGTGAGACTGACTCTAATAGTAATCCACATAAGAATGATTACTCAAAACATCCAATGTTTTCTGTGCTAGCAAAAAACTAGAAGGCGGCTAGGTTTTCTTCTTTGTTGTGAGAGAGAACAAGAAAACCGTGTGTGTGTGTACTATATATATATATATATATATATATATATATATATATATATTTGAGAGAACAATTCCCTCTATATCAAAGTATATGCAACCCTTTTGAATTGCTTGATATCCCGTATATCACTCACAGAACACCATGGCATTAAGCTTTCTAGAATTCTAAAAGGATTAGAATTTATGAATTGTAATTGGATTCATCAAGTTTTAACAATTACAATTTGACCTGAAATTGTAACTAATTATAATTTAACCACAATAACTTTTCCTTCTCACAATTAACCCAATAATATTATCAAATAACATATTGAATACTTAATCCTCAATTATGTGCAAGCTATTAGGTTTCTTAGTCTATTGGTAGCGAATATTAATTAATCCAAACGTCTTTGAAATTAATAATCATTAATAATTTAGAATTAATCTATTAATTCTAATCAGAATTAGTTTATTAATTCATTAATTAATAAACCTATATTCAGCAAATCATGAGCGGTATCTAGCAACATAGCATAACCACCCATGAGTCCAAGAAGTCGAGTGGCTTGACATGAACCCTTCAATAACAAACTACAGTGCAATAAATTCCCTTCACCAAATAATATCTCATTCGGTTTGGAGTACGAAATTAGCTCCAACTCCTTCCAAAATATATATTAATTCTGGCTCGAATATATTAGTACTTGTATCAAGAATCCACTACTCTACATGTGTATTAATTGGAACTATTTTCAATACACAATCATCTTGGCTAAGGATTTCATGAGCAATAATTCTAACAAGTGGCTGTGATATATTCTTATTAGGAGTGGTGAATCATTTATTGACCCTCCCAACTACTTTTGTTTACCTCACATTATATCCAATATCCATCCCATAGATGACTCTCGATCTGGCTCCAGAGATTGGAATCAAAGTACAATGCTCAGCAAATAAAGTACCTTGGAGATCTCAAGTCTAAGGATACTTGCACGTTTGCTAACGCGATTCTATCACTAGCACTACATTGTTATCCATTGATTATCTCATAGTTAGGTCATCCAATGCACTTGTTCTATTTGATGGCAAAACGCAGAACAGGAGCCATGGACGGATAAAAACAGATACCAAAAAAAAAAAAAAAATTATACTCGAGCCATAAAGGCCATGCGGAAGCGTGAAGATCATACCTTTGCGTTCCTTAACCCTCCTAGGTTGCGTAGGAACAGATTGAACGGCTAGAATCGCCTCGCTTTGCACAGTTGAAGAAGCTTCCGGTTGAACACCCGCTAGCCTTCAACTTCGTCTTGTTTGCATTAACGCTTAGCTCTCCAGCTCTCGGGATATTCCTCAGCCTAACCTCTAGTCGGTGAACACTATGGTGAAGAGGAAGGGTCTCAATTCTCCTTGGTTCGTTCGCTATTGATTAGCAAAGAACAAGAGAAAAACCAAAAAGAAGAAGAAGAGACTTTTTGAGAGGGAGAGAAAGACTCACGTGAGAGTCTTTGCTTGGGAAGGAAAATAATTAGGGGTTTTTTTTTTTCTTTTCAAAGAGTTGTTTATATTTAGCTAAAATTAGGTCTCTCAATCTCTGATAAACATATCCCCGGGATTTCAAACTACCCGGATGTTATCCAGAGAAACAGTTTGGCCTAATCTTAAACTCCTCTTAACCATCACTGGAAAAAACCCTAAGGTCCAAGCTATTGGGTCAGATAAATATTTATTATTTTTCTTGGACCCAAAAGGCCCAAAATAATAAATATTAATTATTTATTTTCTGGGCTTACATAAGTAACTCAATAAATAATTGATGAGCCCAAATGAACCATAATAATTAATCTTTAATTATTTATTTCTTGGGCCTACATAAATAACCCAATAAATAATTAAACATTAATTATTTCCCCTAGTTTAAGCCCAGGTTAATTTCTTAATTATTCATACTGGACCTAGGCCTTGAATAATTAATTAACCAAATAAACTAGATAATTAATTTCTCTCAACTCCTATTTTATTTATTTATTTATTTTATTCCAGTCCAATAATAAATTAGACTTCCTGAATAAAATAAAATAAAACAGAATAAAATAAAATCCTCTTCAACTGAGACCAATTCCTCATCCCAAAATTAGTTAGGACTTACGGGCTATCCCGAGGACCAAAAAGACACATCGCCTTGGCTGCTAAAATGACCAAAATACCCATGCTATATAAATAGCTGTATTTTGCATTTTAAATATTTCCTAATATCACCATAAGGAAATATTGACCCCAAGGACAATGCTGCGTTAGCAAAGTCTCCGACCTACAGGTGAAATGACTAAAATACCCCTCTACACATCGCCGTACATTTAGAGAGGAAGAAGTGTACTAACACCCCTCTAAATGACATCTACCATCCTTAGACTTCTAGTCCAATGATCCACGACTTCCTAGAGTGTTTCCGCTTTCCAAGGGAGCTACCCTAAAGCAAACATCCAAGTCATGTTTCCCAGGGCCCTGGATAATTTAGACCATTCGGAAAACCACAAGGGGCGATATAGTGCATAAACTATCTTGCATAAGTTTGTCTTAACTAACTAGTCACACATACCTAATATGCAAGTATATTGGCCCTATGATAGAACCTCAATTACAGCAAATCAAAGTATATGCTTCCAGCTTCGCTAGACCACCAACTCATACTCAAGTCGTAGAGTACTAGTCCACGCTGTAGCGGTAGTAGTCTAGGTTTCTACCATATAGCGTCTAAGTGTCTCTTGAAGACTCTCTCAGCCAAAGGCTTGGTGAATGGGTCTGCTAGATTGTTTTCTGAGGTAATATGCTCCACCACGACTTCCCGTCTCTGGATGAAATCCCGGATCAGGTGGTACTTCCTCTCGATGTGTTTCCTCTTCTTGTGGTTCCGAGGCTCCTTAGATTGCGACACTGCTCTAGTGTTGTCGCAATACATCACAACCGGCCTGTCCATATGTGGTACGACTCCAAGTTCTGAAAGAAACTTCCGGAGCCAGACTGCTTCTTTGGATGCTTCCGAAGCTGCCACATACTCAGCTTCCATGGTTGAGTCAGCAATACAAGATTCCTTGATACTCCTCCATGAAATTGCTCCTCCAGACAAGGTGAAGACATATCCACTAGTGGATTTTCTCTCATCCTTATCCGCCTGGAAGTCTGAGTCTGTGTATCCCGTAGGAACCAAATCATCGACCACGTAAACCGAAGCATATAATCTCTCGTTCCCTTGAGGTACTTGAGAATATGCTTTACAGACTTGCCAATGAACCTCCACTGGGTTTGATCGATATCCGCTAACTAAGCCCACGGCAAAGCAGATATCTGGCCTAGTACAAAGCATGGCGTACATAAGACTTCCCACCGCCGAAGCGTAGGGAATCCTACTCATTCTGTCATTTTCTTCTTGAGACTTAGGACAGTCCTTTGAAGAAAATGACAACCCATGTCTGCAAGGGATTAGAGCTCCATTGCATGAGTCCATGCTGTACTTGGCCAGCATCTTGTCAATGTATGTCGCTTGGGATAATCCTAACATTCTCTCGCTTCCTATTTCTAAGAAGCCTAATCCCGAGAATGTAGTCGGCTTCTCCCAAGTCCTTCATACTCGAATTGACTAGACAGCCAAACCTTTGTAGATGACAATGTCCCTACATCATTTCCAATGAGTAGAATGTCATCCACATACGAGACAAGAAAAACCACATTGATGCCTTCAAGTTTCCTGTACACGCATGGTTCATCTTCGTTTTGAATAAAACCATAAGACTTTACGAGTCTCATCAAAACGAATGTTCCATGCTCTTGATGCTCGCTTAAGTCTATAAATGGACTTCTTAAGCTTGCAAACCATGTGTTCCCGGCCTTCGACAATGAAGCCTTCCGGTTGGGACATATAGATGTCTTCGCTAAGATGGCCATTTAAGAATGCCGTCTTGACATCCATTTGCCATATCTCGTAGTCATAGTGACGAAGCGATGGCAAGGAGGATGCGAATGGATTTAAGCATGGCTACCGGGGAAAAGGTTTCCTCATAGTCGATACCCTCTTTCCGAGTATACCCTTTCGCCACAAGCCTAGCTTTGAAGGTTTCCACCTTCCCATCCGCTCCTCTCTTCCTCTTGTATACCCACTTGCACCCAATGGGTTTTATCCCTTCAAGTGAAGCTACAAGATCCCAAACCCGATTGAGGTACATAGACTCAATCTCGACTTTCATTGCTTCATGCCACGATTTGCATCGGCATCGGCAATAGCCTCCTCGTATCTAGCGGGGTCTTGTTCCCGATGGTCGAAAACCAGCTCAAAGGCTTCTCCAGTCCATCTATCCGGAACCCTAGACACTCTCCCACTACGACGAGGCTCCATTTGTACTGAGCTCTTGAGGTCGTGCCTCTTCTTGTTCCAAAATCGGGTCGATAGAAGTTGATTCCATAGATAACTTCTCCCGAAGTTCCAACCTCGTTGAACCTTTAGTGGAAGTACTTTGATCATCTTCCAAGTATCTAGCATTGGTACTCGACTAGTATCTTCTCGCTCCTTAGGATGATAAAAATAGCCTCATTTTGTCCCTTTTGGATACCCAACAAAATAGCATAATTCCGATCTTGGTTCCAACTTGTCTCCCTTGATCGGTACATAAGTCGGACACCCCCAAATCCCGAGATGATTCGGACTTGGCTTACGCCCGATCCACATCTCATAGGGAGTCCTAGGTACCGACTTGGAAGGCACCAAGTTCGGAATATATGTCGTCGTTTCCAGGGCATATCCCCAAAAGGACACTGGAAGAGTAGCATGAGACATCATGCTTCGGACAATTTCCATCAACGTCCTGTTCCTTCTCTCAGCTACTCCGTTCTGCTGGGGGGTTCCCGGCGCAGAGAGCTGGGATACTATCCCACGATGTACCATATAGTCCTTGAATTCACCTAGGAGGTACTCTCCACCACGATCCGATCGTAAGGTTTTGATTAATTTACCTGTCCGACGCTCCACTTCAGCCTTAAACTCTTTGAACTTGTCAAAAGAGTCAGACTTGCGTCTCATCAGGTAAATGTAACCATACCTTGTACAATCATCCGTGAACGTGATGAAGTACTTAAAACCTCCCTTAGCTGGTGTAGACAATGGACCGCACACATCAGTGTGAACAAGACTCAACACCTCCTTGGCTCTATCCACCTTTGGTGTAAAAGACCTTTTGGTCATTTTTTCCATCAGGCAGGATTCACACTGAGGCCAACTTTCCAATCTCAATGAGCCCAAAGGCCCATCATGGATTAGCCTCTGAATCCTGGTCGAGTTAATATGACCCAACCTCAGGTGCCAAAGGTATGAATCATTGATATTGGTCTTTCTCTTCTTAGTTAAAGGTTTAGACAGAGCGTTATTTGATTGGTTGTTAATAGGGTTTAAAAAGAACAAATTTCCATACATGTGCCCAGTACATAAAATTTTTCCATCTCTACTGATAGAAATACCAGAATGGAAAGATACAGAATATCCTTGATTAATAAGTTTTGCAACTGAAATTAAATTCTGACGAAAACCAGGTACATATAAAATGTCTTTTAAAACCACTATCTTATTACAATAAAAAATAAGATCCAGCTCTCCCACTTCAAGGGCCCAGACTTGTGCTCCATTACCCACTCGAAGCCCATGTTCGCCCTTCTTGAGTCTTCTTATCTTCCTAAACCCCTGCAAGGAGTTACAGATATGATCAGTGGCTCCTGAATCAACAATCCAAGTGGAAGTTGATCCTACCATTGATATGGACTCTAGATAGTAAACATTACCTGTGGGGTTTTTCTTAGCCTGAAGATCTGGACACTCCTTTTTCCAATGTCCCTTCTTTCCACACTTGAAGCACTTGCCCTTTGGTTTGTCCTTGGGCTGGTTCTTGGGTCAGGTCGTCGCATTCCCCTTCTTCCTCTTCAACTTTCTGGGCTTAGGCCCAGTTCTTGAAGAAGAGGCCTTAGCAATCATGGCCTTAGACTGCGGCTTCATGACCTTCTCCACCATCTGAAGCTCCTTCATCAGTTCAGTCAAACTCATGTTCAACTTGTTCATGTTATAGTTTAACTTGAACTGAGTGAAAGAGCCCGATAGAGATTCGAGAACCATGTCCACTTGGCTCTCAGGGTCAATGACAGCCCCTAAGATTTCTGCCTCCTCGAAAGCAGCAATCATCTTGAGCATATGCTCTCGGACTGATGCTCCCTCAGCCATCTTAGTGTTTACAATTGTTCGAAGAGCCTCCTGCCTTGCGGGTCGGCTCTTGTCCGCGAACATAGTTGCCAACGATTGACTTATGTCATATGCAGATGTCATATGCAGAAGCCATGTGCTCGTGTTTTGACTGGAGCACATTAGACATGGAAGCTAACATATAGCAACGTGCCATTTCATCAGCTTTCTTCTATGCCTTTTCAGCCTCTCGCTCTTCAGCGGTGGAACCTTCCCCGATAACAGGGCATGTTTCGTAAAGGACATACTTATACTCCTCGGCTGTGAGTATTATGTCCAGGTTCCTTTTTCAGTCCATATAGTTTGGACCCGTTAACTTATTCTCCCTGAGAATAACGACCAATGGACTAAAAGAACCTCCCACCATTTCTGAAAATTGAAAATAAAAGAAAGAAATTAGTTTGTGAAAACAAAATGAAATTTGTGCACTGAAAATAATTTGGCCCTTAGAAAAACTGACATAGCTTCTTGGGAAGATTAACAGTTTCCTAAGCTAAGTGTATTAACCACCACAAATTAATTTCCCTTCTAGGTAATGGTCTAGAGAATAACTCCATCGTGGGATGGCCGTTTCCTCTCATTTCCTATGGACATACCTCGCACTATAACCTCCAACGTGGGCTGGCCGATCATAGTACGTGCCCCGGGTTATTAATTACATCATCCCATTAGATCTAGGGTATCCCCATCCTATACGGGTTCACTCCCAGGGTGACGCGAGGGGATCCACGATCTCTAATGAGGACCGTGATGGAAGCCGTGGGGCCGTTGGAACCCCTCTCCCACTTAGTCTTTTAAAATTAAGGTTTTCTGGAAAATGTCCTTTTGAAATAAAATATCTAAGTCCAATAAAATCTCTATGTCAAGGCTTATATCCTTTGAGAGATTTCCTCCATGGACTAATTTTATATAAGTTAAAACTTATTGATTTCAAAAATTTCCAATTAAAACTTTCTAGAAACTTTGGTCTCAAGTTTATTTGACAAAATCATTTTTCTAGTCCAAAACAAAACAAAATGGCTCTCCATTTTAATTTACAAAAATATCTAAATCCAATATATTTTCTATGTCAAGGATTAAATCCTTTGAGAAAATATTCAAGGATTAATTTTTGTACCAATTAAAATAACCATTTAGTTTTTAAAGAAAAATATTTTTCCTTGCCAAAACAAAAGGTTCCCAAAGACTTTGGTCTTTGAGGAAAAGCACACATAGGTACATAAAAAAAATAGCATGCTAGAAAACAATAAACGTTTTCATGCTTTTCTATTTTTTAAACCTAAGTGCCCAAATAATAGAATTAAACACATTAATTAATTAATTAATGATCTTGTTTAATCCTAAAATCCCTTACTAATATTTTTCATGCAAATATATTCCAAGAATATAAATATTGTAAAAATATTAACTTCGCTTGGTATGGGACTCCAAAACGAAAAAGAAAAAAAAAATAAAAAAAATTGCCAAAAAATGGCTGGCGGTCCACTGCACCGGCCGCACAGGATCCGTGCCAGAATGGCCTGCGGTCCACCGCAGCCGCAATGCACCGCGCCGCACCAGATCGCACGCCAGCCACGACCCGTGGACTTTGCCCGCGCCCAGTTCTCCTCTCCTGCCGACCCGCGATCCAGCCCGCGAGCTGCCCCGGTTGGACCTTCTCTGACCCGCGCGCGAATTTTTTCACAGAAATTTTTTTTTCTTTGATTTTTTTCTGCCTTCTTTGGCTTCTTTGGACATTTTTACTTATAAAAACTCATCCAAAACATAACCACAACCGCCTATACCCATTAAAATTGGTTTACACGATTAAAACACCAAAGCCAAAAAAAAAATTTACAGAGGGTCCTATGCTTCCACTGTGAAGCTTACATCAAGCCTATCCCATACCAAAATAGCGAAGGATCACAGGTATAATCATCTTCTCCATTTTATTAACTACCATGCTCCCTTTATTGATCAAAACCAATGGCTCTGATACCACTTTGATGGCAAAACGCAGAACAGGAGCCATGGACGGATAAAAACAGAGACAAAAAAAAAAAAAAAAATTATACGCGAGCCATAAAGGCCATGCGGAAGCGTGAAGATCATACCTTTGTGTTCCTTAACCCTCCTAGGTTGCGTGGGAATAGATTGAATGGCTGGAATCGCCTCGCTTTGCACAGTTGAAGGAGCTTCCGGTTGAACACCCGCTAGCCTTCGACTTCGTCTTGTTTGCATTAACGCTTAGTTCTCCAACTCTCGGGATATTCCTCAGCCTAACCTCTAGTCGGTGAACACTATGGTGAAGAGGAAGGGTCTCAATTCTCCTTGGTTCGTTCGCTATTGATTAGCAAAGAACAAGAGAAAAACCAAAAAGAAGAAGAAGAGACTTTTTGAGAGGGAGAGAGAGACTCACGTGAGAGTCTTTGCTTGGGAAGGAAAATAATTAGGGTTTTTTTTCTTTTCAAAGAGTTGTTTATATTTAGCCAAAATTAGGTCTCTCAATCTCTGATAAACATATCCCCGGGATTTCAAACTACCCGGATGTTATCCTGAGAAACAGTTTGGCCTAATCTTAAACTCCTCTTAACCATCACTGGAAAAAATCCTAAGGTCCAAGCTATTGGGCCAGATAAATATTTATTATTTTTCTTGGACCCAAAAGGCCCAAAATAATAAATATTAATTATTTATTTTCTGGGCTTACATAAGTAACCCAATAAATAATTGATGAGCCCAAATGAACCATAATAATTAATCTTTAATTATTTATTTCTTGGGCCTACATAAATAACCCAATAAATAATTAAACATTAATTATTTCCCCTAGTTTAAGCCCAGGTTAATTTCTTAATTATTCATACTGGACTTAGGCCCTGAATAATTTATTAACCAAATAAACTAGATAATTAATTTCTCTCAACTCATATTTTATTTATTTATTTATTTTATTCCAGTCTAATAATAAATTAGAATTCCTGAATAAAATAAAATAAAACAAAATAAAATAAAATCCTCTTCAACTGAGACCAATTCCTCATCCCAAAATTAGTTAGGGCTTACGGGCTATCCCGAGGACCAAAAAGACACATCGCCTTGGCTGCTAAAATGACCAAAATACCCCTGCTATATAAATAGATGTATTTTGCATTTTAAATATTTCCTAATATCACCATAAGGAAATATTGACCCCAAGGACAATGCTGCGTTAGCAAAGTCTCCGACCTACAGGTGAAATGACTAAAATACCCCTCTACACATCGCCGTACATTTAGAGAGGAAGAAGTGTACTAACACCCCTCTAAATGACATCTACCATCCTTAGGCTTCTAGTCCAATGATCCATGACTTCCTGGAGTGTTTCCGCTTTCCAAGGGAGCTACCCTAAAGCAAACATCCAAGTCATGTTTCCCAGGGCCCTGGATAATTTAGACCATTCGGACAACCACAAGGGGCGATATAGTGCAGAAACTATCTTGCATAAGTCTGTCTTAACTAACTAGTCACACATACCCAACATGCAAGTATATTGGCCATATGATAGAACCTCAACTACGACAAATCAAAGTATATGCTTCCAGACTTCGCTAGACCACCAACTCATACTCAAGTCGTAGAGTACTAGTCCACGCTGTAGCGGTAGTAGTCTAGGTTTCTACCATATAGTACTTTGAGAAACCACTACTACAGGTCCTGTTCTACGTATTCGAAATACGCTTATGTCATGAAGTGAGTGGACTACCCACTGGCTAAAGGTAAGCCATTCCCCATTTAGAATTCATAACATAATAACCTAAATATGATGAGGTTCCCAGTCTCATCAATAAGTTAAGAACAAATGTTTATGTGTTAAATAACCCGTGATCCATACCTTACTGTGAAAGACCACCATTTACCTGGATCACTTATTTAAACACAATGGGTCTGTTCCAAATGAAAATCGTGCACAAACAAAAAGTAAATTCACAAACAATTTCTGAAAATAAATTCTTTTATTAAATAATTCGATGTTACATCAGAAACCTAGTCTAAGAGGGCATACAATCCAACACTATTAACAGGCATCCATATGTTAACTTCGAGTATCTCAATACTCACAGATATAAGAACCACCACCTGATTAGATCAGGAAGTTTAACACGTATTAGTTTTAACGCATTAATGATGTCCTATCTCATTAATACTATGACTAGGGATTATTTAAGTACTAACACAATACAGTGTTGTAAGAATCTTATATCATGATCTCTATCATGATTTCTTTAACACAATGTTGTACTAGGAACTTTATCTAACAGTTATTTTATATGAAAGTAAAAGAAACAAACTAAAAGATAAATAATGCCTTGTATTATAAACAAATGTATTATATACAATGTACAAGTGATTACCTCTAGAGTACAATACTAACACTTTTTCTTTTTTACGTTCTTTCTCTTCTTTCTCTCTAATAGAGTGTTTTTATCTAAAAAAGCTCTCACCAAGCTAACGCCAAGATTAAGGTAGAGTCATACTTCAAAAGAAAAAAAGAAGAAGCTTGGAGATATTTGATGCGTAGTAGTAGAAGATTGGCGGGAATTCTTGTTGAGCAACAGGCGCCTCTTTCTCCCCTTCCAACACAAAAAGTTCTAGTGCAACTCATCCCTACATTGGTTAATCCACGACCAGTAAGAAAAAGTAGGTATCCTCTCCTAGATGTCGCTAAAAAAATTGAAAAATTTACTGCTGCATTTTCTTTAATATTTTCCATAATCCTTCAATTTGCGGGTTAGTTGGTTATTTCTATGATGTTTTGTTAGGCGTGAAATAGTCACATTTTTATAGTATTTTTTCATAACTTTTATGCATGATTTTGTGTGATAATGGATGACTTTCTATACAATATGTGTTCTCTCATGTCATAAGGTTTCTTGGGGAAAAAAAATAAGTAAAATATTGGTTTAAATAATGTATTTTTGTACCTGGAATGATTGCCTATGTAATTGAGGTCTTGGAACATGTACTTAGATAGTGTTTTATGTATTTCTACAGGGGCATGACTTGATGCACGACCATACACCAAGCCATGCAAAACAAAGAAGTTCCAGGAGACAAGTACAACAACGTGCACGCCCAAGTGCACGGCCTGCGTGTGCCTGTGCATAATAGGGGAATAATTTTAGGCCTAGAAGTTTGCAAAATTCAAGAGAAAAAACCCTCCACTAAATGCACGGCCAGAGGTAAGGCTGTGTATGTGATTGTGCAAGGTGCATGACCATGGTCGTGCATCTTGCTCGTGATGCTATCGGGATATTTTGGAAACCTAGCATGCATGGCCAAACTGCATGCCCTTGCATATAAGTTGTGCAACACTCTTGAAGTATTTAGAAAGTCCTAAATTGATTCAGTAGTGGTGTCCAAATTCAGAATATACATCAATATACTTCACCAAAAACATAATTCTTTGATCGAAACACATCAAAGAAGGTAAGGAGACAAGAAGACTTGAGATTGTGGGCTTCCCAAGCATTACCTTTCAATTTTTCTCCTGTTCTTTCTTGTTTCTAAGTTGTTTTGTTTTAGTTTCTATTGTATTCAAATAATTGAGAATTTTATTCGTGTTTTAAGACTATGTTTTGTTATTAGTTTTTGATACTCTGAGATTCATTAAAAGATTCTATCTTTGACATTTTAAAGGTTACCTCTTGAGTATTTACGTAATTTTGGATTTATTTTCTTATCAATTGTGTTGAGTTTTCATGCTTGATCAACATTTTTAACTTACATGCTTGAGTAGCTATGAATGTTAAACTATTGATAGATTTGCCGCGATTGATTTTTAGGTTAATTTTCTAGTAACATCTATTTTCCTTAATTAAGTTTCAATTTTTTTTTTTTACATAAGTTAATATTGATAGGGAATTGCATAATCCAAGTTGCATATGTTTACAGGTTTTTGGAATTCGAACTTGATCTTGATGGTACCTTGATTTGCTTATCAATCTTGTGTTTAATTTATAATAATTGATTAATTAAGTATTAATATCTTTAAGAAAAGATTAATCAAATTGAAGTAGATTGAGAAGAAGGTTAGGGGTTAACTGGGAGCGTTTGAAGAAGATTACTCTATTTATGCAATGATAGGAATTTTTTGGCTATTTATAATTCTAAAATAAACTATTCAAAGTATTTGAATCAATAAGAAATTTCTTGCTTGATTTCATGACATGTGCCTAAAAACTTGGTAATTTCTTCATTAGTCTTGAATTTCCTATTTTGGTTTTTGTTTCTTAATTTCTTAGGAATAGGATGTGGCAGTCTCTTAATTTGATTAATTTCTAATTTGATTTTCTCCCATGTCTTTTGTAAATACTTATATGTAATTCATCATTAGATCTAATTAGGATAAGTGTACATAAGATGATTTCATATAAATGAAGGTAGTGGATTTTCTTATTAAGTACACTTCTCGTGTTCCTTGTAGGATCATTACCTTACTTACTACTATACTATGCTATGTCTTTAGGAGTAGGGTTTAAAATTTGTTAGTGTATGACATCTGTATTTTTTCTAAGATCCCATATTTTTTATGTTGTAATCTCCTAAAAACAAATTTTTAGCAGCATTGCCGATAAACAAGAGAATTTTTAAACTTCTTCGTTGTATGATTGACCCTTGTGATGTTTGATTTCAATTAGTTCTCTTAGTGCCAAACTTTTTCCTTTACTTTTTAACTTGAATTTTTTGTTTTCTAGTTCGCTATCTCATTGATGAATCTTAGGAGTGATAAGAAAATTAACAAAGGTGAGAACACTACGACACTTAAATTGAATCCTGAGGAGACTAGGATTTGTGATGAATGAGCTTATCTGGAGGAACCTTTTTCTTCTAAATTTGAATCTTCTGTAATTAGTGAACAACTTGAAGAATAAATTAGTGAAATCTTTCCTTCTTTTGACTTTATAATTGATGCTAATTGCTCTTTGAAAGAACTTGTTGCCTCTACCCTTAATGATCACCATTTATGCATTATTTTTCCTCAAGTCACAAGTAAGTTCAAATTGTATTTTAGGTTCAATCAACTTTTGTCATCTTTTCATTGTTTACTAGGATGGGCATTTTAAGGAATTCCATGTTGTATTCTTTCATATAAAATTGGAGGGAATTCTAGATAATGTCATTAAATTACATGCATTCCCATTTAGCTTGCATCATGGAGCTAAATATTGGTTATATAACTTACCCACTTGTTCCATTAGTAGTTGGTTGAACATGCAAAAACTTTTTCTTGAAAAATATTTTCCTACATCTAGAGCTATATCCATTAGAAAAGTGATATATGGCATAAGGCAATTGCATGGCGAATCTTTGTATAATTATTGAGAAAGGTTTAAAAGACTTTGTACTAGTTATCCGCATCAGATCAGTGAACAATTACTTATTCAATATTTTTATGAAGGTTTTCTTCCTCATGATAGATCTATGATACAGCTAGTGATGGTGCCCTTATGGATAAAAACCCCACAAGCCACTAGGGAGTTAATTTATAATATAATAGCTAACACATAATCTTTTAGCACAAGGAACGACTCAATTAGGAAGGTGGGGAAAATAGGTACAAATTCTTTAGAGGACAAAGTCGATAAGCTAACTAATTTGGTAGGACAAATGCATGGTAACAACTTATAAGCTAGGGCATGTAATATGTGCAACTTTCTTGATCATTCTAGTGATTCATGCCCTAATATCGGTGCTAATGAGAAAGTGAATACTTTAGAGCTCCCTAATTAGCCTTCTAGGAGGTACAATCCTTATTAAAACACTTACAATGAGGGATGGCATGATCATCCAAATTTTACATGGAGAAACCAAGGAGGGAGCTCACAAAATTTTGCAAACAACAATTCAAATACACAACCTCCAGAGGACCAATCCAATGGTATATCTCTAGAGAATATGGTTAAGTCCCTTACATGTAATTCCTTAATTGCAAAAGGAG
The DNA here is from genome assembly GCA_026120185.1 of Voacanga thouarsii. Classification (NCBI taxonomy): domain Eukaryota; kingdom Viridiplantae; phylum Streptophyta; class Magnoliopsida; order Gentianales; family Apocynaceae; genus Voacanga; species Voacanga thouarsii. Next base: position 436,981 of record JANUWF010001224.1, on the reverse strand, counting down.
ACTAAATCTACATCCAAAACTTAGAAAACCAAGTTGGGCAACTGGACACCTATGCTAGTTATATTAAGGTACAACTATTTAACAAGCTCCCTTCTCAACCTCTTAAGGACTTAACTGATACTTCGTATATAAGTAGAAGGTTGTATGCAGCAAGTTTCTATCTTTTTAAGTTTTTGTTAGTAAAATTTGCTACATTGGAGTTCCAAACAGCTACAACTTTTTTCCTTATTTTGAGTTCTTGAAGCTACATTTAATTTTCTGGGAGATGGAGAATTGATAGCTATATATTGTTACATATTCAGTAGTTTGGGAGTTATGTTTTATTAGAGGAATTGTTCTACTTGAGTTTGAGGAGTTTGGGAATATTTTTTTTGTTTGATTCTTACTGCTTATTGTATTCGATTTTTCTGCTCTATCCCGCTATAATTTGATCACATTCATTGTTAGTGTTGTGCTCTAGAGGCAATCACGTGTACCATGTATATTGCATATTAAATTAATAAGAGGCATTCTTTATCTTTCAGTTTGATTGTTATATCTAAATATGTATACAAACAGTTAGATAAAGTCCCTAGTACAACACAGTGTTAAGGAAATCATGATAGAGATCATGATGTGAGATTCCTACTACACTATGCAGTGTTTGTACTTAAATAATCCCCAGTCATAGTATTAATAAGATGTGACATTATTAATACGCCAAGACTAGCACATGTTATATCTCTTGATTGGATCAAGCGGTGGTTCTCATATCCGTGAGTATTGGGATACTCAAGATTAACGTGTGGATGCTTGTTTTGGAACAAGTTCATTGGATGACCTAACTACGAGATAATCACTTGGATAACTATTTAGTGCCAGTGATAGAATCTCATTATAGCAAGGTGCAAGTATCCTTAGACTTGAGATCTCCAAGGTACTTTGTTTAACGAGTGTTGTACTTTAATTCTAATATTTGGAGTCTTATCTAGGACTGCCTAAGGGATGGATATTGGGTACAACGTAAAGTAAACGAAAGTAGTTGAGAAAGTCAATAAAGGATTCACCACTCCTAATAGTAGGAGAGTATATCTCAAGGCCACTTGTAGAAATCATTACTCATGAAGTCCTTGGCCAAGGCGACTATGTGATGGAAATGGTTCCAATTTATACACACATCGAGTAATGGATTTCTTGAACAAGTACTAAAATATTCGGGCCAGAATTAATAATATTCTGGAGGGAGTTAGCACTAATTCCATGCTCTAGACTGAATGAGATATTGTATGGTGAAAGGAGTTTATTGCACTGATAATTTGCTATTGAAAGGTTCATGTCAAGCCACTTGACTTTCTGGACTTTTGGGTGGTCAAGAGTCATTGCTAGATGTCGTTCTTGATATGCTAAATATGGATTTATTAATTAGAAAATTAATAAATTTAATCCTTTATTTTATTAAGGATTATTAATTCTAATATTATTAGAATTAATTCATATTATGCTACCAATAAGACCAGGAAACCTAATGGGTCACACACAATAAAGGTTTGAATGCTCAAATATATTATTTGATAATATTGTGGGGTTAATTAAGAGAAGGGAATATATTTATAGGTGAATTATAAGTTTGTTATAATTCATGTGACCTAATTGTAATTAAGTAAACTTCAAGGACCAATTTGTTGACAATTGGACGTTGAAGGACTAAGTTACAATTGACGGTAATTATAAATCTATAACTATAAGGAAACGGTTTCCTTGGGGTAAGAGACACAGACTATTCACGCAATAACAGAGAAACCGTTTCTCTGCCTCTCTCTTGATCAAACCCTAGCCGTCTCTCTCTTATTAATCAAACCCTAGCCTCCTAAATTCTACTAGCATAGAATTGTGAGATTGTGAGCGTTCGACCTTGTGTGGATTATCATTAGAGGGAGTTCTTTCTTGGACTTCAGTTGAGCTACTGTGAACCGATTTTGTGATCTGGATCGCGCCTGCGTTCTTGGAACAAGAAAATCTTAAATTCCGACTTCAAGAGGTAATAAGCGTGATCTTCTCTTTTTCTCGTTTCTACTGCAAACCCGTGATCCATGGCTTGGATTTCTTGCTATTTTCCGCTGCGTTTAATCTGTTTAATTAATTTAGAAATCGTACATTCATGGCCACAAATTGATGCTTTAACTTGTGGTATTTGTGTGGAGTTGTGTTGGTGGAAAAGTGGTGTGCCAATTATGTTTGTTACGGAGGAAATTGTGGAGGCATTGTGTTTTAATAATTGATATACTATGGACATGATCATAAAGATTGTTGAGAGGGTTGTATAAGTCATTTACTCAAGCTATTCTTGCTTGGTCTTTAAAGATAATTACCATCCTTTAATAGCCTTTTGAGCCATCATTCACTTCATCTTGCATTTTTCTTTCTAAGATATCTTTTCACTTTAAAACTTTTCCTTCTTCATGGCACTCAAAAAGGAAATATGTAGTTAGAAGGGGAAGTAGTTTAGGTTCTAGGTAAAGTTCGAATTCACTAACCAAGAAAATAGAGAAAGATTTGAGAGGCTTAGGGGTAGATCATTTTAGCCAAACCGATATGTTGACTAATACATCCTCTAACACTTAGGCATAAATTATGAGATTCAAGGCTTGTTATATAACTCAAGTTGGGAGCTTTTCTTTGATATTTAGAGCCCGAGTATGGGAATTTGATGCTTTAATTTCTTAGGACTTAAGTTTTTAACAGAGAATGCTTGAAACTTGATAATGTTCATACCACTAGTTTCTGTTTATGTTGCCAAAATTACAACACATCTTTAAATCAATTTGGTATGGCCTTAGATTTTTATGTCGCAAGAGATAATGTTCCTATTAGGTATGATTTCAATAATGACTTAGAAAGGATTAATTTTTTTCCTGCAAACACTATTGGACCCGTTTAGAGGGCTCACATCCTAAAAGTAGCCAATTTTCCTCGTCTATTGTTAGATACCTATATAGACTTATTGCACATACCATTGGGGGTAGGAAAGAAAATAATAGAGTTGTGACTTAGAGAGATTTATATCACCTGTGGTTTATTATGTCATGTACTCACACTAATATCACTATCCCTTTTGCATCCTATCTTGATAATCTGGTTATATCTAAGTGAGGTACTTTATGTGGACTTCCTTACTTTACTCATTTGGAAAAGAATTCGGGACTTATTCGTGATCATATAAGATTGGAAGTAACTATGACTGTGATTCCCTTAAATTTTCATACACTACCCAAATGCATTTAGTAAGAAAAGTGGGACAAAATATTTATGTTTTGGAGGGAATGGTGGTTAAGAAAGAAGCAGAGTTGCCTATGGATGAACAAGAAGAACATGTTGAGCCTCCTCCATCGGTGCCACCTTCATCTTCGGGAGATAATTTTGCACTCGTTATGCTTGTGTTGGAAGATATGAGAACTAGTACGAACCAAGGATTTAGTGCTTTATATCACAGGATGGATGCTATGCAAGGTCAATACAACCAAAGAATGGATTTTCTAGGATAAAGATTAGATAATATAGATGCATATATGGGATGGATAGAGTCCAATTTGTATTCTTATTTTACCTCTGTTCATTTTACTAGCACTCCATGACCTTCTTATTTTAGTGCAGGGACTTCTTCCCAAGCTAGCCTACCGAAGGCTCCTCAAGAAGATGAACCAACGCATGATGATCAACCTCATTCGAATGCATGAGATTAAGAGATTTAGTTGCTTGTTTATCTTTCATTTTTTTTTTTCCTTTTGATGTATTTTCATTTTTCTAGGTAGTTTGCGAGTTTTCTAGATTAGGTTTCTTTGTGTTATTTTTATTTGAATTTCTTTTTCTTTTAGCTATGTACTAAATGATAAAATTTAGTTCTTGTTTGTCTTTGCTGCTTTCAATGGAATCTCAGTGCAACTACTCGGAGCTTTATTTCCAAATGGCAATCTTGGAGTATATTTGATTTAAGAAGTATTTCTTTTCCTTTCACTTTTATCTTTTGAAGTTATCTTTAGCTATGCTTTCTTGCTTTATTTTTCATCTATTGAGGACAATGTATGGTTTAAGCGCGGGGGTGGAATTTCAAAAGTTTTTCCAAGTATTTTTCTAAGTCTTTTTAAGGAATTTTGGACAATATTTTTTACATTTTAAAACAAAAATTAATGGATTTAATTTCATTTTTTTAACTTGGAAATATTTCTTGATATTTATTTGATTAAATTGATTTTTATTAAACTTTTATATTAGGTTGGAGATAACCAAGTTTTGAGAATTTGGTTTAACCTTGTTCACTTTTATTAGATGTATGAAGCTTTCAACTTTAAAAAATTCATATAAGTGATTATTGAATATAAGTATGGTATATATGCTAATTTTGATTGAAAACGTTGTCTAAACTAGGCCTAAATTTGGGTTTAAGTAAATAGGATAAAAAAAAAAAATGAGGTGCAAGTGCTCGAAACAGGTTGCATTCTCTTGAGTAAAAAAAAAAAAAAATGAAAGGGGGCCAATATAGTGAGATGGAGCAAAATGCACTCACTTGAGGCTATAAATCCAAAGACAAAAAATAATGATAAATATATATAAAAAAAAGAGAGTGTGTGAAAAAAAAATTTGAAGAAAAAATGGTTAAAAAAAAAAAAGAAAATGCAATGCAAGTGTCTTTTCCGATTGCATTAGCTTGAGTGTAAAAAATGTCCCAGTTTTCCGTCTAATTTGTAGTAGTTTAGACAAGCACAAAGTGAAAAATACTTAAAATTAGTTTTATATGCCTACCTTATATGATTAGCATTGTTTACATGTTTTGATCAAAGAGAAGAGTGGAATACATTGAATGAATGTAAACTTATTTAAACTAACTTCGATGGCCTTAGATATATTTGATCTAATACATTAGTTCAAATTAAATGTTTTTATTGAATGGATGTTAGGGCATTTTTCATTGTGAAGAGAAAAAGATAGCATCTCTACCATACATTTGCAAAATTGGAATTTCTTGTCTTCAATCTTCTTGAAAAATCGTTTTGCCTGAGGATGTGCAAAAAGTTAAGTGTGGGGATATTTGAAAGGCATGAATTAGTAACATTTTATAGTCTTTTTCCTTATATTTTTGTGCATGATTTTGTATGATAAGGGATGGTTTTCTACTTAATATGTGTTCTTTTATGTCTTAGGTTTCTTGAGGAAAAATGAGTAGAACGTTGGTTTAAAGGATGTATTTTTGTATTTGGAATGATTGCCTAAGAATTTGAGGTCTAGGAACATGTACTTAAATAGTATTTTATGTGTTTCTACAATGGCCATGCATCTAGCCATACAAAGTAGAGAAGTTCTAGATGATATGTACAACGAAGTGGTGCATGTGCCTATGCATACAAGGGAATAATTTTAGCCCCAGAAGTTTAAAAAATTTAAGAGAAAATATTGCTCTGCTAAATGCACGACCAGAGGTATAGCTGTGCATGTGACTATGCAGGGTGCATGGCCACGATCGTGCATCTTGCCTATGCCACTATCAAGACATCTTGGAAACAAGAATGTATGGCCAAGATGCATGCCCGTGCATATAGGTCGTGCAACACTCTTGACGAGTTTAGAAAGTTGTAAATTGATCCAATGGCAATGTTAACTTTTCAAATTCAATCCATGAAAATTTAGTTACTCTATATTATTGTCCAAATTTAGAATATAAATCAATATACTACACAAAAAACATAATTCACTGAGGGAAAAGCATCAAAGAAGGCAAGGAGGCAAGAAGACTTGAGATTTTGGGCTTCCTAAGTGCTATCTCTCAATCTTTCTCTTATTCTTTCTGTGAAACCCCAGTTGGAACCAACCTTAGAGTAAGGGGGTTGGGATGCATATCATATTTTATTACATGTTTAAATATATTTTTAATATGATTTTATATGCTTTGGATTAGTGTTTTATAGCCTCGAGGGCTTGATTATGCTTATTGGGTAAGAAAGGTAAAATGGTAATTTTTGCTTGAGGAGAAAATTGGAAGATAGCTTGAGGATTAAATAGGAAAAATATTTTTGGAGAGAAAATAAGAACAAGAGTTGTTGTGGTTTAGTGGTTAGAGCTTTGGAATTAATTATTGAGGTCTCGGGTTCGAATTCCATCATTGGAGCTTTAGCATGATTAAATTTTATTTTTGCTTGGGAAGGGGTATTTTTGGCCTTAAGAACCTTAGCATAGGGCAGAGGTGTTGTCCTACGGGAGACATGATAGGAGTACTTTAATCCTATTCTTGTGCCTACTCAAAATTTCCTAAGAGAATTCATTTCTTCTTGATCTTTAATTTCTCTTAATTCTCAATTCATTAGATTAGTTAAATTTGTTCTAGCCAATTTCATTCCAGAAATTTCAGTAAAGTGATGTGGCTTTGAAGGTTCAAAATATCTTAGTGAAAGACATCTTATGGTCTGAAAATGCGGTAGAGATGTGGGAGATTCCAAGAGAATAAATCCCTCTAGTGAACCTTCTAAAATTGCACTCTAGCTATGTTCATTTTCCTTCATGGCATGAATTGAAAATTTTCCAGCTTCTTGTGCCTTCAAGGTGTTGAAATTCTTAACCATTATTCCTCCCAAATGCTGCCAGAAAATGGCCTTTTGATTATCTTGAGATCTTAATTTTTCTGGCCATTTTCGGACTGCACAAATGCTGTGCAAAACCAGAGAAATTTCTGGTTGAATTCGCAGCTTTGGAGGTCCGAAACTAAGCTATTTTCTTTCAGTTTTTGCTCATCATCTTAGCCAAGTTTTTCCTTCATAAAGAAGGCTGGAAACCAGCCTTGAAAGACCCCTGAAATCTCCTCCAAACTCTCTGCAAGCTGACTGGAAAATGGCAGCCGAAATTGTCCAGAAATTCCAGCACCTTGCAAAAATTCTGTACAGGAAAATTTCCAGCTTTGTTTCCTAATTCATCCCTGGCCAAAACTTCAGCTTTCTTTTGCACAAACCACTCTTAAATAGCCATGATCTGAACTCCATTGTCTTCCTCAAGCTCCTGCATGAAAATCAGACATGGCTGCCCGAAAATCTCTCCAGCAAATCTCTGCAATCATGCTTTGATTAGATACCAAAATTCCAGCAACATTAATTTAGCAACCTTCCATAAAATATTCCTCAAACAACTAGACTTATTCTTCACCATTTCACTCCATCTTTTCAGCCACCATTACCCCTCTTCAATCAACTTTCATCCAGTAGAAACACTGCACAACAATTCGGCCATAGCAGCTTCCCAAAAGCTCTCTAATGATCAAAGATATTCTTGCTATATTTAGTTTCCAAATTTGATTCCTTAAGATATTTTTTTAGGATTTCAACAACTAGCCTTTCCTTTTCCCTTCCAAACTAGAAAGTCATCTACCAAAACCCTACAAACAATTCAGCCAGCCCTAATCCTTCAGAATTTCGGCAGCTTCAAATCAAAACCTCTCCATTCTCTTCAACCTTCAAGCATACATAGAACACCAAGAACACCTACTCCTTATTTCACCTAATACCCCTCCAAATCATTTCAAGCTTCTTCTAAAAACTCCAGAATTTATCTACTCACTGCCGTGAGTCCATCCATACCATTTTTAACATCAAACTCCAAAATCCAACATGCTCTTTTGGATCAAAAACCAGAATTTTTGTGAAGGATCAAGAACACCTTCATGGTAGGTTTGTTCTAACAACTTCATCTTCTCTAATCTTTGATCTCTAATGAATATGTATATGAATAAACATGCTAATGGACTCTCTCTTTCTCTTGGCCGAACCTCTCTCCTTCTTGGCCGAATGGCTTCTTCACCAATGGCCGGCCATGCTTTCTTCATCTTCCTTGGACGGATCTAGTCATCTAGGAGTTGAGATCCATTCGAAACTCCTTTAAGGTATTCATCAATCAAGTAAGCCTTTTTAACCCTCCTTTTAAATTCTAGATTCATGTCTCTAGGATGATGTTGATAGAAGATGAATTATAAATAGGGTTTGAGTATGTATTGTTGTGATGAGTTGAGATTGGAGCATGAATATATGTATGAATATGATGGAGATGGGATTTATGCATGAGTTGATTATCTTGGTTGAATGTATGGTGTTTTAGGGTTTAATGCATGCCTCCATGATTAAGTATGCTAGAGATTATGTCATCTATGGTGAATAGGATTTATATTCATATGTGTTTATTAAAGCCATGATTATGTCTATACTAGTAAAGGTTGGATCATGCCTTAGTAAATTTAGATCTATGCCTATATTCATGATTTGGATGATTTGATGAATTGAAGGGGTGTATATGTTTATGATTGTGGTTAGTAATAGAATTATGATCATGACCTAGTTGTCCCTAAGCTGATTTTATTTCTTCAATAAAAATATTTAATATTATGATTTTTGGCTAGTAATTTCGAAAAACCTTAGGAAGGGTAGATTTGGATTATTATATATAATAAAGATATTTTAGTCAAATAAATAATAGCTTTTGCTAGAAAAAAAAAATATAGATATTATATAAGATGATGAAATCAACTAAAGCCGTTTATGAAAATAATCATAATAAGTAAAATATTTATTATTAAAATTTAATTATTATCTTTTAACCAAAACTTATTAAAATTTATTATCTTTCAATCAAGACTCATTAAAATTTATTTTCAACTAATTTTAGCTATCAATTATTTTCTAGAAAATAATTATTAATAAATCATTATTTTACCTAATACCACCTAGGACTCTTTATCAAATAGACTCTAAATTTTTCTTAGCAGGATTTAAATCTTCAGCTTATTAGTACCTATTTCCTAAAACACTAATTATTTTGAATATCAAATTAGCCTTGGCTTATAAACTTTTTTATTTATTATTTGGCCTTAAAGCTTGGGATACTAAGATCATGGTAGTAGTGAGTTGAGCTAGTTTATTTGTGAAAGTAGATTTTGGCTTGAGTTTGATTGTGGTTTGTATTTACCTCATGCGGGGTTAGGTCAGCTGTTGGAGACCTTTTATTGTGAGCAAGAATCAGGTAAGCTCCTGCATAAAACCTGTTTGATGCAAAAAATGATATTTTTTTTTATGGCAAGCCAAATGTAGAGTGCAAGGACACTCATTTCTGTAAAGGCAATTGAGGATTGACTCCTTTCTTATTTTAGTCAAACAAATTATTTGGAAATCAATAAGCAGATTTACTCAAACTTAAAAATCTTTCTAAAACTGATTTTGACAAGGACTTTGGAAACCCTTAATTGCCATTTTCATGTGAAACTATGTTTTGTTCATTTTCTCCCAAGTGGGATACGTTACATTGAGTACTCAATAAGGGTAGGCTAGTAGTACTAGTTTTGAAGAATAAGAGTGAATCTTTTGACAGGAGGCCACCTCCAAAAGATGAACTCAACTTAGAGAAACGTCAATACTACTTAGTCATGCCGGTCCGAGCTAGCAGTTTTTATTTCAGTCAAGTGACTGTGTTTTGCCGGAATGGACACCCAGTTGTTGTTTGGGTATAGAAAAGGAGGAGTATCTTGCCCGGTAGGCCGATCACCTACCTTTTGTCAGTCTGCACAAAGTGTCGGCATTCTGATCGGTTATGGAGCCCAATGTGTGGTAACCCATGACCCTTTCTTTTGAGTGGTTGATTTTAATTATTGTGTATGGCAGGAAAAGCCAAAACGCCACTCTTGGTTTTAACTAATATTTATTGCTTGCTAGTATTTCTCTTATAAAGATTTTATACTTTGCATTCATGAATTATTTTCACTTGACACTCAAAGCACACATGGACTTACTGAGATTTTTGTCTCATCACCCTTTTTACCATGATTTCAAGTCGATCCTGCTGTAGGGATGAGTAGCTAGATATTGCCTGCTTTGGAAGATTTTCTGATAATTTATTTTGTGTAATGCTTTGGGGAGATGAGAGTGGATAAATTTTATTATGGATTTTTTTTTTTTTGTATTCTTAGGTTTATTCTTGAATTTATTCTTAGGTTGTAATAAATTTTAAGTTAAAATATCATTTTTATTCTGCTATTTTGATTGTGTGACCTAGTTATAAAGACCCATTGTCCTTTGGACGGGGTGACATTCCCAGCCCTGGCAGGCCTAGGTAGCGGGGTGTTACACTTTCTTTTTTCAATATTTGTTTTTTTTAGTTTCTTTTGTATTCAAACAATGCGAATTTTATTCATGTTTTGAGGTTATGTTTTGTTATTGGTTTTTGATATTTTGAGATTCATTAAAAGATTTTATCTTTGATATTATAAAGGTTAGCTCTTGAGTATTTATATAATTTTGAATTTCTTTTCTTATCAATTATGTTGAGTTTTTATGCTTAATCATCATATTTAACTGGCACAATTGAGTAGCTATGAATGTTAAACTATTAAGTGATTTGTCATGATTGATCTTTAGATTAATTCTCTAATAGTATCTATTTATCTTGATTAAGTTGTAAGGTTTTGGACTTAAATTAGGATTGATTGGGAATTACATAATTCAAGTTGCATATGTTTGTAAGTTTTTAGAATATATTCTAACTTGATGTTGATGATAGCTTGATTTTCTTATCAATGATGTTTTAATTTATAACAGTTGATTCATTAAAGTATTAATCTCTCTAAGAAAAAGTTAATCAAATTGAAGAAGATTGTGAAAAAGATTAAGGGTAAATTGGGGGCGTTTACTGAAGATTAATCAATTTATGCAAGGATAGAATTTTTTTGTAGTTTTGAAAAAAAATTCTAAAATCAACTACTTAAAAAAATCTAATCAATGAGAAATCTTTAACTTGATTTCATGATATGTGCATAAAAACTTAGTAATTTCTTAATTGGTCTTGAAGTTTCCTTTTTTTTTTCCCTATATTACTTTTTGTTTCTTAATTTGTTAGGAATGGGATTTGGTAGTTTCTTAATTTGATTAATTTCTAATTTGATATTCCCCCATCTCTTTATAAATACTTGTGTATAATCCATCATTAGATCTAATTAGGATAAATGTTCACAAGATGATTTCAAATAAATAAAGGTAGTGGATTTTCTTTTTGAGTATACTTCTCATGTTCTTCGTGGAATCAATTTGTTTAATTGCTACTATACTATGCTATATCTTTAGGAGTAGAGTTTAAAATTTATTAGTGTATGATGACTACATTTCTTCTAAAAACTTATATATTTTTTTTGGTCATAATCTCCTAAGAATATGTTTGTTGATATGGGTGTAAGATAGGAATGGAATATTAGTATAACTAAGGTATATGAATTGCGTATAAGGGTGGTGAATTATATGATTGAGATTGGTGAGAGGAAATTGATGAACATGTAATTTATATGTTAGATTTCATAGGACATGAAGGTTTAGAATTTAGGACTTATGTTAAGAACTTTCTCTTTTGTTAAGACATAATGTATGTCCCCACATTTTAGGTTTTCATAAAATTGTAAGTCCTCATATTCATGCAATGTTTCAAATAAACTCTTTTATGAGAACTACATTATGAAAGCATGCTTGTTTATCCTATGAAATTGTTATGAAGTATTTGGAAGCATACATGACTATGCAATGTCTAAGCATGCTATATTTTGATAAAATCACCTATATTTAATAGGATGATTGGGAAACCTTGCATTGATTTCATCAAGAACTTATAGTTGCATTCTCATGAATATAATGGTTTGTGAAAGCTATTGCATGAAACTATAAATTTCTGAGAACTTGGGAACGAATTCAAAATTTACAAGTACTTATATCCAACGTATTTTCGAGAAAGAAAATATTTTATGAAAGAGGGTTTCTTTTCAAAAAGTATTGAACTATATTGAAATATTGCGTCGATCTCATGACTTATATCAGTGATCCATGAGTACTCAAGAGGGGCTATGCTCTTATACTGGCTTAAGTGGGTTTGAGAACACTTTCTAGCCGGTGGCCAACTTCGAAAGGTTGTCTCTTTTTTAGCCGGGTGACAATTTTGGTAGTAAAGGCGTCCTTATCTCACAACATGTTTTCCATTGTGGAAATGGAGGTCGGGCATAGGACACTTGTACTGTAGGGCAGACCATGACGATGGTCATAGAATGATTGATTGTGGTGGATGCATGAGTTAATCATACATTTTATCATGTTCATAGGATTAAAATCCTATGGTGTTCATGTTATTGGTTAGATTGAGATCCTTCAGGTGAGATTGCAATATGGTTTTAAATATGAAAAATCTATTTTAAAAATACGGTATAGTTTATGATTAAAAGCTCAATAACAATACTATGATGTTATTATAATGGCATATTTTTCCCAAAAAAAGAAGAGACCTGCTTTCATGAGTTTTAGTTGTGAATATTTCATAAACATGTTATCATTTACCTATTTACGATCATTCCAATTACGCTAATTATGCATCATGAAAATTGTTATTGTTAAAATTTTCTCGTGGCACACTATGGGTGTTGAGATTATATCTAACAAGGTTTTATTCATGCTTTTATAGGTAGATTTATATAGGCCCTAGACTTATATAGGCTCAAGACTTGAAGAGGATAGTTGATATATTTTGGGACACTTTGTATTTTGTATTTGGATTTTATGCCCATGTTTATGTTCTAATAGACTTATAATGACATATGTTCTAAGTTCATAATTGAGTTCCTTTTTGGAGTTATTCAATATTTCAATATTTCTTTATTTAGTTATTTTGTTATAATGACCCATTGTCATTTAAACAGGGTGACATCCGCAACCTGCCGGGCCCCGTGGTCGTAGGGTGTCACACTTTCTCTCTTACATTTTTCTTTCGCTTAATTTCTCACTTTGTAGAACCAAAATCCTCCCTAAATTTTAAGGGCTTAATTCTCCTATTAGTTATTCTAAACTCTTAGGATTCTTTAATTCAAGGGTTTTTGGGAAATTGGACAAGTTACTTACTAAATACTTAGAGGTTAAAGATATAATAAGAGTACAAATGAGTGTTCGCAACACAACAACAAAAAGATAATGCAAGGAAGTGAATGAAGCAAATAATCAACAATAATACATAATTACACTAGGATTATATTGCAAGACTAAGACTAATATTCAAGCCACATGTTTCTCATTGTCATTTCATCAAACACATAGTGTACATAAAGTAAAATGTCATTGTGAACTTTCATTAAATAACTTATGTGCAAAAAATTTTCCAAGGAAATTTCCAAACAAATTTCTACCCATTCAATCCCAAATATTCATATAAACAAGAAATAAAGCATTCCCAAGTCTTATTCAACAACAAGATTCAATTTTTCTAAAAAAATCTCAAGAAAGAACAAGTAAAGATATGATCATTGGAATGAACTTTGGACTGCAATTTTGTAGTGCTTCAAGCTTCCTTTATCTAAGCCAAGATAAGAATCTAAGCTTTACCTTGCTTTGATACCAAATTTCATATGACCTTGAGGGTGAACTTTTGACAAGATTTTTGTGTGTCCCTTTGTAGTAGCTTTTGCAAGAATAACTTGAACCCAAAGCATAAGATCTAAGAGGTTTAGAAAACAATAAAAGGAACACAAGATAAAAACCATCCCCACAAATCATAAACCCTAGTAGATCTGTGATGTAAGTACAAAAGCACCTCTTGAAATTTTATGCTCAAAACTCAAGACCCAATTCTTAGAACCCTAGGTAAAACCAAGCCACCTAGAACCGCAAATCTATTGAATTAAACTAACTAAATCAACACCTAAATACCCCTAATCCAAGAAGGATCAGGAACAAGTGGGATGCGAAGATTTAAACACCCAATTTAGAATCCAGAAAGAACTTTAGATGAACAATCAACCAAGATCCAGTTCTAGAGAACTAATTGAATTATCCTAGGAAGATTAGAGAGTAAATTTTTAGAATGGACTAATTCCTAAGAGAAATCTTGATTGATTTAAAAAACATCCCAAGAGGAATCACTTCTCAACTCTCAATAGAGACTCCTGTATTTCAAGAAGAAATGACTAATATTCAAAACCTGCCTATACAAGAGTTATAATAGGGTATTTATAGGCCATAAGTTGCCCTAACTAATTATAAGCTAAATAGTGAATTAAATAGCCATAAAACCTATTACTTACCTTAAAATAGTTAAAAACATATTAAAAGTCATGGGGATTAAAAGAAATGTAAATAAACTAAAAAAAAAAAAAGAAATCAACAAAATTCATACATGCCTCGATATGGGCTAATACTGGCTAAGGCATTATGGCCGGTGCCAGCTCTATTCTATCTAGATAGAAGCTTTGCCAGCATTTAGTCGGCACTACTTCTGTCACTCTTGGCTGGTGCCAATTTGCCTATTAGGTACCCTTTCCTGTTTAGTTTCAGTTCAATCCCTGCTCCTTTGATCTCCACTTTATTTTATTTTATTTTTTTGTTTCCTTGATCTTTAAAATGAAATGTTGGTCTTTTTTAGCCTCTTTTGATGCTCTCTTGGCTTGCAATCCTTGTTTAAATATTGGCTTGATCTTTCATATGGATTGTTGTTTATTTCGCGCGTCTTTTAGCCCTTCCTTTACCATCTATCTCTTCATGATCTTCTTGATCCTTGGTTTATTAAATTTATTGCCTTGAAAACTCTTTTGAATTCTCATGAACATTGATCTTATTCAAGGAGCTAAGCATTATAATTTTATCTTCCTTCCTCATTGTTGGAATTGGCCTCCACGCTTAAGATAATTCACATCATTTCCCCCTTCTTGAGAATGATTCGTTTTTAAATCAATACCTACATTATAATTCAAATAATAATTTTTATGTAAAGGCAAAACTTTTGGCTTTTAGTTCTCACTAGCTTTCTCGTTTTCTCTCTTCACAACCCAAACTTTCACTCTCATTTTGCCTCCACTCTCTTTTTCTACATTCTTATTTGTAACTGTCAAAACCTAAGTATACAATCTTGTTTTATCTTTATACTCCTTTTGTTCTCCCCCCCCCCATTATTTTTTATTGCATTTGGAACTTGAAACTCTCTTTTTCTTCTTTTGCTCTCCTCTTATTTTCTCTTCTCTCGTGCTCTTGTTTTGTCCTCTCTTGTTTTTTTTTTTTTCTACTTTTGCTCTATTTTATTTATGTCTTCCTCCCTGGAGATATTTTGATCTTTGAAAACCTTATTTGGGGACATATGATAAAGTGGTAATTTCTTTCCTTTTTTGTACAAAGTGTAAGTGTTTTTCTTTCCATGGTGAACCACCTCCCTATTACATAGCCAAGGTTTTCCCAACAATATATGCCCAATGATAAGGCTTCATCATATATACATTTTCTATTATTTTTTACTTTAATGGAGATAAATTCTTACACAATTCACTACTCACCACATCTTTTTATCTTATTTTTGCTAGGAAATGAAAAAGATCAAGTAAAAATAAAAGAAAGAAGAACAAGAAAGAAGAAGGGAGAAAATACAAGATATTGTGCACAGTGCCCAGTGAACAAGCGCCAAGGGAACTTAGACATCCCTAAGCCACTAGGTGAACAAGAAATCTATGCTGCGTATAGATAGTAGGCGGTCAATTGAAATTTGCTAGGCCGCCAGGTACTACTCACTTTTGTACAAAAATTCGAGAAACATGGCGGCCTAGGGAACTCTAAAGTATTATGGCAAAGTAAAACACTTGTAATGTAATGATAGCAGAACTAATAATTATTTCTATACATTAGTTAAATTTGATCCCTAACTATGGACTTCTGTCATCATCGGATGAGTAGCCTTCCACATCCTCATTTGAGTTTGTATCATGAACACCCTTATCATTCTGAGCCATAGCTGTATGTCGAGTTTGCACATGTGGCTTAAAATAATAGGAGAGGAATGTAGATGCCTCTTCAACTAAATAAGCATTGCAAATTGATCCCTCCACTCTTGCCTTATTTTTAACTTTGGTCTTCAAACAATATAAGAACCTAATGCATTTTTTACAGTTAGAACTGATTCACATAGTAGATGTATATATAGATATAATAATACACAATATTTTACCGCTCGAATAGATACATTCATCTATATTGAATAGGGCCACCAACCCTGGCCTCGTATGGCAAGTGGACCATAAGGTGTTCCATCACGTCAAAGAAGTCAGGTGGGAAGATCTTCTCCAATTTACAGATGAGTAAAGAAATATTATCTTCCAATTGCTTCATATGAGTTGTGGAAAGTTTAGGAGAACATAAGTCGCGGTAAAAGAGGCTGACTTCAGTTAAAACGTTCTAAATTGACATCGGGAGTAATTCTTTAAATGCAGTTAAAAGCAACCTTTCCATAAACACATGGCAGTCATGGCTTTTCATACTCGACATTTTGAACTTATTCAAATCAACACACCTGTTTAAATTCGAAGCATATCCATTCGGTAATCGCAAATCTCTAACCCGCTCAAGTAGAAGTCTGTTTTGTTCGAGTGTAATAGAGTATTTAGCCTTTGGCATTAATGTCCTCCCGTCACCTAAGCCAATCACATATTATTCAGGTCTATCATAATATGCCAACAGATCACGTCGCACCTTTACATTGTCCTTTGTTTTTCCCTTTACATTCATGACTATGTTAAAGACATTATCGAACACATTTTTTTCATTGTGCATCACATCTATGTTATAATGAATTAAGTGTGTTCTCCAATATGGCAAATCCCAAAAGATACTCCTTTTGGCCCAATTTTGGTAGATGCCTCTGCCATCATCCCTACCAAGCTCCACAGCTGTCTCGGTTATTTTTGGTAAATAGCACATTCTATCCCACATACCATCTCTAGAAGCGCGTTGTATAGGGTGTACAATCTCACGACCTTTATCCTTCCTAAAAGACCTAGCATCTCTTCTATATGGATGATCTAAAGGCAAGAAGCGCCGATAGCAGTCAAACCAAGAATGTTTACCTCCATTTTGCAAGTGAAATGATTTTGTCTACTCCATGCAATACGGACATGATAATCTACCAACTGTACTCCAACCACTTAGCATCCCATATGCTAGGAAGTTGTTTATTGTCCAAAGAAGTGCTGCTAGTAGATAGAAGTTCTGTTTCTTTGAAATATCATATGTAGAGACTCCACTAAACCTCATCATCCTTAATTCATCTACCAAATGTTGTAGATAGACATCAATTTTATGCTTCGGATTCCTAGGTCCCGGGACAATGACAATCAAAAACATAAATGGATCCCTCATGCACAAAGACGGAGATAAATTATATGGAGTAACAATAACAGGCCAATAAGAGTATTGTTTCCCCGACATTCCAAATGGTGAAAATCTATCTGTGCATAACCCAAGACACACATTACGAACTTCAGCTGCAAATTCAGGATGACTACGATCGAAGTGTTTCCAAGCTTCACCAGCGCATGGATGGCACATAACGTCCTCTTCCGGTTGACTCTCTGCATACCATCTCATGTGCTCCGCTGTTATGGAGGATGCAAACAGTCTTTGCAGTCTGGGTGTTAATGGAAAGTAATACATCTTCTTAAAGGGAACGTCTTTCTGTTGTTTGTCCTTTGCAACTTTCTTTTTCGCCATATATTTGCCATATCCATAGAATTTGCAGTCTCTCTTAACTCTGTTGTCCTTCCAGTAGAGCATGCATCTATTTAGGCAGACATTTATCTTCTGAATAGGTAGCCCTAGACCAAATATCAAATTTTTTGTTTGATAGAAGTCATCCGGAAACTTATTACTACTTGGTAATATCTCCTTCATCAATTGCATCACCTGATTAAAGCATTTCTCCGACACGTTTTCAAATTTAATATTCAAAAGCCACGAAACAACTGATAACATACTGTGATTCTTACATCCATCCCATATAGGAGTTTCTGAAGCTCTCAGCATGTCATAAAATTTCTACGCATCTGGGTTAGGTGGTTCCTCAACATTCTCTGATGATGAAGGTTCAGTTGGAAATTGATGTCCAACTGCATCAATCACCATATCTCAATATAGATTATTAGAGCTTGACTCGACTACAATCGTACAAGTGCCGGTTATTGCGGCTGACGACGGATTAATACACTCATCATAACTTGTCCATCTTCGATACTTAGCAACAAACCCAAATCTATATAGGTGCAGCTCTACTTCATCTCGGGAAAGGTACGCTTTGTTTTTACACTTTTCACATGGACACCTTATAACTGAGGCTGGACCAGTTGACAAACAATATGCAATGAATATTTTGACCCCTTGTTCAAACTCAGATGTAATTCCTTTAATCCCTTGTATGTATCTTTTGTACATCCAACTACGATCATCCACCTACATTTAGGCCAAAACCATGTAGCTTATTAGCACTTGTATAATTCGAATGAAGAACGATGGTGATTGTGAAGGTCGAGGATCCTAATATACTTGTTATGAATTATGGAACAAAGATTGATTAATGATATCGAAGAAATACTATCAACTATTGATTTTTGTATTCTAAATCCTTTTAAAAAAAATTTGACAGAGTTTCCTTATAACTTGAACGTTTTCCAGGCACAAGGCCATCTCAATTCATCCAACATTCATTATACAAAACATACAATACCAGAGTCATTAATTAATAAAATAAAAAATTCTACACAAGGAAGCTAAAACAAGAAAAAAAAAAAATATATGGACAGAGTCATTAAACAATTTCTTGCATGAAATACCAAACCATTTAGACTACAATGCCAAACCAACAAGAAAAGAAAAGAATAGGGCGTCCACGGTATGAATAGTCAGTTGTGACAAGATATAGGTCCTTGATTTGAATATAAAAGGAATGAACGAAAGAATAAAACTTTTTGGTGCTATATATCTGCTAAAATGACAATAGAGAAGACAGATACATAAAAACCTTGGAATTCATATGTTTGTGTATATTGTTTGAAATACACCATTTTTGTGCAAATGTTGTTAGTGTATCCAAAAACTTGAAATAGTTGTGGTTTTGAGGTCCTGAACTGAAATGCCTAACCCTAAGCATTCCCTGAGATGTTTAGATGATTGTAGAATTAGATTTGGGAGAAGTTGTGACAAGATAAAGGTATAGGAATGGAAAGAATTAAAGCTGGTTGTATATAGTTCAAGAAAAAAAAAATGCTGGTTTGCCATGTTGAACTTGTGTTCTGTTTTGAACCGTTTTAAGAGAGTTAGGGTGAAAGAGTGGCTAAAACACTTTCAGTTGAGTCTCAACATGGATTAGAAAGGCTTAGATGGGGTAAGTTCTGTAGAAAAATGGAAAGATATAATTGGTGCAAAAGAATGAGCGAAACAGAGAATTCTACTATGCTTGTGTAAACTATGTCTCCTTTTTGGATTAAATTGTACAAAATGGCCATAGATGGTGGAAATCCATGAACTAGACTTTGTAGATAAATGTCCTAGGAATATTTTTCGAACAAATTTGACATGATTTGGACTTATGTATAGAAGGTTATGAATTTTCTACCAATACTACCAAACCTGGAAAACAGAAATTCTAATTTGCATTTATTTAATGTAATAGGCTTCAGAATGGTAGTTTGTTATCCCCTTGCTATACACTAAGGTTCCTAAACCTTCCTCGATGTGTTAAGGATCTGAGAGTGGATTTGAAGTGATTTTGGAATAGAGCAAAATCTAGTATTAATGAAGATTAGTTTTCAGTACTAGTTAGCTATAAATATTCATTATCCCTTTTCTAAAAGTCTCCATCATGAATTCATTCAGCTTTAGCCATCAAAACTTAATTCAAAATATTCCTCACCATGCATAGATCAACTTCACAATAAAAAGAATATATGGAAATACACTAGGTAAGAATCAATAAGAATCTCTTGGTATGCCACCTCAATTTTAAAAAAAAAATTGATAAAGTTTCCCTTATAACTTGAATGTTTTCCAGGCACAAAGCCACTACAATTCACACAACATTCATTGTAAAAAACTCACAAAACACAAATAACCTCAAAATATTTAATCAACAACACCAAATTTGAGGGTAATCATCCATTACCCATAGGGAGTGATCACCTATCACTCATGGGGAATGATCACCCATCACTCACGGGATTCTAAAGATGCAATTGGAGGATTTTCTTACCTAAGAAGAGCTCGTCTATCCAAAACAATCAATGAAGAACTGTATGCCTAATCTGTGCGTAATAATAACATAAGGTTACTATAGAACAAATTATAAGTGTAACATAGTCTCGGCATCAGATGGAACAAAATCTTAATTAGTTAAGTAAATAGAATGAAATTAAAAGGCATTATCCATTAGTGAACTTTTGAGTTCAAAAAGGCAAAATCAGTCTAAAACAAAGGATTAAGTCCAAAAGAAGGTTTTCCAGGTAAAGTATGGTTAAGTCCAAAAGAAGGTTTTTCATCATAAGGCATTATCCATCATAAAGTGATTTTTCAAAATATAGCATGCTTGAGTATGGCATAATCATTTATGCTTCCTGGACAATTAGCACATATTTAAAATATGGTGTATATCTTGATTTTTCAAAATACACCATTAGTTAACATTATACACAATTAGCACATATTTAACATGTCACACATAAACACACCATAATTTTGAAAATATAGAATCAATATAAGCATTTGTTAGTTATACAAAAATAAAAAAAATCCTGCATTTTCACTATCATGGCACACTTTTGTATTTTAGCCATATATTTTTATTTACAAGTTCGATTAACCTCAAGTTTATGCCAAAACGCTCCTAAGATCCTTGGCTACAAAATTATGAAGTCTTTTTTGGACCGATCCTGAACCGGCAGAAAACTACTGGGAGCAAAACATCAAGAATTTTCTATGTAACAAAGCATTATCTTGCTAAATTCACACTGCATATATTCCAACTTCATTTTACTACTTACATCTCATTTGATTCACTTCACTACTCATGTTAACATCATAAAACCATCCTAATTACAGCCATGATGAAAGCAGAAAATCGCATAATTACCACAACTAAAACCGGCTGCTTAGAATAATAACCATCAAGCTTTGATTTTATATAATAATTACATACTTTAATTCATTTTCTTTCTTCCTTCATTTAGTCATGATTTCAGCCATGAATATCCTTCCATCACTCCTCCAAAACATCATAAAATAGCACAAAAATCACACCAAAGCCATTCACAAGTTCACCACCACACAAATCTCCAACAAAACCATATCACTACATTATAACATATCAAATACCACAAAGCTATTCATGTATTTATAATTCACTATTAAACATGCATCATAATACTTTATAAGGTATTATAACCTTATAAAGAAAGACTTAAGACTTGCTTTTTTAATTAGTTATACTAAAATATTACATCTAATGCATTAATTTAACAACTATCAAACTCAATAATCTAAGAATTTCCCAAATCCAAACATCAATACTATTAACATCAAAATCTAACATTTATATTCAAAACAAATATCCATACATTCACATCAATAGTAGTTCAAGTGCAAATAGTTAAACACTAACAAACACTTCAATTATCCAAAACCCTCTATAAATAGCCACCATAGACAATGAGATATTCTTCAAAGATAACTTTTAGGTATGCCATACCACTCAAAACACCCAATCAATCTCCATCCCTTCTTCTCAACTATAGCACTATTAAAAAAATAAATAAGAAAAAAACATTTACTAACACTAATTACCTTCCTCCAAAACATACTGTGCAAATGAAAGACATATTCACTCTAAGAATTCATAATAACAACCATCTAAACTAATAATATGCTCAATTGACTAAAACAAATTAGAATAGCCGTCACACCATTTTAAGAACTATTTTGAGCATCATAATTGAAAAAATTAAGACTTAAACTCAGATAGAATAAATACATAATACAATGACCAAATGATAGGAGACTTATTTCACCACCTAATGCGATCTTCTTAAGGTGCATACAGAATTCTAATAATTACACAGTTCAGTCGGTTCGACATACATCCAAGGAAAATTGATGAGACCTTGAAGAACCAGTAAGGGTAATCTCAATTAAAAAGCAACAATCAATGAAAATTGATGAGACCTTGAAGAACCAGTAACAATATCAGCTCCGGTGGGGAAATGAACAGGTCGAGCTGCTACGGCGGTCGCCGGTGGAATTTTGGATGGAACGAGCTTAAGGTCACGTCGCGGTGGCGGTAGATGTCCCTCGCTAATGTGTTCAGATAAGGTTGCTGGTGGGTCAGTGGATGGAAGGGATTGGAAAGGATTTAAGAGGGATTAGCCGGAGAAAAGGGAAGAAGACGGGTGGGGAAGACAGAACAGAGAAAGAAGAAGCCGGGTTTGGGAAAGACAGAATAGAGATGTAGTAGTTGGATTTGCGAGGGACATTTCCGTCACTAATCCCTTGCTAATAGAGAGGGATTAGCGACAGATATAAAAATAAAATAAATTAAATCCCTCGCTAATCCCTCGCAAACTAGCATGTGATTAGCAAGTGAAAAATTCAGCGACGGATTAGCGAGGGTCAACCTCAACGCATTTTTAGTGCTTTTCTGATCCCTCGCTAATTGCGTTGTATTAGAAAAGGATTAGTGACGGATTTTTTGAATTTCAGATTCCGCTCAAAATTTTCCCTTCAAGTTATATTGAATCTCTGACTAATCCCTTTCAAATCCCTTGTTGTTACATTCTGTCGCTAATCCGTTGCTATTTAGAGACGGATTAGTGACGAATATGACATTTTTCTCATTTTATTCAACACTCTATTGGGAAAATATATTTATTTTTATCAACACTTAGCTACTTCCTACTTAGCTACGGATTAAGAGCATGAAATATTTCACCAGTGAACAATTCTAAATATTCATCATTGTGTTTGTTTAGGTTTAATTAACACCGATACTATTACACTTACTAATATATGGAAAGTTTAATTAGTATTCACATGTTTTCATATCCCAAAATTGTATTTATTACCCTAATCAAATGTAATAAAACATAATATATAGAACTTCGATTGTACACGTAAACTCTCATACTAATTAAATATGTGTTCATATTTGCATAATTATACATCGACCATATGATCAATGCATCACACACACACACACATACACACACACACACACACACACACACACACACACACACTAGACATGACGAATTTGTACAGAGGTATACTGTATGCATATCATTTAATTATAATCTATACTTTGTAACTTGTCGATGGTAATTACATATATATTGAATGCAAATAAATTGGTTATAATTCAACAAATAATAAAGAATTACATATTTGTGAGGATATTATATAAAAAAATTTACCACACACAAAAGTATTGTGAGGAAAAAATTTGAGAATGAAATTTTTCGCGACGGATTAGCGAGGGATTTTAGTATCCCTCGCTAATAAACTCAAATCCGTCGCAAATCAGGCAATGAATTGTGACGGACATATCCATCGCTATTCCCTCACAAATTAGCGTGGGATTAGCTTGGGTCTCGTCTCAAATCCAAAGCTAAAAATTAACAATGAATATTAAGTAAAAATAAAAAATTCGTCACAAATCTCTATCAAATTTGCAATGGATTAGAATGGGATATTTAAGTCCCTCACTAATTTGAAAGGGATTCATGTTAAAGCTGATCCGTCACTAATCAGATTGGGATTAGCAACAGAAAGTCAATCTATGTTTATCCCTTGCTAATCCCTCGCAGATTTAGCGAGGGATAATCCCTCGCTAATTCCTACCTTTCTTGTAGTGGCTATGTAAAAGATGCATGAAATAACCAAATATTAGCATACACCTTAACATAATGGTGTATCCAAAAGATATTTGAGCCAAGAGTTTTAAAGTTATCTTAGAGATAATGGGATACTATCTCAATGGACTCCAATATATACACCTCAGCATAACGGTGTATCCGAAACATAGAATCGAACTTTATTGGATACAATTCAAACTATGATGTCTTTTACAAGAACTACCAAAATTATTTTGAGGATATTGACTGGAAATTGCTATTTATATTTTAAACAGAATTCCATAAAAAAGGTAGATAGTATCCCATATGAGTTATTTTTTGTAAGAGACCAAACTTAGCTCACTGGCGAATTTCGAGATGTCCTACTTATGTGAAGAGGACAAAATCCAACAAACTTGAAGATAAGTTTGATAAGCATTTGTTTGTTGGATATCCAAAAAAATCTCATAGATATTATTGCTATATTCCCTCTGAGAGCAAGGTGTTTGTTTCTAAGTATGCTATTTTCTTAGACAAAGAATTCATGCTTAAGGGAAGTAGTATGAGTAAAACTGAACTTAGTGAAGTTTAAGAAGAATAAACAAACAATGATAAACCAATTAATCGCCAATCTATTGACAAAATTAGCGAACCTTCTAATATACAAGAACCTCGTAAGTCAAGTACGATAAGTATGACACCTGAGAGATATGAATTTCTTATAAATGATCACAATAAAGTATTGCTCATAGGAGAAGATGAGTCTACCATTACATGAAAGTTTTGAAAAATTTAGAATTTGATAAATAGCTTGAAGCCATGAAGTTAGAAATGGATTCCATATATAACAACCAAGTTTGGAATTTGGTTAACCCACCCCAAGGGATAAAACTTATAGGGTGCAAGTGGATTTTCAAGAAGAAAACTGACTTTGATGGTAAAATAATTACCTATAAAGCACAACTGATTGTAATAAGTTATCGTTAATAATAAGGTATTGACTATAACGAGACTTTTTCCCTAATAGCAATGCTAAAATTCATTAGAATACTCCAAGCACTTGCTACTCATTATGACTATGAGATTTGATAAATAGATGTAAAAACAGCTTTCCGTAATAGAAACCTGCCTGAGGAATTGTACATAACCCAATTTAAGGGTTTCACATCTAAAGATCACACAAAGGTATGTAAGCTACAAAGGTCCATTTGTAGACTTAAGCAAACTTTTGAGAGTTGGAATATCTGTTTTGATGAAACAACAAAAGAATTTGGTTTCATACAAAATGTGGATGAACCTTATGTATTTGAGAAGGTTAGTAGAAGTACAATTGTTCTCCTATTGCTATATTGTGATGACATGTTGCTAATAGAAAATGATGTCTCTACTTTTCAGTAAGTGAAAGAGAATACTGATTCTACTTTCCAATCTAATAAGGATCACCACAAGTCAAAATCAGGCTACGTGTTCATTTTAGGTGGTAGGGTAGTTAGTTGGAAAGGTTCCAAACTGGATACAACTGTCAATTTAACCACTAAAACTGAGTATATAGTGGCTTCTAAAATAGCTAATGGAACAAGAAGTTCATGATAGAACTAAGAGTAGTACCTAGTATTATTGATTCAATACCCTTATATCATGGTAACAATGGAGCTATTATGCAAGTAAAGGAACCACGGTTTCATCAACAATCTAAACATGCACTTAGGCACTATTGTTAGGATTGTGCCATAGAAATAATCATTTATACTTGCAAATTAAATCAACAAAAAGCATTCTTTATCTTTCATTTTCTTTGTTTCATATATTTATGTGTATAAAACTATTAGATAAAGCCCCAAGTACATCACTGTGTTAAGAAAATCATGATAGAGATTGTGATGTGAGGTTTCTACTACATTGAACTGTGTTTGTACTTAAATTATCTCTAGTCATAGTATTAATGAGATGGGATGTTATTAATGCGCTAAGATTAGTACATGTTATAGTTCTTGATTTGATAAAACGGTAGTTCTCACATCCATAAATATTGTGATACTCAAAGTTAACACATGTATGCTTGTTATTTGAAAAAGTACGTTGGATGACCTAACTGTGAGATGATCACATGGATAACTAATTAGTTGCAGTAATAGAATATCATTATAGCAAATATGCAAATATCCTTAGACTTGAAAACTCCAAGGTACTTTATTTGCTAAGTGTTGTACTTTGATTCCAATCTCTGGAGTTTTTCAAAAATCGTGTATGGGATGGACACTGGGTACAACGTAAAGTAAACGAAAGTAGTTGAAAAGGTCAATAAAGGATTTACCACTCCTAATAGTAGGAGCAAATAACTTATGGCCACTTGTAGGAATCATTACTCAAAAAAAGTCCTTGGCCAAGGCGACTATGTATTGGAAATAGTTCCAATTGATACACAAAATGAGTAATAGATTTCGGGAACAAGTACTAAAATATTTGGGCTAGAATTAATTAATATTATAGTGGGAGTTGGCACTAATTTCATACTCTAAACCAAATGAAATATTGTATGGTGAAAGGAGTTTATTGCACTGACATTCCACTATTGAAAGGTTCATGTAAAGTCAGTTGACTTTCTGGACTTTTGGGTGGTCATAATGTATTATTAGAGAATTAATAAATTTAAATTAATTGTAATTATTAAAATAATTATTAATTCTATTGTGATAGAATTAATTCATATTAGCTACCAATTGACTAGAAAGCCAAATAGGTCACATACAATAAAGGAATTGGTACTTAAGACATTATTCGATAATAATCAAATAATTTGTGAGATAATTATAAAGTGTTATAATTATTATGAGATAATTATGGAATTATGGAATTTTACAATAATTGTGATTATCAAATCAAGAAATAATCATTATGAGATAATTATAAAGTGTTATAATTAGTTGGGATTGAATTGCAATTAAATCCCTATAGTTGAATTATAAACTTGTTATAATTCGTGAGGCCTAATTACAATTATTGAAAAATTCCATGCCCATTAAATTACTGTTGCTTTCCAAAAGGGATTTAGGAAACAATATTTCTGTACGTGAAAAGGTTCAAGCCTTAATTGTTTCCTAAAAGGTTTAGGAAATTCAGAGGCGGTGGAAAAATAAGAGGTATATATGTATATATAGTGTGAAATAACGGGTTGTTGATTTTGTGAAAATCCTTACACCTTTTTCCATGTTCTTTTCTGGAAATTTTTTTTCCCTTTCTTCTCTCCAAATTAATCCAAAAGCCACCGTATATTACCTACTAGCATAGGGTTTTAGTGCCTAACTCGAGTACAATTCCTTGTGTGGATTACTATTAGAGAATTCATATTCTTGGAATTTGGAGGCTTGATTGAATCGATTTTTGAAGGGGATTCACGTGGAAGAAAAAAAAAAATTAAACTACAATTTTGAGGTAACTAATTTTTCTTCCTTCCCATAATCCGTTTAATTACACACGAGTGATCATTTGCGTGAATTTCATTTTAATTTTTCACTGCATGTAAATTGGTTTGTATGATCAAAATCCAATAGTGGTATTAGAGACATCTCCTATGTGTTTTACTGGTTTATTATTATTTTGAAATTGTTTTGAAATAAATTTGTCAGTATGAAATTATTTCATAATTATTCAAAATTTTGAAATTGTTTCAAATTAAGTTAGGGTCCTTTTGATTTTTTCCCCTTTTGTTCGCTGAAAAGTTCAACAAAAGAATAAGGATATGGATATATATATATATATATATATATATATATATATATATATATTGTGAGAAGGAAAAAGAAAGGATTTGGAAATTGTTTCCAATTCAGTTGATTGCTAGAATTCATGAATTCAGTGGTTTCCATCCAATTACTGAATGGTTTTTCATTGGTGGGCTCTATTAATTAAAAAAATAATAGGAAATAGTTTCTTATTGTTGTGCAAATTCGGTGGTGAATCAAGATTGAAATTGGAATTGTTTCCAATTGGATATTGCATGCTTGATTGGAAATTGTTTCCAATCAATAAATATATAAAAAATAAAATAGAAAATATTTTCTTATTGTTGTGCAAATTCAGTGGTGAATCATGATTGAAATTGGAATTGTTTCCCATTGGATATTGCATGCCTCATTGTTTTCAGAACTGGACCGGATATCGAACCGAAAAATTTACTGGTTCACAGTTTAATGACCCAGCCGCAATTGAACCGTAATTGAGCTGGTAATATTATTATTTAAAAATTAAAAATATAATATTTTTAAGAATAAAATTGATCAATAATATAGTGTAATTTAAGTCCATAAATACATAAATAACGAAATTAGAAGAAAATATGATATTTTCTCTATTAATATAGACTATTTATTTCATTTGTGCAGCTTATTTTTTTCCTATGAATATATTATCTTAATTAGGAGGGGGAAAAAAGAGGGACCGGTTCAATTGATTGGACCGGTTGGTTCACCGATTGGACATGCCGGTCCAAACCGATTTGAACAAAATATGCCGGTTTTTGAAATTTTTGGCTCAAGTGGATAGATCGGACCGATTTGGGGGACTGGTTCACAGCCCAATCGGTTCAACTGGCCGGTCCAATCCGATCCAAAAAACAATGGCATGCATGATTGGAAATTGTTTCCAATCAATGAATAAAATAAAAAATAATAATAAGGACATAGCAATTTCATATTGAAATTGCGTAGGGCTATATGATAGCTACGGCGGGATCCCTTTCTTATAAAAAGAAAAAAAAAATTAATCTTCAGGCTTTTGATCGCCAATTTTCTTATCTATTCATATAAGGTCCACTAAAATACTTTTTTTTTTTTTCAAAAAGCCTAAGATTTTTCCTAAAATTTGATTTTGGAACTAATTAATTAAATTTCTAAAATAATGATTTTAGCATTTAATATTTTTTGGATATTTATTTTTGCTTAATATGTTTTAAGCATGATATAGGCATGTTGGCTTGGTTATGGATTTAAGACCAAATTAATTTGATTAATTTAAAATGTGTCATGCATTTTTTCGCTTTGTTTTGAATAAATAGGGCTTGCGTGTCCTACCTCTCTCTATAATTCTCTTATAATTTCTCTTCCCATCTAATTCTTTTCGAATGTAACTCGAGGTTTCTTCATTAGAAATTTATGTAATTATATTACATCATTTAGATAAGATTAGAAATTATTTTTCGAATTTATGGAGAAGGCAACCAAGGCGAAGCAAGAAGATGGTAAGACTTTCTTCACAAAAACATGCATGAACAAATAGTTTTGACCAAAATTAGTTTCCTACTTGGCTCAAGGAAATTAATCTAGAAAAGTCCATAACCAAGCTATATAATTGAGTCTATTACAATTAAGTCAAAGTGTTGATATTTTGCATGCCAAATGATGAGACCACTAATTAAATAATTAAAATTTCTCAAATAATATTAAATCTAAAGTCTTCCGTTAATATAGCAAGAATGAGAGTTCTTTTTTCGAGATTAGGTTGTTGGGCATACCCAAGCTTACTTGACATCGAGCATGTTCAAGCTATGGAATATGATTCTTGATTAATAGATTGGATTTTACTAATATCTTTATCTCAATTGGGCAGACCCAAGCATAAAGAATATTAGAAGCTAAGTTGGGGTAGCACAAAGTGCTTTAAGATTAAAAGATATTAATCACCTAATGATCCAGTAGTTACATTTGATGTAATTGGTATTAGATACCTACCATTGAATATAAGAAAGGTCTGTTGGGTATACCTAAGGTCATTCTTAAAGAATTTGGATATCAAACCACTAAGAAAGCTTCCAATGGGCTTTCCTGAGTCAATAGTGAGGACTATTGATTTGAAGAAAATAATGGGTTAAATACACGTTTAATTAAAAACCTAATTAAATGCATTCATGTGCATATACATAGTCTAATGTCTCTTATCTTTCATCTACGTCATTTACATCATGAAAACAAATTTGAACTTATATAGCATCTTGGAAACAAACAAGCTTACCGAATTAAACTTCTTAGACTAGTATAGAAATTTGAGAATCGTTCTCAAAATCAGAAAGGTTGCGCTACTTGTTAGATGCTTCAATTCTACCACCCCCAGCTGATGAAGCTCTTGCTAAAGAGCATAAAGTCCATAAGGAGCATGAAGTCCATCAGATGCATAAAGAGGATAGTGACACAGTATCTTATATCATGTTGTCATCAATGACCATTGAGCTTCAAAAACAGCATGAGCATCTAGATGCTCATACTATTAACTTCCATCTAAGAGAGCTTTTTGATAAGCAACCAAGGATGGATAGATATGAAATCTCTAAGCAGTTGTTCTGTTCTAAGATGGCAGAAGGCACTTCAGTGGCCGCTCATAGACTTAAGATGTTAGGGTTAATTGAGAAGCTTGTATCAGTTATGTTTATTATAGATCACGAATTAAGTATAGATTTAATTCTTCAATCTTTGCCAGTTAGTTTTTCATAATTTGTGATGAACCACTAAATGAATACGAGTGAGACCACTATACCTGAGTTAATCAATCTTCTTAAGATAGTAGAGTCTTCTATAAAGAAAGAAAATAATACAATCTTATTGGTTGATTCTTTTTCTAAGAAGAAAAATGTTTCTAGAAGGAAGAAGAAGAAGAATCAAATTAAACCTAAAGGTGGTGTAAAGAAGAAGAAGACAACTACCAAATTCCCATGTCACCATTGTGGGAAAATGGGCCATTGGAGGTGTAACTGCAAAAGCTACTTGGAGACTATTAAAGAAAAGAAGTAGAAGGAGAAGCTTGCAAGAACTTCTACCTCCACTCTTAGTATGTTTATGATTGAGATCAATATTGCTTTTAATAATAATATATGGGTATTGGATACCGGATGTCGATCTTATTTGTGCAATAATTTATAGCGACTAAAAAGCAGTAGGAAATTGGAGAATGGTGGTATGGACCTTTGTACAATAAATAGAGCAAAGGTCGCTGCACTTGCCGTAGGGACTTATCATCTATACCTACCTTCTGAATTAATTCTAGAACTACAAAACTATTATTATGTACTATTTTTACTCAAACACATTATCTTAGTTGCTTGTTTAGACTTCATTTTTTTTAATTAAATGATATCCATTATGGTGCCGACCCCAAGTTTATTGGGATTAAGGCTTAGTTTGTTGTTGTTGTTGCATATCCATTATAGTACTGCGACTTTGATGAATGATTTATATATTCTAGAAATAGAAAGTCAAGTTCTCAATATAAACAATAAAAGGCCAAAACTAGATAACACACACCCATCTTACTTATGCCATTGTAGTTTAGGCCATGTAAATGAGAATCGTATTTTCAAGTTACATAAGTGTGGTGACTTAGGCTCTTTTAATTTTGAATCATATGAGACTTGTGAATCTTGCTTACTAGGAAAGATGACTAAAACCTCTTTTACTAAAAAAGGGAAAAGAGCTAAGCAACTATTAGAAGCAATACATGCTGATGTATGTAGACCAATGACATTGCAAGCAATAGGGGTTATCAATACTTCATAACCTTCATCGATGATTATTTTGATTTGGGTATTTATATATAATGAAATATAAATCTGAAGCCTTTGACAAATTCAAAGAATTCAGAAATGAACTAGAGAAACAACTTGGTAAGAGTATTAAAACTCTAAGATCCGATTGAGGAGGTGAATACTTAAGCCAAGAGTTTATAAGTTATCTTAGAGATAAGAGGATATTATCTTAATAGACTCCACCACATACACATCAGCATAATGGTGTATCTAAACGAAGGAATCGAACTTTATTAGATATGGTTCAATCCATTATGGCTTTTGCTAATCTATCAAAATTATTTTGGGGATATGCACTGAAAACTGTTGTTTGTATTTTAAACAGAGTTCTATAAAAAATAGTTGATATTACCCCATTTGAGCTATTTTATGGTAAAAGATCAAAGCTAACTCACATGAAGATTTGGGGATATCCTGTTTATGTAAAAAAGATAAAGTCAAACAAATTAGAAAATAAGTCTAACAAGTGTTTGTTTGTTAGATATCTAAGAGAATATCATGGATATTATTTCTATCTTCTTGCTGAAAATAAGGTGTTTGTTTCAAGGCATGTTGTTTTCTTAGAAAAGGAATTCGTGCTTGAGGGAGATAATAGGAGCAAAATTGAACTTAGTGAAGTTCAAGAAGTACAAACAAATGATCAACCATTTGATCCCGGATCTATTGATGAGATAGAAGAACCATCTAATACACAAGAATCTCATAGGTCAAGTAAGATACGTATAGAACTTGAGAGATATGAATTTCTCATTACTGACTACAATGATGTATCGCTCATAGAAGAAATTGAGCCTACCACTTACGAAAAAGTTCTGAATAGTTCAAAATCTAACAAATGGCTTAAATCTATGAAGTTAGAGATAGATTCCATGTACGACAACCAAGTTTGGACTTTGGTTAATCCGCTTGAAGGGATAAAACTTATAGAGTGTAAATGGATTTTCAAGACGAAAATCGATATGGATGGTAAAGTGATTACCTAAAAGGTGTGATTGGTTTCAAAAGGTTACCATCAGAAACAAGGTATTGACTATAACGAAACTTTTTCACCAGTGGCAATACTAAAATCTATTAGAATATTCCTAGAACTTGCCGCTCATTATGATTATGAGATTTGGCAAATAGCTATGAAAATAGCTTTTCTTAATAGAAATCTAACTGAGAAAATGTACATAACACAACCTGAGGATTTTATATCCAATGATCACATTAAAGTGTGCAAGATGCAAATGTCCATTTATGGACTAAAGCAAGCTTCTAGGAGTTGAAACATCTATTTTGATGAAACAATTAAAGAATTCACTTTTAAACAAAATATGGATGAACCTTGTGTATACAAGAAAGTTAGTGGGAGTGTAATGATTTTCCTATTATAATATGTAGATGGCATATTGCTAATAGGAAATGATGTTTATATTATATAATCAATCAAGATTTGGTTATCCAAGAAGTTCTCCATGAAAAACCTTGGAGATAGAACCTATATTCTGGGAATAAGGATCTATAGAGGTAGATCAAAAAGGTCGTTGGTCTTTCACAATTTACATACATAGATAAATTGTTAAAAAAGTTTAGCATGAATCAATCTAAGAAAGGATTTTTACCCATATGACCCATGGTGTAAGCCTTTCAAAAACTATGTGTTCTAAGACACATGATGAAAAGGATCACATGAGTAAGATACTATACGTTTCGGCAATTAGTTCTATTATAGCTCATAATCTACAAAATATGAATTTATTAATTAACAAATTAAATTAATTCAAATTAGAATTAATATATTATTTTTAATTATTTAAGGATTATTAATTCTATAGTGATTAGAGTTGATTCATAGTTTACTACCAATAAATTAGAAAACCTAATAGGTCACACACAATAGAAGAATTAGTACTCAAAATATTATATGATAATAGTATAAGATTAATTTGTGAGAATAAATAATAATTATAGGTTAATTATAAAGTGTTAAAATTAGTAGGGTTAAATTCTAATTGCTAAAAGGCTTGTTGGCCTAATTGTAATTTTAGAAACCCAAGCCAATTAAAGAAAAAGGTTTCTATGTCTACTACGCATGAATGTATACATATGACAAATACAAACACTATTATAGTGATATGGTTTTGAGATTTTTTTTCTTCTCCTCCATAAATTAATCCCCAAAGCCATCGTATATTACCTACTAGTATAGGTTTTTGGTGCTTAACTTGAGTACAATTCCTCGTATAGATTACTGTTAGCGAATTCCTATTTTTGCAATTTAGTGGCTCGATTTGATCAACTTTCGAAGAGGATTCACGCGAAGAAAAATTTTGAAAGTTGCTTGATTAAGGTAATCAATTTTTCTTCACTCTCTTGGCCTATTTAATTTCATACGGGTGATCTTGTTGTGTGGATTTCATTTTAATTTTTGCTATGTATATATTTGATATAGCATGATCAAAATCCAACAAGAAGTTTCTCACTTTACTCTCTCACATATTTAATGCTCAATTTTGATTGTCACTCTTTGCTCATTTTACATTCTTCTTTAGCTTTTATAACAATGAGTTCACCCTTTTGTCCTTTTCAATATTCAATTTTTCAAAGATTTCTTCTCAAAATAACCTCTCTAATTACTTAAGTACTATCTAATTCTCTAAGACAATCAACTAGGGGGTCTTAGAAGAATTCAATCAAATACTTAATGACACATAAGAATAAGGTAATTTCAAGAAAGAATTCAAGAAAATAAAAGCTCAACGACCTTAATTACCAAGTAGAAGGATTGTAAGAAAGTAAGTAAACAAGGAGATAGAAATGGTATATAGGAAACAAAGAAACAATAAGAGTGAGTTGGTAGAACAAGATAGACAAAGATGACTATAAGTTGCTCACTAGTTAGCAACAAGTAGATGGCTTCAAGGTGTTAGTGTTGTGCCCTAGAGGCAATTACTTGTACCTTGTATATGACATATTTTATTTCATAAAAGGCATTATTTATCTTACAGTTTCTTTTGATTACTTTTGAGTAATATAACTGTTGGATAAAGTCCCTAGTATGACACTGTGTTAAGAAAATCATGATAGAGATCATGATATGAAATTCCTACTACACTGTATAGTGTTAGTACTTAAATAGTCCCTAGTCATAGTATTAATGAGACAGGACATCATTAATGCGTTAAGACTAGCATATGTTAAGACTTTTTGATCTTGATCAGGCGATGGTTCTCATATCCGTGAGTATTGGGATACTTAAAGTTAACACATAGATACTTGTTAGTGGAACAAATTCATTGGATGACATAGCTATGAGATAATCACATGGATAACTATTTAGTGCCAGTAGTATAATCTTAATATAGCAAATGTGCAAGTATCCTTAGACTTGAGATCTCCAAAGTACTTTGTTTGTTAAGCCTTGTGCTTTGATTCTAATCTCCGGAGCTCGATCGAGGGCCACCTATAAGATGGATATTGGGTACATTGTAAGGTAAACGAAAGTAGTTGAGAGGGTCAATAAAGGATTCACCACTCATAATAGTAGGGGTGAATATCTCACGCCCACTTATAGGAATTACTACTCATAAGTCCTTGGCCAAGGCGAATGTGTATTGGAAAGGGTTCTAATTGAGACACATTAAGAGTAGTGGGTTCCTAATACAAGTATAGTTATATTCGGACTAGAATTAATATATATTCTGAAGGGAGTTGTCACTAATTCCGTACTCCAAACCGAATGAGATATTGTATGGTGAAAGGAGTTAATTGCACTATAGTTTGTTATTGAAGGGTTTATGTCAAGCCACTTGACTTGTTGGACTTTTAGGTGGTCATGATGTGTTGCTAGATATCGCTCATGATCTGGGAATATAGGTTTATTAATTGATGAATTAATAAACCAATCCAGATTAAAATTAATAGGATTAATTGTAATTAATTAAGGATTATTAATCTCAAAAACATTTGGATTAATTCATGTTCGCTACCAATTGATCGGGAAACCTAATAGGTCACACATAAAAGAGGAATATATACCCAATATGTTATTTGATAATATAGTGGGGTTTATTACGAGAAAGAGAAGTTGATGTGGCCAAATTATAATTAGTTATAATTGATGGGCCAATTTGTAATTCTGAGAACTTGATGGGTTCTAATTGTAATTGGAGAATTGTTTGGAATTCTCAGATGTAATTTTTGTAGAGGCTTTTGGTTATATGAGATGTAACGAAAGTGGTTTTATTGTTGAGCTTTTCGTGTGACTTCAATTGTCACATAAGAAAAACAAAACATGAAAACCAAAGGTAATATGATCCAATTCTAAAAAAAAAACAAAAGGGCACACATGAAGGAATAGGTATCAATGCTGCTTTTTATCAACACACATGAGATAATGTGTGTTGGGCCATCCTCACAAGAGATTAATAAGGATATGATCTTTATGTTCTCTAGAAAATCTCTCTCTCTCTCGTGTGACTCTTTCCAAGAGGAAAACCAAGACACTTCTTCTTCTTTCTCTGGTTTTGCTGATCAAGAAGAACAAGGAAGAAAAACCCCAACCACCATTGTTGTTTTCTGCTAGCACAAAAAATCTTGGTGCTTGAGTGAGATCCTCCGTGTGGATTTCTGTTAAAGATAATCACACACTGTGATTATAGTGGTTGGACATACAACTCTCGTGGTGATTCTTCAAGAGGATTGCTGGATCACGCCACAATTATAATACTTGAAGAAGGAAATTGTTTTCCACACAAAGAAAGAAAAGTAAAAGCTATTAGTTTTGTTTCTTTGTTATATATATATATATATGTCTTGTTTTCACACATATGCGGATCTTGTGATGGTATTTCGGTTTTAATTTTTCGCTGCGCTGTATATGATACGCATGAGATACCCAACACAAGGAGCTAGAGATTCAACAATTAAGGTAAGAATTCAATTCTCAATACCTCATTAGAATGTACACAAATGAACAAAGTTCATCACATAAGCTACATAAACTCAAAAATTTCAAGAATGACTTATGATGAAAATCACTAAGCAAGCACCACAGTGATTCAAATATAGATAAGTTCAAACCAATCTAACATATCTCAAGAAGCTTAGAATTTAGATATTCAATCAAACCAATCTAACATATCTCAAGAAGCTTAGAATTTAGATATTCAACCCACCAATAACAAGAACTACAACAATAAAGTCAGCTAAAAGTGAAAGATGTAGGTTAAAAACCCATACAAAGGATTGCATACACACTTAAGTATTTCTTCAAACATTTGGTAGACTACTACTCAAATAATGGATTTTTATCGTTAGGATACTATCACAACCCTAAAGATGTAATTTTTATACTCAATTAACTCACATAAGGCAATAATAGCATAAGGAATTCAAGACTCAAAAAGACAAATTGATGTGGACTAAGTATGCAAAGTCTCTTTCCAAGCTTAAGTTTAGTTCAAGAAGAATTTCATGGTATTCAATCAGTCCTAGAAAATTGTAGCTATCATAACCCGGAGGAAAAAATTTTGATTGCTCAACACTTCATTGTAGGTAACTCATCACAAGGAATTCAAAGACACCTGGAGGTAAACATTATGAAATAAGATGGACAATTTGCTTCCAAAGCTAAATTCAAGTTCACAAGGAAAATTTTTCTAGTAGCAAATGGCAAGATATAGCCCACTAAAATAAGTTAACTAACCAAGAAAAACTATAGGGAATTACTAAAAAAAAGCGTTGGTAGTCTTATATGAGCAATCACAAGTCATTGAGTCACATATCAAACACATTATGTGCAAATTCGTAACTTAAGGTAACTCAAAATTTTCATCCTTATAGCAATCCAAATGCTATAAATTCACAAGAAAATTTCTTTCTTAATTGTAGTCATAAAATCAAGAAGTAATTTCATAACAAGTATACGCAAAAACTTGAGTTCTATAGTTCACAAAAATAGCACTACCATGAGTTGCGGGATTTATTGGGTGTAAAAATTTGGGCAGCAATTTAGCCCAAATAAGTTCAAAATTTCTTCAATTTTAAACCTAAAATAACTTTCTAATCATCACTGCAACATGTAAGTTCAATTTCACATCAAGCCTATGGCACAAAAATAGGTAACGAAAATCTAAAAAATTTCACAAATGTTTGAAGAAGATTATGCCTTTGCCCAAAGAAAGTTGAGTTAATTAGAATCAACACAAACTTACTCCAATAGCACTTTGATGCTAGTACGAAGTACTTCTTGAAATTTGTTCATCAAAACTCAAGACCCAATTTAAGACTAGAACCCTAGGTAAAACTAAGCCACTTAGAACCTCCAAATCTATTGCACTAAGCTAACTAAATCAATACCCAAATACTCATAACCTAAGAAGCATCAAGAACACGTGGGATGAAAAGATTTAGGCACCCAATTTGGAACCTAAATAGAACCTTAGATGAACAATCAACCAAGACCTAATTTTAGAGAACTAATTGAATTATCCTAGGAAGATAGATTAGAGACTAGATTCTTAGAATTGACTAGATCTTAAGAAGTCTTGGTTGATTTGGGAAAAAGCCCAAAATGATTTAACTCTCAACTCTTAAGAAAGATTCTTGCATTTCAAGAAGAAATGGCTAAAGGCACGGAAAGCAAGAAAACATAGGGCACGCAGCGGAAGCGAACATGAAAAAAACTGAAAAAACAAGAATAAGGATTCTAGGGCAGGGCCGACGCCGGCTCTGGCAGCCCTAGACGGTGTTGGTTACGCCCTGTCCCAATCCCGAGGTTTTAAAAATTTTATCTCTCCTTCTGGTTCTCACAGGTGGCTGGACTGGAACATGTGCAACTAGGGTAGGGGTGCTAGTGGAAGCCTCTGGTGCGATTCCTGCAAGCCTTCTACTCCGTTTTTGCATGTATGTGAACACTGAACTCTCGGTCTTCCAGTACATGACCTGCCTAACTACTATTTGGTGAACAACTAACAGGCTAGGGAATTTTTCT
Source organism: Voacanga thouarsii (assembly GCA_026120185.1). NCBI lineage: Eukaryota > Viridiplantae > Streptophyta > Magnoliopsida > Gentianales > Apocynaceae > Voacanga > Voacanga thouarsii. Next base: position 398,740 of record JANUWF010001224.1, on the reverse strand, counting down.
GGAAAGAGAGAGAGAGAGAGACGTCTAGCTCTACAGAGAAGAAGTCATCTCAAAGTATGTGTGTTATGTCAACAACGATGTTTCCAATCCTCCTATTTAACCTAAATAAAAAACCCTAGGTTAAACTGGATTGGGCCATTAGACTCTTAGTTTAGCCTATTGGGCTTAATTAATTATTCTAGTTAGAACCAACTTAATGGCCCAACAAATAATTAATTTTTCCAACCCAAATAAATCAGTCTAATTAAATAAGCCTAAATCAGTTTAGTCCCAGGTTAATCTCTAATTATTCAAACTGGGCCAAAGCCCTGAATAATTAATTAACCCACCAAACTAATTTAATTAATTCTTTCTCCATGGACTTTTTTTTTATTCTAGTCCAATAATTAAATCAGGCTACTTAAATAAAATAATTCCATTTAATTTAATCTAATTCCTTAGCCTGTATTTAATTAGGACTCACGATCTATACACACACCGCATTGGCTACTAAAATGATCAAAATACCCTTGTCATAGAAATAGCTGTATTTTGCATTTTAAATATTTCCTAATATCACCATAAGAAAATATTGACCCCAAGAACAGTGCTGCGTTAGCAAAGTCCCCGACCTACAGGTGTAATGACTAAAATACCCCTCTATACATCACCGTACATTCAGAGAGGAAGAAGTGTACTAACACCTCTCTAAATAACATCTACCATCCTTAGGCCTCTAGTCCAATGATCCACGACCTCCAAGATTGTTTCAGCTTTCCAAGGGAGCTACCCTAAAGCAAACATCCAAGTCATGTTTCCCAGGGCCTTGGATATTCAGATCATTCAGACAACCACAAGGGACGATATAGTATAGAAACTATCTTGTACAAGTTTGTCTTAACTAACTAGTCACATATATCCAACATGCAAGTATATTGGCCCTACGATAGAACCTCAACTATAGCATATCAAAGTATATGCTTCCAGCTTCGTTGGACCACCAACTCATATTCAAGTCGTAGAGTACTAGTCCACGTTGTAGCGGTAGTAGTCTAGGTTTTTACCATATCGTACTTTTAGAAACCACTACTACAGGTCCTGTTCTACGTATTCGAAATACGCTTATGTCATGAAATGAGTGGACTACTTACTGACTAAAGGAAAGCTATTCCCTACTTAGAATTCACAATATAATAACCTAAATATGATGAGATTCTCATTTTCATCAATCGGTTAAGAACAAAAGTTTATGTGCTAAGTAACCCGTGATCCATATCTTACTGTGAAAGATCTCTATTCACATGGACTACTTACTTAAACATAATGGGTCCTTTCCAAATGTAATTATGCACATATAAAATTGTAAATTCACAAATAATTTCTGATAATAAATTCTTTTATTGAAAAATTCAATTTTTACATCAGAAACTTAATCTAAAAGAGCATACATCCCAACAATCTCTCACTTGTACTCTAAGACTAAGTAAGTCCGTAGGTGCCCATTCCTATGGGGTCTTAGTGTCTCTTGAAGAATCTCTTAGCCAAAGACTTGGTGAATGGATCAGCTAGATTGTTCTTGGAGACAATCTGTTCCACCACGACTTCCCGTCTCTAGATGAAATCCCGGATCAGATGGTACTTCCTCTCGATGTGCTTCCCCGTCTTATGGTTCCTGGGTTCTTTTGATTGTAACACTGCTCTAGTGTTGTCACAATACATCACAATCAGCCTGTCCATGTGTAGCACGACTCCAAGTTCTGAAAGGAACTTTCGGAGCTAAACTGCTTCCTTGGATGCCTCCGAAGCTGCCACATACTCAGCTTTCATGGTTGAGTCAACAATGCAAGATTACTTGATACTCCTCCATGAAATAGCTCCTCCAGACAAGGTGAAGATATATCCACTAGTGGATTTTCTCTTATCCTTATCCGCCTGGAAGTTTGAGTCTGTGTATCCTGTAGGAACCAAGTCATCAGCCCTGTAAACTAGCATATAATCTCTTGTTCCCTTGAGGTACTTGAGTATATGCTTTACAGCTTGCCAATGAACCTCCCCAGGGTTTGACTGATATCTGCTAACCAAGCCTACGACAAAACAGATATCTGGCCTAGTACACAGCATGGCGTATATGAGACTTCTCACATCCGAAGTATAGGGAATCCTACTAATTCTGTCATTTTCTTCTTGAGACTTAGAACAATCCCTTAAAGAAAATGACAACCCATGTCTGCAAGGAATTAGAGCTCCCTTGCATAAGTCCATGCTATACCTGGCCAACATCTTGCCAATATATGCAGCTTGGGATAATTCTAACATTCTCTGCTTCCTATTTCTAAGAAGTTTAATCCCAAGAATATAGCTGGCTTCTCCTAAGTCCTTCATACTGAATTGACTAGATAGCTAAATCTTAGTAGATGACAATGACCCTACATCATTTCCAGTGAGTAGAATGTCATCTACATACAAGACATGAAAAACCACATTAATGTCTTCAAGCTTCCTGTACACGCATGGTTCATCCTCATTTTGAATAAAATCATAAGACTTTACAGTCTCATCAAAACGAATACTCTATGCCCTTGATGCCTGCTTAAGTCCATAAATGGACTTTTTAAGCTTGCAAACCATATGCTCTAAGCCTTTAGCAATAAAGCCTTCCGGTTGGGACACTTAGATATTTTCACTAAGATGGCCATTTAAAAATGCTGCCTTGATATCCATTTGCCATATCTCGTAGTCATAATGACATGCGATGGCAAGAAGGATACGGATGGACTTAAGTATAGCTACCGGGGAAAAAGTTTTCTCATAGTCGATTCCCTCTTTCTGAGTATACCCTTTCGCAACAAGCCTAGCTTTGAAGGTTAGGCTTAGGATATCCATTTACCTGTCATCATCGTAAGATTTTGATTAATTTATCTATCCGACGCTCCACTTCAGCTTTAAACTCTTTGAACTTGTCAAAAGAGTCAGACTTGCGTCTCATCAGGTAAACATATCCAAATCTTGTACAATCATCCATGAAAGTGATGAAGTACTCAAAACCTCCTCTAGCTGGTGTAGACAAGGGACCACACACATCAGTGTGAATAAGATTCAATACCTCCTTAGCTCTATCCGCCTTAGGGGCAAATGACCTTTTAATCATCTTTCCCATCAGGCAGGACTCACAGTGAAGCCAATTTTCCAATCTCAATGAGCCCAAAGGCCCATCATGGATCAACCTCTGAATCCTGATTAAGTTGATATGCCCTAACCTTAGATGCCAAAGATAAGAGCCATTGACATTAGTCTTTCTCTTCCTTGTTGAAGGTTTAGATCAAGCGTTATTTAATTGATTGTTAATAGGGTTTAAGAAAAATAAATTTCTATACATGTGCCTAGTACATAGAATTTCTCTATCTCTACTGATAGAAATACCAGAATGGAAAGATACAGAATATCCTTGATTTATTAGTTTTGCAATTGAAATCATATTCTGTGTAAATCCAGACACATATAAAAATATCTTTTAAAACCATTATTCTATTACAATCAAATACAAGATCTAGCTCTCCCACTAGAAGGGCCCAAACTTGTGCTCTATTTTTCACATGTAGTCCATGTTCGCCCTTCTGGAGTCTTCTAATATTTCTAAACCCCTGCAAGGAGTTACAGATGTGATCAGTGGTTCTTGAATCAACAATCCAAATGAAAATTGATCCAACTATTGATATAGACTTTAGATAGAAAACATTACCTGTAGGGTTTTTCTTGGCTTGAAGATTTGGATACTCCTTTTTCCCGTGTCCCTTCAGTCCACACTTGAAGCACTTGAAGGTACGGAAAGCGGGAAAACACGAAGCACGCATCGGAAGTGAACATAAAAAAATTGAAAAAACAAGAACAGGGATTCCAGGGTAGGGCCGACGCCGGCTCCGGTAGCCTAGCTGGCGCCGGTTACACCCTATCCTAATCCCGAGGTTTTAAAAATTTTACTTCTATTTCTCGTTCTATGTGTTGGCTATACCAAAAGGTGTGCAACTAGTGTAGGTGTGTTGGTAGAAGCCTCTGGTAGGATTCCTGCAAGCCTCCTACTCCGCATTTGCATGTATGTCAACGCCGAACCCTCGGTCTTCCAGTGCATGGCCTGCCTAACTACCGTTTGATGAATAACTAACGAGCTAGGGAATTTTCTAGAGAGAGAGAGAGAGAGAGAGAAATAGAGACGTCTGGCTCTACAGAGAAGAAGCCGTCACTCTTGTGTGGTAAAGCAACGATGATTATTATTAACCCTAATCCCCTTATTTAACCTAAATAAAAAGACCATAGGTTAAACTGGACTGGGCCATTAGACCTTAGTTTAACCTATTGGGCTTAATTAATTATTCTAGTTAGAACCAACTTAATGGCCCAACAAATAATTAATTTTTTCAGCCTAAATCAGTTTAGTCCCAGATTAATCCCTAATTATTCAAACTGGGCTAAAGCCCTGAATAATTAATTAACCTACTAAACTAATTTAATTAATTTTCTCTCCATGGACCTTCATTTTATTCTAGCTCAATAATTAAATCAAGCTACTTAAATAAAATAAACTCCATTTAATTTAAGATCAATTCCTTAGCCCGTATTTAATTAGAACTCACAGTCTATACTGGGGACCAAAAGACATACTGCATTAGCTACTAAAATGACCAAAATACCCTTGTCATATAAATAGCTGTATTTTACATTTTAAATATTTCCTAATATCACCATAAGGAGATATTGACCCCAAGGACAATGTTGCGTTAGTAAAGTCTCCGACCTACAGGTATAATGACTAAAATACCCCTCTATATATCGCCGTACATTCAGAGAGGAAGAAGTGTACTAACACCTCTCTAAATGACATCAACCATCCTTAGGCCTCTAGTCCAATGATCCACGACCTCCTGGATTATTTCCACTTTCCAAGGGAGCTACCCTAAAGCAAACATCCAAGTCATGTTTCCCATGGCCCTGGATATTCAGATCATTCAGATAACTACAAGGGGCGATATAGTATAGAAACTATCTTGTACAAGTCTATCTTAACTAACTAGTCACACATACCCAACATGCAAGTATATTGCCTCTACGACAGAACCTCAACTATAGCATATCAAAATATATGCTTCCAGCTTTGTCAGACCACCAATTCATACTCAAGTCGTAGAATACTAGTCCACGCTGTAGCGGTAGTAGTCTAGATTTCTACCATATAGTACTTTTAAGAAACCACTACTGCAGGTCCTGTTCTACGTATTCGAAATATGCTTATGTCATGAAGTGAGTGGACTACTCACTGGCTAAAAGTAAGCCATTTCCCATTTAGAATTCACAACATAATAACCTAAACATGATGAGATTCTCATTCTCATCAATCGGTTAAGAAAAAAAGTTTATGTGCTAAGTAACCTGTGATCCATACCTTACTGTGAAAGATCTCCATTCACATGGACCACTTACTTAAACATAATGGGTCTTTTCCAAATATAATTGTGCTCAAATAAAATTATAAATTTACAAACAATTTCTGAAAATAAATTATTTTATTAAAGCATTCGATTTTTACATTAGAAACCTAGTCTAAGATGGCATACATCCCAACAGCACTTGCCATTGGGTTTGTCTTTGGGCTGGGTCATGGACTGGCCCACTGCGTTCCCCTTCTTCTTCTTGAACTTTCTTGGCTTGGACCCAATTCTAGAAGATGAAGCCTTAGCAATCATTGCCTTAGATTATGGCTTCGTGACCTTCTCCACCATTTGGAGCTCCTTCATCAACTCAGTTAAACCCATGTTCAACTTGTTCATGTTATAGTTTAACTTGAACTGAGTGAAGGAACCCGGTAGAGATTCAAGAACCATGTCCACTTAGCTCTCAGGATCAATAACAGCCTCTAAGATTTCTGCCTCCTCGAAAACAGCAATCATCTTGAGCATATACTCTCTGACTGATGCTCCCTCAGCCATCTTAGTGTTTATGATGGTTCGAAGAGCCTCCTGCCTTGCAGGCCGACTCTTATCCACAAACATCGTGGCTAATGATTGGGTTATGTCATACGCAGTAGACGTGTGCTCATGTTTGGATTGGAGCACATTAGACATGGAGGCCAACATGTAACAATGAGTCATCTCGTCGGCCTTCTTCCATGCCTTCTCAGCCTCACGCTCCTCTGCGGTGGAACCCTTCCCGATTACAGGGCAAGTTTCGTAAAGGACATACTTATACTCTTCCGTTGTGAGTATTATGTCTACGTTCCTTTTCTAGTCCACATAGTTTGGTCCCATTAGCTTATTCTCTCAGAGAATAACGGCCAATGGACTAAAAGAACCTCCCACTATTTCTGAAAAATTGAAAAATAAAAGAAAAAAATTCCGTTTGTGAAACAAGAACATAACAAATTGAGATAAGTGTTGTTATTGTAATTTTTTATAAAGTTTAGTAGATCATTTTTACTAGTCGTGGACCCCCAGATATATGCTTATTGATAACCAAATTGAATTACCAATTTGCTGTGTTTTTTAGACTCCTTATTTTATTGTTTGTAAAACTAACAAATTTTAATAGGAAATTTAATAAAACCAAAGAAAGTTAAGAATTTAAACCTAACAAGGAAAAATATGTGCGACCAAATGCCTTGGAGAAGAAAAAAACAGTGTGAGTGTGTGAGGATGTTTTAACTTCGAGGGAATGGAGTAGGGGAGTCATTAAATGCTCATGCAAAATTGAATATGCTTGTGTGTTGTAAATGTGGAAACTTGTTTCATAGATAGAATGCGTTATCAAAAAGGAGAGATTCTAGGAGGTATTAAAGGTGAGATTATAGGATTTTGAAAATTAAAATGGTAGAGTAAAGTTTTAAACTACAAAACTTTCCTTGAGGCTAGGAGACCTCAAGAACATTGACCAAGATGCGTGAAATTCAACTAGGAAGAATGAAAGCTAAACTTATGTGCATTAACTTGGCGAGGGAAACTAATGATTGCAGTTGAGGGTAGAAGAGTTTTGACTGAAATTTGGGTGAGGAAATAAATGAGTGTATAAGATATAATATGATATTTAGTTGCCTAAATAATGAAATCTAAATAGTAATCCTAGAAGAAATTTTAGGTATTCAAAACCAAGGTGATTTTAGTTGTTATTTCAAAATTCAATAACCACAAGTATATAGGGGTTCAAATAATGGTGGCCATCTTTAAAAGAAACAAGACTTCATCAAGGCTTATATTAAAATGCACAAATATTGGAATTATCTAAGTAATTGCCAGCTAGATAAAGATCTTTATTATTTAAGTTTTAAAAAAGTAATTGCAAGATAAATGGTAGCTAAAATAAGGGAGTAAAATCATATTTTTATCTTTTAATCTTTAGTAATTAAATACACAATTCTTGGAGTTTGAAGAGTAATAATGTCGACTGGATAAAAGATCTTTAAAAGGAAATTTTATCAAAACTCTTGCCTTTTACCATGGCATAATTGTAAGGAATTTGAAATCCCATTATGGTAGCTAGAATAAAAGATTACCAAAAAAAGATATATCAAATCCATTCTTGATACACAACGTCCACAATCTTAGGAGTTTTAGTAGGAAATTTAAACATCAAAGTGGCGGTTGAAAATGCCTAAGGTTCCGTCAAGGGAAAAAGGAAAACAAAGAATTAAGAAAATTTAGAAAAGTCTGGAATTCAAACTTCGGTTACTAGATAAGAAGCTCAAATCTCTAACTATAACACCACATCAATCTATGTGTTCTCTTCTACACACAGATATTATTTTCGCTTACAACCCAATTCAAAACATCTAACCCTAAGCATATACAAAAATTCATGCACAAAGTATAGTACACACACACACACACACACACACACACACACACACACGAGTCATATCAAAGCTTAACCTCACACACAGGATGCTAGGCAATACTTCATTTCCCCTGTATGTCTAAAGGTGATTTAGGGTAAGGTGTAACATCCTCCCATTTTTAAAGGAATTTCGTTTCCAAAATTCATATCATCCTACCTTCAAAGTAGTTCTAGGTACTCATTCGTCATCTATTCCTCTATTTCCCATGCCACGTCATATGTTTCGCGATGCTCCCATAATACCTTGACTATTAGTATTTATTTGTTCCTGAATACTTCCATCCATAATATTGACTAGCTTTTCTATATAATTCAATTCAGGGTGCAATTGAAGTGGTTCGTCATTGAGCACATGTTCCATATTTGGCTGATATTTCTTGAGCTGAGAAACATGGAACATGTCGTATATTCTGACTAATCCATCCAGTAAATTAAGGTAGTAAGATACTACTCTAACTCTTTTTGTGACCTAAAAAGGTCCAAGTTATCTTGAACTACCCTCATTTTAAATGCCGATATATACTTTTGTTCGGTGTGAACTTTAAGAATACTTATTCTCCAACCTGGAATTCCAATTCTCTTCTCTTATTTTCAGTATAACTCTTTTGTTGACTCTGTGATTATCTCATAATCTACTCTGTCAAGATAGTTTCTACATTTCTTCAAGAGAAATACGATTGTAGTCAATTCCAAATGGTGAGTGAGTGGTTGATTTCATGCGGTAAAAGTTTCTATGAGGCATATTCTATAATGTAACACTTCACAACCACGAGGCCCAGATGGTTGCGGATATCACCCCATCTAAATAACAAAGAATCTTTATAACGAAAGAACTAAGTGAAAAAACTCCTAAAACTTAAGTAAAAATCTGAAATAAAATATTACAAAGCCTTCTAAATAATACATCAACTCCTAAGATGCACAATATCTTGATGTACAAATTCTCCTGAATAACATCCATAAAGTGAAATATATGAAAACAAATACATAATTTTGAATAAAAAATTCACAAAACCTCTTTAGTCTTGCTCCTAAACATATTCTCCTATAAAGCATGAATTAAATTTGTGTGAAATAAAATCTTAGTAAGTTCTGTTTGTGACTTTTGAAAATTTTATATAAACATTTCCATGATGTATAATAATTTTATAGAACAAATATAAAAAAATAGTATATCTTGCTTTCGAAAAGTAAAACACAGGATAAATCATGGGAAATTCCAATCACCAAGATATATAGCATTATACTTTATTTTTGGGAAAATAAACCACTACACAAGATCATAGATTATTCACAATCATCACAGCAATCATATTCACAAACTTTTCTACTGTATTCTTGAAATACGATTCAACATAAATTGTTAGAATGGATGCCCTCCTAACTATGTATCTGATGCAAATTCAAGGTAATAAATAAATTTTTATTCTAAATAATGTTTGTATTCTTTGCTTTAATTTGTTATGCATGATTTATGTTAGAAAAGACTTATTGTACTTAAGTAAGTGATCCATGTGAATAGAGGTATTTCACAATAAGGTACAAATCATGGGACACTTAACACATAAACTTATAGTTCTTAACCAGTCGTTGAGAATAGAAATCTCATCATGACAAAGTTATTATGCTATGAGTTCCAGGTAGGGAATGGCTTATCTTTAGCCAGTGAGCAATCCTCTCACTAAATGGCATTAGCATATTTAGAAAATATAGAACTAGACTAGTAGTAATGGTTTTTAAAGGTACTAAAATTAGAGAAAATCAGACTATTACTACTACTATAGTATAGACTTATATCCTATGGCTTGCGTAAGGGTTAGTGGTTTGGCGAAGCTGGAAACATACACTTTGATATACTATAAGTATAGTTCTATTATAGTACTAATATATTGTTAGTGTTATGCCCTAGAGGCAATCACTTATATTTTGTATATGACACATTTAATTAATAATATAAGGCATTTTTTATCTTTTAATTTATTTTTTTTTTTTGTGAATATAACTGTTAGATAAAGTCCAAAGTACAACACTGTGTTAAGGAAATTATGATAGAGATCGTGATGTGAGATTTCTACTACACTGGATAGTATTTGTACTTAAATTGTATATAGTCATAGTATTAATGAGACAAGACATCATTAATAAGTTAAAACTAGCACGTGTTATACTTGCTGATTTGATCAGGTGGTGGTTTTCACATCCGTGAGTATTGTGATACTCAAAGTTAACAAGTAGATTCTTACTATTAGAACAAGTAAATTGGATGACCTAGCTATGAGATAATCGCATTGATAACTATTTAGTGCCACTAAGAGTATCTCGTTATAGTAAATATACAAGTATCCTTAAACTTGAAATCTTCAAGGTACTTTATTTACTGAGTATTGTACTTTGATTCTAATCTTTGGAGTCAGACCGATGGCTGCCTATAACATAGATATTATGTACAATGTGAAGTAAACGAAAGTAGTTGACAAGATCAATAAAGGATTCACCACTCCTAATAGTATGGGCGAATATCTTGTGAAACCCCACCTAAAGCCAACCCTAGAGTAAGGGGGGCCGGGAATACATATCATATTATTTTGTATGAATATATATGTTTTTGAATGATTTTATGTGCTTTAGAGTTGTGGATTATAGGTTAAAATGCTTAGTTATGCTTATCGAGTAGGAGGGGTAAAATGCTAATTTTGCTTGAAGTCAAATTAGGAAGATAGCTTGAGAATTAAACAAGAAGAATATGTGGGTGATAAAATAAAAACAAGAGTTAGTGTAGTTTAGTGGTTAGAGCTTGGTGAATTAATTTCTAAGGTCATGAGTTCGAATCCCATCATTTAAGCTTTTGTCATGATTATCTTAACTAATTTTGAATTTTTGTTTTCTTGCATTTCATGGAAATAGGAATGTTGTCTTAGGGGAGATATGAAGAGAATGTCCTAATCTTATCCTCATGTCCTAAAAAGAATTCTAGAGGAATTCTTGTCCTTTTATTACCTCTAGCTTGTCCTAACATCTTTATAATTTAAAACCCTTAAATCCTTTATTTTAAATTCCAAAAAAAATATGTGATAATCCCTCCACCATGAAATTCAAAAATCAGCTTTGGAGGTTGGGAAGTTGGCCAAAAGTAGGAGGAGAAATAGGAAGGGTTTCCAAGAGAAAATCAATCACCATGAAAGCACCTTCAAACTCACCTTCATGTTGTTCATATTCTAGTAAAGGAAAATCTGGAAATTTTCCAGATTTTTTTGCAGACCACTTCTTCGAAAATACAGCCAATAAACCCATTCATTTGCTACCAAGAAAATGGTCATTTCATGTGGCTTTTAGAAAAACTGTGCAATTTTCGGACTGCACAAAACAACACCAAACCAGGAAAAATTCTGGGCATTTCGCCATTTTCAATCAAGGAAATGAAGCTGTTTTTAGTTCATCTTCAAGCCAGCAAAACTTTCCTGTATTTGTCCAGAAATAAGGCTGAAAAACCATCCTTGGAAGACCCTCAAACACCCCAGAAGAACCTCTGAAAATCGAGCCAAGTGAGTGCAAAAATTCTGCACAAAAAAATCTGCAATCTTCGAAACTAAGAACAACCATGAAACTAGATTTTTTCCCCAGCTTTGCTCCCTTCTAGCCTAGGCCGAAAATCACCTTCAACCTCTGTAAAATTGAACCTTGCTCAGCTTTAGGCTGAACACCATTAACCCCACACTCACCTTGAGCATAAGGACTCCATAGCCACACCACACAACAATCCTAAGATCACTCCATTCAAACTCTTTTTGAACTTCAAATAATTTCAGCATTTTACTCCATTAAAGTCCCTCTTGTATTAGGCAAATAAGCCAGAATTTCCTCTGCCATTTAAGACTAAATTTCGGCCAGCCTTGGAGCAACATTAACCTTCAATCAATTCAGCAAAACCACCATGTTCAGTCGGCACCATTGAAGACCATAGAAACCTCTCTTGATCAAACACCATAGCTAACCTCTTACCTTAAACATCTCCACCATTTCCTCTATTTAAATTTCAAAAAAAAAAATATGATCATTCTCTCTCCTTCTTGCTGAAAACTAAAACCCTCATTCACTCCATGCCATTCGGCCAGCCCTCTATCAAAATTCGTGCAGCATTTCTTCCAAATTCTCTCCATTTTCACCTAGAACACCAAGAACACACACTAACCTTCTTCAAGCCTAACCCTACTCTAAACACCTCCAATCACTCTCAAATACTCCAAATCACTTCCATTTAATCTCTAAACTTCATTTCTGGTATTTATAACACAAAACCTCGCAAACAAGAATTTTCGAGCGGATCAAAATTAACTTTTCTTTGAAGGTCTCAAGAACATCAACAAGGTAAGTCAAGAACAACCTTCTTGTTCATCTTCTTCCATTCGATTGTACTGTTCTAATGCTCTCTCTCTCTCTCTCTCTCCCTTCTAATTGAAATGGTTGAACAACCATCAACCATGATCATTTGTTTTGTTGGACCATTCAAGACACTCCATCGCGCGTGGACCTTCTTTTGTCTTCATCAAAGTACTCGACAATCAAGTATTCATTCTTAAATCTCTCTTATTAAATTCTGAAATCATGTCTCTTAGGTGTTGATAGGGAGATAGAATATGATTGGGAGATTGAGTATATGCATAAAGGGATTGGGGTTAGGACATGATGATTGTTGTATATGACTAGGATGTATGTGTTTCCTTTCGAATCAATGTATGTTCTTCATGCTTAATGAATTTTTTGGAGGTTTGAAGCATGATTAGATATTATGACACCAAAGGTGATTAGGCTTTTATGTTCTTATTTTTCCATGGAAACCATGATTGATGATTACACTTAGTAGGATTTTGGCCATGTAATGGTATGAGATAGTTCAAGTGTATGTTCATGAATGGATTAATATATTGTTTGGTGATGGAGAATGTGATCATCAATCCTTTCTAGCAATAGGAAAATCATGGTGAAAAAGTATTTTCTTGTTAAGTCTAGGTTATTTTTATTAACAAATTTTATTACCTTGAATAGAATACTACTATATTTTTCTCTATAAAATTCGAAACTCTAGGGAAATTTGGAGTGGTTTATTAATTAACATATTAATATTTTCTTTATCAAATAAATGAGATCTTTTATTAAAAATAATATATATAGTAATAAATCCTTTACAATAAATAAAATATTATTTATATTAAAATCTATTTGTTATTTATTAATTAAAATTTAAAATAATTCATTCATTATTAATTTTATTTATTACTAATTATTTATTATCTATTTAAAAATTAATTAAAGGTTATTTGTAATTAAATATTTATTTATAATAAAGCTATTTTTAAATCACCATTTATTAATACTATTTAGGACTTGATGTTCAAACCTTAGTTTATTTATTAAAAATAACACTCAAGAATTATTAATTGGGTCTATAATTTATTGGCAATTATTTTAGATCCCCAAGTTATTTTAACTTATCAACTAAAACTTATTTTATAAAATTCTTTATCACCTAGCCTTAAAGCTTAGGACATTAGGGTCATGGCTAGTCATGGTTGTAACTAGTTGAGCTAAGAAATTATTTATGTAAGGCAGGTATAGCTCGAATGTAACCTTATGTTTTTTGTTTACCCCAGGATGTAACACCCCGAAAAACCTAGGCCCGCCAAGGCCGGGGATGTCGCCCCGTCCAAAGGACAAGGGGTCTTTATAACTAGGTCACAAATAAAAATTGCTGAAATGAATAATACTCAAGCTAAAAGAGTTTATTACAACCCAAAAATAAATACTTCCAAAGTACATCCATGAAATTCCAAAACAAAACTCATAATTAAAATCATCGACACTCGTCTCCCAAAGCAGTACATAAAATCAAAAACACATTCTCTTCCAAAGTAGCTACTCACCCACAACAGGATCAACCTGAAAACATGATAAAAGGTGGTGAGACAGAAATCTCAGTAAGTCCGTGTGTGCTTTGAGTGTTTAACAGAAACAGTTCGTGGATGCAGAGTGTGAAATCTTTATAAGAGAAACATTGGCAAGCAATAAACATCTGTAAAAAGCAAGAGTGGCGTTTTGGCTGTTCTAGCCATACATAAGTAATGAAATCAACCACTCGAAAGAAAGGGATATGGGTTACCACACTTTGGGCCCCATAACCGGTCAGAATGCCTAACACGTTGTGCAGACTTATAAAAGTAGGTGATCGGCCTACTAGGCAAGATACTCCTCCTTCTCTATACCCAAACAACCACCGGGTGTCCATTTCGGCAAAAACACAGTCACTTGACTAAAACAAAATAAACTGCTAGCTCGGACCGGCACGACTCACTAGAACTGGCATCTTATCTGGGAAGGACTCACCCCTCAGAGGTGGCCACCTACTGAGAGACTCACCCTAACCCTTCAAAGACTAGTCCTAATAGTCCACCCTTATTGAGTACTCAACGACATTTTCCACTTGGGATAAAATGAACAAAGCATTGTGCTTCATGAAAAATGCAATGTGAGGGTTTCCAAAGCTTTGCGAGAAATTAGTTTTAGAAAGAGTTTCGAGTTTGGAAAAATCTGCTCATTAACTTTGGAATAATTCCAGCGTTGGAAATAAAGATGAATTCAACTCTCAATTGCCTTCAAATAAACGAGTGTCCATACACTCCATATTTAGCTTGCCATAAGAAAACATTTCACATCGACAGGTTTTATGCAGGAGCTTTCCTGATTCTTGCTCATAATAACAAGGTCTCGGACAGATGACCTAACCCCACATGGGCAAATACAAATCTTAATCAGATTCAAGCCACAATCCATTTCCTCAATTTTAAATCAACTCAATTCACTACTACCATGATCCTAGTGTCCCAAGCTTTAAGGCAAAACAATAATTGAATAGGTTTATAAGCTCAGTTTAATTTATTATTTAAAATAATTAATGGATTAGGAAATAAATTCTAATAAGTTGAAAGTTTAAATCTTGTTAAGGAAAATTTAGAGTTTATTTGATCAAGGGCCATAGGTGGTACTAGGTAAAATAGTGATTTAATGGTAGCTTAGTTGTTAGAAAATAATTGATAGCTAAAACTAGTTAAGATTAAATTTAATAAGTCTCTCTTGGAAAATAATAAGTAAATCCTTAAGGGTTTTGGTCTAGTAAATATTTTATTAAGTATGAATCTTTTTCATAAGGCTTTAATTAATTTGCTTTATTTTAGATAATATTTATTTATTTTATTTTCTAGAAAAATCATTATTTTTTTGACTAAAATATCCTTTACATATATTATAATTCCAAATCTACCCTTCCTAGGGTTTTCGAAATTCTTTAGCAAAAATTATTAGTAAATATTTTATTCATGAAATAAAATTTGCTTAGGGACAACTAGATCATGATCAAGATTCCATGGTCAACCATAATCAATAACATACTCAATCCTTCAATTCATCAAATCATCCAAGTCTTGCACATAGGCATAGATCTAAATTTATTATTACATGATTTAACCTCTACTAGCATAAACATGATCATGGCTTCAAAATCTAATCATGCATATAAATCCTATTCACCCATGGTGACATAATCTCTAGCATGCTTCATCACAAATACTACCTATGACATGCATCAAATCTCAACTCATCATTAAATCCACCAATATAATCCTTCCATGCATAAATCCCATCTCCATCTCAATCATACATATACTCATGCTTCAATCAATAACATCACATACACAACCCCATCGCCATTCATCAACCTAGAGACATGATTCTAAATTTTAAAAAGAGGATTGAAGGTACTTACTTGATTGATGAATGACTTGAAGGAGTTTAGAGAAGATCTCAACTCCTAGATGGCTAATCTTGTTCAAGAAGGGTGGCGAAAGCATGGTCATGGAACAAGAGTCCATTCGGCCAAGGGAGGAATTTTCGGTCCATGAGAGAGAGAGAGAGAGAGAGAGAGAGAGAGAGAGAGAAGTCATTAGTGTGATTATTCATATAGGTTTTCATTAGAGATTAAGTTTGAAGAGGATGAAGTTGTTAGAATAAATTTACCTTAAAGATGTTCTTGTCCAGAAATTTTTGCTTTGATCCGAAGTAGCAAAATGTTTGGAGGAGTTTGATGTTAATATTGGTGTTGATGGATTCACAGCAATAAGTAGACTAAATCCGGAGATTTTCATGAGGGTTTGAGGTGGTTTGGAGGGTTATTAGGTGTAGAAAAGAAGTAGGTGTTCTTGGTGTAGTGTGTGTGTGTTCTTGTTACTTGAAGAAAATCGAGAGAGAGAGGAAGAGTTTGTGCAGCTGCCGATTTTTCTGAGGGAATAGGTCTGGCCGAATTCTAGTAGGGTTTAGGGAGTTGATTCTTTGATTTGGAAGGAAAAAGGAAAGGTGAGTTGTTACAATCCTCGAAGAATATTGTTAGGAAGTGAATTTGGAAAGTAGATATCCTAAGAATATCTTGATTTGTTTGGACAGCTTTGAAGTCTGCCATGGCTGATTGTTTGGACAGAATTTCATGGGATTTATGCTGACTTATGGAGGCTTATGGTGGCTGAAAGTAGGGTGTACAATGATGAAGAAGAAGTCTGGTCCATTGAGCAAAATATTATGGAAGGTTGCTAAATAAGATGACCGAAATTTTGGAAACCAATCAAGCTTAATTGCAGGAATTTTGTAGAGAGATTTTCGGTCAGCCATGGAGGGAATTTCGTGCAGAAACTTCAGGGAATAATGGAGCTCTGTTAATGGAGGTTTAAGGAAGGTTTTTGCAGAAGTATCTTGGTGTTTCAGTTGGAAGAAGAAGAGAAAACGAGCTGGACAAAAATCTGCACAGGAATTTTCGCTGAACAGAATTTTCCTGGCAGAATTTTTCGTCTGCCATTTCCAGCAGGTTTGCAGCGAGGTTTGAAGGGGATTTCAGGGGTATTCAAGGTTGGTTTCCAGCCTTCTTTATGGAGGAAAAACATGGCTATGGTGCTGCACAAAATCTGGGAGAAAACAGCTTGATTTGGAGCTCACAAGGCTGAATTTCGTACAGGAATTTTTCCTGTTTTACTCTAGCTTGCGCAATCCGAATTTGGGCAAGAAACTTTCGGGTTTCAACTGATCCTAAAGACCATTTTTCTAGTAGCATTTGGGAGGGAATGTGAGCTAGAATTTTTGACCTTTTGAAGGTACAACAAGCTGGAAAATTTCAGCTCATTTCA
The DNA here is from genome assembly GCA_026120185.1 of Voacanga thouarsii. Classification (NCBI taxonomy): domain Eukaryota; kingdom Viridiplantae; phylum Streptophyta; class Magnoliopsida; order Gentianales; family Apocynaceae; genus Voacanga; species Voacanga thouarsii. Next base: position 381,668 of record JANUWF010001224.1, on the reverse strand, counting down.
TGAAGACAAATGAACTAAGTTTGAGGAAAAATTTCAGCAAGCTTTCAAGAGTGATTTTCCTCTTGAATTTTCCCACAAATCATTTACATTTTCCAAACTATGAGAAGCCTTTTACTAGGACATTTTGATCCTAAAAGACCTTAGTCCTCTACTGAATTTTCTGGAAAGGAAAAGGATAGAACACCTTGCTTAAGCTAAGGAGTTGGAATTTAAGAAAAGTTAAAGATCAAGGGAGAATGAATTCCCTTTTGGCATTGCGCGAAGAACAAAAGAGTGAAGTGAGAATTATCCTAACATGTCTCTCATAGGACATCATCACCGCATTGATCTAGGCCCTCATGGCCGAAACCATCTTTTCCAAGCGAAATAAAATTTACTCAAGCTAAAGCTTCTATGATGGACTTTGAACCTTAGACCTCAAGAATTAATTCCAAGGCTTTAACCACTAAACCACAACAACTCTTGTTGCTATTTCTACTAGAAAAATTATTTCCTATTCAATCCACAAGCTATCTCATTATTTTCACCTCGGGCAAAAATTACCATTTTGCCCCTCTCACACATCACTCACTAACAAGACTTCAAGATAATAAAAATCAAATTCAAAGCACATAGAAATCATATGAAAACATATTTGATCATGAAATAAAGCATGATATGCATCCCAATCCCCCTTACTCTAAGGTTGGTCTTTATTGGGGTTTCACACAGGTGGGGTTAGGTCAGCCTTGGAAAACGTTTGAGTTGAGCAAGCAAATAATCAGGTAAGCTCCAGCATGGAGTTTTGTGAAGACCAAAAAGTTGTTGTGGCAAGCCAAACACGATGTATATGGATATTTATTTTGTGAAGGCAATTAAGGACTGTTTTCCCTTTTTATTTCAGTCAAGCAAATCATTTGAAAGTTAAACAAGTAGTTTTACACAAAATGCTAAACTTTTTCTAAAACCCAACTTTGACAAGACTTTTAGAAATCCTTAATTGTTATTTCCAAATAAAGCAAAGTGTGATCAATTTTCTCCCAAGTGGAACATTCAACGTTGAGTACTCAATAAGGGTAGACCACCAGGACTAGTCTTTGAAAGGTTAGGATAAGTCTCTCAATAGGTGGCCACCTCTGAGGGGTGAATCCTTCCTGGATAGGATGCCAGTCCGGTAGGTCATACCGGTCCGAGCTAGCAAGTTTCAGTCATGTGGACTGTGTGTTCCGGAGTGGACAACCGGTAAGTTTGGGTGTAGAGATGGAGGAGTATCTCACCCGGTAGGCTGTACACCTATCTTTTGTTAGCTTGCACAAAGTGTGGCATTCTGACTGTTATTTAGTCATGGGGCCTAATGTGTGGTAACCCATGGCTACCCATTTGAGTGGTTGTATTTATTGTGCACATGTATAGTTTGAAAAGTGAAACACCACTCTTTATTTTCAACACTTATTTATTGCTTGCCAGCACCTTTTTCTTATGAAACTTTTACAACTTGCATACATGAATTATTTTACCTGAAACACTCAAAACACACACGGGCTTACTGAGATTCTTATCTCACCACCTTTTATACCATGTTTTCAGAAAGATCCTGCTGTGGAAGTCATTAGCTAGACGTTGCCTATGCTTTTAAGACTCATGTTATTTACTTTATGTGATGTTTTGAGAGATTGTTGCAAACAGTTTATTTGGATTTGTTCCATTACTTATCTTTTGGGTTGTAATAAGTTTAATTTTAAAGTCTTTATTTTATTTTATTTTCATGTAACCTAGTTATAAAGACCCCTTGTCCTCTGGATGGGGCGACATCCCCGGCCCTGATGGGCCTAGGTAGTGGGGTGTTACATATCTTATGGCTACTTGTAGGAATCACTACTCGAGAAATCCTTGACCAGGGTGATTGTGTATTGAAAATAGTTCAAATTGATATACATGATAAGTAGTGGATTCCGAGTACAAGTACTAAAATATTCGGGCCAGAATGAATTTATGATTCTAGAAGTAGTTGGCACAAGTTCTGTACTCTAAACTGAATGAAATATTGCGCGGTGAAAGAACTTTATTATACTGTTGTTTGCTATTGAAAGGTTCATGTTAAGCCACTTGACTTTCTAGTTTTTTGGGTGGTCATAATGTGTTACTAGATACTATTCATGATCTACTAAGGATTCTAAATTATTAAGGATTACTAATCCCAAAGACGTTACGATTAATTCATATTACGCTACCAATAGACTAGGAAACCTAATAAATTACACACAATAGAGAATTAAAAACTTAAGATATTATTTGATAACATTATGGGGTTAATTGTGAGAAGTAGAAGATATTATGGTCGAATTATAATTAATTATAATTTTTGGGCTAAATTGTAATTGTGAGAATTTAATGGACCAATTACAAATTTAGAATTCTAGAAGTGTGTTTGCTGTGTCAATTCCAGGAGATCTTCGGAATGAATGCCATGGTTTTTTTGTTTTTTTTTTTTTATATACACATAGAAAATCGTTTACTCTTTATCAACTGCATGACTTCTTCTCCTTTCTACTCATGCACACAAACCCTAGCCGCCATATTCATCTCTGCTAGCATAGAGAGTTTTCTGGTGTCTTAAGTGAGTTGTCCTCGTGTGGACTTCGTTAGAGGCAATCCTACACTTGGATTGCAGTGTGTTAACGAACACTATCCTTTGGTAAGTGACCGATCGAGTGCAGAAGAGTTTTGCTGGATTGCGCCATACTAATCATTCAAGCGTCTCAAATTTTTTATTTATAGAGGCGACTCCAAGTTATAGCTCTTTCTGTTTTGGTCTGTTTTAACACATACATATGATCCTCGATGGCTAGAATTCTATATTTTCTTTCGTTGCGCATATCTGAATGCATGATAGAGAATTCTACAGTGGTATCACAACCACTTTTATGTGTTTAATGGATCGTTGTTGTGGTGAAATGGTTTCACGTATGCAACTAGAATTTGGATGTTGTTACATAAATTCTTTTTGTACTTGGGACTGTGTTTCATTACTATCTCGATCTTCTGTGAAATTTGTTTTATGTCTGATGAGTCTTCCCTATGTTTTGAAAAATGCTTGATGAATGCACTTTTTTTGTGGTAAGGATTGATTTTGTGGGTTGTGTTTTGACGAATGTCATCATAGTCGTTTTTGTAGAAAAATCTGTTTGTATGAAGTCCTAAAAATTATTTTTTGGGAAGATTTCCATGTTTGTACTTTGTATAGAAAAGCATGTTTCTGATAATTTGCTTGGGTAAACTCACTACTCTATGTTTGATTCTATTTTGAGTGAACAAAATGCCTATTCTCTTGTGAAATCAATGAATGTTGGAAATCAGAAAGATTTTTTTTTTTTTTTATAAATAAGCTTGTTGTGTTTTGTTAACTGCAAATTATTTGCGGCTGTTCTATATTATGAAGTGTACAATTGATTAGATCGACTCAGAGAATTGTTCTCTGAAATCGCTACAGAAATTGAAGATTAACTCTAGAAACTATTTCAGGAGAAAAACGAAAAACAAAAAAAGATATATATAATTTTTGTGCCTAAGCCTCACGGGGCTCTAGTTGTGTCACGGCCAGCTTGGGCAATTTGTTTTGCCCAAGCCATGGCCGGCACATACGAAGCCCACGAGGGCTTGGTACTATATTTTTTTTAAAAAAAAATGTTTTTTGGTGGCCTATGAAATTGTTTTCACAATACAACCCCGTAAGTTCCCAAAAACTCTGTTTTGGGACTTATGTAATTTATTCTAAATTTTGATTTTAAAAATTAATATATTTTCTAAAAATATTGATTTTAGTTTATATTTTATTTTAATTTCTAAATTTTAATTTTAGAAATTAATATATTTTCTAACATATTGGTCTTAAATTATATTTTATTTTAATTTCTAAAATTTAATTTTAGAAGTTAATATATTTTCTAAAATATTGATTTTAGAAATATTTAGTTGAATTTCTAAAATATTGATTTTAGAAATATTTAGTTGAATTTCTAAAATTTGATTTTAGAAATTAATAAATTTTCTAAAATATTATTTTAGAATTTATTTTATTTTTGCAAAATAGAGATTTTGGGATAATAAAATCGTATGCTTAATTTTTATTTTAGCATGTGTAATGGCATGGTGGATGGTTATGGACTATGACCAATTATATATGTTGATGCATTTTTTTTACAGTTTTGGTTTTCCTAAATAGGACTTGCTTGTCCTGCTTTCTCTAAAATTCTTATGTAATTATCTTCTCATCTAATTCCCCTCGAATGTAACTCGAGATTTCTCTATTTAGAAAATTTATGTAATTAGATTACATAGGCTAGATCGAGATAGAATATTTTATTAGATTTTATATATGGTGACCAAAATAAGGCGATAGGGTAAGACCTTCTACTTAAATCATACGTGAACACATAGGGTTAACCATATTAATTTCCTTCATAGCTCGAGGAAATTAATTTAGGAAAAGTCCATAACCATACCACGTAATTGTTTATTACCATGATTATCAATTTATGTGACTTATTGATATATTTATGCATGTCGTTTGATGAAATCACTAAAAGGAATAAATCCCTCAGTTAATATTGATCCTAATGCCTTCCGTTAATATAGTCATAAAGAGAGTCTTTTTTCGAGACCGGGTTGTTAGGCTAACCCAAGCCTACTCGACATCAGGCATGTTCAAGCTATGAAATTAAATTCTTGACTAATGGATAGGATTTAACTAATTTCTTTATTCTGGTTGGACTAACTCAAGCATAAAGAAAATTAGAGGTAATATTTGGTTAGCTTAAAAGGCTTTAAGATTAAATGATGTTAATCACCCAATGATCCGGTAACTATATTTGATATAATTGGTATTAGATACATACCATTGAACTTAAGGGTGGCTTGTTATTTAAACCCAAAGTCATTCTTGAGAAATTTGGATATTGGTCCACTAGGAAAGCTTCCAATGCGCTTTTTCGAATCAATAGAGGGGACTATTGATTTGAGTAAAATAGCAGAATAATAATGCGTTTAATTAGAGGCCTAATTATTTGCATTACATGTGCATATACGGTTAGCTAATTTTCTTTATCTTTTCATCTAGGTCATCTACATCACGTCGACTAACCTAAACCTATGTAGCATCTTGGAAACTAAAAAACTGACTGAAATAAACTTTCTCAACTAGTATAGAAACTTAAGAATCATTCTCAAGTCGGAAAAGTTGCTCTACATGCTAGAGGCTCTTGTTCCACTACCACTAGCTCAAGATGCTCATGCTGATGAGCATGTTGTCCACAAAAAGCACAAAAAGGACAGTGACATAGCACCCTATGTGATGTTAGCATCAATGACCCCTGAACAACTAAAAATGTACTAACATATGGATGCTTACTTGATCATATTACATCATCGAGAGCTGTTCGATGCCCAAGCTAGAATAGAGAGATATGAGATCTTAAAATAACTGCTCTGTTCGAAGATGGTTGAGGGTACTTTTGTAGCTGCTAATGGGCTGAAGATGTTGGGCTTAATTGAGAAGCTCAGGTCTCTCAGGTTTATGATAGACAATGAATTAAGTATCGACTTAATTCTGCAATCATTGCCAAGTAGTTTTTCATAATTTATGATTAACTACCAAATGAACAAGATTAAATCCACAATACTTGAATTGATAAATCTTCTCAAAACTACAGAATCCTCCATAAAAAAGGAATCCAACACAGTCATGTTGATAGAATCTTCATCTTCTAGGTAGAAAGTTTCTAAGAAGAAGAAGAAGAAGGCTACCAATAAGTCCAAAGGTGATGTAAAGAAGAAGGAAGCAGCCACCAAAGGCCTATGCCATTATTGTGGAAAGATGGGCCATTGGATGTGCAACTGTAAAGCCTACATAGGGATAGTCATGGATTTCATTCGATTTAAAGCCTACATAGGCCTATACCAAAGGTGATGTTTAAACTTGTATAGATTTCATTCGATTTTTAAGAATAAATGTTGTTCTTTTTCATTGAATGATATTCATTATGGTTCTGCAACTTTGGTTAATAGTTTATATATCCTAGACATAGATAATCCAATTCTCAATATAAATAATAAGAAACTAATGATAGATAACTCAATCTCATCTTATTTATGATATTGTCATTTAAACCATATAAATGAGAATCGTATTTTTAAGTTACACAAGTTAAGTGATCTACGGTCATTTGATTATGAATCATATGGCATATGTGAATCTTGTTTACTTAGTCAAATGGAAAAAAACTCCATTTTCTAAAAATGAAGAAAGGGCCAAAGAGTAATTAAAACGTATACATTCTTATGTATGTGGCCCAATATTTATACAATCAAGAGAAGGTTATCACTATTTCAAAATCTTTATCAATGATTATTCACGATACGAGTATTTGTATTTAATGAAATACAAATTTGAGGCCTTTGAAAAGTTCAAAAACTTCAAGAATGAAGTAGAGAAATAACTTGAAAAAAGTATCAGGACGCTAAGAGCTAATTGAGGAAATGAATACTTAAGCCAAGAGTTTCAGAGTTATCTTAGAAATAATGGAATGTTAGCTCAATAGACTCTACCACATACACCTCAATATAATAGTGTATCTAAGAGAAGAAATCGAACTCTTCTAGACATAGTACAGACCATGATGGCTTCTATAAACTTACAAAAATTATTTTGGGGTATGTACCAGAGACTATAGTTTATATTCTAAACAGAGTTTTGTCAAAAATCGTTAACACTACCCCATTTAAGATGTTCTTTGGTAAGAAACCAAAGTTATCTCACTTCATAGTATTGGGTTACCCTACTTTTATTAAAAGACCACAGTCAGACAAACTTGACGGTAAGTCTAACAAGTGTTTATTTGTGAGATATCCAAAAGAGTCTTTTGGATATTACTTCTACTTCCCTTCCGAAAATAAAGTATTTATTTCGAAGTATGCCATTTTTTTAGAGAAGGAGCACTTGCTCAAAGGGGACAATGGGAGTAAAATTGAACTTAGTAAAGTTTAAGAAGAACAACCAAAGAAGGATCAACCATCTAATCCCATATTTATGGAAAAAATAGATAAACCTTCGACTACACAAGAACTTCGTAGGTCGAGTAGGATACCTGTGGCATCTAAGAGATATGAATTTCTCATAAGTGACCACAATGACGTATTGCTCATAGATGAAGATGAGCCTACTACTTACAAAAAAATTCTAAATAGTTCAGAATCTGACAAATGGCTTGAAGCTATGAAGTCAAAGATGGATTCCATATACAATAACTAAGTATGGACTTTTGTTGATCCATCTAAAAGAATCAAACCTATTGGGTGCAAATGGATTTTCATGAAGAAAACCGACATGGATAGTAACATAGTTACCTATAAAGCACGATTGATGGCTATGGGTAATCGTTAACAGCATGGTATTAATTATGACAAAATTTTCTCACCAGTTGCTATATTGTAATCTATCAGAATACTCCTAGCAATTGCCACTCATTATGATTATGAGATTTAGTAAATAGATGTGAAAATAGCTTTCCTAAATGAAAACTTGACTGAGGAAGTGTATATGACACAACTTAAGGGTTTCACATCCAATAACAACAAAAGAGTGTGCAAGTTGCAAAAGCCTATTTATGGACTTAAATAAGCTTTTAAGAGTTGGAATATCCATTTTAATCAAACGATCAAAGAGTTTGATTTCATTGAAAATATGGATGAACTTTGTGTATATAAGAATGTTAGTAGGAGTGTAATCATCTTCTTATTGCTTTATATAGATGACATATTACTAATAAGAAATGATGTATCTATTATTCAGTCAGTAAAACTTTAGTTAACCAATAAATTCTCTGTAAAAGACCTTGGAGAAGTAACCTATATTATTAGAATAAAGATCTATAGAGATGGATCAAAAAGGTTGACCTTTCGAGAAACAGAAAGATAAATGGCTCTTTTACAGACTTAGGTACTACTGATATAGGGATCTTCTAGGAGACACCTGGAATATTAGCAAAACTTGTCTTTGTTCACGAGGAGTGAAAACACTATGTGTTCAAGACGATGTCTTGCTATCAGAAGCTCAATCCAAAAGGCATTACTAACCATTCATAATGGCCATTTGGTACTGTAAATGCTGTCCACAATCTACATACATAAACAAAGTGTAAAAGAGGTTTAGCATAGATCAATTCAAAAAGAGATTCTTACCCATGATTCATGGGGTAAGCCTTTCAAAATCGATATCTCCAAAGACATAAGTTGAAAGAGATCATATGAGTAGGATTCTATATACTTCACAGTTAGATCATCATGTATACTATGATATGTAATAGGCCCGATGTATCTTGTGCTCTCAATTTGACGAGCAGATACGAATATGACCTTTGTAAGGGTCATTAGGCGACTGTGAAGAATATCCTTAAGTACTTATGAATAACTAAGGATGTATTCTTAGTATATGAGGAAGGTGATTTAAAAATAACAATTTTTAATCTGACAAAGATGATTTCAAATTATAGTCTAGTTACGTATTTATGATGTGTGGAGGTGAAATAAGTTGGAAATTTCAAACAAGAGACCATTGCTGACTCAACGACTGAAGCTAAGTATATAACTGCTTCTGGAATAGCTAAGGAAGCAGTTTGAATTAAGAAGTTTGTGATGGAACTATAAGTGGTCCCTAGCATTATTGGTCCAATATCTTTGTATTGTGACAATAATAGAGCCACTGCATAAGCAAAGGAGCCATGGTTTCACTAACGATCCAAACACGTACTAAAATGCTATCACCTGATCTTAGAGATCATCGATAGACAAGATGTAAAGATAGAAAGAGTTCTAACGGATGAGAACACACCTGGCCCACTTACAAAAGTGCTATCCTAGAAGAAGCATGATAGGCATGTTGAGTCATTCGGTATTAGATACATGAATGATTGGTTCTAGTGTAAGTGGGAGTTTGTTAGTATTATGCTCTAGAGGCAATTACTTGTATTTGCATATGACACATTTAATTAATAATAGAAGGCATTATTTATCTTTTAGTTCATTTTTTTAAGTATAACTATTAGATAAAGTCTCAAGTACAATACTGTGTTAAGGAAAGTATGATAGAAATCATGATATGAGATTCCTGCTGCACTAGATAGTATTTGTACTTAAATTATCTCTAGTCATAGTATTAATAAGATAGGACATCATTAATGCATTAAGACTAGCACGTGTTATACTTCTTGATTTGATTAGGCGATGGTTCTCACATTCGTGACTATTGTGATACTCAAAGCTAATATGTGGATGCTTGCTACTAGAACAAGTACATTGAGTGATCTAACTATGAGATAATCATATGAATAACTATTTAGTATCAGTGATAGAATCTCATTATAGTAAATGTACAAGTATCCTTAGGCTTGAGATCTCTAAGGTACTTTATTTGCAAAACGTTGTAGTTTGATTCTAATCTTTGGAGTCAGATCGATGGCCACCAATAAGATAGATATTGGGTACAATATGAAGTAAACGAAAGTAATTGAGAGGATCAATAAAAGATTCATCACTCCTAAAAATATAGGCAAATATCTCACAATCACTTGTAGGAATCACTACTCAAGAAATCATTGGCCAAGGCGATTATGTATTAGAAACAGTTTCAATTGATACACATGATGAGTAGTGGATTTCAGTTAAATATTTGGGCCAGAATTAATTTATTATTCTGAAGGAAGTTGGCACTAATTCCGTACTCCAAACCAAATGAGATATTATGTGGTGAAGGAAGTTTATTATACTGTTGTTTGCTATTGAAATGTTCATGTCAAGACACTTGACTTTCTAGACTTTTTTGTTGTCATGATGTGTTGTTAGATACCGCTCATGGTCTGTTGAATATGAATTTATTAATTAGAGAATCAATAAACCAATTCTAATTAGAATTAATAAGTTAATTCTAAATTATTAAGGATTATTAATCCCAAAGACATTTGGATTAATTCATATTTTATTACCAATAGACTGAAAAACCTAATAGGTCATACATAATAAAGATTAAGAACTTAAGATGTTATTCGATAATATTATGGGGTCAATTGTGAGAAGTAAAAGTTGTTGTGGTTAAATTATAATTAGTTATAATTTTTTAGCCAAATTATAATTATGAAAACTTATAAGACCCAATTACAAATTAACAAATTCTAATTCTTTTAGAATTCTTGAAGCGTGTTTGCTGCGTTAATTCTGGGAGATCTCTGGAATGAATGACATTGTTATGTTTATACACACACACACACACACACACACACAGAGAGAAAATAGTTTACTTTGTATCAAATACATGACTTCTTCTCCTTTCTGCTCTCACACACAAACCCTAACCGCTATATTCGTCTCTGCTAGCACATATAGTTTTTTGGTGCCTTAAGTGAGTTGTCCTCATGTGGACTTCGTTAGTGGCAGTCCTACACTTAGATTGTAGTGTGTTGATGAACACTGTCTTTTGGTAAGCGACCGATCAAGCGCAGAAGAGTTTTTCTAGATCACGCCACACTAATCGTTCAAGCGTCTCAAAATTTTGATTTATAGAGGCAACTCCAAGGTAAAGCTCTTTCTATTTTGGTCCGTCTTAACATATACATGTGATCCTCGATGGCTAGAATTCTTCTTTTTGTTGCGTTGTGCATATCTGAATGCATGATAGAGAATTCTAACATATACTTATATATTAAGTATGTGTGACTAATTAGTTAAGACAAATTCATACAAAATGGCTCCTAAATAGAGATATTACCCCTTGCAACTATCTAATGATCTATGGATCTAGGGTCCTTGGAACATGATTTGGATGTTTGCTTAAAAGTAACACCTTGATAAAGTAGAAACATTCTAGGAAATCGTAGATTATTGGACTAAAGTTCTACGGATGGTAGATGGTCATTTAGAAAGTGTTAGTCATCATATGGAGGGGTATTTTAGTCTAACATTTGTAGGTTACAGACATTACTAAACCCAACATTGTTTTTTGTGTCAATATTTTCTTATAGTGATATTATGATATATTTAAAATGAAAAATACAACTATTTATATAACAGTGTTATGTTGGTCATTTTAGTAGCCAAGGACAATATGTCTTTTGATCCTCGGGGTAGCCCATAAAGCCTAATTAATTTTAGGTTAGGATATGGTCTTGAATAAAGTAGGTTTTTATTTTATTTAGTAAATCTAATTTATTATTGCATTGAGATAAAATAAAAGGCCCAATAGAGAATTAATTAAAACCTGGTTTATAGATTAATTAATTATTTAAGGCTTGGGCTCAGTTTGAATACTTAAAGATAGCCTAAGCCTAAAATAGGAAAGGTTTGTTTCATTTGGGTTATTTAATTATTTAAATTAGGCTTGTTTTGTTCCATGATTAAATGAATAATTAATAGTCTGATCCAATAGCCTGGACTTGAGTCCAAAAAACAAGCCCTTTAGGACATATACATTGCTAAGTGCAGCAATGTCATTGGGGTCAATATTTTGTTATGGTGATATTAAAAAATATTTGAAATGAAAGATATAGTTATTTATGTAGTTGAAGAATTTTGACCATTTTAATTGACAAGGACAATGTGTTTTTGGTCCTTGAGGTCGCCTGTAAAGCCTGATTAATTTTAGGTTAGGATACGGTCTTGAATAAAGTAGGTTTTCTTTTTATTTAATAAGCTTAATTTATTATTAGATTGAAATAAAATAAAAAGTCTAAGAGAGAATTAATTAAAGCCTGATTTATAGGCTAATTAATTATTTAGAGTTTGGGCCTAATTTAAAAAATTAAAGATAGCTTAAGCCTAAACTAGGAAAAGGTCTTGCTCATTTAGATTATATAACTATTTATTTTGAGTGTGTTAGTCCAGGATTAAATGAATAATTACTAGTATAACCCAATAGGCTGGATCAAAGTCTAAAAAACATACCCTGGTCCACTTGGGCTAGGGCTAACCGGGCAGGCCCTTGGGTTGGACGACTAAGGACTTTTGTGAGCCCTAGATGGCCACTTTTGAGGGATGTAGGGTTTTTGGTTTGATATAAATTATTTTTTATGTCATCCCAATGAACAGACATTGAATCAGTTGATTCCAAAAAAAAAAAAAAAAAAAACCCTAAGACATTTTTCCTCCCTTTGGTTGCCTCTTCCTCCTTCCTCTTTCATCTATTTCTTTCTCCCATAAGAAAGCTTGTAGCTTTCTAGGAGTGGGTAATTTCTCTTGATTTCTAGTTAATAGAATTTGAAGAGAAAGGCTTTCTTGATTCTGCTTTGTAGTAGTGAGTCAAGAGACATACGTAAGATCATAACCCTTGGCTTTTACCTACCGAAATAAAGCAAGGTCATACTCCGAAAGACTGAAAGGTCCAGGCTTGATATGCCAAAGTAGAATATTGGCAAGATTCTAGCTAGAGTCTTTAAGAAGAATGCCAAAAGCTTAGCAATTCACTCAACCACAACCTAAGCACTCCTTGGTTAAGTCAAAGAGAAAAGGTAAAAAAAATTTTAAACTTCCGCTGCATTTTTGCTCTGAGTTTTTTTTTTTTAATCAACTATCCTTATATGTGGTGTTAGAGCTTTTTTTTTTTTTTTTTTTCGAAAACATAGAAGCATGCTTCAGCGAATAAAAGTGAAAAGATTTAATATTTTTAATTATCCCTTGTGATCCCTCGTGGTTTTTTATATAGGTAGTTCAATGTATAGCTCATGAGTGGAGACATAGGCATATGCACCTATTTTAATTGTTTTGTGGTCGCGTAGGCCTAAGTTTCAAGGTGTTGGCATTTGTAGTTTGCGATTAAATTCATTTTCTAGAATTTTTGTAATCATTAAGATGCTAGAAAAAGATCTACTTCCCAAGAAGTTTGGAGAACGGAAGCAACAAAACAGATCCGGCATTAAGCACTACATGGAAGCTAGTACCAGATAGCTTCGAGATGACTAGTCTAGGCACAACAGAGACTAGCCAGTGTCGACCTCTACAAGTGAGCTGGTGTTGGATGTTGTTTGATGGCGATGACAAATTTACAGAGACAAGCTAGCACTGGGTGTTGCTTGGGAACTAGCACTGGATGTGTCCTGGACAGTTTCTATTTGTAATTTTATTGTTTTCCTTATTTTTGGGAGTCCCCTATCACACAAGGTTATTTTATGCAATGTTATATTCTTTGTTGAATATTTTGCATAGAAAATGGATAGTAAAGGATATTAGGATTAAACAAGACCATTAAAGAAATTAATGTATTTAATCCTTTATGTGGACATCCAGATTAAAGGACAGAAAGAGTATAAAAACTATCTATTATTTTAGATCGTTCTTATTCTTTTTTCAAGCAAACTATGGTGCATGTTTTTCTCAAGACCAAAGTCTTGAGGTGTTGACAAGAAAAACACTATTTTTTTTTTAAAATATGAGGTTTATTAATTTGGAACAAAATTAATCCATGTTTATTCTCTCAAAGGGCATTATTTTTTACGTATTGAATATTTAGATTTAGAGATTTTGTGTAAGTTAATAGGAAACCAATTTAATTAGATTTTTTAAAACCGTTTTGTCATAGAAACTAATAAGACCAATGTCTCAAGAGTTTTGAAAAGAAAATTATTTTGAAATTATTGAGGTTTTAACTTGAGTAAAATTAATTCATGGTAAACCTCTCAAAGGGTATTATCCTTGACATGGAGGGTATATAGGTTTAAAAATTTTACATAAGTTAAAGGAATATTTCATGAAGTATTTCAAAGAGATTTTATAAGGACCCTTATTTTAAAAAACTAAGTGAGAAAGGGGTTTCAGTGGCCTCACAGCTTTCATCATGATCTATATTAGAGATCATGCATCTCCTTATGTCATCTTAGGAATGAACTTGTATAGAATGGAGATTTCAAAAGGATCTAAAAATAACAGATGGATAAAATTGATGCTCGAGGTATGTTCTATGATTGGCCAACTTACATTAAAGGTCATAATGCAAGGCCTATCTATAGGAAATGAGAAGAAACGGCCATCCCATCGGTGAAATTATCTTCTATAACATTATCTAAAAGGGTAGTTAGTTAGTAGGCACTAATACACTTAGCTTAGAAAATTATAACCTTTCTACGAAGTATGTCAATTTTTCTTAGAGCCAAATTAATCATATTATAATAAAATAGTGATATGATTAGCTATTATCTGGATATAATATGACGAAAAACTGCACAAATCAATTGTTTATTTTTACACAAATAGTTGTTGATGGTTCTTTTTAGATAATAGCTAACAAATTGAGAATTTTATTTTCGAATTTTAGAAATAGTTGTTGGTGGTTCTTTCAGTCTTTGGCTATTATTCCCTAAGCGAATAATCTAATAGGTCCAAAATATGTAGATTGAAAAAGGAACCTGGATATAATACTCATCGCTGTGGAGTATAAGTATGTCTTATACAATCTCTATCCAGTGATTGGGGAGAGCTCCACTAAGGAAGAGTGAGAGGTTGAGAAGGCATGGAAAAAGGCTGACGAGATGGCTCATTGTTATATGTTAGCTTCTATGTAATGTGCTGCAGTCCAAACACGAGCACATGGCCACTGTATATGCCATCAATACATCATTGACCATTATGTTTGTTGACAAGTATTGGCCTACAAGGCAAGAGGCTCTTAGAACAATCATGAACACTAAAATAGCTAAAAAAGCATGAGTTATATAGTATATACTAAAAATGATTGTTTTTTTCAAAGAAGCAGAGAGCTAAGTGGATATGATCCTTAAGACTTTACCAAATTCATTCTCCCAATTCAAGTTAAATTACAATACGAACAAATTAGAGATGATTGCAACAGAGTTGATGAAGGAGCTCCAAATAGTTGAGAAAGTCATAAAGCCATAATTTAAGGCTTTAGTTATCAAATCATCTTCTTTAAAAACTAGGCCCAAACCCAGAATGTTTAAGAAAAAAAAATGGAATGCAGTAGCCTAGCCTAAGCCCCAGCACCAACCCAATCCAAGCCTAAAGAAAAATGCTTCAAATGTGGTAAGAAGAAGCATTGAAAAAATGAGTGTCCAGATCTTTTAGCCAAAAAGAATCTCACGGGTAATGCGTTCTATCTAGAGTCTATAATAATGCCTAGATCATCATCCACTTGAATTGTTGGTTGCAAAGCCACTAACTATATCTGTAACTCCTTATAGGAGTTTAGAAGGATAAGATAACTTAGGAAGGGCGAGCATGGTCTTTGTGTGGGAAATAGAGCACAAATATAGGCATGAGTAGTGGAAGACCTGGAGTTATATTTTGATTGTAATAAAATAGTAGTATTGAAGGAGATTTTATATGTACCCAATTTCAAATAGAATTTAGTTTCAATTACAAAACTAATTAATCATAGATATTTTATCTCATCCTAGTCTGATATTACTATCAATAGAGATGAATAAATTTTGTGTACCAGGCACATGTATATAAATATTATTTAAGTACCATAAAAAATAGTGAGCGAACCAAAGTTAAATTGGTAATTTTTAGTTTTCTTGAGTATGCTTTAGTATGGTGGGGATTAGCCAGTTTCTACTTGGGAGTTGTTGAGGAATTTGATAAAAGGAAGATTTCTAATCCTACACTACTACAATGAATACTACCAACAATTGCATGTGCTCAAACAAAGGAATAAGCATATAGAGGACTTTTATAAAGAGTTAGATGTGACTTTGATGAGGTCCAACATTGTTGAGAATGTGAAATCTACCAAAATAAGGTTTTTGAGTGGTTTGAATAGAGAGATATCAAATGTGGTGGAGCTACACTCTTACAAGACTATTGAGGAAATAGTGTTTATGGCCAAAAAAAAAAAAAATTGAGGGACGATTCAAAAAAAAGTGCCATCTCAAAGAAACTATATATAACAATCCTATTTTTAACCACCAACCAAATATGAGAGAAGAACCACTAAGGAACTCTAATAAACCTAGAGAAGAGTGGGGAAAAGAAAAATATAGAGAATAGTGGGCTAAGGAAAAATGCAAAAGTGTAAAGAGGCCTCCAATGACTAAGGATATTAAGTGCTTCAGAAGCCTAAGATATGGGCACACCTAATATAAGTGTCCAACAAAAAGGACGATGTTTGCCAATATTAAAAGAGACTTAGCTTCCGGTGAAAAGGATTGTGTGGATGAGAAACAAAAAGGGGTGCACAACGGTGATGATGATTCTAGTAATGATGGAGTTGTTATGCTGTCAATTTATCCATTAGCCAGAGTTGCTATTAAAGACATGGGTATTTATAATGTGGAAGATGATTGTGAAGGTGAAGTGAAGGAAAACTTACAAAAAAAATAATATATTTTACTCCTATGGCCTTATTAACCAAAAGCCATGTGTTTCGATTATTGATAAAGAGAGTTTTACAAATGTTGTGAGTGCTAGTCTTATGGAAGAATTAGACTTATATGTGATGAAATAATCTAATCCTTATCTATAGGTTATAATGATTTCATGATCATGAAAAGTTGAGGGTGAACAAACAAGTACTTTTGACCACTGAGATGGAGAAGTATCAAACCGAGATTATTTGTGATATGGCCCCTATACAAACTAGCTACTTAATTTTAGGAAGGTCATGGCAATTTGATCTGAGTGTGTTTCATGATGGGAGGAGAAATTCTTACTCAATTATTAAAGAAGACATACTATATATTCTTCTACCTCTACCCCTAAGTGAGGTGAGTGAAGTGCAAAATAAAATGAGAGACAATGAGAAAAAGAAAAGTGTAGTAAGTGTCCTCCAAAAGAAAGAGAGTGATAGGAAAAATGAAGAGAGAAAAGAAAAAAAGTTAGAATAGAAGATAAAAAATAGAGTGTAAAAAGAGAAAATGGAAAGAAGGAAAAAGATTGAGGTAAAATGGGGAAAATCTCTTGTGCTTGAAAGATAGAAATAATGAGGGAGAAACAACAAAAGGTGAAAGAGAAGATGAGGAAAATTTTTTGCTTCATATGGGCGAACATAAATTTGTAATTTTATCTTCACAAAGAACTTCTTATTTGAAATCCTACATAGGTGCTAATTTGAGGAGGAAACTTCACAAAGAAGGGGGCAATGATTGAAATCTATCCAAGTATCATGCTAAAGCTAAAGAATGGGGATAGAGATTCAAGCCATACTCTGTGGTACCTTGGAAGAATTCAAACTATAATAGCTTTCAAATGAAGATTCAAGCAAACCAATCCACCAAGCTAAGGAACTTGAAGAGTATGAAGAAATAGATGCCAAAGAAAAGATCAAAGACTACTAAATTCACCTAATAACTTGTGTGGAAGGCCAAAAGAGTACAAAAGAAGGTTGAGGACAAGAAAAAAAAGTGGCAGCTAGAAAGACAAGACACAGCTGGCGTTGGCCTAGCTGAGGCAACTGGTGTCAGCTTAGCTTTAGCTGAATGGTCAATTTTGGACAGAATACAACCAGCACTGATTGCCCTAGGCAAGCTAGCGTCATCCCACTTTGAGCTATACGCACTATTTTGGAATTTAAACTTGTTTTGCTCTGTTCTTTTTCCAATTAAAACCACGACTTTTCTAATTGTAATATAAATATTTTAGTCATGTTACAAGCTTAAATGGTTGAGATGAAATCTCAACCTAGCTAAGTTTAGTTG
This sequence comes from Voacanga thouarsii, assembly GCA_026120185.1. NCBI lineage: Eukaryota > Viridiplantae > Streptophyta > Magnoliopsida > Gentianales > Apocynaceae > Voacanga > Voacanga thouarsii. Next base: position 364,002 of record JANUWF010001224.1, on the reverse strand, counting down.
ACTATAAATATAGTATTATAAGATTTCAATTGTAACTTTGGATAATTAAGATAGATCAAAGGCACTCTTAGAAAGTTCTTCTTTAAGTTCTTCTATAAAGACCTAGACCAATATTAGGATTCTATTCCTTACCTTTGATTTGAATCTATAAACCTAAATTGATAGATCAAACTAGCTTATCAAAATAGAGTCTTAGCTTCCTGCTATTCTAAAGTTCTAGAGTAAAGGCTATTTTTGGTTGCTTAAATCCCTTCATCAAGTGTTCTTACTTTTTAATTGAATCAATACTCTTTGGTTATGATTTGGAAGACTTAATTCATTGTTCTTGAGTTCTAAAATCTTTAGTTTAGCCTAGGATTCTAGTGATTTAAGTTGGGTGTGTGTTTTCTACATAAAATTAATATTTTGATTCTATATTTGGGTCTTCTATGTTCCCTCATTTTAGCCACGAAATCCACATACCCCAAAGAGCTCACATCAAGTTGTTTCACAATCTAAAAAGCCAAGAAACAACAAAAAGCGGAAGTACATTGAGAGAAAGTACCAGTTGATTTGAAAATTTATTCAGAGATAAGAAATTGTAGTAGAACAAATAACTTCTGAAAATAATCTAGCAGATCAATTTATCAAGTTTTTGGCAGAAAGAGTCTTTAGAAGACACTTAAATACCATAGGCATGGGCATCTATAGGCTCACATAGTCTTAGAGAACAAGTGAAAGATTGTTGGAATGTATGCCCTCTAAATAATACATCTGATGTAAATTCGAAGTAATAAGTAAAGTTTTATTCTCAATAATGTTTTTCTTCTTTGCTTTAATTTGTTATGCATGATTTATGTTGGAAAAAACTTATTGTGCTTTAGTAAGTGATTCATATGAATGGAGGTCTTTTATAGTGATGTATTGATCATAAATTATTTACCATATAAACTTGTAGTTCTTAATCTGTTTATGAGAATGAAAATTTCATCATGACAAAGTTATTATGCTATGAGTTTTAGGAGAGAAATGACTTACCTTTAGTCAATGAGTAGTCTCATGGTATAAGCATATTTAGAATACGTAAAATTGGACTTATAGTAGTAGTTTTTAAAAATAGTAATATAGGAAAAATCCAAACTACTATTGCTACAGTATAAACTAGTCCCCTAGAAATTAAGTATTTGTTAATGGTCTACCGAAACTAGAAGTATATACTTTGATATACTATGGGAGAGGTTCTATTTAGGACTAATATACTTGTATGTTAGGTATATGTAACTAGTTAGTTAAGATAGATTCATACAAGATGGCTTCTATACTCCTAACTGGAAATATTACCCTTTGTGACCTTCCGGATGATCTATAGATCCAAGGCCCTAGAAACATGACTAGGATGCACTTAAAGGTAGCCTTTTGGTAAAGCAAAAAACATTAGAAGCCGTGAATCATCAAATTAGAGGTCTAACAATTGTAGATGGTTATTTAGAGAGTGTTAGTACACTATTTTCTCTCTATGATTTGTGTTATATATAGGAGTATTTTAGTCATAATACCTGGAGGATAGATACATTGCTAAGTGTAGTAATGTCATGAGGCATTTTCTTATGGTGATGTTAGAAAATATTTAAATATAAAAAATAGGTGTTTATTTAGTAAAGGTATTTTGATCATTTTAGTTGTCAATGACGATATATATATATATATATATATATATATATATATATTGTCCTCGAGGTACCCCGTAAAGCTCGATTAATTTTGGGTTAGGATATGGTCTAGAATAAAATAGGTTTTTATTTTATGTAGTAAACCTAATTTATTATCGGGTTATAAATTAGGTTGAAATAAAATAAATGGTCCAAGAAAGAATTAATTAAAACCTGATTTGTAGGTTAATTAATTATTTAGGGTTTGAACGTAGTTTGAATAATTAAAGATAGCATAAGCCTAAACTAAGAAAAGGCTTAGTTCATTTAGATTATTCAATTATTTATTTTGGACTTGTATTGGTCCAAAATTAAATGAATAATTAGTAGTATGACCCAGTAGCTTGGATCGAAGTCTAAGGAACAAGCCCTTGCCCACTTCGGCTAGGTAAGCCGACCAAGCCCTTGGGTTAGATGGCTAGGGACTTTTATGAGCCCTAGTTGGCCACCTTTGAGGGATGTAAGGTTTTTTATTTGGCATAAATTATTCTTTATGCCATCCCAGTAGACAAATGCTGAATTAGTTAATTCATAATTGCCCTAAGACATTCTTCTTCTCCCTGGCTGCCTCCTTCTCCTCTCTCTTTTGTCTCTCTCTTTTTCTCCCATAGGAAAGCTTGTATCTTTCTAGTACTGGGTAGTTTTTCCTAATTTCAACTTAGTAGAATTTGAAGAGATATGCTTTTTTGATTCTGCTTTGTAGCAGTGAGTCCAGAGATAGACATTATATCCTAACCCTTGGCTTTCACTAGCCGGAATAAGTAGGGTCATACTCCAAAAGGCCAAAAGGTCAAAGGTTGATCTTCCGGAGTAGAAGAATGGCAAGATTCAAGCCAGAGTCTCCAAGGAGGATGTTAGAAGTTTAGCAATCTGCTGAACCACAATCTAACCACTCCAAAGAGAAAGATAAAAAAATATTTAAACGTCCGCTACATTTTCACTCTGTTTTTTTTTTTTTTTAACCGTGATCCTTAAAAAATTCACCTTTTGAAATCCATATTTCAAAATATCATATTTTAAAATGCATATTGCGATCTCATATTGATGCGTAAATTTTAGATGTATAAAAATCATTAAATTTAAATTCATCCATTAGCTAAGTTTTAATCAAAACATTAATTCTAAAATACACACACGAGCAAGTATACTCATCGCAAGTATAGTATAGTGAATTAATGAATATCGATCCTCTAAGGAACAAGTACATACTAATCAGTTTTCATTCATTGTTTAACCAACCCAATAAAGTGATAGGATAATAAAAGGAAAAATAAAGAAATATGTATAACTCAAAGATGTAGGAATATGCAAAATAGACAATTATCCTAGAATGCATGACAATGAATCATTTAATAACTATTTCAATTAATCATCATCTTAGCATCATGAAGGAATATAAAGTAAATTTCAATTATTTTCTAAGTTATGAATCTACTTACATAAACTCCACTTCTTTCCCAATCCATGGAATCACTATCTCTTGATTAAATTAGCAAATTTTCCAATTGCACTAAAACAATCAAAAGAAACATTAATCTGAATTCTTATGCTCTATGTAAAATTAACCAATCTTTGATTACTTAGGTCCAATTCTTATCCTTCTTTCCCAATCCAGTTTAGATAATAAATACATAGAATTGACTAAATTAAACTTAATCTAACTTTTTTTCCTAAGTTCATTATATATAAGTTTAATTCCATCAATCTATCAAATAAAATTAAGTAATCAAATACCAAGAATGATAGAAAATTGATCAAATAGCCAAATTAATCCAAAAATCATGAATCCCAAAATAATATCAAATTACAATGAAAACATTAATTACATCATTATTCTAGAAAAAAACACAAAGATAAAAGAAAAAACTTATAGACAAGCCTTCTTCTCTATATGGAAACCTTCTTGAATAATGCTCCTTGAATGACGAATCTTTCCTTCTTTTGAGTGATTGGAAGTTTTGATCCTTGGATTCACTACTTTTCCTTGTGTTTTTCTTATATTTATAAGCTTCCTTGATACCAAAATTCATGGCTTGAGAAGCCTTGGCTCATTAGAATTCGAAAAATACCAAAACCTTTTGGAAAATACCAAATTCGTGCATAAAAATCGTCCCTAACAGATCGGACCTGGCGCCAGGTCACTTCGACTCACTTGGCACCAGGTGCATTCTGGTTTCCTCTTGAACTTTACTCTGTTTCTCCAGAGTAGACCCGGTGCAGTATCCAAACCTTATGCCAAGTGCATTCTGGAATTTTTTACTTTTTGCTCAAAATCACTTAATCACACACAAATTCATCCAAAATACTTTTCACAAGAAAAATATCAAATAGGAAAGAATATGCCTAGTTATTACATTAAAAGTATCTCAAATTAACCTCAAATAACTAAAAAAATAGTAATGAATTTAGCCTCTATCACATATCATCCACCGATAGGACTTCGTTCCATCAATAATAATACTCGAAAGGATCTCAGTCCAACCAACAACACTAACACCATAGGATTTTAATCCTACATATATGATAAATATAAATATATGATTAACTCACTACATCTATCACAATTAATCATACAATTACCATCGTCATGGTAGGCTCTATGGCCTTAATGTCCCACGTTCACTCTCTATTTTCTCTAATGAAAAATGTGTTGCTAGCTAAGGACGACCTTATATCATACACTAACACCGCACAAAGAAAGAGACTATTATCCAGAGGTGGTTACTAACCAGGTATCATTTTCAAACCTGCACAAAAATATAAAGTCCTTTTGAGTACTCAAGAATCACCACAGCACAAAACCTTATGAATAGATTAGCGCAATGCCTTTTTTTTCAAAAAACAAACTCCATACCTTTGAAAAATTTCACAAATGTTCCCGAAAATATTTGATTTATAAAATACTCCCTAGTTTTAAATAAAAAATACTTCATATATTCAAAATCACATCACAAAAATTTACATGTTCCAGGATTTTATGAACACATAACTCATAAATACCATAAATAGATTTTCGCAACTCATTTATGTATGAGAATTTGCACTTCTATATGCTCAATAAAAAAGATTTTATACTCAACATATCCTGTACATATTTAATTCCCAATAATGAAGCCCATTTAAATCTTTCATAATCAATAAATCACTATTTGCTTCACAATAGTGCAACATGCTTTCAATATATATAATTTCCAAACAAGAGAAATATATATACAATTGACAAAATATCACTTGCATAAATAAATCATTTCATGAATAATTATTCTCAAATAAATAAATAAATAAATAAGTTCATAAATAATTATTTTCAAGTAAATATAAATTTATAAGCATTTATCATGATTGAAATATTTTACATGCATTCCTAGATTCATGAAATCATGAAATGTGGGGACTCACCTTAAGTCCAATCAAGAAAAGAAAAATTTGACCTAAGTTTGTGAATTGTATCCTTGATCACCAACAAATTCGAGTAGACAAATTAATAAATGAATATGTGTGTGTGTGTGTGTGTGTGTGTGTGTGTGTGTGTGTGTGTGTGTGAATTTCATACTTAATATAATTTCTCCAAGATAATCATGAATTTAAGCAATCTTAATCTCACAATCTAACTTTCACCAATCTCCAATATTAGATAACACATAATCCTTAGAATTTAAACTCAAATAATATGAAATTAGAACATAAATACACTCAGAAAATTCACATTAACACATAAAGCATTTAGTTTCACAAAGTATTAGCATATTAGATATTTATCAAACATGGTATAGTTACCATATAAATGCTTAATACAATCACATTATCATATAAGCATGAAAGTACTAAACTAATCATATCATTACATTTCTATATTAGCATTATAAAAAATCAAATTGATATAATAAAGATTTCAATGCTAAATCATAGTTTTCCTTTTACTTATCAAAACAATATTGTAGTGATAATAGGGCAGAACAGAGTATAATTTAGGGCAATTAGATCACCAAGTAAATCAATTAGAAATTTATAGGATATAACTTCAACATTTTGGAAATATGCTGTAAAAGTTTCATTTAATTATCAAGTGTCTAAGTGTGTCAATTTAAAGTTTAAAGTTAATCTAATGCACAGTAACTCTAAAATTCTGTTTTGGCAATAATTTTGTAAAAATTATTGAGAACAAATTACTAGGCCAAATCATGTTATTATGATGGAAACTTACTCCTAAAATAATTTAGTTTCATGTTTAAAAATTTTCAGTACAAGATTCAAAGTGAAGGGGGTCAAATCAGGAGTCCAAAATCTTAGCAAAATTAGATTTTGTCAGTCACAGAACAGAGTAACTTTAAAAATTCATATAAAATAAAATAAAAATATGCAAAATCACATTATTCTAATGGAAAAAAAACTTCTAAGACACAGTAGAATCAAACAGAAATAGAGTATAGCAAAATTCCCAATTCAAATTTTTTATATTAAGACAAAAACCACACAGATCCAACACACTCAACATATAAGCTTCTTTCCCAAGAAACATTTCACATCAAATGTCTTTTATTACACAAGAATACACCCAAAATCATCCACTTAACTTCAATACAACATGTTAACCAATTTTACAACATTTTCTCCACATCAAAACCACCAAAGCTAATTTTTCTTAAGAACACAAAATCTAACTAGTAAGGACTTGTTTAAGAAAACATAAAATCCAAAGAGAAATAAGCTAAAATCTCTTGGCTTCTTGAAGGACACTTTTAATCACTTCAACCTACAACTTCTAATCACTTCAATCATCAATAATTAAACAAGAATTATAGAGTTCGTGTGAAGAAAATCAGAGAAGCAAAAAGGGAATAGCGTGGCCGGTTGAGAGAAAGTGAAAGGAGAGCAAAACTAAAATTTTTCTAAGCGTGAGAAGGCTTGGCCCACACAAATGAGGCTAGGGTCTAAGAGAATTTATTTTTTAAATGTTAAATAAATGATCTAGATTGATTAGCTTGCTCATAAAGTAATTTTAGAAGGTTGGGATTTAATAGAATTCTAGGGTGAGATTAAAACACATCAATGGCCAAGTAAATGGTGCCACACTAGAGTGTAGGAAGGGTATTTCGCTCATTTTAGGCATACTAGTGTTTAATGAAATAAAATAAAAATCAAAAGAAATTAGTCTTGTACAAAACTAATTAGCAAAGGTTCACAAGATTCACGCATAGATCAAAAGGTTCAAAGAGTTCAAAGTCTTGGTCAACTAAAAGTTAAAATTAATTAAACTTAAAAATCAAAATGGTCAAAATATTGAAATAGGGCCTTTCTTTAATAAAATTAACATGGAGTCTTTTATAAAACAAATTTCTCATATTTACCACAAAAACATTGTTTTTCACTATACAAATGCATAAAATACCTTGTAATAAATAATTCCCTATTCTAGACATAAAATTAATCATCATAAAGTATCAAAATATATTCATATATGCATATATGAATTTCTACACAAATATTTCATCCATAAGTAATAGCATAAAATGTTGTCATGTATTTATTTAAATAAATTATCATAATCATAGGCAAATATATTCCCATATAATATATTCAAATAAATCCTCATATAATAATATGTTCATGAAATTCCATTTTACTAGTATATAAATGCATGAATATGAGGGGTGTTAAGTAGAGTCTTATTTTCTTGCACACACAAGTATTAAGAGCAAAGTTATAAATTCGAAAGGGAAAAGGAGACAAAGAGTAGAAAAGATTCAACATCAAAAGAAGAATAATAATCAATAAACTATCGAAGAGAAAGTAGGTGAAAAGATTGTAACAATTTATTGTCAAAGAAATTTATTGTGATTGATGCGAACCGAATACTTCCGTTGAATGAAAAGAAAAAGTCCTTGAATACTCAAGTCTTAGTAGGGGAAGTGTATTTATAGGAAATAATATAGGAAACGTTGAGTAAAAGATGAGTACATGAAGTCAACATCATTTAAAAAAGTAAAGAATGTTTTGAGTAGGTAAGAGAATTACAAGAATAAAGGGTGAAAAGGTTAAGCCAATGGTAACATTAGAATTTAGGAGAGAGAAGAAGCGCGAAAGAAAAAGTACATGCTAAGATGTGCTAAACGAAAAGATTAAAAAAAAAGCATGAAGTAAATGGAAGAAGTTCTATGACATAATAAATGGAAAACTAACATAAGGATAATGTAGAAAAGTTGGGCTCAATGTTAATGAGTTTAATGAGAAGTAATTGTGAGTAATGAATAAAGTGGCAAAAGGGTGGTCTTTAAGCTACCAAGTCTTAGGAGTAAATTCACAATAACAAAGGGTGGAGGAAAATAGTTGGCATGAAAAAGCTTAAAAGAAAAAGGAAAGTGACGAGATAAAAAAGAGGGAGCCATCATCTAAGGAAATCACCACCACGACTCTTTTTCTTTCTTTTGATATACATACATATATATATATATATATATATATATATATATATATGATGCATAAAGTTTCTCTTCTGGTAAGGTAAGTATAAGTGCAGACATGGTCTTTTTTTGGACTCTTAGTAGCTCTTCTCACACTTCTCACTCTACAAATACGGCGTCTCTTTCTATAGTAGTCGAGTCTAAGGTGATGTAAGAATCAAGAATCCTTTAATAATGGCGGTAATATCCCACTAATCCCAAGAAATCCTTATCTCTGTAACATTCTCAGATTGCTTTCTAAAGACAATAACCTCCACTTAGACATATCCATCTTAATCCTATTCTTAATTGCCATTTGCCCCAGAAATAGAACTATGTTCAACTAAAATTCACACATACTAAACTTCATAGAAGGCTATGCTTCCCCCCCTTATAAAACCAACTTCAACTATTCTATGTAAAGATACCACAAACTTATCAAAGTAAGATCATGTAACCTATGCATCTAATCCATAAATATATCAAAGGCACTCATCAATCTGATTGGCATCTCTACAAATTTATAGTTTCTATATCTATGGTTAAACACAATCTTAGGTATATCCTCATCTCAAATTCACACTTAAAAATATCCCTATCTCAAATCTAGTTTGGGTAGAGCAATATTTATGCTTGATAATCAAACTATTCAATTCTCTATAGTCTAAACATAGTTTTAAAATTCTATCCTTTTCTTACACTAATAATACTGGGGCTTTGTAGACTAAAACACTAGACTAAATATAACCTTTCTTGAGAAGTTTCTTACTTCGATAATCAATCCATGTCTAATATGCTATCATAATCCTCAAAGAATAAACGAATATGATTTCTTGGTAAATTTATTTCTCCATCCAAAATTTCACATCTCAGATAAAACCTATAAATTCCTTTTTTTCTTGTACTTTGGAGTGTGCTCAAATAATTTATCGGTTAACTCAAACCTATCACAACTCAGGTGAGTAGTACACTACACAATTTGCAGGATATGCGAAATCAAGATAAGAAGGCGTATTCTTTTTAAGAGTAAAAAAAAGAGTTTACCTAGCGCTATTGCTATATCTGATCCCAAAGCCTCTTTATTCAAAGTAAATACTTTGTTCTTCACATATGGCTTCATCTTATTTCCTTTGTTAACTGTATTTTAGTTAGCTGATTATGGTGGCAGGTAGTGTTTCCTTAATTAGGCTGAGGCATCTTCAAACAATTCCCTCTCATATGAATAGCATCCCCACAATTAAAACATCTTCTATTTGACTTCTTGAACCAAGAGTCCCTTTCCATGTATTCTTTCTTCCCACAATAGTAAGAGGTAACTATTTTTAGAATAGTGCCTGTTGGCACTGTTTGTGATTTCTTTCTGTTCTTCTTCTATGATTGTCCAACTAACCTCTTAGTAGGGAATCGTTTAGTTGCGGGTGATATCCTATTAAATAACCAATTCTTCTCCTTATTCTCAGGCCATGTAGTAGTATCCATGGCAGTAGCATATTAGGTCGTACGAAAGATACCAAACTCCTCCTCAGTTCTTGAAGTATCTCTATCATTTTCTTGATTGCTTGGGCTATAATAACATCTCTAAGTACTTCACCAAGAACAATATAGCTACTATTATTGAGCTGATGTTGAGATGGCATCTTCAAACGATAAATATCAAAACTCCATCATAAATATATATAAATTAAATTGTTGATACATTTGCATAGTTAACATGATGATATATGCATCCTAAATAGTAACAATATAAAGAATTTGTAGCATATAGCTCTTGGATTTATCACATACTAGTATAAATATCAAGTAATAGATTTTCTCAAAATAATAGTTTTATAAAGTAAAACTTATTGCATAGATAAGTACATAACTTATAAATGAAAATAGACATTATATCAAATATCCTTATTTCATAAAATTTTAATTTTTCATGAAATCAGAAATTTCAAGTAAATAGGCATACGTGTCAGAATTATTAAAATGTTCACAGTAAAACCACTATGATCAACTTGAAGTTCTTGACACTCAATTCTCTACTTTTTAAAAGTTTCATAATCACTATGATAGTTGGAATCATGCCTATATAACCACCCTCCTAATATTCATGCTAAGGTTATCATTACTAGGAGGTTCCTCATCTTCCACACTATTATCAGGAAGGCTTATTATTCTAACTCTTCTATTGGGCATCTCATTGGCCTTTTCATCCTTAGCTTCAACCTTGGGATCTTTACAGTTCATATACACACTTATGTTAGTACTAAATCATAATATTTAAAACCTTAAATCTAAATAATTGAAAGAGTAGTCTAAACCAAGGTTATGATATTACTTATAACACCCCGACTATCTACGTAACCTACATGGGTCGGGGATGTCAACCTATCCTATAGACCCGGGGTCTTTATAACTTAGTATAAATAAAACTCAAAGAAATAATTAAAGTTTTTATAAAGCTTCTCAAAACTTATACAAAATCTTTAAAGTATGTACAAACTGGTAAACAAAGTTCTCAAAATAAATCTATTTGAGTTCTCAAGTATGAAATCTTGCAACCTTATCAAGACCGGAACTCCCTAAAAACCATGACAGAAATTATGTGAGAAAGATTTCCCAATAAGTCCTATGAGTGTTCATGTTGTTTTAAAAATCATTCATGATGCATGTACAGTTCAAAGTGAGAGAAAATAAGTGCAAAAACTTTAAATCTCAATTCCAGAGTCACTGAGTGGTTTCTTTCCATGGATTCAACTAAATAAGTCAAGCTTCAATTGAAAATTAATCATATAATTATTTCAAAAGAAAGTAATACTTTTTTTTTTTTAGAAATGTGAAACCATTTATAATTTGTAAAATAGTCTGATCATGAAACCCTGCATCATAATCCTATTTGATTTGTTATGAAACCCTGTATTATGATTGGATACTATGAAATCTTACATCACAGTATCAGTGGATAATCGGCCCAATGGGTGAGATGCTCCTCCATCTCTCCCCCAATCTTACTAGTTGTCCATACTTAGATATCAGTCCTACTTGGAACTGAGTTACTAGCTATAGATTGGCCTATCTTACTAGAATATTGCCTAATCCAAAATGAGCTCATCTTTTGGAGGTGGCTTCCTACTCAAAGACTTATTCAAACTTTTAAATGCCAATACTAATGATTTATCCTTATTGAGTGCTACGTTTTACTACCCTTGCTTACGGATAAGTTAAAAAAAAATAATATGCATAGTTAGCTCAAAATTGTTTTCATAAACAAATCAGAGACCATGTTTAAAAACTAATACTATAAAACTCAATGTTCTGATTTATGCCACTATACTCATGCAAAACTTGCTCATGTTCTAAAAAATAGGGTCCACAAATTCTATAACAAATGTAGGCTATAAATCTTTATGCAAAGTTCTTTTTTTAAAAAAAAAGAGTTTTCAAACCAGTTTGTGAAAAAATATTCCAAAGTAGTTCAGAATTGCAAAATTTGAGCATTATACAATAAAATAGATGCAATGACTTACTTGCTCAAACCTGCTCAAATCTGTGAGCTACTGAACTATTCTTTGGTCTCGAGACTCACTTTCACCTAAAAAGAAGATTATAAAATCTGAATAAATCACTATCCTACTAGATACACAATATTACATTCAAATCCAAATACTCCATTTTCATTTAAACACAATGATTGCCCCCAAACAAAGCATTCAATAATATAAACTAATTTGTGAATCTAGACATTTCAAAATCTTTCTCAATACTTGGTCCCCCCTCAAGTATACCCAAATATATGTTCCTTTTCCAAGCTTATTTATGGAAGACCTTGAATTAGTCTCTTATTACCAGAGGAACCATCTCCAGAGCATGATTACCATTCAAGGAAGTCTCGGCAATTTTAATTCAATGGAAGATGCTGGAATAGTAGAAGAAGACCTGGATGATGAGTTTGGCAATCTAGTAAATGCCATGGAAATCTAAAAGTTAGAAAAGTTGTAGTCTATAGTCCCTACTGGGAAAAGTAAAGTTGTGATTCTCACCTTTATCACTACCACTCTGTGAAAAAACTGTGTGAGAAGCGTTAAATCAGGAAGAAGTTGTGTCACCTTCTTTTCTGAAGAGTTGTCTGCTTTTCTTGAAGAGTCATTAGTGTCTTTTACTTTTCTGAAGACTCTCTAAACTTTTCAAAAGGCAAACGACTCTTCAGAAAAGTAAAAGACACTAATAACTCTTCAAGAAAAGCAGACGACTCTTCAGAAAAGAAGGTGACACAACTTCTTCCTGATTTGACGCTTCTCACACAGTTTTTCCACAGAATGGTAGTGATAAAGGTGAGAATCACAACTTTACTTTTCCCAGTAGGGACTATAGACTACAACTTTTCTAACTTTCAGATTTCCATGGCATTTACTAGATTGCCAAACTCATCATCTAGGTCTTCTTCTACTATTCCAGCATCTTCCATTGAATTAAAATTGCCGAGACTTCCTTGAATGGTAATCATGCTCTGGAGATGGTTCCTCTGGTAATAAGAGACTAATTCAGGGTCTTCCATAAATAAGCTTGGAAAAGGAACATATATTTAGGTATACATGAGGGGGGACCAAGTATTGAGAAAGATTTTGAAGTGTCTGGATTCACAAATTAGTTTATAAGTTATACCGAAAGAAGTGGTGGCCATATGGGTAAGCTTTAATGCCCTATAGTTATAAATCTGATCAAGTACAAAATTATGGATTTCGGGTATAATGATAAGATTTTCATGAACATAAGGAATCAAGGGCTTAGTATGAGGAAAAGCTGAAAATAGAATTTTTGTTCTGCAGTCATCAGGATAATTAATATTAAAAGAAGGGGGAACTGCACAAAAATCCATCTTTAAGAACCCTCTGGAATAAGCATCTATTTTTGTAAGTAGGGTTACCACATGATTTATTTGTCTGCCGGTAAGTATTTTATTAGCTAGGTCATAAAATCCATCAAGGATATAGAGCCTTGCTAACATGCCATGCTGAATCAGATTTTTAATTGACAAATCTAAACCAAGAATCTTTTTATCTGTCCATTTTGATAGCTTTATAACTCCACCAACAAAAGTGAAACTTTTGGTAAGGTCTTTCTCATCTTTATAACTGACAACATGGAAGGATAAGCCATCATAGTGTTAGACTGGCTTATTGCATATCGTTCTCAAGAACTGTTGCAATGCCAGTTGTTTAGTCATTCTATCTGCTAGGACAAATTTGTAGATCTGGATTTTAATATCTTTAGGAAATTTGGAGGGGCAACTTTTCCATGCTTTTTCTTTTTCCAAAAGATAATCTTCTACAAATTTTATTATCTTTTCTCTGTTTTCAGCAATTTCTTCTACAAGCTTTTCTTTTCCTTTGAGAGAAATTTTCAACATTTGGATTTGGTTTTCAAGTGCTTAAATGGATTTGGGCCTGAATTCTTCTTCTTCAGTATTGGACTTTGAAGAACTGGGTTTATTTGCTAACATTTGGATTTGTCCATTTAAATGGGCCAAGTGTCCAGATAGGGCTTTAAGAAGGTTAGCAAAAGATTTATGATTCCTATATTTCCAAAGATTATCAAGGAGGCATTGTTGTTCTATAGAAACGGGGAAATCTGGAATAAACTTTGGTGGTAATTTTTGCAGTAGATAGGGACCAAATGCTATATGTTCTAGAGGTCCTTTCTGTTGGTTTTGGGCATCCATCTACAAAAAGAACAAACCAATGTTAAATAATATATCCTATTTTAGACTTTAAAGCGTACTATTATTTTTTGGATGACCAATCCAATTTATACTTGGGCTCCGAGGTGTAAACCTGGTACCCAGAACAGTGTTGAATACTGTACTATGGTCAATTTCAAGCGTAGGGCTTGACTACATAGATTTGGGCTTTTGAGAGGCCCACTACTTTTGAGGAGATTGGACTAATCTACTCAATTTATTAGCCCAGAAATTTTGATCTCCATTAATATGCTAAATGAATACATTAAATTCATTCCCTACAAGAAAATCCACAAACTTAAGCCATCTTTGATGAGATTGCTTGGAGTTAGTCATTTTATTGTAAAAGGCGACAATAGGTTTACAATCAGTGCGTAATGTAAATTCCTTGTTATTTCTGACATGTATAGAAAATTTATTTAATATATAAATGCATGTAAGGATATCAGCATCTGTTGCACTCACTTGGCTTTTGTATAGGCCACTACAATATCCGGCTATTTTTTTCTTCTTTTCTGGAGGCTTCTTTGAATGGCTTCCATTTAAGAATTCCTCCCCATCCTTCTAAACATCCATCAGTTTCTATCACTATGTAAGCTGAAACAGGGGCTAGATCTAATGGTGGAAGATTTTTAAATATTTCTTTTATTTTAGCTACTAACTTCCAATCTTGGTCATTAAACTTCCTTTGACCTTTAATCCTAGTTTTAGCATAGAGTGGTCCTACTAGTTTACTATAATTGGGAATATATTCTCTACACCAATTTAGTAATCCTAAGAAAGATCTTAATGATGTTATATCATTATCAGCTACTGCTTTAGCAAAGTGTTCTTGTAATTTGATTTGACCTTTGCCTATAATAATTCCTAAGAATTCTATTTGGGTTCTACCAATAGACATTTTCTTTTTCGATAGTACTAACCCATTTTTAATGTATTCATCAAATAATATTTTTAAATGCTTAATATGATCATTTCTGCTTTGCCTAAGACTAAAATATCATCAATATAGCAGACTATAAATGGATATTTTTAAAATACATTATCCATCTTTCTCTTAAATACAGAGGTGACATTTTTCAGGCTAAAGGGCATGACTAACCATTCATAGTGTCCATTTGGTACTGTAAAAGCAGTCCAGGGAACAGTTTCTTCATGCATAGCTATTTGCCAAAAGCCTGATTTTAAATCAAATTTAGAATAAATAAAACTACCTTTTATTCTTTGGATTAACAGGTCTTTTTTTGGAATTATATAACTATCTGCTCTGGTATTGTCATTTAACCTTTTATAATTAAATACCATTCTACTCTTTCCTCTTACTATTTCACTATGTTTCCTGACTATGAAAGCAGGAGTTCTATGGGGACTATTACTATTTCGAATTACTTTGAGATCTAGTAATTCTTTGATATGCATATTTACATCTTCTAGATCTTTCGGAGTATAAGTCATTGCCTTATCCTTGATAATTAATTCAGTATTAATAATGTCTAATTTACAAAGGATTTTGTTCTTAACCCAATGTTCTGTGGGGTTTTCTCCAATTATCTTTATGGCCTCTAATTTAGACAGAATTTGTTTAATTTCTGTATGGTTATATAAAATTCCTAAATTAAAATTTACTTCATTTGAGTCCTATGTTGTTCTAATTTTTTCATACAACTCATATTCAAAATTTTCAAAATCATCGAAATTTTCATCCACCATCCATATCATAAAACATACGATCTAAATCTCCACCATAAACAAGTGAGGACTTGTAGTAAAATATAAACTTGAGATCTAAACATCCAAGGAATTGGACTACAAAAGTAATACAAAGATAAACAAATTACTTATAGAACCCTCTTCAAATCTTACTCCCTAGGTATGAACAAGAAATCAAGAACATTATCTAAAATTCAACACACATATACATAACATCAAATCATGAAAATAAGGATGGATATACTACCTACAATATTCTGCATATTCTTACCTACAAAAAACAAACAAAACCCCAAATGACTAATCGAATCCTAGAAAAAAGAGAAGGAGAGTTTTCAAGTACTTCTATGAGAAACAACACACGACCAAGAACTGACTTTCTTCTTTGCAATGCAAATGTCTAAATCTTTAAGAAGGGGGAAAGCAACCATGGCCTTAAAGAAGAAATGGAATCGTGTGCATGCGTACTATTCTAAAAAGGAGACGATAAGTGTATGTTATCCCTATTTAAGAGGAAGAGTAGATATGTCTTGGGTTTTTTAGATTAGTGAGAAGAGAAGAAAGTGTATAATCAAATTCCTTAGAGAAGAAAATAATGGTGTGAGTACGTGAGTGTGTATCAGCTTTAAGGGAATAGAGTAGAGGAGTAACTGAATGATCTTGGAGTATTCAATGAGCTTGTGTTTTGTAAATCTAGTAACTTGTTTCATAGATAGAAAGTGTTATCAAACATGAGAGATTCTCAAAGGGATTATATGAGATATTATAGGTTTTTGAAAATCAAAATGGCTAATTAAAGTTTTAAACTACAACACTTTCCTTAAGGCTAGGAGTCCTCAAGAACGTTTGCCAAGATTCATGAAGTTTAGCTAGAAAGAATGAGAACTAAATTTATGTGCATTAACTTGTTGAGGGAAACTAATGATTTCAATTGAGTATAGAAGAATTGTACCCAAAATTCTAGTGAGGAAATGAATGAGTTATATTTAATTGCCTAAATAATGATATCCAAAGAGTAATCCTATGAGAAGTCTTAGGTATTCAAAACCAAAGTGATTTTAGTTTTTATTTCAAAATTTAAAAGCTTCACATATCTCGAGGATCAAAATGTGGCGGCCATCTTTATAGAAAACAAGACTTCATCAAAGCTTTTATTGAAATGCACAATTATAGGAATTATCTAAGTAATTGCCAGCTGGATAAAGATCTTGAATATTTAAGTTTTAAAATGGGTAATTGTAGGATAAATGGTGGCTAAAATAGAGTAAAATCAGATTTTTATCTTTTAATTTTTAGTAATTAAATGTACAATTCTAGGATTTTGAAGAGCAATAATGTCGGCTAGATTAAGGATCTTTAAAAGGAAAATTAATCAAAAATCTTGCATTTTACCATGGCAAAATTGTAGGGAATTTGAAATCCCATGATGGCAGCCAAGATAGAAGATTACCAAAACCAAATTATCTAAATCCCTTCTTAATACACAACATCCACAATCTTAGGAGTTTTAGTAGGAGTTTTAAACATCAAAGTGGCAACTAAAAATGCATAGGATTTGGCCAAGGGAAAAGGGAAAACAAAGAATTAAGGAAATTTAGAAAAAGCTAGAATTTGAACTCAAGTTGTTAGACAAGAAGCTTAAAGCTCTAACTACTATACCATATCAATCCTTGTGTTCTTTTCTACACACAAATATTATTTTCACTCATAACTCAATTCGCAACATCTAACAATAAGTATGCATAAAAATAGTCATATCAAAGCTCAATCTCACACACAAGATGCTATGTAATTCATGATCCTTCCATGTCTAAGGGTGATTTAGGGTGAGATGTTATATGCTCTTACTGCATCCTATCTCGATTAGAAGTCTTATGACGTGTTACTTATATATAGGTGAAGTCATGAGCTTTAACAAGTCTAAGTTTGTTCTGATGTATCCAATATTATAGGGTGTATAGGTATAGGATAGGTGAGTGCGTAAGTGGTATAAGATAGGATATATACAAAAAGTTTAGGTAAAATACCAAGAAGACTTTTGTATAAATCTCTTGGTGGGTGTTAATAAAGTGTTTTATTATGATCTTCGTCGTAGATGTAGAATTAGTTAAATAAGTCAAACCACATAAATTTTGTGCCTTTTTTTTCTTCATATTTATTTTCTTGTTCACTTTAGGTATCTCAATTGAAATTTCCTAATGAGTGGTATGAGAGCCTAAGTTTCTAGAGTTTTGGAATTTTGAGATTGTGAAAATCGATGAGAAGAATAGTTTATGTGGTAGAGAATAGAGAAACATAAATCTCTTTTGAGAAGGGACATATTGATCAATATATTTTTTATTAATAGGGTTATGTCTAGAAAAAGGTTGTTAAATATTGGTAAAATTATTCACGCAATTGAACACCCTCTATATACTAGATAGGTATGGACCAAAAGTATTTGATGGTAGATTTATAAGGTAAGTAGATCTAAGTTATATAATCAGAGGAAAGAAAAAACGGTTGCAGTTGTCATGAATGTTCATATACTCATTAGAAAAGGAAAGATGAGGATCTGCAAGAGAAGTATGATAACACTGGCATATGTGAAGATATCCTCACAATCTTCAAGCATATAGATGCTTCTTCTTGGGTAAATTTTAGATTTTAGATGTTGTCTCCAATTGATTAATTAGCTTCAATGTAAAAGTAAGTATTTTTGTCCTTTAGATCATTTGTACTAATGGTGTATTAGAGTTTTACGGGGGAAATAAAAAGAAGTTATTAGAGTGGAACACATTTTGGGCAGTATGACAAATGTCCTAAAGATGCATGATATCTAATGTCTTTGAACTAAAAGGATTCTAATCGTTGCAATTTTTAATTGAAGTGAAGTCCTAAAATTACACATAAGTAAAATGTCTCAGTGTAATTAGAGAAGTGTTAACAACAGTATTTATTTGCAAGAAAAGAGGTACTCCAAGAAACTGAACGGAAAGTATGCATTACTTTTAGGGGGCACATATTAGTGTCAAGAGAAATCCTGCAAATGTAAGAAAATATTGAGAATTTTTCATACAAGTCAATAGATTATGTTGGACTCGAGGACAAATATATGTTCATTAACCAAGTTAAATCATGAATAATTAGGATTACTGAGACAATGTTGGTTCGAGCATGTAGTTGGGTACTAATGATTTATTGGTAGTTGTAAAGGTAAATAGAATTAAGAAGATTGCGATTTTGATGTTGCTGCAAATCCTAGAGGCTGGCAAAGACAGAATACAAGCCAAGGTGGAGAATGTTAGGTTTTTATCTTGCATTCTTAATCAGTTAGGATAAGGTAATTTGATTAAAAAGATATTTCTAATATATTTAGAATTAGTAAGTTATTATTGTCTTATGTATATTAGAATTAAAAAATTACTATTACTACACCCATGTTAATTAGGAGCCTCATGACTTAATACCTATATATAAGTGAAGTCATAAGCTTTTCAATGAGCCATAATTTGTTCTAGTATATCAAACGTTATGGAGCGTATAGGAATAGGTTATATGAGTGTATGAGTTATGCAAGATAGAGTGTGTATAAAGATTTTAGGTAAAATACAAATAATACTCTTGTGTAAATCTCCTAGTAGGTGTTAAAAAAATATTTCGTAGTTTTCATTGTAGACGTATACTTGATTAAATAAATCGAACCACGTAAATTTTTTGTAATTTATTTTATTCTTCATATTCATTTTCTTATTCTCATTAAGTATCCTAATTGATATTTCCCAACAAGAAGAGTAAGAGAGGGACATGTAGGCAGCAAGGTAAGGAATAGGGGAGAAGGAGAACTTAGCAACGGTTGCATGTATTGTAGCTGGATTGATGAAGAAAAGAACAAAACAAAGAGAGAGAGAGAGAGGCGGGGGGGGGGGGGGGGAAGGATAGGTGGTTGTAAGGGAGGGAGTTGTGATGTTCGTGAGTGTGAAACCCCACCTAAAGCCAACCCTAAGGTAAGGGGGTCAGGATGCATATCATATTACTTTGCATGAATATACATGTTTTTGAATGATTTTTTGTACTTTAGAATTATAATTTATAGTCTAGAAGGCTTAGTTATGCTTATTGAGTAGGAATGGTAAAATGGTAATTTTTGCTTGAGGTCAAAATAGGAAGATAGCTTGAGGATTAAATAGGAAGAATATTTGAGAGAGAAGATAAGAACAAGAGTTGTTGTGGTTTAGTAGTTAGAGCTTTGGAATTAATCTCTAAGGTCTTGAGTTCAAATTCCATCATTTAAGTTTTTGTCATGATTATTTTAATTTAAGGTTGGATTTTTCATCTCTTACATTCCATAAGTAAAAATAGGAGTGTTGTTCTAGGGGAGATATGAAGGGAATGTACTAATCCTATTCTTATGTCCTAAAAAAAAATTCTTAAGGGATTCATGTCCTTTTTATTTCCTAGCTTACCCCAAATTCTTTGCCAATTAAATTTGTTCAATTAATCTAAATCTATGTTTTAATTCCAAAAAATTCAGCAAGGTTTATTGGCCTTTAAATTTCAAAAATAATTCTTAGAGGTTGGAGACTGGACTAAAAATAGGGAAGGAGTTAAGGAAGGTTCCTAAGAGAAATTAATCTGCATAGTTGGACCTTCAAACTCCACTCCATAGTACTCATCTTCTCCGGAAATCTGAAAATTTTCCAGATTCTTGGGCAGCCTAGCTTTCAAAAATCTTAGCCATCTTCCTTACTCAATTGTTGCCAGAAAAATGGCCAACTTATTCAGCTTGAAAACTAAAATTCTTTTGCCAAAAACCAGACTGCACAAAGCTATGCAAACCAGAAAAAAATTCTGGACAGCTTCAATGCATAGCAGGCCAAAATCAAAGCTGTTTCTTCTTCCCTTCAAACTTGTAAATTACCTCTATTTTTCCTCCATAAAAAAGACTGGAAACCAGCCTTAAAGGACCCTCAAATACCTCTCCAAACCCTCTGCAAATCGGTTGGAACATTGCAAAAGAACTGCACAGCAAATTCCAGCAAACAATTTGAATCTTAACCAGAAAAATTCCAACCTTACTCTCTTCAAGCCTTGTCCGAAAATCACCTCAAACTTCTGTGAGTTAACCTTTGTTCGGCCATGGACTGAACTCCATTACCCCGTCCACTAACCTTGCACAGCTAGACTCCATAGCCACTCCTCAAATTCCTCCTACAATCACTCCAATCAAACTTCCATTTGAAGTTCAAAAAAATTCCAGCAATTGCTCCATGAAAACACCCTTGGATTAAGCTCCATAATCAGAAATTCTCCCCACCATTGAACTCAAAATTTCAGCCAACCTTATAGCTCCTTCAACCCTCATTCATTTCAGCAAACCAGCCGGCTTCATTGTAGCTCCAAGGAACCTTCATCAATTAAACACCATTACCATATTTTTTACCTTAAAACACTCCTTAAATTTCTCCATTTGAATTTCAAACAACCAGATTTTCCTCTTCCCTCTAATCTAAAAATCAAAATCCCAGAACTCCCTCTATCATTCGGCCAACCCCTTTAGCAATTCGTCCAACACTTTCTCTCTAATTCTCTCCATTTTCACCAAGAACACAAAGAATACACACTACCTTTCTTCAAGCCTAAGACCATTCTAAACACCTTCAATTCCTCCTAAAAACTCCAGAACACGCCTATATACTCCCTAGAGTCCATTTTTAGATTTTATAACATCAAATCTTGAAAATAAAAATGTACAATCGGATCAAAACCAGAATTTTTCTTGAAGTCTCAAACATCATCAAGGTAACCAAGAACAACTTTTGTTCATCTTCTCCCCTTCAATCTTTAACATGACATACTAATACTCTCTCTCTCTCTCTCTCTCTCTCTCTCTCTCTCTCGGCCAAAATGGTTGCTACAACCATAGCTGTTTTCTTTCCCCTCACTTGGACAATTCAAGCTTCCCAAGTGTGTGGATCTCCTTAAATCCTCATCGAGATAATCATCAACCAAGTATTTCTCTTTAACCTTCTCTTTAATTCTAAAGTCGTGTCTCTTAGATGTTGATAGAAAGAGATAGAATATGATTTGGGATTGAGTATACGCATATGTATAAAGGGCGTTGAGATTGAAGGATGAGAATGATTGATCATGATTAACCTTTATAAAATTCCTCGTGGATCGATGCATGTTCTTCATGTCTTAAGAAATTATGAATGCTTAAGCATGCTAGATGTTATGTCACCTTTGGTGAATAGAATATTATGTTCTTATCTTCATTGAAGCCATGAATATGATTATGCTTAGTAGAGATTTGGCCATGTGATAGTAGGTAAAGATTTAAGTCTTTGTTCATGAATAGAATAGTTTGTTGATTGATATTGGAGTATATGCTCGTGAATCTTGTTGTCAATAGGAAAATTATGATCATGACCTTGTTGATCCTAGGCTATTTTGATTAGTAAATTTTAATACCCTAATTGAAACTATTACTATGTTTTCGAAATTCTTAGGATGTTTTGGAAGTGGAATATTAGATGAAATAATGATATTTTACTAGTTAAATAAATGATATCTTTTATTAAAAATAATATATATATATATATATATATATATATATAACCTTTCATATAAATAAGTAAAATATTAATAGTCTTGTAGACTATATGTTCATAAATACTATTTCTATTTATTTATTTTTTATTAATCAAAATTTAATAAAATTTATTTATTA
This sequence comes from Voacanga thouarsii, assembly GCA_026120185.1. NCBI lineage: Eukaryota > Viridiplantae > Streptophyta > Magnoliopsida > Gentianales > Apocynaceae > Voacanga > Voacanga thouarsii. The sequence goes on along the minus strand of JANUWF010001224.1, from coordinate 341,727 downwards.
TTTACTTTATTTATTATTTTCTATCTATTAATTATTAAATAAGAGAGTAATAATAATTTATTATTCATTTTACTATCTAAGAATTACCATTTAATAATATCATCTAGGACTAAGGATTCTTCATCAATTAAACCCTAGTTTACTTATTAATAACAACACTCAAGATTTATTATTTGAACCTATAATTTCTTAATAATTATTTTACAACCCCTAGTTATTTTTACTTATCAAACTAGTCTTATTTTATAAAATCCTTTATCATCTAACCTTAAAGCTTAGGACATTAGGGTCATGATTGTCATAAGTTGAATTAGGATTATTTATGTAAGCGAATATAGCTTGAGTATAACCTTATGACTTGTGTTTACCCCAGGCGGGGTTAGGTCAGCTTTGGAAGATTCTTGAATTTGATCAAGCAAAGGATCAGGTAAGCTCCTGCATAAACTTATTTGATGACAAAAAGTTACAATGGCAAGCCAAATGCGAAGTGTATGGACACTCATTTTGTAAAGGCAATTAATGACTGTTTCCTTTTTATTTCAGTCAAGCAAATCATTTGAAAATTTAAACAAGCAGTTTTACACAAATACTAAACTCTTTCTAAAATCCAACTTTGACAAGAATTTTTGAAACCCTTAATTGCTATTTTCAAATAAAGCAATGTATTATCAGTTTTCTCCTAAGTGGGACAATCAACGTTGAGTACTCAATAAGGGTAGACTACTAGGACTAGTCTTTGAAGGGTTAGGGTAAGTCTCTCAGTAGGTGGCCACTTCTGAGGGATAAGTCGTTCCCGGATAAGATACCAGTCCAGTAGGTCATACCGGTTCGAGCTAGCAAGTTTCAATCATGTAGACTGTGTGTTTCTAGAGTGAACAACTGGTAAGTTTGGGTGTAGAGAATGAGGAGTATCTCACCCAGTAGGCCGATCACCTATCTTTTATCAGTTTGCACAAAGTGTGGCATTCTGACCGTTATATGGTCATGGGGCCCAACATGTGGTAACCTATGGCTATCCATTTGAGTGGTTATATTTATTGTGTACATGTATAGTTTGAAAAGAAAAACGCCACTCTTTATTTTTAACCTTATTTATTGCTTGTCAGCACTTTCTCTTCTGCAATTTTTACAACTTGCATACATGAACTGTTTTACCTAAAATACTCAAAGCACATACGGGTTTACTGAGATTTTTATCTCATCACCTTTTATGCTATGCTTTTAGGTCGATCCTGCTGTGGAGATGAGTAGCTAGATTTGTTGCTTACTTTGAAGACTTTATATTATTTATTTTATGTGTTGTTCGAGAGATGATAGTAATCAATTTATTTTGGACTTGTTCCTGAATTTTTGGATTGTAATAAGTTCAATTTTAAAGTATTATTTTTATTTTTGTTTGTGTGACCTAATTATAAAGACCCCTTGTCCTTTGGACGGGGCGACATCCCCGGCTCTGTTGGGCCTAGGTAGTGGGGTGTTACAACGAGAGTTGGGGAATGCAGCAGTGGTGGCAGTGAGCAAGTAGTAGGTACAGTTGGGTAGAAGATGAATTCAGAATTGTAGGTCTCAAAGTCACGTGTATATTTTATTTTTTGAATTTTGTATCTCGCTCTTTCTATACAAAGGGTTCTCCTCAATTGTACTCCTTAGTTAGAAAATGAATAACATGTCTCTTGAATCACCAAATTTTTACAATCCAAGCTATTGAAGATCCTTCAGAAGAAGAATAGATGAATAAGCTGGTATAGGGATTTTGGAGAAAACTAAAATAGAGTTAGCTTACAAAGAGAATATTAGAACAATTAAATTTGCAGTGGCACATTGAAATTGTGCTAAGAGTTTATTTATTTATTTTTGGGGTAATTAACCTTGAAATTTATAAAAAAAAAATTGTCTAAATGATCCTTTAAAAAGAAATACGAGGTTTTAAAGAATTTTCAAGGCATGCACCATCATCTCCCCCACTCGAGTCTTTTTAACAAATTATTATAATTTTTACCTAAATGACAAAAATCACCACTTTTATATAAAAAAATATTTATTTATATTAAGTTGGATTCACAAAAAGTAGCCTGACAATAGAACTGGCCACTTCAAGAAACCAAAAGACCAAAATTTTAGAAATCGAAAGGTACTCTATTTTTTTATCAATGAAGCCAACAAATAGAAGAGTCATCAGAGGCTGACATATTATTTTGAAGGAATGGCTCGCAAATTTATCCTTTGAGGATATTGATTTCACTTCTTCCTCCTACTGGATCCAAGTACACAACCTCTGTGATAATGCCAAATCTATTGGTGATTTCATTGGTTAATTTATTTCTCAACATATTCCAATTCAAAGAAAAACTCGGTTCTTTCTAGACTTACGAATACGGGCCTAAGGATAATAGAATTGCTTATGGGCCATAGTTGAGAGCAATTAGACGAGTGAGCTGTCCAGAGAGACTAAACCAGCCAAAACTTGTACACTCTGGATGAAGCTTCCCTTTAGATTGAGGCCTATGTTATTTACACTCCAGTAGTTCGACCAAGTCTAGAAAGCTTTCCCTCTGACGGATAATAGTATGGTATAACATTTCACTGCTTCCATCCAAAGAAATTAACCTATTTATCATTCTAAATTGTCTTTAAAAAAAATTAACACTTTGTTAAAAAAAACTTTTTAAGATATTATATATTATAAAATAATTAATATACTTCACATATATTATTTTTATATATTTAAATTTGATATAAAATATTTTAAATTACTTTTTATATATTTTTATTATATTATATTATTATTATTACTACATTACATTTTTTACTTTTACATAAAATTTAGAACTAAGTCAAACATTGTTGATTTGTTTAGCACGGGAGGGGAGGAGTATTATAAAACTTTTGTGTTTAGTTAAAAATATATATATATTTACTAAATTAACACGATTAACCTATTCATTTGGTTAACTTTTTTCTCCCACCTCCCTTTTTTTCTTATGATTTTTCCCTCTATATCTATTTCCTTCTTCTTTCTCGCAACCCCTCTTCCTTTTCACGACTCCTTGTGATTTTTCCTTTAATGTTCCATTTATTCTCTTCTCTCCTCACCACAAAAAACTTCTTTTTACTTTGTTAATTGAAGTTGCTCTTCAAAATGAACAATTACGCATGAAATAGACATGAAAATAAGTAAGAACCAATTGAAGTAATTAATGAAATCTATCAAATGTAGTTTGCAAATATTCCACCAAATACCAACCATCATCTCCCTCTTCAACATGCTTTAACACAATACCCACATCACGAAGCTCATTTTGTCGTTATCTAAACTATCTATGTGCCTCCTCAATTTCAACCATTCTAGTGGTAATTGCAGGCTTGTAGTTGGCCATCCAATCAGTATCGGCCAAACCAAAATTATACGCCTTATATGTATCTCCGTTGTCCTCAATTTGATTATAGCAAGCAAAATAATACTAGCTAATCCTTTTGGGTTGCATTTCAACTACATAGAGAATCTGATCTCGATCAATTAGACAAATTACTATAATTTGGGTAGATTTGATTTGAACAAAACTTGATGAGACCTAAATTTACATATATTTTCTTAGTTATTTAAGAATATTTTGTAATATTTTTAATATAATAATTAATTATATTTTTTTATTTGATATTTTAATTATAAAAATATTTTTCTATAATTTTATATGAAAATAAGTAAATTTAGAATTTAATTGATGAATTCCAGTAACGGACCGGCCGAGGAAATGAGCTCGACGGCTCGCAAAAGAAGAAAAGGAAAATGGCTTGGCGGCTCAGGCTCAGCAAGCTAGCTTCAACAAGGAAAAAGAAGAATGTGGTTCAGTCGGCTCAATGGGTCATCGGCGACTTCATGGTTCGGCTAGAGGAAAAGAAAAGGAATGTGCAGATGGCTTGACTTTGCAGCTTAGACTTCACTTCGGTGGCTCAGCTAGTTGATTCAGCAGCTCAACAAAATAAAAGGAAAAGAAGGTGCAGCTCAGATGGTCTTCAGCTCTGGCTTGGCATGATTAACTCGATGGACTTGGGTGATTTGTGCAGATTTTTAGAATTCAATTTTGGAAATTACTTCTTCTCTGTTTTGGATTTTTAGGAAATTTGTATGCCTATAAATAAAGGCCATTAACGTAGGAGTAAGGGGTGCACAATTTGGAAAATTAGAAATATCTTAGAGTGCACCATGTAATATTTTCTCTAGAGAAATATATCATGCAAGGAGCATTGATTTTAGAGGAGTTTTCATTAGAAGTTGAATGGCTTGTCTATGAGTACCTATATCTTTCCTTTGTTTTCTTTTTCTTTGATTAATGATGAAATTAATGTTTTAATTGTAATTGAATGTTATTTTTGGATTCGTGATATTATAATTTATTTAATCTTTGATTAATTGATTATTATTCTTGGTATTTGATTACTTGATTTTATTTAATAGATTGATATAATTGAATTTATGTCTAACGGACTTGGAAAATGAAGTTAGATTAAGTTTAATTTAGCCAATTCTATATATTTGTTATCTTAACGAGATTGGAATAGAAGGTTGAGAATTGTACCTAAATATTCAAATATTAGTTAATTTCGCCAAAAGTATAGGGTTATTGGCTAATTTCATGTTTACTTGCCTAGAGTATAGAGATATTCATAAGGAACGAGTTTAATGCATTTCTTTGGTTATATTGGTTTTACTGGAATAATCAAGAAATAGTGATTCCATTGATTTGGAAAGAAGTTATTTCTATTTTTATTCTTTCATGATGCTAAGACAATAATTTATTGCGATAAGTATTACGTGATTCATGTCATGTTTTTTAGAATAACTACTTAATTACATGTTTTTCTCTCCACGAGTTATGTATATATTTTGTTTTTATTTGTATTTTTATTTTGATTTCTTTATCCATCTAATAAATAGGTTAAACAATAAATGAGAAGCGACTAATGATAGTTGTTCCTTGAGGGTCGATACTCGTTAATTACCTATACTATACTTGCGATGAGTTTACCTGCTTATATGTGTAATTTAAGGATTAATGTTTTAATTAAAACTTGGCTATGGATGGATTTAAACTTTTATGATTTTTATCTACCCAAATTCTATGCATCAAAACCCTAGGATTTTGAATATAAAATCTGGATTCAATGTCAGCTACTATATTAGCTTTTCTTAGATAATAGTTAATAGGACACTTGTATTCTTCCAAACACTCCATCCCTCTTCTACCAAAGATTCAAGTCATTCTGTGCGAAAATATATTTTAAGCTCTTATGATCAGTAAGCACTTCATATTCTACTCCATATAGGCAGTGTCACTATTTCTTCAAAGCAAACACTATAGCTGTCAACTCGAGATTGTGAGTTAGATAATTAACTTTATGTGGCTTCAACTTCCTTGAAGCATAGGCTATGACCTTCCTCTCCTACATTAGCACCACTCCTACCCTTCTTTAGACGTGTTAGTGTATAAGGCATAAAGCTTATTCTCTTCAAGTAGACACAAAACAGGAGCTGTCATTAATCTCTTCTTGAGTTCTTAAAGACTTTTCTCGTTCCATACAAATGGAACATCTTTTCTCAACAAATGCATCATAAGCAATTCTAAGGTAGAGAAATTCTTAGCGATAATATCTGGCTGATATTGGAGGAAAAATTCTCGATCCCAAACCAGGCTTCGATCAAAGCTTATGGATGGGTTTTTAGGAGAATCTTCTAATATTTTGCAGTTACGTTAATGTTCAATTAATTTAAAGAAAGATTTACTTAGTGGTCATTGAAAGAGAGGATATAAAATATATATTCTCAGATTAGATATGTGGTGTGGTTACTCCTTCTAGCTCATTTTAAAGCGTTGAAGAGAGAGGGGACATTCTAAAGAGAGTTGTTGTGGAAGCATAATCTTTCTTTCTAACTACGAGTCTGTTTTCAAGCTCTCAATTTTGGATAGTATATATGGTTCTACCTTTTTCTTAGGAGGGACTTCAATAAAGCAACATTTTTTGATTTCCCATGTTGGAATATGTGCCCTCTAATTTATCTGATGTAATATCAAATAAAGAATTTTTTCTCAAAATTTATTTGTGCACGATTTACATTTGGAAAAGACCCATTGTGTTTAAGTAAGTGGTCCATGTGAATGATGGTCTTTTACAGTAAGGTATGGATCATGGGTTACTTAACACATAATCGTTTGTTCTTAACCGATTGATGAGAATGGAAATCTCATCATATCTAGGTTATTATATTATAAATTCCAAATGGGGAATGGCTTACCTTTAGTCAGTGAGTAGTCCATTCACTTCATGACATAAACGTATTTCGAATACGTAGAACAGGACCTGTTGTAGTGGTTTCTTAAAGTACTATATGGTAGAAACCTAGACTACTACTGCTTCAGCGTGGACTAGTACTCTACGACTTGAGTATGAGTTGATGGTTTAACAAAACTGGAAGCACGTACTTTGATATGTTATAGTTGAGGTTCTATCGTATGACCAACATACTTGCATGTTAGGTATGTGTGACTAGTTAGTTAAAACAGACTTGTACAAGATAGTTTCTATACTATATCGCCCCTTGTGGTTGTCTGAATAATCTAAATATCCAGGGCCCTGAGAAACATGACTTGGATGTTTGTTTTAGGGTAGCTCCCTTGGAAAGCGGAAACAATCCATGAAGTCGTGGATTATTGGACTAGAAGCCTAAGGATGGTAGATGTCATTTAGAGAGGTGTTGGTACATTTCTTCCTCTCTAATGTACGACGATGTATAGAGGAGTATTTTAGTCATTACACCTGTAGGTCGAAGACTTTGCTAATGTAGGATTGCCCTTAGAGTCAATATTTCCTTATGGTGATATTAGGAATTATTTAAAATGCAAAATACAGCTATTTATATAGCAAGGATATTTTGGTCATTTTAGTAGTCAAGGCGATGTGTCTTTTGGTCCCCGAAATGGCCTTATAATGTCATGAATGATTTAGGTTAAGAATGGTCTATTTGGACTTGTTAATTATTTATTGGGTTATTTAATAATGCCCAAAAAATAAATAATTGAGATTTATTATTTATGGGTGTTCAAACCCTAGAATAAATGATTTTTCTAGTCTAATTGAATACAAATAGATACTCTTTCGAGTAAATAGGAAAATGAATTGTAGCGCTCTTTCCTTTTGATTTATAATAATGGAGCTTTTATTATAGGGCTATATATATAGAGATATATATGTACATGTATGTATATGTATATACACATGGATATATATTATATAATAAAGAAGCTTTTATTATAGTGCTACACACACACACACACACAGATACATACATATATATATGTATATATATGGAAATACATACACACACACACACACACACACATATATATGTATATATATATATATATATATACATATATGTGTGTGTGTGTGTGTGTGTGTGTGTGGATATCTATTATATATATTATGCAATAATGTAGCTTTTATCAAAGTGCTATATTTTCTATTATGCACTAATTGAGCTTTTAATTCTTAAATCAAAAAGATTTCCATTTGTTATGCATTAATGAAACTTTTAATTTTGAAATTAAAGAGCTTTTCATTAATTATGCATTAGTGGAGTGGAGCTTTTGATTTTTGAAATCAAAGAAAAGAAAAGGAATATAAAAGAGCACATGGTTGTTCATTTTTCCTCTCTATAAATATAGAACATTTAGTTGTTCATTTTAAGGGTGTGTGAAACTAAGAAGGGTATGCAAAAGAGAGTAGTGTTCATAATTTTTGAGCAAGAGAACTCTTGGTTATACAAAGAGTTATTAAGTTGTTCATAAGGAGACCAAAGAGAAAGCCTTGTTGAAGTTTTCAATAAAGTTTGTCAAAACCCAATCTTCAAGCTTTTGCTGGCTATACTACGGGTAACATTTCAAAAGATCAAAAGTTTCGCGTGAATGAGATGTAGTAGATGGTTGCAAGGACGTGATCCATTGGCCTCAAATATTCATACACAGACATCTACTCCAGTCCAAAGAGGTCTATCTAAGCAAAGAGGTAAATTTTTGTTACCCTAACATGCTTTTAATTTCATGATTTTTGCCATCTTGTGCCCTTCAATTGGTATTAGAGCCATGGTTTGGCAAATATAGGAAGCATGTTAGGCTTAACTAAAAATCAAAGAAGGCTTAGGCGGTTATTTGTATGAGTTTTGATTAAAAAAAAAAAAAAAAATCAAAACAGTGAGCATTCTGTCCGAGCCGCTGTCGAGCTGAGCCACATCCAAGCCGAGTCGCCACTGTGCTGTGAGATGAGCCGCGGCTCGAGAGCCGCAGCCGCGAGCTGCAAAATCAATTGCAGCATGCGCAGACCGGGCGCATAGACACGGGCATGGGCGGGCGCGGGTGCAGGCATCCGCCCAGATCTAGTCCATGGTTCTCCCATGGGCCATGATCCAGTGTGGCGGGTGCATGGATCAGCCAGAATTTAAAAAAAAAAATTTGGTTTTTTGGTCCCATACCAGGAGAAATTATTTTTTGCAATAGTTAATATTCTCTGAATATTTTGCATGAAAAATAATGGTAAAGGATTTTAGGATTAAACAAGACCATTAATTAATTAATATGTTTAATTCTATTATTTGGACACTTAGGATAAAATAATAGAAAAGCATGAAAACATTTACAGTTTTCTAGCATACTTATTTCTTTTTATATCCTATGTGTGTGTTTTATCAAAGATCAAAGTCTTTGGGAATTTTTGACAAAGAAAAATATTTTTATTAAAATCAAATGGTTATTTTAATTCAGACAAAAATTAATTCTTGGATATTTTCTCAAATGATTTTATCCTTGATAGAGAAAATATATTGAATTTAGATATTTTTAGAAATTAAAATAGAAAACTATTTTGATTGAATTTTAATAAGAAAAATTGTTTTGTCAAATAAATTTGAGACCAAAGTCTCTAGGAAGTATTAATTGGAAAATTTTGAAATCATTAAGTTTTAACTTAAATAAAATTAATCTATGGAAAAATCTCTCCAATGATATATACCTTGATATAGAGATTTTAATAGATTTAAATATTTTATTTTTGAGTTAAAAGAAAACTTAATAGAAATTTTTCAAAAGGATATTTTTTCAGAAAAACCCCTATTATAAAAGACTAAATGGGAGGGGGGTTCCAACGGCCCCACGACTTCCATCACGATCTTTATTAGAGATCGTGGGTCCTCTCGCATCACCATGGGAGTGAACCCGTATAGGATGGGGATACTACAAGGATCTAAAACTGATTGATGGATGTAATTAATAACCCGGGATACGTACTATGATCGGCCAGCCCACGTTGGAGGTTATAGTGCGGGGAATGTCCATAGAAAATGAGAGAAAACGGCCATCCCCTCGATGGAGTTATCTTCTAGATCATTACTTAGAAGGAAAATTAATTTGTGGTGGTTAACACACTTAGCTTAGGGAACTGTTAATCTTCCCAAGAAGCTATGTCAGTTTCCCTAAGAGCCAAAATAATTATTATCAGTTTTGATATAAGGATAAAGTGCACAAATTTATTTTGTTTTCACAAACTAAAGTTTCGTTTATTATCGATATTTCAGAAATGGGTGGTGGAGGTTCTTTTAATCCTTTAGCCGTTATTCTCTGCGAGAATAAGCTAACGAGACCAAATTATGTGGACTGAAAAAGAAACTTGGACATAATATTCACTGTTGAGGAGTATAAGTATGTCTTATTTGAAACCTGTCAGGTTATTGGGGAATGTTCCACCACGGAAGAGCGTGAGGCTGAAAAAACATAGAAGAAGGCTAACAAAATGGCTTGATGTTACATGTTGACCTCCATGTCTAATGTGCTCTAGTAAAAACACGAGCACATGACTACTGCATATGAAATTAGCCAGTCATTAGCCACAATGTTCACCGATAAGAGCCAGCCCGCAAGGCAGGAAGCTTTTAGGAAGATCATAAATACTAAGATAGCTGAGGGAGCATATACTCAAAATGATTGCTGCTTTCAAAGAAGCGGAAGTCTTTGGAGCTGTAATTGATCCCGAGAGCCAAGTGGACATGGTTCTCGAATCTCTGCCAGGCTTTTTTACTCAGTTCAAGTTGAACTACAACATGAACAAAATGAACATGACTTTAACTGAGTTAATGAAAGTGCTCCAGGTGGCGGAGAAGGTCATCAAGCCACAGTTCAAGGCTATGATTGCTAGGACTTCTTCTACTAGAACTGGGCCCAAGCCTAGGAAATTCAAGAAGAAGAAGGAAAATGCACAAGCCCAGCCCAAGAATCAACCCAACAAGCCCAAAGGCAAATGCTTCAAATATGGGTAGAAAGGACACTGGAAAAAGGAGTGTCCAGAACTTCAGGCCAAGAAAAACACTACAAGTATTGCTCTCTATCTACAGTCTATTTCAATGGTTGGATCAACTTCCACTTGGATTGTTGATTTTGGTACCACTGATCATATCTGTAACTCCTTGCATGGGTTTAGAAAGATAAGAAGACTCTAGAAGGGCGAGCATAGATTACGAGTAGGGAATGGAACACGAGTATGGGCTCTTGCAGTGGGAGAGCTGGATCTAGTATTTGATTGTAATAAAGTGGTTGTTTTAAAGGATATTTTATATGTACCCAGTTTTAAATAGAATTTGATTTCAGTTGCAAAGCTGATAAATCATTGATATTCTGTTTCTTTCCATTCTGGTATTACTATCAGTAGAAATAGAAAAGTTTTTTGTACAAGGCACATGTTTGGAAACTTATTCTTTTTAAATCCCACGAACAATCAAATAAATAACGCTCAAACTGAACCTGTAAGTAAGAAGAGAAAGACCAATGTTAATGACCCATATCTTTAGCATATAAGGTTGGGTCATATTAACTCAATCAGGATTCAGAGGTTAATCCATGATGGACCCCTGGGCTCATTAAGATTGGAAAGTTGGCCTCAGTGTGAATCTTGCCTTATGGGAAAAATGACCAAAAGGTCGTTTACCCAAAAGGCTGATGAGTCAATGAGATATTAGGTCTTATTCATACTGATGTGTGTGGTCCCTTGTCTACTCAAGCTAGAGGGAGCTTTGAGTACTTCATCACTTTCACGGATGATTGTATGAGGTTTGGTTAAGTCTACCTGATGAGGTACAAGTCTGACTCTTTTGACAAGTCCAAAGAGTTTAGGCTGAAGTGGAGCGTCGGACAGGCAAACTGATCAAAACCTTACGATCGGATCGTGGTGGAGAATATCTCATTGGTGAGTTTAAGGATTACATAGTACATCACGGAATAGTATCTCAACTCTCTGCACCGGGAACACCCCAGCAAATAGAGTAGCTGAGAGAAGGAACAGGACATTAATGGAAATGGTCCGAAGCATGATGTCTTATGTTACTCTTCTGGTATTTTTTTGGGGATATGCCTTGGAAACAACGGCATACATTCTGAACTTGGTGCTTTCCAAGTCAGTACCTAGGACACCTTATGAGATGTGGACTGGACGTAAGCCAAGTCTAAATCATCTCAAGATATGGGGCTGTCCAGCTTATGTACTGATAAAGAGAGATAAGCTAGAACCAATATCAAAATTATGCTATTTTGTTTGGTATCTAAAAGGGACAAAATGAGGTTACTTTTATCATCCCAAGGAGCAGAAATACTGGTAAGTATTAATGCTAGATAATTGGAGGATGATCTATGAAACCCCACCTAAAGCCAACCCTAGAGTAAGGGAGTCGGGATTCATGTCATATCATTTTGCATGAATATATATATATTTGAATAATTTTATGTGCTTTAAAATTATGATTTATATGTTAAAAGACTTAGTTATGCTTAATGAGTAGGAAGGGTAAAATGGTAATTTTGTTTGAGGTCAAAATAGGAAGATAGCTTGAAGATTAAATAAGAAAAATATTTGGGTGAGAAAATAAGAATAAGAGTTGTTGTGGTTTAGTGGTTAGAGCCTTGGAATTAATCTCTAAGGTCTTGAGTTTAAATCCCATCATTTAAGTTTTTATCATGATTATCTTAGTTAAGTTTGAATTTTTATTTTCTTGCATTCCATAAAAATAGGAATGTTATCCTAGGGGAGACATGAAGAGAATTTCTTAATCCTATCATCATGTCCTAAAAGAATTCTGGTTCCTTCTATTACTTCTAGCTTGTCCTAACCTCTCCACTAATTAAATTTGTTCAACATTTATCCACATTCAAGTTTTTAATTCCACAAAATTCACCAAGGATTCTTGGTCATTGAATTTTGAAAATGAATCTTGGAGGTTGGAGAATTGACTGAAAATAGGAGAGGAGTTAGGGGAGGTTCCCAAAGGAAATTAATCACCATGGTTGAACTTTCAACCTCAACTCCATAGTGTTCATATTCTTCATGGAAGGAATCTGGAAATTTTTCAGATTTTGAGCAACCTAGCTTTTGAAAAAATCAGCCATGTTTCCTACTCATTTTTTGTCAGAAAAATGGCCAATTTATTCAGCTTGAAGATTGAAATTCCTATGCAAAATCGGACTGCACAAAAATTGTTTTGGATAGTTTTCGCTGCATAGCAGCCTAGAATTGGAGCTGTTTTCTTCTATCATCAACTCAGAAAAATGCCTCTGCTTGTCCTCCATAAAGAAGGCTGGAAACCAGCCTTAAAGGACCCTCAAACACCTCTCAAAACCCTCTAAAAATCGGACTAGAATGTTGTAGAAAAATTTAACAGAAAATTCAGCAAACCTTCAAACCATAAACATTATGAAACCAGAAAATTTCCAGCTTTGTTCCCTTCAAGCCTTGGCTGAAAACCACCCTCAAACCTCTATAAATTAACCCTTGTTCAGCCATGAACTGAACACCATTACCCTCTCCACTTACCTTGCACAATTGGACTCCATAACCACACCGCAAATATCTCATAAGATCACTCCATTCAAACTTCCATTTGAACTTCAAAATTTCCAGCATTTACTCCATGAAAACACTTTTGTACTACGATGCATAACCAGAAATTTCTCTGCCTTTGAGTTCTGAATTTTGGTCAGCCTTAAAGCTCCATCAATCTTCATTTATTTCAGCAAAACACAGCAGTCCAACCGGCTCAATTGCAGCTCCAAGAAACCTTCATCAATCAAACACTATTAACATATCTTTTACCTCAAAACACTCCTTAAATTTCTCCATTTGAATTTCAAACAACCAGATTTTTCTCTTCCCCCCTAAACTGAAAACCAAAATCCCTGAACTCCCTCAATCATTTGGCTAGCCATCTTCAGCAATTCGTCCAACATTCCCCTCTAGTCCTCTCCATTTCCACCAAGAATATAAAAAACACACACTATCTTTCTTTAAGCCAAAGATCACTCTAAACACCTCCAATCACTCTCAAAAACTTTAGAACACGCCTACATACTCCCTAGAGTCCATTTCTGAAATTTATAACATCAAATCTCGAAAACAAAAATTAGCATTCGGATCAAAACCAGATTTTTCTTGAAGTCTCAAGGACATCATCAAGGTAACCAAGAACAACTTTTTTGTTCATCTTCTTCCCTTCAATCTTTATCATATCATGCTAATGCTCTCTCTCTCTCTCTCTCGGCCGAAATGGTTGCTACAACCATTGTTGTTTTCTTTCTCCCCTCTTGGACAATTCAAGACTCTTAAGCACGTGGACCTTCTTAAACCTCCATCGAAATAATCATCAACCAGGTATTTCTCCTTAACATTTTTTTTAAATTCTAAATTCATGTCTCTTAGATGTTGATAAAGAGGATAGAATATGAATGGGTGATTGAGTATATGTTTATGTATGAAGGGGTTGAGATTAGAGCATGAGAATGATTGATCATGATTAAGTTTTATGAAATTCCTTGAGAATCAATGTATGCTCTCATTGTCTTAAGAAATTATGAATGTTTAAGCATGCTAGATGTTATGTCACATTTGGTGAATAGGATATTATGTTCTTATTTTCATTGAAGCCGTGAATATGATTATGCTTGGTAGAGATTTGACCATGTGATAGTAGGATGGGTTTAAGCCTATGTACATGAATAGAATAGTTTGTTGATTGATGTTAGAATATATGCTCATGAATCTTGTTAACAATATGAAAATTATGACCATGACCTTATTGATCCTAGGCTATTTGATTTGTAAATTTTATTACCCTAATTAAAATTATTACTATGCTTTTTCTCTAAAGATTTCGAAATTCTTAGGAATTTTTGGAAATGGAATATTCAATGAGATAGTGATATTTTACTAGTCAAATAAATGATATCTTTTATTAAAAATAATATATATGTATTTATATATAATAATAATAATAATAATAATAATAATAAATAAAACCTTTTATAATAATAATAATAATAATAATAATAATAATAATAATAAGTAAAATATTAATGACCTTGTAGACCATAGTTCAAAATTTTATCTATATTTATAAATATTATTTATATTAAAATTTGTTTGTTATTTATTAAATAAAAATTTAATATTATTTTTATTTAGTACTAATTATTTATTATCTATTAAAAGTTAATTTAAAATTAATTGTAATTTATTATTTATTTATAATAAAACTATTTTTAAATTACCATTTACTAATATTTAACAATTAAACCCTAGTTTATTTATTAGCTATAGTACTCAAGATTTATTATTTGAACCTATAACTTATTAACAATTATTTTAGAACCTCTAGTTTTTTTAACTTATCAAGCTAGACTTATTTTATAAAATTCTTTGTCATCTAGCCTTAAAGCTTAGGACATTAGGGTCATAATTGTAATTAGTTGAATTAGGAATTATTTGTGTAAGGCAAATATAGCTCGAGTATAACCTTATATATTGTGTTTAGCTCAGGCAATGTTAGGTCAGCCTTGGAAGATTTTTGAATTCGAGCAAGCAAATGATCAGGTAAGCTCTTGCATAAACTTATTTGAAGACAAAAGATTACTATGGCAAGCCAAATGCGACGTGTATGGACACTCATTTTGTAAAGGCAATTAAGGACTATTTTTCTTTTTTAATTTCAGTCAAGCAAATCATTTGAAAATTAAACAAGAAATTTTGCACAATTATTAAACTCTTTCTAAAACCCAACTTTGACAAGAATTTTAGAAACTCTTAATTGCTATTTCCAAGTAAATTGATGCTTTATCAGTTTTCTCCTAAGTGGGACAATAAACGTTGAGTACTCAATAAGGGTAGGCTAGTAGTACTAGTTTTGAAGAGCAAGAGTGAGTCTTCTGGTAGGAGGCCACCTTCAGAAGATGAACTCAACTTGGAGAAGCGACAGTACTACTTAGTCATGCCGATCCGAGCTAGCAAGTTTCAGTCATGTAGACTGTGTATTTCCAAAGTGGACAACCGGTAAGTTTGGGTGTAGAGAAGGAGGAGTATCTCACCCAGTAGGCTGTACACCTACCTTTTGTCAGTCTACACAAAGTATGGCATTTTGACCGTTAGATGGTCATAGGGCCCAACGTGTGGTAACTTGTGACACCCCACCTAAAACCAACCCTAGAGTAAGGGGGTCGTGAATACATATCATATTATTTTGCATGAATATATATATTTTTGAATGATTTTATGTGCTTTAGAATCGTGGATTATAGGTTTAAATGCTTAGTTATACTTATTGAGTAGAAGGGGTAAAATGGTAATTTTGCTTGAGGTCAGAATAGGAAGATAACTTGAGGAGTAGATAAGAAAAATATGTGGGTGAGAAAATAAGAACAAGAGTTACTGTGGTTAAGTGGTTAGAGTCTTGGAATTAATCTCTAAGGTCATGAGTTCAAATCCCATCTTTAAGCTTGCATTCCATGAAAATAGGAATAATTGTCTTAAGGGAGACATGAAGAGAATGTCATAATCTTATCCTCATGTCCTAAAAGAATTCCAGAAGAATTCTTGTCCAATTTATTACCTCTAGCTTTGTCCTAGCATTTTCATAATTCAAATGAACTAAAATCCATTAAATCTTTTTCTTTGAATTCCAAAAAAATTCTGTGATAATTTCTTCCCCTTAAATTTCGAAAATCAGCTTTGGGGAAGGGAGGTTGACCGAAAATAGGAGGGGAAATAGGAAGGGTTCGAAGAGAAAATCAATCACCATGGAAGGACCTTAAAATCTATCTTCATGTTGTTCATGCTTTAGTGGTAAGAAATCTGGAAATTTTCCAGATTTGTTGCAGACCTTTTCTTCGAAAATTCAGGCCATAAACCCATTCATTTGCTGCCCAGAAAATGGTCATTTCAAGTGGCTTGGAAGCTGGAAAAATTGTGCAATTTTCGGACTGCACAAAACAGCACCAAACCAGAAAAATTTTCCGGGCACTTCGCAGCTCTTCATCAAAGAAATGAAGCTGTTTTTAGTTCATCTTCAAGCCAGCAAACTCTTCTGTATTTGTCCAGAAACGAGGCTAAAAAACCACCCTTGGAAGACCCCCAAACATCCCTGAAGAACCTCTGAAAAACCGAGCTAAGAGGGTGCGAAAATCCTGCACCAAAATTCTGCAATTTTCGGAAAGCCATGAACACTTGAGACCAGAATTTTCCAGCCTTGTCCCTTTCTAGCCTAGGACCGAAAGTCACCTTCAATCTCTGTAGAATTGAGCCTTGCTCAGCCATACTCTGAACACCATTAAACCCACACTTACCTTGAAGCATAAGGACTCCATGGCTGCACCACAAAACACTCCTAAGATCACTCCATTCAAACTCCATTTGAACTTCAAATAATTCCAGCATTTCACTCCCATAAATCACTCTTGCATTAAGTTGAAATAACCAGAATTTTCTCTGCCTTTAAGGACTGAATTTCAGCCAGCCTTCTAGCATAATTCGTGCAGCACTTCTTCTAATTTCTCTCCATTTTCACCTAAAACACCAAGAACACCAAGAACACACACTAAACTACTTCAAGCCTAAACCTACTCTAAACACCTCCAATCACTCTCAAATACTCCAGATCATCTCTACTTAACCCCTAGACTTCATTTTTGCCATTTATAACACGAAATCTCGCAAACAAGAATTTTCAACTGGATCAAAAATCAGTTTTTCTTGAAGACCTCAAGAACATCAACAAGGTAAAACAGGAACAACCTTCTTATTCATCTTCTTCCATTCAATTCTTAATACACCTATCTAATGCTCTCTTTCTTTTTCTCTCTCTGTCTCCCACTCTCTTCTAACCGAAATGGTTGATCAAACCATCAACCATGGATGTTGTTTCGTTGGACCATTCAAGTCATTCCATCGCGCGTGGACCTTCTTTTGTCTTCATCAAAGGACTCGACAATCAAGTATTCATTCTTAAATTTCTCTTATTAAATTCTGAAATCATGTCTCCTAGATGATGATAGAGAAATGGAATATGATTGGGAGATTGAGTATATGCATGTGGATTAGGGGGATGAAGTTATGACATGATGATGGTTGTATTTGACTAGGATGTATGTGTTTTCCTTTCGAATCAATAAATGTTCTTCATGCTTGATGAATTTAATGGATGTTGAAGCATGATTAGATATTATGACACCAAAGGTGATTAGGCTTTTATGATCTTATTTTCCATGGAAACCATGATTGATGATTATGCTTAGTAGGATTTTTGGCCATGTGATAGTATGAGATAGTTCAAGTGTTTGTTCATGAATAGATTAATTTCTTGTTTGATGATGGAGAATGGGATCATGAATCTTTTCTAGCAATAGGAAGACCATGATGTAAGATTATTTTCTTGTTAATTTTAAGTTATATTCATCAACAAATTTTATTACATGAATTAAAATTACTACTATATTTTTCTTCAAAAAATTCGAAACACTAGGGGATTTGGATTAGAATATTAAATCAAACTATTAATATTTTTATTAAACGAAAATTTAAAATAATTTATTAATAAATTTTAATTATTATTAATTATTTATTATCTCTTCGAAATTAATTAAAAATTATTATTTATTTAATTTATTATTTATTTATAATAAAGCTATTTTTAAATTACCATTTCTTAATACTAAATAAGACTTAATAATATTTAAAATTCAAACCTTGGTTTATTTATTAATAATAACACTCAAGAATTATTATTTGAGTCTATAATTTATTAACAATTATTTTAGAACCCCTAGTTATTTCAACTTATCAAACTAGACTTATTTTATAAAATTCTTCAGCATCTAGCCTTAAAGTTTAGGACATTAAGGTCATGGTTAGACATGGTTGTCACTAGATGAGCTAAGAATTATTTATGTAAGGCAGGTATAGCTTGAATGTGACCTTATATTTTGTGTTTACCCCATGCAGGGGTTAGGTCAGCCTTGGAAGACTTTTGAGTAGAGCAAGCAAAGAAGCAGGTAAGCTCCTGCACGGAGTTTTGTGAAGACCAAAAGTTATTGTGGCAAATAAATGCAATGTATATGGACATTATTTGTAAAGGCAATTAAGGACTGTTTTTCCTTTTGTATTTCAGTCAAGCAAATCATTTGAAAATTGAACAAGCAGTTTTACACAAATCTAAACTTTTTCTAAAATCCAACTTGACTAGACTTTTGGAAACCCTTAATTGCTATTTCCAAATAAAGCAAAGTTTGATCAATTTTCTCCCAAGTGGAACAATCAACGTTGAGTATTCAATAAGGGTTGACCACCAGGACTAGTCTTTGAAGGGTTAGGGTAAGTCTCTCAGTAGGTGGCCACCTCTGAGGGGTGAGTCCTTCCTGGAAAGGATGCCAGTCCGGTAGGTCATACCGGTCCGAGCTAGTAAGTTTCAGTCATGTGAATTGTGTGTTTCCGGAGTGGACAACCGGTAAGTTTGGGTGTAGAGATTGAGGAGTATCTCACCCGGTAGGCCGTACACCTACCCTTTTGTCAGCATTGCACAAAGTGTGGCATTCTGACTGTTATTGGTCATGGGGCCCAACGTGTGGTAACCCATGGCTACCCATTTGAGTGGTTGTATTTATTGTGCACATGTATGATTTGAAAAGTGAAACACTACTCTTTATTTTTAACACTTATTTATTGCTTGCCAGTACTTTTCCTTATGAAACTTTTCCAACTTGCATACATGAATTATTTTACCTGAAACACTTAAAGCACACACGGGCTTACTGAGATTTTTATCTCACCACCTTTTATGCCATATTTTCCGGAAGATCCTGCTGTGGAAATCATTAGCTAGAATGTTGCCTTGCTTGAAGACTCTTGTTATTTACTTTAAGTATTGTTTGAGAGATTGTTGCAAACAATTTATTTTGGATTTGTCCAGTATTTATCTTTTGGGTTGTAATAAATTTAGTTTTAAAATCTTTAGTTTTATTTTATTTTCATGTAACCTAGTTATAAAGACCCCTTGTCCTTTGGACGGGGCGACATCCCCGGCCCTTTTGGGCCTAGGTAGTGGGGTGTTACAAGTGGTATCAGAGACTGGTTTAGGCAAGTATTGATAATATATGTTTTGATTTATTAAGTTCAAATCTTTTGTTTGACCGGTCTTGTTTGTGTTGTAGGATGGTTAGAATGATTAGAACAGCAAGGAAAGGATAGCAATGGCACCCTCCCATTCCTATCTACCCGGAGGACCTACCTGTGCCTCAACCAGTACCTCAGCCTGCACCTCAACTGGCACACAGCCAATCATTGCCCTGGATGATAGTAGTGATGATGAGGTCCAGATCATTGAGCCGCCTCCCATACCCGTGATCGACCTAGTTACTAATAGTGAAGATGAGGAGATAGACATGGAATATGTTCCCCTTCTTCCTAGTCCCATAGTTGATTTAACTGCTAACAGTGATGACCCAGGGGAGATAGATTATGAATCTCCACCTAGACCTTCCTTTGTAACCCCACCCAATCAGTTTGAGACCGGGGAAAGTTCTAGGAGAGCTGGGAAGGAGCCAATAGATGGGTTTGCCAGTGGGGCTGGGATAGACTTCACTAGGAATTCTGGGGGATGGTTATATGATGCCGACATTGAGGACTCTGATGAGGATTAGGAAGGCTAGGTTCTGCTTTGTTTAAGACGTTTTATTTGCCATTTTCAATAACCTCCTATGCTAGGAGTCTATTCACCTTTACTGCTTTATTTCAAAATTTATGCAAATAGGAGTACCTAGAGTACTCTAAGTTTTGAGAAAATTTATGTGTCATTCTTTATACAAAATTGCATCCAATTTCCTTTCGCTTTAAGTTGAATGTGAATGCATGTTCAATTTGGATACTTTCAACTTTGATGCATAAACTCATTATTTGGGGAAATGGTTTAGAATGGCACCCAAATGTCGTGCAGCCACATCCAGCAGAAGGGTTCCTGAGGCAGAGCCCGTGACACCAGAGATGGAAACAACTCAAAGGACATCACCAAATCATGGGGATGAGAACGAAATGGGGTCGGAAATGGGATCGGAAGAACCGATTAGTGTGACTATGACGCAGGCATTCCACAAAATGACCGAGATTCTGCAAAACTTAACTGAGCGGAGGAATCCGAAAGGGAAAGATGAGGCATTGGAGCGGTTTCTGAAATTTTAACCACCTATCTTCTTGGGAGAGGCTGAACAAGACCAAAAAGCGGAACAATGGGTGGAACAAATGGAGGACATCTTTGCCACGCTCCAGTATACTGAAAGGCGTATGGTGAAGTTTGCCGCATTCTGACTAAGGGGTCCAGCCCGGGCATGGTGGCAAAGGGTTCAGGATGATTGGGAGATGATTGACCAAGACTGGACGTGGGCTAATTTCGTGGAAGCATTCCGGGCAGAATATATCCCTCAGTGGATAGTCGAGAAGCGGGAAGACGAGTTTCAGAATCTGAAGCAGGGAAGCATGAGGGTATCCCAATACGCAGCGCGGTTCACGCAGCTATCAAAGTATTGCAAGAGGCTGGTGGATACTGAACAGAACCGAACGAGGCAATTTGTTAAGGGATTAAGGCAAGAGCTAAGAAGGGCGTTAGCACCCTCTCCACCGACGACTTATTCGGGGGCTGTGGACGCAGTCAACCGTACTGAGAATGAAGACCGCAACCGATTGGCTTCCCGACCGTTTGTACCAACAAGACCGCCGCCAAGACCTTTTCAGAGGCAGCAACCTAACAAGCGTCCTGCCAACCAGCAATGGCAGAATCTGGGAAGGCAAGCTCGAACAACGCCAGTTGGTCCAGTGCAGAATCTTCCTTTATGCCAGCACTGTGGAAAAAAGGGGCCACATTGAGAAGAATTGTTGGTCGAAAGGAGGAGAGCGGAAGTGCTACCACTGTGGAGATCCGAGCCATCTACGGAACGCCTGCCCTAAGCTTCTTCGGATTGGACCGGGGAACCCAGCTCAGAACCCGGGGCCGAATCCAGCCAATACCTCGGGAGCTTTCGGGAGTGGAACGCAGAAACCGCAAGTGAAAGCAAAAGTTTTCGCTCTAAATCGGGAGGAGGTTGGAGCAGATGCAGCGGTAGTGGAAGGTACGCTTGCTATCCAAGGTCGTTCTGTTAATGCATTGATAGACCCTGGATCTACCCATTCCTATTTAAATAAGAATTGTGCATATCAATTGGGTTGGGATGGAGTAGAACTACCTTTTACCTTGTTAGTATGTACGCCTTTGGGGAAAATGGTGCAAGCAGATCGGTATGTGTAGAATTGTAAAGTTGAAGTAGGGAGAGAAAAGTTGGAGGGAGATTTAATAGTCTTAGCTATTGATGATTATGATTTGATATTGGGAATGGATTGGCTAGCGAAGCATGGTGCTAGGGTAGATTGTAAGAATAAGTCGGTTCAATTCATTAGACCAGGGTGTGATGTGTTGGAGTTCAATGGCAAGAAAGTAAAAGAATTGAAGTTTTTAATAGCCGGGGCTAAAGCCCGGAAGTTGTTGAGGCAAGGATGTCAAGGTTATTTGGCTTATGTGATAAACAAGCCGAAGGACCAGTGCACCTTGGAGGATACTGAGGTGGTAAAGGATTTCCCCGACGTATTCCCTGCGGAACTCACTTCTCTACCTCCCAATCGAGAAGTTGAGTTCACTATTGATCTAGTCCCAGGAGCAGAACCGGTGTCTCGAACTCCGTACCGAATGGCACCGGCGGAGCTGAAAGAATTAAATGAGCAGCTGGAAGAGTTGGTGCGGCAAGGCTATATCAGACCTTGCACGTCACCCTGGGGAGCACCTGTGCTATTTGTGAAGAAAAAGGACGGGACTCTAAGATTGTGTATTGACTACCGAGGCTTGAACAACCTGACTATCAAGAATAAATATCCTCTGCCGTTAATTGATGAGCTGTTCAACCAGTTGCAAGGATCCAGTTGTTACTCCAAGCTAGATTTGAGGCAAGGCTACTATCAAGTGAGGATAAAAGAGGAAGATATTCCTAAGACGGCCTTCAATAGGAGATATGGTCACTATGAGTTTGTAGTGATGCCTTTCGGGGTAACCAATGCACCCACGGTATTTATGAATTTGATGCATCGAGTGTTCTAGCCTTACTTGGACAAGTTCGTGGTAGTCTTCATCGACGACATACTCATATACTCCAAGAGCCCGGAGGACCATACAGAACATTTGAAGTTGGTACTAGAAAAGCTAAGGGAGCACAAGCTTTACGCCAAGTTTAGCAAGTGCGAGTTTTGGCTGGATAGTGTGGCATTTCTTGGTCACGTGGTGACTAAGGATGGGATCAAAGTAGACCCGGCGAAGGTTGAAGCTGTTTCGGACTGGAAGCAACCAGAGAACATCACCGAGATTCGAAGCTTCTTGGGATTGGCTGGCTATTACTGGAGGTTTATTAAGAGATTTTCAACACTAGCATCTCCTATGACCCGGCTGCTGAGAAAGGACGTGCCCTTTGTGTGGAATGAAAAATGCGAAAAGAGTTTTCAAGAGTTGAAGCGGAGGCTAATGACAGCGCCTGTGTTGAGTCTACCAGAAGCAGATAAACCTTATGCTCTATATACGGATGCTTCGATGGAAGGCTTGGGAGCTGTTCTGATGCAAGACAGGAAGGTGATCGCCTATGCTTCTCGAAAATTGAAGCCGCATGAAGTCAATTATCCCATGCATGATCTAGAACTGGCTGCCATTGTATTCGCGTTAAAGAAATTGAGGTACTATTTGTACGGAGCAGAATATGAAGTGTTTACTGATCACAAAAGCTTGAAGTACATCTTCACCCAGAAATACTTGAATTTGAGGCAGCGAAGATGGATGGAATTTCTGGAAGAGTACCGCTGTCCTATCAACTACCACCCCGGGAAAGCCAACGTCGTTGCTGATGCCCTGAGTCGAAAAGTCAGAATGGCTAGGTTAAGAGTACAAGAGGTTAAAATGGTTCAGGATGTGTTGGATAGAAGAGCAGAAGTGCAACAAGAGAGGATCATTATTATTAACCTGAAGTTGACACCAGATCTAAGGCGGGAAATTGTTGAAGCCCAGCAAAGTAATGCGGAATTTCAGCTTTTCAAGGATAAGGAGCTTAAACGGCAAGGCAGTGAGTTCCGACAGGACGGAGTGGGAGTATTGTACTTCCGAGATCATTTGTGTGTACCGAGGAGCACCAGTTGAGGGACAGAATTTTAGAAGAAGCGCATAAGAGCAAGTACACCATTCATCCGGGAGAGGTCAAGATGTATCAAGATCTGAAAAAGTCTTATTAGGGGCCTGGGATGAAGCGGAATGTGGTTAAGTATGTCTCAATGTGTCTAACCTGTCAAAAAGTCAAAGCGGATCACAAGAAGGTGGCAGGATTATTACAACCATTGCCAGTACCGGAATGGAAATGGGAAGAAGTGACCATGGACTTCGTCACCGGACTCCCTATGGCAAGGAACCAAAAAGACGCCATATGGGTAGTGGTGGATCGATTGACCAAGTTGGCGCATTTCATACTCGTGAATGTAAGGGATTCAATGGAAAAGTTGGCTCAGACCTATGTACGGGAGATAGTCAGATTACACGGAGTACTTTCGAGTATTGTGTCCGACCGTGATCCGAGATTTACATCCCGATTTTAGGGCAAGTTTCAAGAATCGATGGGTTCTAGTCTGAAGTTCAGTACGTCGGCGCATCTGCAGACCGATGGATAGTCAGAAAGGGTTATTCAGATGTTGGAGGATATGTTGAGAGCCTGTGTATTGGATTTCAGGGATAAGTGGATTGGCCTAGGTAGTGGGGTATTATAAGTGGTATCAGAGCCTAGGTTTAGGCAAATATTGACAGTATATGCTTTGTTTATTAAGTTTAAATATTTTAACTAACCTGTCTGGTTTATGCTGTAAGATGGTTAGAATGATTAGAACTAGTTTCTGACAGTGAAGATGAGGAGATTGATATGGAATATGTTCCCCTCCCTTTTAGTCCCATAGTTAACTTGACAGTTGATAGTGATAATCTGGGAGAGATGGATTATGAATCCCCACCTAGACCTTCCTTCGTACCCCACCCAACCAGGTTGAGACCGGGGAGAGTTCTAGATGACCCGAGAAGGGGCTAATAGATGGGTTTGCAAATGGGGCAGGGATAGACTTCACTAGGAATTCTGGGGGATAGTTATATGAGGCCGACTTTAAAGATTCTAATGAGGACTAGAAAGGCTAAGTCTACTATGATTAGGATGTTTTATTTACTGCTTTCCATAAACTCCTATGTTAAGAATTTCATTCCTGTTTACTGCTTTAATTCCAAATTTATGCAAATAAGAGTACTTGGAGTACTCTAAGGTTTGAAAAATTTTTATGCAATTTTTTATACAAAAACTTGCATATGATTTTCATTTACCGAAACCTGACTGTGAATGCATGCTCAAAATATTTTAAACTTGAATGTATAAACTCATTATCTGGGCATGGTTTAGAATGGCACCCAAGCGCCGTGTAGGCACATCAAGCAGAAGAGTTTTGGATGCGAAACCTGTGACACCGGAGGTTGAGACGACTCAAATACAGTCACCCAACCAGGGGAATGAGAGTGAGCTAGATTTGGAATGGGGTCAGAGGAACCTGTTGGAGTGACAATAGGACAAGTATTCAGCAAGATGACCGAAATTCTTTAGACTTTGACTGAACAGAGGAATCCAAAGGGAGAGGATGAAGCTTTGGAGCGGTTTCTGAAATTTCAACTGCCCATCTTCTTGGGAGAAGCCGAGCAAGATCAAAAAGCTGAACAATGGATAGAGCATATAGAAGACATCTTTGCTATGCTTCAGTACATTGAGAAGCGAATAGTGAAGTTTGCTGCATTCCGATTAAGGGGCCCAGCTCGGACATGGAGGCAACGGGTTCAGGACGATTTGAAAATGATTGACCAAGACTGGACATAGGCCAATTTTGTGGAAGCACTCAGAGCTAAGTATATCCCTCAGTGGATAATTGAGAAGTGGGAAGATGAGTTCCAAAATCTAAAGCAGAGAGGTATGACGGTAGCTCAGTACGCAGCATGGTTCACCTAATTGTCAAAGTACTGCAAGAGGCTGGTGGACACTGAGCAGAACAGAACAAGATAGTTTGTCAAAGGGCTAAGGCAGGAGTTAAGAAGGGCGTTGGCACCTTCTCTACCAACGACCTACAATGGGGCTATGGACGCAGCCACTCGGATTGAGAATGAAGACCGCAACAGAATGGCACCAAGACCTTTTCTGCCGCCAAGATAATCGCCAAGACCTTTTTAGTGGCAGCAGCCCAACAAGCGCCCTGTCAACCAGCAGTGGTAGAACCGGGAAAACGAAGCCCGGACAACACTAGTTAGTCCTATGTAGAATCTTCCATTATGCAGGCACTGTGGGAAAAGAGGCCATACGGAGAAAAATTGTTGGCCCAAGGGAGCTGAGCGGGAAAGCTAACGTTGTTGCTGATGCCCTGAGCCAGAAAGTTAGAATGGCCAGGCTAAGGGTGCAGGAGGTTCAAGTGGTTCAGAATGTGTTGGATAAGAGAGCGGAAGTGCAAGAGAAGAGAATTGTTGCTAGCAACCTAAAGTTGATGCCAAATCTAAGGTGGGGGCATCATTGAGGCTCAGCAAAGTAATGTAGAATTCCAGCTTTTCAAGAACAAGGAGCTTAAACGGAAAAATTGTGAATTTCGATAGGACGAAGTCGGAGTTTTGTATTTCCGAGGTTGTTTGTGTGTACCCGATGAGCACCGATTGAAGGATCACTTTTGTGGGTTTCTTGAGTGCCATCTTGTGTTCTTACTCATGACCACCTTCTACATCTCGCATAGAATACTGCATATGTCCGAACTCTGAAGTTAATGATGCATTCTCACCGGTGGTTTTGCTATGAATCGTAGTCCTTTGATTTGGTGCTATTTTCAATCACAACTTTCCATCACAAATGGTGGATAAATAAAAAATGTATGCTCATGCAAAAAATATATAAACATAAATAGGATTTAAACTTTAAATAATAACAAACGCATAAAATGACTCCTAAAAGAAGAATAAATAAATAAACTCTTCAAATTTTAGTGAATAAACTTTTACGGAAAGGAAATATATATCACATATGATATCATTATTTCAATACATCAAATACTTGTAAACAAGAAAATCTAGTTGTGAAATAAACAAGGAATAAATAAATAAATAAACTCCTATTTTATGTAATTCTTTGTAGATCATCTTTTCAAATTTCTATTCGTCATCAGAACTATTAGAGGCGGGTTCTGCTGGCCAACCCCTAGTGTTCTTGGAGAAATCTATCTTTAACCTGTCCACAAAATAAAAAACTTTACCCCTAAACTCAGGTCTCTTAGGACTCTCTATAGTTTTCCCTTCTTCTTTTTTCTGTGCCCTAAGAACTGCTTCCCGGAATTCCCTCATCCCTGGTGTAATTCCATCTTTCAACTTAGGTCTCTCATCATCTGAGATATCAATAAGTAGGATAATATTTAACTCTCCTATTAGTGGGGTCATAGGCACCTTATTTGGCGCCTCCTTCTCATCATCGTCGAAGTCAATTAACTCATCTCCATCCTTACCATCAGAAGCATCTACCCCATCATCACCCTCTTTCCCTGAAATGTCTGCCTCTTTCTCATCCCCATCACCATCTATATCCATATCATCCTCACCTTCACCATCGATTTTAGCTACCTCCTTCTCCTCTCCCTCACTATTGATAAATAGATCCATCTTTGGAATAGAGGGTGCTATGTCCTATATAATACTATCATCACCATCTAGCTAAGGTGTCTCTGGCTCAAGGATGTTGGTCTCCATCTCACTCTCAGCACTCCCAAGTAAGGTAAGGTTAGGTGTCTCAACTTCTATCTCATCATCATAACTCTCCAACTTAAGCCAATCTGATTCAAGTCCAGACTCTGAATCAGAAAGGGATGGGTCTACTGAGATAGGTCCACATCTTGGAGGCCAATCTCGCGTGACTAAAGTAAATCTTCTAACTTTCCTAGAAACAGAATACAAAGATCAATACTAGAGCATATAGTTAAAATATAAACGCTAAACAACTGTATTATTAGCCTAAACCTAGGCTTTAATACCACTTGTAACACTCCAATACCTATGTACCCAAAAATGGTGGGGATGTCGCCCTGTCCAAAGAACTAGTGATCTTTATAACGAGGTAATAAAAATCAAAACAGAAATAAATCCTTTAACTTATTACAACTAAAATGATAAAACCTATACAAGACTCAAAGAAGCAACAATTAAAACATCTTTCCAAAAGAAAGCACAATAAGCAGGAATATCAATCTGTAATCTCTAATAACACTGAACCTTATCAAATTTGGTATCTTCTAAAAACATGATACAAAGGTATAAGATTTATATCCCAATAAGTCCTATATCTACTCTTGAACAATTTAAAAGAGATTTCATGCATGCACTTTGAAATCTTTCATAAAAGTTGATTGCAAGTCAAACACATTTTATATACATAACTTTGAATAGTGTATAGCACATTTTCTCGAGAAATCACAAATGTACAATTTTACAAAGAAACCACTAAAAAAAAAAAAAAGTTATGAAACCCTGCTTTATAGCATTTGCCATTAAACCTTACATCATCACAAACACTATAAAACCTTGCTTCATAATGTAATGGGTGATCGTCCTACTAGGTAAGATACTCATTTACCTTTTATCCTAACTTACTATTTGTCCACTCTCGGACAATAGTCCACTTGGACTAAGATGCTAACTCAGAATGGCTTGACCTACTAGAACTGGCGCCTCTTCTAGGTAGGGTTTGTCTCTCAAATGTGGCCTCCTACTGAAAGACTTGCTCTAACTATCAAAGACTAGTCTTAGTAGCCTACTCTTTTTTCATACTCAATGTTCAATATTTCGTTCGAGAAACAATCTCAATATAACCATTTTCAAACATTTTGGTCTTGCAAGCTTAGTTTGCAATAGTCTACATAAAACAGTTTTATAAATAAAAAATAATATTTTGTAAAATCCTTGTTTAATTAAAACATTTTTATGAGAAATATTTTAAGCCTACATCCTAAGTATTCATATCCATGATTCAAACAACAATTCATAACTGACTTGCAATTCAGAGTTTTGATTCACAAAACATAATGCAAGAACTTACTTGTAATAGTTCAAACACTTTAGATATTTCCCTTTTGTCTAAAGTCATATAATAAACTACAGTCATATTTTGTCCCAATACATGGTTCAATCAAAATTACTCAAGTTAACTAGATCTAAGACTCTATTAGACAATCATATGTTTCAATGTCTCAACTATGCATAAATTCCCTAAATAGCAACCATGAATCTCAAACTATCCCAAAATATTCATATGACAAGGTTTATATCAGGCAATCTAATCTTTAAAGAATCTCAAATCAATTATGTCACCAAATCAAAGCATAAAAGTCCTTCTATCACATGCTCATACTTATAAATTAAAAATTCCACCTTTAATTCATAATGATTAAACAACTTAAAAGTGTAAATGTTTTATATCATATAATTGATAAGACATGCTTAACAAAATCAAGAGATCTCATCTCAACTAAGACATTCTTTAAATAAATTGAGCTAACTAAATCATTTAAATAATTTAGATAGGCTTTAAGATTTCCCTTTTAGTAGTGCAAGACTATAGAGATCCAAAAAGTGACTCATTTGATAACCAAGTTGAATCTACTGAGAGAAGAAGAAAATGTCTCGCCTAGATCTTCTAGGTTGTCCTTGTGATTGCAAGAGGAAAAGGAAAATCAATCCCTTTCATTCAATTGATAGAGAAGTGATGCATATTTATTTGGGTATAAAAATCACAAAAAAATTAAGTACGTTCTCAATCAAGTTTACATTAATACGTTAACCCCAAATTAAAAATATAAGTAAGCGTACTCATAATTAACATAGCATAGGGTTTAAACGAGTGACGATCCTCAAGGAACAAGTATACATTAATCTATTTTTCTTTCATTATTTAACCGACTCAATAAAGTGAAAAAGAAATAAAATAAAACAGAAGAAAATAAAAATAAAAATATATACATGTCAAGGATGGAGAAGTATGTAACTCGAACCATTATTTTGACAATCATGATCTTAAAGTACCCAATCATTATCATAACTAATTATTCTCTTGGCATCATGAAGGATTAAGATAGATTTGCTTCTTTTTCAATCCATGAAATCACTACCTTCTAGATAAATTAGAATCACTTGGTCTCGTCTCAACTAATTCACCCGAAAGATGCATTAAACACAATCCTTGATTAAATTCCCTTGGTCTCGGTGAATTTAAAACATGAAATTAACCAATGAATCATTGGTCTCGGCAAACATCAATTAACCTTTAATTACCTAGTCCTCATCAATTAACCCCCTTGGTCTCGGCGAGTTAACAGACAACAAATATGAAATTAATAAATTGAAACCACCATCAACCCCTTTGGTCTCAACTAATTAATGGAAAGAACTAACCAATCAATCTCGTAATAAGCTCAAGTAATTAAATACCAAGAAAAACAATCAATTAATCAAAAGATCAAATAATTCTAAAAATCATGAATATCTAAAATAATGTCAAATTACAATAAAACAATTAACATATCATTGTTCAAGAAAAAGAAAACAAAGTAAAATAAAGCACTCATAGACAAGCTTCCTTCTTCTTCCTTTGAAGACCTTCTTACACAACCTTCCTTGAATTGAAGAATTCCTCCTTTGATTTGAGTGATTTTCTATGTTGATCAATGAATTTTCTCATTTTTCCTTGTGTTTTTCATCTATTTATAGGCTTGAGAAGTGCCTAAGCTCGTTAGTGTAATGTTCTTGGCCGAGTAGAAGTTGGAAGATACTAAAACACCACAAATTATCAAAAATCGTGTAGAAAAATCACAATCCCGCCTTTTCCTCAGAGCACAGCCGGCGCCACCTTGGCTCTTGGAGCCGGCTCCAGTTCAGTTCTGATTCTCTACTCGTTCGTCGATTTTTTCCGAATTCCGCACAATGTATTCCAGAATGCAGCCAGTGCCGCCTTGGCTCTTGGAGCCAGCGCCGGTTCCACTCTATTCTACTCTGTTTAGATAATTTTTCGTCACCTCAAAGTGTGTGTCAACAATGTATGGCTGACGCCGGTTCCTATGCCGTAGTTGACACCGCCTCTCCTCTGTTTTGTGACGTTTTTGCTTCGTTTAACCCCAAAAACCTGTAATAATGAACAAAATACCTTTCTAAAGGTAAAATTTCAAATATGAAGGAATATGACTAGTTATTGAACAAAATTTATCACAAAAGAGCCTCAAATAACTAGGAAAAATATGACTAATTTAGCCCCTATCATATTCCCCCACACTTAGCTCTTTGCTTGTCCTCAAGCAAAGTATCAAAGACAAGTAGGAAAACACAAGGTTTAATCAACCACTCAATCAATTTCAAAACAATATTCTCAACGCTTTCTTCATTCAAGAATATAAAACACATACTACTATATCTTTCACAACAAATGCAAGACTTGTGTAAGTGATAAATGACTTAGTAGAACCATCTCAATACTTAACAAGATTCTCAAACTATTGGAAAGAATTTAGTTCAAAAAGAATATGCATTCCATAGGCTTACTTTTCATACACTCTCTCCACTAATCCGAGACATATTATGATTCTACTTAGGTCAAGTAGGATTTTCAAGCTTGTAATGTAAGGCAAAAGGCCTGTAATGTAGCTTAGCAAACGAAGGATATAGGAAAATCAAATAGCAAAGAAGCTGAGAGTTGCAAGGAAAGGATAAATAAAATGAATCAATAATTTCCAACTCCTCTTGCTCTCCTATTCCATAAATCAATCAAACCATAACCTTATTTAGACATTACAACTCCACTCAAGCAAATCCAGCATTTTTTTCTCTTTTTCCATTCTTCTTCTCACCTTTCCACTTCCTTCATCAATTTTCTTTATTTTTCACAAGATCACTTAAATGTTCAGCAATGGTGTCAAGTATTTTATATGAACTCAACTTTTACATCTCAATCACTATTCCTCTTGTGATCTTTCTTTTTTCTTTTTCTCTCATTTTTCTTTTCTTTCACTCATCTTTTGTTCTTTTCTGGTGTTGTTCTTTTCTTTCTCACTTTTTTTTTTCTCTTTCCATTCTTTCTAGCAGCTTTCTGTTTCTCTTTTCTTGTTTTCAATTCCTTTTTTCTCTTTCTTTTCTTTTTCTTGCTCACCACAACTGCATGACTAAAAGTAACAAGTCATGATCATTCTCCAAGTATTCTTCCTCAACATTCTCCTACATATACTTTCATCCATCAAGAGCATAAAGATTTGGAAAATAATTCAAACTCTCAGAAACAAGCAATGGGCACAGTATGATAACGGGTTTTAAAGAAAGAAATCAACAATTTAGGCTCAAAATAGGCACTAAGGATAATATAACAATAGGTAGGCTTGAAAAGCTCAAACTATCCAAATAAGACTTATTACTGTCATCTCTAAGTTAAATCATGACTGGCTTTCTTATTTCGCCTCGAGAGATATTCAAGTAAGTTCTAGAATGCTTCATGACTTTTAGTAGAAAAACAGGTTTAAGAACAATGCAAAAGCATTTGATCAAAAACTACTTCACCAAGTGCGTGCAAAAAGTCATGTATAAGCCATAAACGATATAGAACATATGCTCTATAATCCATAATAAAGACATGCATTAAAAATAAAGCTTGAAATCTCAAAGAAAATCAGAAAAAAATTTGAAAAATTCGCTCCCAATGTTTGCTCCCAAGAAGGTTAAGGTATATACATAGAAGAAATCTTAATCAAATCACTCCCCTACACTTAAACTGGACATTGTCCTCAATGGCCAAATAAATATAACAAAGACTAAACCATACCATGGGACCAAAGATATAAAAAGGAGAAGAGATAAGAAAAATAAAATTCCATTCATTGTGCATTGTGCTGTACAAGAGCTGAATGCTTGAAGAATGAGGCATTAGCAAAGTACCTAAAAAGAAAAATACAAAAGAGCACACCAAAGCATAAAAACTGAAAAAGAAAATAAATCAAAAACAAAAGAAATAAAATAGTATAAAAAGAAAGAAATCAAAAACTACGGAAAAAAAAACATTAAAAGAGAAAGGAAAAACAAGAGTGATCGAGAAAATATAGACAATCATCATCAGTCCTCCTCGTCATCATTATCTGCATCATCATCAGATGGGGTGGAGATTCCTGCACCATTTTGATGCCCAGAAGAATGCTACCTCAATGCGGCCAATTGCTGCTTCATAGTAGCTTGCCGTCTCACTATGTCATCCATAGTACCCTGCAAACGTAGGAGCATCTTCATTTGCCGGTCAAAGCATCCCAGCATGGTAATCTCAAAGTCAGTCCAGGGTTGGACTGAGAACTGCTAGCTCGTGCACATGCCGGTGGTGGTGGATGCTCCTCCTCCACGGTGGGTGGCCTAACCTGATCGGGATGTCTGATCTCGAAGGGAGTTAGCCACTTCTTTAACTCCTAGCTGTACTTGTACCCGTAACTCATTAAAATTTGTTCAGTCACCATATCGTGCTTAGTGGTAGCCTCCATCAATTCTCCCTCAAGACTAACACCAAAGTCTTTTAGAATTTTCATTATAACCAAGGGAAAAACGAAGGTTTTTGTAGAAAGACAGCGATGAACAACATCCTTAATGGATTGGATGATCAAGGGTGCAAGAGGGATAGGCAGTGTGTTCGTCATTCGATGCAAAATATAAGTGTCAATAAGTCGGGTCTTATTAAAACCACTAGCACGGGGTACAACATTGAACCCAAACATATAGACTAGAGCTCTAAAAGTTGGCAGTAAGATCGTTGTTTGAATAGAAACTATTGGCTTGAAATACATTATACTTATACAACCCTAGTGTAGCTCTAGTCTCGCTAGCATCCCAATTCGGGTCAGAAAGAATTTTTTGATTATTCACGTCTATCCCTTGCAAAGAATCATCGTCAAATACCTGGAGGAGGTTAGCTAATTGATTTTGGGTGATGACAATAGGGATTCCTTTCACTCTTATTTCAATATGGGGAAGGTGTTTATTGCCCTTATCAACCATATTAGCATAAAATTCCTTGATGAGCACTGGACAATGCTTCCCTTTCAGTTGTACTATCGAATCCTATCCTAGCCTTCTAAACATCATTCCCAATTTGAGTGCACGGTCTAGGGTGGGTGCGAAAGTACGTTCGACGATAATTTTATTGGATGCTCTCCTATTGTACCATTCCTCACAAAATGCATCTATAAACTCAGTAGGTCTAAGGAACAAAAGATCAATAGATGAAAGGGTTGAGGAAGAAGAAGCCCTCGGCCTTTTAGAAGACTGACCCCATGCTCTAGATATGGTGTCAAGTAAGGAGTGGTGAAAATAGGGGAAGAGAATAATTGAGCTCAAAGACTTCAAACGGGATGTAACGACCCTTTACAAATACACACCTCAAAACTCATTCAACCCTCAACCAATCTCATAATCCACAAAACCCAACCTCCTTGAATATATATATCACACTCTAACCAACAATCAATTCAATACAACCTGCAACAATATATGTAAAGTTCCCTGTAAAGTATAATCGTGGTGAATATCCTTAACGCATGCAAGTAGATATGATCATGTTAATGAAGGCATCATCATGGCATTACGTGAAAAATAATGCAAGTTCTATATATAGCCCATATTCAACCATCACAAATAGCCACAATTCCACCCTTAGCTATATGCATAAAGCCCCTAATGATCATATGCATGAATCAACTATCAAAGAATCATTAACTCCTAATCTAATCCAACTCATGAAGCTCAAAGAGTAATGCACACTTCAAGATAGCATACACAATCCCAATTTTCGGCCAAAATTGTCCCTAAGATTAGAAAAAATCATCCACACCATTTTAACCGTGGGAATTGAATAAAAATCATACCTTTGTGCTCATATATGCATGGGCAAGAAAAAGATGTAAGCTTTTTGTAGAAACCCAAGCTCCTAGCTTGTGGATTGAATATGATGTTGTGCAAAATGGAAGATTTTGAGATTTTTGAGCCGGAGGATCAACAAATGAGAAGTAGATAGATGGTATAGAAGTGTTTAGGAGGTGAAAAATCAAATTTTGGAAAGTGGGGGATATGAAGCTGGCCCAGGTTAGAGAGAATTTGAGAGGGAAATTGGAGATTTTGAAGAAAAAGTGGCCAAAATGGTCTATAAGAATGCCTCACCCGACATGAATCGGTGTCGGTTCTAGCCATAGCCGGTGCCGGTTTCATTCTGTCCGGTTCTCTAATTTTTTTTTTCAAAAAAAAAAAATCAGAAACACACAATAATGATGAACAATGCACTGTAATTCTTGAAAAATAATCAATCAAAATGCCAGAAGTAAAAATTGTTTCAATCACAAAACTGAAAGTAAAGTAAACAAAAAATGGCTTCAATGTTTTCCACGGCTTTGATCCCGTGGATTTTCCTTCGTGTTTCTTGGCAATGTCCCAACTTGACGATCTCCCAAGAGTTTAGCTAGTTGACCAATTTGATTTTTCAAGTTGCGCATGGAGGCCTCTAGGTTCCTTGTTGTCACATCGACCCCTTGAAACTTAGTCTTTGTGGTACTTACCAATTGGCTAATCAACTCTTCCAATAGTGGCTTTAATGGTGCTGCAGTATTGGTCATGGGGTTTTGGTTCCTTTGATTGCCTCCAAAATTGAAAGAACCCTACCTAGGTTGATTTCCATTGCT
The DNA here is from genome assembly GCA_026120185.1 of Voacanga thouarsii. NCBI lineage: Eukaryota > Viridiplantae > Streptophyta > Magnoliopsida > Gentianales > Apocynaceae > Voacanga > Voacanga thouarsii. Next base: position 306,495 of record JANUWF010001224.1, on the reverse strand, counting down.
CCAAGAGAAATTAGGGTAATTTCTCCAACCAGGATTATAGGTACAGCTATAAGGGTTGTTACCTGGCTGGACATTACCTGCAAAAGCCGCTTGTTTCGAAGTTTCTTGGAATGACCCCATATTTTGGCATTCATGATTGGGGTGTTCCTCTCCACAGAAATCACAACTTACGTTTAAAATCTGGCCTTGAGACATCACCATCTGTTCCATCTTTTGGGTCTAGGCGTCCACCTTAGCTTCCAATGCTGCCACAGCATCCACTTTGTGTACTTTTTGTACACGAGCTCTAGACCTTATACTTCCCCAAGAATAGTCATAAGAAGGTAAATTTTCAATAAGCTTAAATACCTGTTCCGGGGTATTATGATTGATGGAATCCCCTGCAGAAGAGTCTACCACTTGACGTGTCGCAAACGTGAGTCCATTAAAAAAGATAAGCATCTGCATTCTTAGCTCAAATCTATGGTGTGGGCATTTTCTTAACATCTCCTTAAATCTCCCCCAACTTTTATATAAGGGCTCAGAGTCTAATTGTTGGAAGGAAAATATCTCATTCCTAAGTTTAGCTGTCCTAGCTGGAGAAAAATATTTGGCCAGAAATTTTTCAGCCAAGGCATTCCAAGTAGTGATAGAACCGGTAGGTAAAGACTTTAACTAAAATTTGGCTCTATCCCTCAAAGAAAAAGGAAAAAGTCTTAACTTTATGGCATCCTCCGAAACACCATTCATCTTAAAAGTATTACAAATCTCAAGGAAACTAGCTAAATAAGCATTGGGATCTTCTTCAGGTAGCCCATTGAATTGAACTATGTTTTGAACCATTTGGATAATGTTAGCTTTATTTCAAAGTTATTCGCGTCCACCCTAGGCCTAGTAATACTCGAGCCTGTGCCCGAGATTGCAGGTTTCACAAAGTCGTCCATAACCCTCCTATTTCCAGTATTGTTGTTTTGAGCACCATCTATTTCGACGATTAACTTCCTTTGGATTGTCCAGCGGATCTTTGATAATGTCTTTTCGATTTCGGGTCAAAATCGACTATCTCACCTTCGAATTTTCGGGTCATGTACCAAAGATAATACCTAGAAAAATAAGAAGCAAGTTAGATACAGAATTAATGATTAAAATAAAATTAAAAGAATACAAAGTTAGTTAGTAGAACATAGTCAAAGTTAGTAGGTTACAAGGGTATACACACATACACAAGATACAAAAGATAGCACTTTTTTGTGGAAAAGACAATTGTACATATTTACATATTTACATGCTTAAATCAACAAGGGACAGATAGCACCTTTCATGATATTGTTCCCCGACAACGGCACCAAAAACTTGATGCGTATTTATTTAGGTATAAAAATTACATAAAAACTAAGCACATTCCCAATCAAGTTTACATTAAAACATTAACCCAAATTACACATATGAGTAAGCGTACTCATCATTGACATAGTATACAGTTTAAACGAGTGTCGATCCTCAAGGAACAAGTATGCATTAATCCCTTTTCTTTCATTGTTTAACCGACTCAATAAAGTAAAAAAGAAATAAAATAAAATAGAAGAAAATAAAAATAAAAATATATACATGTCAATGATGGAGAAGTATGTAACTCAAACCATTATTTTGACAATCATGATCTTGAAGTACCCAATCATTATCATAACTAATTATTCTCTTGACATCATGAAGGATTAAGATAGATTCGCTTCTTTTTCAATCCATGAAATCACTACCTTCTAGATAAATTAGAATCACTTGGTCTCATCTCAACTAATTCACCCGGAAGAGGCATTAAACATAATCCTTGATTAAATTCCCTTAGTCTCGGTGAATTTAAAACATAAAATTAACCAATGAATCCTTGGTCTCGGCAAACATCATTTAACCTTTAATTACCTAGTCCTCATCGATTAATCCCCTTGGTCTTGGCGAGTTAACAGACAACAAATATGAAATTAATAAATTGAAACCACCATCAACCCCTTTGGTCTCAGCGAATTAATGGAAAGAACCAACCAATTAATCTCGTAATAAGCTCAAGTAATTAAATACCAAGAAAAATAATCAATTAATCAAAAGATCAAATAACTCTAAAAATCATGAATATCTAAAACAATGTTAAATTACAATAAAATAATTAACATATCATTGTTCAAGAAAAAGAAAACAAAGTAAAAGAAAGCACTCATAGACAAGCCTCATTCTTCTTCCTTTGAAGACCTTCTTGCATAACCCTCCTTGAATTGAAGAATTCCTCATTTGATTTGAGTGATTTTCTGTGATGATCTATGAATTTTCTCTTTTTCCCTTGTGTTTTTCATCTATTTATAGGCTTGGGAAGTGCCTAAACTCGTTGGTGTAATGTTCTTGGCCAAGTAGAAGTTGGAAGATACTAAAACTCCACAAATTACCAAAAACAGCGTAGAAAAATCACAATCCCACCTTTTTCTTAGAGCACAGCCAGCACCGCTTTGGCTCTCGGAGCCGACGCCAGTTCAGTTCTGGTTCTCTACTTGTTCGTCGATTTTTTTTTTGAATTCCGCACAATATATTCCAGAATGCAGCCGGCACCTTCTTGGCTCTTGGAGCCGGTGTCGGTTTCACTCTGTTCCGCTCTGTTTTGACAATTTTTTGTCGCCTCAAAGTGTGTGTCAATAGTGCATGGCCAGCGCCGGTTCCTATGCCCTAGCCGGTGCTGCCTCTCCTCTTTTTTACGACGTTTTTGCTTCGTTTTATCCCAAAAACCTGTAATAATGAATAAAATACCTTTCCAAGGGTAAAATCTCAAATATAAAGGAATATGATTAGTTATTGAACAAAAAAGCCTCAAATAACTAGGAAAAATATGACTAATTTTGCCCCTATCAAGAAGATGAAGAACGAAAAGAAAAAAATGAAAGAAGTCATTATCTTGAAGAGATCTTAATTAGACCAAAGGGTAGAAAGATTGTTTAGATGAAGAAAGAAAGAACTCTAAATGTTTTAGAGTGCTTTGAGGTATTTCGACAAGATGTCTATTTATTTTCATGTTTCTTTCAGTGTGAGTGAAGGCCGAGTGAGGTTTAGAGATGCTAGGAGAGTGATGCTTTGTTTAAAGTATTGATGGCATTTGTGTGATAGTTTGTAATGTGGTTGAAAGAACTAGTAGAAGAATGATCAAGTAGTTGTGTTCTAGCTTTGATGCAATTGTTGTGTTTTGATGCGACTCTTGTTATTTGAGTTGTGGGAATTTAAGAGAAGTTGAAAGTTTTTGTAGAATTGTGTTTTAAGGTTTCTGCTATATGCGTGTCTAGAATGACCAAAAATTTGTTGGAGTTTGGTGCCTTGGTGAAGTAGTTTTGGTAGAAGAGAATTCTATCTAATGAGAGAAGATAGGAGTTTAGAATTCTGAGAGATTAAGATTCTATCTTTGCCTAACTTGTGTTTTAGCCAAACGGGGTATAGAGAAAGGATTTTTTCAGCCTGATGGTCGCTTGTTGGCTGGCTGATCTTAAGAGAAAAATAAGCATGGTGACCGAAATCTTGAGAGAAAGGTTAGGCTTAAGGAAAAATTCTTGTTGGCTAAGAGATAAAATTGCAGACTATTTTGATAAGACTTTCTGGCTATCTTCAAGAATTTGAGTAGAGCTAAAATAGCATATGGCAGATAAGAAGCTTAGATAAAGCTGGAATTTTAAGTTTAAAACTAGGATAAATTTCTAAAGAAAAATAGATGATAATTAAAAAGATAAAACTGTATTTTATTTCAATAATTTGGAATTTAAGAAACATAAAATTAGAGGAGTTCTTCCTCAAGAAATGGCGGCTGGAACTTTTGTTTCTAGCTTTCTTTTTTTTCAAAATCTACAAGATAAAGGACATAGAGCCTAAAAAAAATCAAATTGTAAAAGATAATATCTCTATTTATTCAAAATATATTTATATTTCAAATAATTTTAAAGATAAAATTCTGAATTTATCATATAATTCCCAAGATAATCACACTCATAGTTTTTAGAAGATAAAATCTCCAAGATAGCAATTGAACATGAAGAATTTGGGATTCGAACTCAAGTCACCAAGAGATAATTCCCAAGTCTTAAGCACTAGACTACAATAACTCTTGTGTTCATATTTTCTAACCGAATTTCCTTCACCTTCATCCCAAGCATCTAAAAACCAATATAAATTCCAATTCCTAACATAATTCACCTATCCCAACTAGGGAATTACTATAAACTTACTAGACAACTCACATACACATAAATAAACACAAGTTCAAATATTCACATAGAAATACACACAACCATCAAACACACATTTAAAAGTTTTAAAATTTATATGCACGTGCAAAATGCCATACAATGCCCACATTCCCCATATATCTAGGGTAGAATTAAATAGGGTATTATATATACAGGAACCGATGGGATAGTACTAGGGATACCAAAATCCTCAAACTGAACTAAACCATGAGCAACCCTATGTTTTGGACTATGGTAGCCCACCATAATCCTCATAGAGGGCCGGCTAAGGTAATCAAAGAAAGCGAGCCACTGTACTTACTTCCTTTCTCTCCCAATTATTTCTTGGAAAATAATATTAATCTACTTTCACTGGGAGTGTAATTTGTGACATTGAAATAATGTTTTGAAAGGTCAAAAGTTTCAGTATCATACATGTTTCATGCTTAGGAGTAGATACTTAGCAAGTTTTCCAATCAGTAGTACTCCGGAGGTCATAGTTTAAATAAGTTTCGAATAACCTACTAAACAATAGAATTTAGTTATTGTCTCATTTTCTTCTAATCCTAGAAGAAAAAGTAAGAATACAATTCTAAATTCCGATTTAACTTTAATTTTTTACTGCACTTATGTGATAATTGATCCTGCAATCTCGTTATACTAGAAGAGTATAATGATGCAAATTAGATCTCAGACATGACTGAGTCAAGATCCACTAATAGCTTTATTTCACCCTCGGTGAAGGTGTAATAGTGTAGAAGTCATCCTTGCAAACAATTTTTGCAAGAAAATATTTGGAGTCGGAATTTGTAGCTTTGGAATTGAGGCCAATTGATTAAGAAATTTCTTATATGATATTCTTGTAGGTATAAAACCTACACTCTCACTATCCATGCACTGTAATTCACAAGCATCAATTCATATTGCCAAGAATAACTTATACAATGGAAAAATTAATACATAAGATTGAGGCATTAAATTGTAAAATAGCTGCTAAGAGATAGAATAATTTTCATTGATTTCATGAAGTTAGAAGTGAATTTGGCTAATCCTCTAACTAAATGTTTGGAAGAAAGTTAATTTTGAAAACATCGAAGGGAATAAGACTAAAGCTAATTAAGTAGTTAATTATGGAAAAAAAACCAAACTATGTGATTGGAGATCACATGAAGTAGATTCATATGGGTAATAACAAGTCAAAATTAATAGTGAAAATGCTAATGTTAAGTCCCTCTTATGATGTGTGAATAGTCCTTATAATTGCAAATTACTAAGTGATGTTAAGTTAAACTCTTAATGGATTCATATCCTTTCTGGATGGTGTAGCTGAGCAGTGTACACTTGATGAATTCATCTATGTGAGTGTGGAATGAGTCGTTCTTATGAGATGATTATTAACTAAATCTTTAGAGCACTCATAAATAACTAGGTTTGTGCGCAGCCCATTTGCACAAAATAATAATAAACGACAAAATTGTGGGAGGTAAGAGTTTGAATAGTAAAGTCACTAACTAGGTTGTTGGTTCATAGAAGCTATAAGTTTTACTAATAACTATATAGGTTATGTTTTTTTGTTCTATATTTGGTCCATAGTTCAGAAGACACCAAATTTAAAACTTTTATCCATGGATATTATCCATCATTTCCTTGTCTTCTTTCTTTATTAAATCCTTTTGAAATATGTGGGGGATTGTTAGAATATATTGTATTACAAAAGGACTTCAATCTCACATTGAAAATTTAAGGAATTTTTAATAGTTATATATTATATTACAACGAGTTAGGCTACTAAACATGTGGAAGAGATGGGGACTTCAGGTGCATGAGTTGGGCCAATATAAGTGTTAAACGGTAGATTTGTACTCCCTCCTCCACGAGATATATGTGAGCCAGATGGTGGTCCTATTTTGCTTCTTTTTTTTTTATTTTCTAAAATTTATTTGATTCGATAAGAGAGCAAACATCTTTGACCAAGTATTGGTCAATGGCTATCTATTTGACTAAGTATTTCTTAATTGGCAACACCCTAATTTTCTCATCTAGACGTTGCTTGGTTTGTTTATAAATAGACAGCCTTCTACTGTGCAAATGAGTACACACTAGAAAAACTCTCCCATTATTGTTTTAGCTTTTTTCTTTCTCTTTAAAATAGTTGAGTCATTTCATTTATTATTTTGTTGTTTCTGAATCCAACTACATGTGTAATGACTTGTTTTATCTTAGTATGACTATCAAAATAGTCTTTTAAGATAGTACTATCACAATTCAAGTCATATTATTTTTCTATTCTTCTTAAAATTTTCCTACAAAGATTATATAGCATTTATAGAGAGCCATTCCAACACGTTGGTGGCTATTTTATGTCCTCTAGACAACCTGCTACTCTTATAAGGAATCGGCCAGAAAACTTGTATGGCAGGACATAGCCAAGTGGAGAAGTGTAGGGTCAAATGACCCCACCTGAATAAAAAATTCTCCTAAGGAATTCTACAAAAAAAAAAAAAAAAAAATAGGGGGGGGGTGTGTGTTAAAGTCATCTTTTGAAGTAAGTGAAAGATGATGTAAGCTAAAATGAAAGTCCCTCCTCTTTTTCTTTTTTTTTTTTTTAATTTCACACAAAAATCCCTTATCTCTTTTACTTCAAATTTCAATTGCTGCCATTTCTAACCTCCAGTTGCTTTCAAAGTTTCCAAATGGGTTTTTTACTTACCTATACGTAAAAGAGATTCGAGACTATAATCCTTCCTAATTGCCAAGAAAGAACAAAGGTGTAGCTCTCTCCCATCTCTATCACAGGTGAATTGCTAGTATCACCTTGAGGTAAAGTAAAGACATGAAAATTGAAACTTTTTGCAAATGAGTGGTACTTTTCCCTCATTTTGTGATTAATAGTTGTTCATTATTTTATTATCTCAATTCTATATTAGTTTATTTATTTAGTTGAGTTTAAATTATTATGTTCAATATATATTTAATTGTATAATGTATTAAAATATTGTAAGAATATTAGATTAATTAAGATTAAATATTATAGAGAAATAAATCTTATCATTCTTATTAGAATTTACAAATCTTGTTAGTTAATAATTTACAATTAGTTGTTTAAAATAATAGAAATTTTATACTTCTAATATCATTATTTTGGTAATTTTATCTATTATTAATTTTTGAATATTCTACTTTAATTAAATTAAGTCTATAAATGTCATTAAATTTTTTTTCTATTTAATTGATGGAGAAATATCTTAAAAGGAAATTAACATTGGATCAACCACATTCTGCTCAAGAAACTAGTGAACAATGCTTAAAGAAAATTCACACTAAAATTGATTTGGAAAGTCTTCCATTTGATCCAGGACTTCGTATTTCAATTATGAGTTATTCTTCTAATGATCGTGATAATATTCGGAGAAAATACTTGCAAAAGGGACCACATCAACCATGTAACCGTGCTTTTCCACAAAGAAGTATAGGTAATACATTACGTCAACTTAATCCAAGTTGATTTGATGAGTATGAAAATTGGTTAGAGTATCTAAGGATGTTGCTTGTTCCTTATATTGTTATCTTTTTAGACAATATACTGGATAAAAAGGAAGTGGTGATTGATTTGTTCTTAAAGGATTTAATACTTGGAATAAGAAAGAGAGATTCAAAGTTCATGTTGGAGGTCCTAATAGTACTCACAATTAAGCAACTAAAAATTGTGAAGACTTGATGATTCAAAGTCAGTATATTCAATGTATTTTGCTCAAACAACCAAAACAAGCTCGAATTGAAAATTATGCTAGGTTGACTGCTTCAGTTGATTGTCTTCGATTTCTCTTGTGCCAAGGGCTAGCTTTTTGTGGTCAAAATGAATTAGAGGGGTAAAAAATGAGAGGAAATTTTCTTGAGCTTTTATATTTTTTGGCTGATCACAATGAAGTTATCAATGATGTTGTTTTAAAGAATATTGCTCTAAACAATTTGAAACTGATTGCTCCTATTCAATATGACATTATAAATGTTGTAGCAAGTGAGACAAAAAAAGCTATTATTAATGATTTGGGAGATGATTTGTTCTCTATTTTGGTTGATGAATCTCATGATGTATCAAACAAGGAACAAATGTCTATTATCTTGCATTACATGAACAAAAAATGTTGTGTAGTTGAGCGTTTCTTGAGTATAGTGCATGTTCTTGATACTACTGCTTTGTCACTAAAACTAGCTATTGAATCATTATTTTCCAAGCATGGATTAAGTTTGTCTAGATTATGTGAACAAGGTTATGATGGAGTTAGAAATATGCAACGTGAATTCAATTGTTTAAAATGTTTGATTTTGAAGAAAAATGAGTCTACATTTTATATTCATTACTTTGCTCATCAACTTCAATTGACTCTTGTAGCTGTTGCAAAAAATGAAGATTCAGTTGCAAATGCTATTATATTTTTAGAGGAAGTCAAGCTATCAAAGTTTTCAAGGCATTACAAAGTGGTAAACTTAGAAGTGAAAAAGACTTAAATTAAGAAATGAATCTCAAATATGCAGGTGATATTTAATAGGATCTCATTATGGTACGTGTCTCAACACTATCTTATTATTTACATCTATTGTTTATGTGCTTAACAATGTGGCTGAAAATGGTTTGAATTCCAAACAAATGGTTGAAACTTAATCGTTATTGCAAATAATTCAATCTTTTGATTTTTTTTTCGCCCTACATTTAATAAGAAGTGTATTAGGAATCACAGATGAATTGTCAAAAGCCTTGCAAAGAAAAGATCAAGATATTGTGAATTCTATAGAATTGGTTGAAATAGCCAAACAATGGCTACAAAAGCTGAGAGATGATAGATAGATAGATAGAATCTTTTACTAGTTGTAGTTTCTTCATTTTGTGAAAAACATGGCATTGTGATTTCTAGTATGGAAGATTTTTATGCAACTCCTAGAAGATCATGATGTAAAGTTACAAATTTTCAAATTTGCGTCAAATTTTCAAATTTGTTATTTTATGTCGTGATTGATAGACAACTTCAAGAGCTCAATAATCAATTCACTGAAATTATGATTAAATTGCTTCTCTGTGTAGCTTGCCTCAATCCAAATGATTTATTTTCAGCTTTTAACAAGGAAAAACTAATCTGCGTGGCATAGTTTTAAGAGTAGATCTTATGGCACTTGATAGTCAACTTCAAACTTATATCCTTGATATGCGCTCTAACCTAGTGTCTTGTAACCTATCATCCTGTACCACCCCACCACTAGTAGAGCTTTGTTGTGAAGCTTGTGACAGCAACTCAATAAATCGATCCTGAAATTATTTGTAAATGTATGCATGTTAAAGCAATTGCATATAAAAGATTGAAAAATAAATAGATTGAATTTATATTGCAAAACTTACCCAAGTGTGCTGAGCTCCAGCATTTACGAATTGGCCTTATATAGGCCTAAGGTGTTGGTGCTCGTAACAACGCTTCTACACAATAGAGTGATAAAACTCGTCTCCCATCTCCTTGTGTTGTATATAAATATAAAGTTTAATAGTAGTGATATATTAAAAATGATATATCAATATATATATGAATTGAAAAGTCATTTTACCAACTTCAGCACATGCTTAGGGAATGATATCGACCCTCCGATGTGGTGTGATTAGCCTAATCACGAGAACTAGCTTGATTCTCATTAGCATGCCTAGACAGCTCCAAAAAACCTTTTGACCTCCAAAGCTACTCAAGCTAGTCATAGACTACCTTAGCCATCCAAGTGGGCCTCCATCCACTCCTACGAATATTGAATAGAGTATTAATCAGTTGCTTGGCACACCTAGACTCCCATGCCCTACGGATGTGTCCGTCATGCTGTGAATCCCTAATAGAGGTTAAAATCATCATTATTTTCTTATTTTCTTAGTTATTTGAGGCTAATTTGAGATACGTTTTATACAATAACTAGACATATTCCTTCCTGTTTGATATTTCACTTATAAAAATACTTTTTGATAATTTTATGCAAAAGTAGGTGAAATTTAGAACTAATTATGTAATTTTCCAGTGCAGACCCAGCACTGGGCCAAGAAGATGGACCTGGCGCTGGTCCTATACTGGAAAAATAGAGGAAAGTAGAGAAAAAAACAAAGGACGAAACAGAGGAACAATTGGAAATTGGGTAAAACAAAGGAGAAGGAGACAACAGCTCAAAGGCATGGGTCGGTCGGCTCAAAGAACAAAAGAAAACAAAACAGAAAAAAATAAAAAGAACAAAAATCGGTGGGCTAAGAAAGAAAAGCAAAGAAATAAAGCAAAAGAGGAAAAAGACAAACATAAATCATGCCTAGGATGTAATACATCCTCAGAAGGATGTGTTAAGCTGAGCCGCAGCTCGACTAAGTGGCAGCTCAGCGAGAAGACAACATAAGAAGAAGAATTGAGGTGGCTCGGTTGAGTCGATGCAAAGGGAGAAGATGGCTTTGGTGGCTCAGATAAGCCGACATCAAATGGAAATCAGCTTGGCAGAAAAGAAGTTGGCTCAGATGAGCCGATACAAATTCAAAGGAAATTTTGATAGCTTCCATGTGGCTCGAATAAAAGGAATGTGGTTCGGATGGCGTTAATGGTTTGAGAGATTTAATCTTCAACAAGAATGGCCTTCAGTGCATGCAACAAAAAGGAAATAGAGTGCCTAATTCATTCTCAATTTAAAGGCAGTGACTTAGACTTGCAACTTTATTTCCTATGATTTTTAGGAAATTACTCCTTCTTTACTTAGGATTCTTTAGGTAATTTATGTGCCTATAAATAAAGGCCAATGTACGTTAGAAAAAGGTGGGTGCCCAATATAGAGATTTAGACATGTTTTGTAGAGTGCATCACCAATATTTTCTCTAGAGAAATTACTCAAGGAGCATTGATTGTTGGAAGAGTATTCATTGGAAATTGAAAAGCTTGTCTATGAGTATTTATCTCTTTCTTTTGTTTTCTTTTTCTTCAACAATGATGAGTTTAATTCTTTAATTGTCCTTAGATATTATTTTTGGATTTTTGATTTTGAGTTAATTTAGTTCTTTGATTAATTAATTATTTTCTTGGTATTGGATTACTTATTTTTCTTACGAAATTGATTAATTAATTCTTATTGTTAACTTGCTTGAAAAAGAGGCTGGTAATGGTTTTAATCTAATTAATTTCATATTTATTATCTCTTAACTTGCTTGAAAAATGGGTTGATTCTTAAGAACTTGGGTAATCAAAAGTTGGTTGATGATTGCTAGAATATGGATTCATTGACTAATTTCAAGTTTTAAATCACCTAGAATATAAAGGTTTATATAAGGATTGATTTTAATGCATCTTTTGGATAGTCGAAACAAAATATGTTCACTAATTTAACTAGAAGATAGTGATTTCATGGATTGCAAACGAAGTGGGTTTATATTAAATCCTTCATGAGACCAAAGTAATAATTGATTGTGATATTGACTAAGTGATTCATTATCATGTTTTCAAAAGCTTTTGTCTAATTACATACTTTTCCATCATTGAGTTGTATATATTTCTTTATTTTTTTTCTTATTTTATCAATTTATTGAGTCGGTTAAATAATGAATAAAAAGTTATTAGCGTGTACTTGTTCCTTTGTGGATCGATACTCGTTAATTTCCTATGCTATGCTTGCGATGAGTATACTTGCTCACATGTGTATTTTGAAATTAATGTTTGAATTAAAACTTGACTAAGGGATAGATTTAAATTAGATAATTTTTATACACCCAAAATTTATGCATCAAGTTTTTGGCGTCGTTGCCGAGAATAATATCATGAAAGCTTGGATTTCATTGATTTAGCCATGTAAATATGTCAATAGGTAGATACATGTTGATAATTTCTAATTTATCTTTGTATTTTTGTATATGTTGTATATTTAGTTATTTAATTTTACTAACCTAATGTTAATGTGAAATATGTGTAGTAATTGTATTTTTAATTTGATGATTTTTACATTAATAATTTTGAGTCTCTAATAACTCTTTTTATTTTTAGATTTGGAATTTTTGCTTATGTACACCAATACTCTATTTTGGGCGAACTAATTTATTTTTCTTTTATTATTTTTTTATTACTCTTCTTATTATTATGGTAGTATAATTTTTAATTTATGGATTCTTGTTTTAAATCTATTATGTTCATGCATTCAATTAGGATAGTTTTTATTTTTTGTTAAAACAAAAAAAATCGGAAAAAAAAAAGTTTTTTTGGGTTGGCCAGAGCTGACCTGGTGCCGGGCAAGCACTACTCGATAGAAAACCAAAAAAAAAAAAAAGAATAGTAAATCAATTCTCAATTTTTTTCCTTTTTCGTTTGTTTCCTTATTCTTTTTCTTTTCTTCCCAGATTCTTCCTATTTTGTCTTTTCTTTCCTTTTTCCCTTTTTCTTTTGCTTTTCTTGTTTGCATCTCTTGTTTGTTCACGTGAAGCACTGATCCCCCCTCCAAATTCCTTTCTTTATGTTTTATTTCATTCTTCTTCTTCTTCTTCTTCTTCTTCTTCTTCTTCTTCTTCTTCTTCTTCTTCTTCTTCTTCTTCTTCTATCTTGTTTCTTTTGTTTCTCTTCCTTCTTTAATTTTCCTTTTCCTATTCCTCCAGAATGATATTTTCGTTTCTCTGTTTTTCACTCGTTCCCTTCATCTTCTTCTTCTTTTCTTCTTCACACTGATTTTCTTCTTCTATGAATTATCCCCCAAGAATTCAAAGTTTTAAAGCTCATACGTTGGGGAATACATCGGTGAAAAACTCTCTTCAGGTTAAGGTAGATTTTATCCTCTTGAATTTCTTGGCATTTTGTATATGTATTTTTAAGGAAAATTTTACTGGACATGGACGTCTCCTTGTTGAGTTTATTTGGTGGTAGAAAAATGTATAGAATGGATTGTGAGTCTTGTGATTGCTTCTAAAAGTTAGCTAATTATAATAATTTTTCACAAACCCTTTGCTATATAAATGTACCCTGACTATATCGGCAATTTGAAACTTCTTGCTCTTACACTTAAAACTAGGACATCTAATTTGATTGGTACCCAGCCATTCTGTATGTGCAATCGCCCATAAAACAAAATGTTCAACACCAATACTAAATTCAGTTGAAAGTCCCCTTGTTCCAAAAATATACATTCTATACGTCCAACTACGATCTTCCATCTAAATTACTTTAATTAGAATTACTAAATTATTGATCAAATAATGCAGAAGAACAAATAATAAATGAAATCCAGTAGCACAAACTATTTCTAATATATTCAATGACTAAATAATATTCAATTAACCTAAATAAACAGTACAATTTAATTAAGTAATAATAAAATAAATTATTAAATGCAGTAAAATAAATAAATATTAGATAATATTTATTACCAAAAGTTTAGTTAAATAAGTATGGAACTTATTATTTTTACATGATAATTAAATAAGAAAAAACTAATATTGTTAATTAAAGAAGTATTATAAAATTTTTTTAAAAAATTAAAGGAATAGAAGGTAAAATTTACATACTTTTTTACAATCCCCAATATTCATAAACAATTATCCACCACCTCAATTAATTTTAAGATACAAATGAAGCAAAAACTATAAAATCACACTATAAAATCATAAACTATAAAATAATTATTATCTCCAAATCACATTTAGGAAAAAAAATTATACCTCAAATTACCAATAAACAATCTCAATGGTAGAGGACAAATTGAATAGAATAAATTAAAGATTATACATATTGCATATAAATTGAGCAATAATTGATGAGGGAAAAAAAAAGGACCTTATTGGAGCTTTTTTTGGCCGGTAGAGGTGCGGCTACGGCGAGGGAAGACAGCAGTGAGGGTAAGCTGCGGTGGTGGTGACGGAAGATAGCTCGTCGGCTTCTCCAACAGTTCGGCGACAGCGGCACTGGCAAGGATTTTGCGAGTACTCTGACTAGAAGATTGCAGAGGGAAAAGCTGGAAATGGGAGACGACTGAGGGGAAGAAAGAAGATAAGATCTGGTAAAGATCTTAAAAATAGCGATCGATTTAAATCTGCACTCGCTATTTAGCGACCAATTAAAACTTTGGTCTCTACTTAGTGACCGATTTAAAATTTTGGTTGCTAATAGCTAAAATTAAAAAATAATATTTTCGTCAATAATTAACGATCGTTTTGCGATGGTTATATCTTCGAATATAAATTAAAAATAAAAAAGTTATTCAACTACAAAAAGTGGTCACAGTTCTATCGCTATTACTACCGTGCAAATTGACCATGATATTCTCTGACCGATTAGCGATTGGTTTGCAACCTCATCACCTACTGGTTGCTAATCGATCGCTATTGATGGCCAATAAGATTTGCGGTTGCAAATATAGCGGCCAATTTGACATCGGTCACTAAATCCAGTCACTAATTGGCCAAATTCTTGTAGTGTGAAGAATAGATTGAGTAATCGAACGGGTGGATAGTTTGACGAATGATTGCTAGCAAATTGGTGGGTTTCATCCTTGAACATTTTTATTTTGGCATAGTCTGTCCTTATTCTTTATTTTTAATTTTTTAAATCCTCCATAAATTTTCGTGCAAATTATTTGGTCCTTCTAACTCAATTCCAATAAGTCAACGAGCCAACTCCGGCATTGACTATTTAAGGAATGACAAATTTGTCATTTTATTGTACACCCACCAAGAAAAAAAAAGAAGATAAATTAGGGAGTTTAATCTCTAATTTTTTTTTGTTTTGGCATGATTGGTCCTTATTCTCTCTCTCTCTCTCTCTCTCTCTCTCTCTCTCTCTCTCTCTTTTAACTTTATAGGCCATCTTTCTTTTTTCTTTTGGCACATTAGATCCTTCAACCAATTAAGTGATAATAAAAATTTGTTGTCAAATGTACTTTAATTAATTAAGTACTTAATATTATTCTTTGTCAAATACACTTAATAAAATTAATAAGTATTTAATTAATTAATTTTAAATGATTAAGTATATCACAATGTTGTTTTTTAAATCCATAAATTTTTTTATAAAATTGAGAATCATACTTATATGTTTTATAAAATTATATTATAAATTTAATTGAAGTATACTATAAAGGTAATTTTTGAATTTGAAATTTAAAGATAGAATTTAAAAGTCAAATTAATTATAATTCATTTTTACACTATATTTTATAAAATTTAAATTAAATATAAAAAATAATTAGATATAATTCAAACTTTAATAACTTTCATTTTGCTTAATCCATTTGATAATAGATTCTTATTATTACTTAATTAATTAGCATATACTAATCGTATTGTAAATTTTAAATGACATAAAAATTATTTAAGTTTGAAATCTAAATATATTATGTGTTATCTAATTATTATTCTTTTGTTATTTAATCTATATTATAACAAAATACAGGTGTAAAAATAATTATAATTAATAAAAATATGCATATTATATTTTTAAAAAATCATCATTTAAATATATAAAGTTTGGTATTCAAACTTCACTACAAATAGATCCTGAATTAAGGTTTATTTGATAAAATTAAAATTTAAATATTAAACTATAAATATTTAATTATGAATTTT
The DNA here is from genome assembly GCA_026120185.1 of Voacanga thouarsii. Classification (NCBI taxonomy): domain Eukaryota; kingdom Viridiplantae; phylum Streptophyta; class Magnoliopsida; order Gentianales; family Apocynaceae; genus Voacanga; species Voacanga thouarsii. The sequence goes on along the minus strand of JANUWF010001224.1, from coordinate 290,679 downwards.
GAAAATTGAAGTTTAAAAGTTGAATTCTGAATTTGAGATTTGAATCTGAAGTCTGAATTAAGTATAATTTATTTTTATATTATATTTTATTATAATTTAGATTAAATATAAAAATATTAATAATTAAATGAGTATTTAATATATTCAAATTTTAATTTTAAAGTAACTTTCAATTCATTTAAAATTTATAACAAGATTACAGTATGTCTTAATCAATGAAGTGATAACAAAAATCGTCATCAAACATACTTAATTAATTATCTTAATATTTTAATATTTTAACTTTAAAAGTAGTTGGAATGACCTAGTGTGCCAAAAGTAAAAAAAAATAGAGAACCTATAAAGTTAAAGGAAAAAAAGAATAGAGACCAATTATGCCAAAACAAAGAAGTTCAGTAATATACTCACCAATTTATCTTTTTTTTTTAGGTGATGTATAGTAAAATGATAAATTTGTCCTTTCATAAATAGTCAACAATGGAGTTAACTAGTTGACTTGTCAGAATTGAGTCGGAGGGACAAAATAATTTGTACGAAAATTTATGGAGAATTTAAAAAGTTAAAATAAAAAATAAGGACCAACCACGCTAGAATAAAAATATTCATGGACGGAACTTGACAATTTACCAATAGTTGCTTGATTACATATATTGAAAAAGATGTATTTAAAACTGTTGATAATGAAACAATTATGTAACGTTTCAAAATATGAAAAATCAAAATATAAAAAGTCATCATAAATAATTATAAAATAAATATAGTTACATTTCTCGTTTTATGTCTATATATTTTTTAATAAATTATTTATTGCCCTCACTTTGAAATTTTTTGAAAATACGCCACTGCTTGTACGTATGCCACTCAATGAGCTAGAGCTTATACCACGTAGTCAGGGTGTGCAGACCAGAATCGGAGGAGAAATGATGATCAGAGGCCCGAATGACAGCACCCTTACTTTTGGGATTCAGGGCCGTGCAATTCCCGCGCAATTCCTGCGCGGGAATTGCGCGGCCCTTTTGCGGCCACGATTAAAGCACCCAGCAATCACGCGGTCAGGGAACATCCATGTTGCTGGTCACAAAAAAAGGGCAAAACGATGTCATTTTGCCCTCATCTGGCTTCGGCTTTACAGCTTTTAAAGCCAAGCCGAGTTTCGGCTTCTTTGAAAAAATGTGCAGGCGAGACGTGAGTTGATGTTTTCACGGTTACCAATACGAACTATTCAGTTTCTTCACGCCACCATCTTGCCTTACTCTTTCATCTCCCTCAACAAAAAACCATTGCCATTGTTGAAGCTTTTGTTGCCCATTCACCTCTCCCGTCGCCGAAAAACCATCGTGCTTTTCCTCTCTGAGTTGCTCATTCGCTCCAGCACTGTCAGCATCTTTCACTTTCTATCCCTTCACTATTTGCGGATAGTCTCAGTCAGTGTCGATTACCGTATTCGCCTCTTTCTTATCATTGTAAAGAACACCTTACATTTCCTCACTATCAACCTCTTTTGAAGCCTGGGATAAAAAAAAAAGAAGTGGTAAGAGAGCGCGAACGAAGAAGAAGAAGAAGGGAGTTCTGCAACTTTTGAACCTGTGGATATCTTCAAAGCTCAGGTAAGATCATTTCCTTTAGAACAAAAAAGTATTCGGGGCATCACAAGGTTTCATTTAATACAAGTGTTGTTTGGGGTTGGGATATTAACCGTTAAAGTCTTTGGAAAAAATTTTCTTATTACACATTATTTGGGGTTGGGATATTAACCGTTTTGCTTAAAGATGTTTTGGTGAAATTTTTCTGTTCATTTTATGCGAATGAAATGCAGTGAAAGGAAGGGCAAAAATAGGTCACACAAAGGTTATGTAAAGTAAGAAGATAAGTTGAAAATGGAATGAAAGAAATGCTGGAAACAATTTTTGAGTTGGGTGTGGCAAGAGCATGAGTCTCTCTCTGTGCTAGTTGACCTCTCATTTATTTTGACTGGGTTTTAGTTGACCTGGAAAGCTTTTAAGAGCACCATGGTCTACAGAGAGGAAGTAAGTTCTGGATAATAGAAGAGTGGCCTAGTTGGATGGATTTCTGCATCACTATTTTTAAATGAGTGGTTGCATTTTTTATACCTACTCTTTGTGCAGTGTGGTCTAGGTGATGCTTTTCACTGCAGTACATGTCCCTATCATTTTTGTTCTTTACTTATAGCTATGGAATTGTTGTGATTGCACGGTATTAAACTCAAATGGCTAAACCAAAGCCTGGTATGATATATTATAAGAGTTTTGAAGCTGATTTTGGGTGGTTTTGAATGCAAACAAAGCTACAGAAATTAAACGAATTAAAGCTGGTTGCATAATGCTCCTGAAAATACGGTTTTGTTATGTTCAATACCATGAACTATTTGGAAGCTTTTAAGGGAGCTAGGTTGAAGGGGTGAATGAAACTCTTTTATTGAAATAATGTCTTAGAAAGCTTAGAGTTTACAGGTTACAATGAAAAAGTCATAGAAATTTCTTAGGTAAAATTTCTTCTAAAACTGGAATACTGTTTGAGCAGTTTGTGTACGCTATTTTTTTGCTAATTTAACCATATGGAATGGACTTAATTCTGGAACCTTGTGAGTTGAAATTTGTAGATAATTGTTTTAGGAACATTTTGAGGTATGTTTGACTTGATTTGGATAAGTGGATAAAACGTTATAGAGTATATAATGAAGGTTGTCATAGTATGATTGCTGAGAATGGTATTTTTGCTTAATTGAAGAAGGTTGGTTGTTTTACCTTATTTTAACCTAAGGGATTGTTATAAACCTTGAGAGTTTGAATATACCTGAAGCCTTTGATGTGAAAAAGAAAATGTATGATATTTGATGCTTGCTTTGTCTAACCAAAGCAAAATATCTATATAGCCTAGAGTAACCATATAGAATGGAACAATGGTTATATTTTCATTTTTGTTTCTACTTAGCTGAGTTAGGTGCTTTGTTTCACCATGGAATATTGTAACACTTTGTTGTAGGTGATCTTAACTAGAGGGGACGATAAACCTTGGGAAGTATTGAATCCAAAAACTTTCAAAAACAAGGTGAGTTCTTGTTAGCCGAAAAAACATGTTCTACAAGTGGTTTTTAAAAAAATTCATGGCCACAATATCACAATGTGTAATATTTCCTTTAGTGTGTGAATGACTTTCGAACTAACTCCATAAATTTTTCCTTTACAACAGTCTATTAAGTCATAGATAGTTGTAAGTTCCTCCATTTTATACATGCTTTCTTAAAGCATTATTTTGCCATGTTTAAATATGTTCATGTACTTTGCTTATCAACTTTTAGATATTAATGAATCTCTTAAATCCGTTTCTCTTCTTAAGAAATCCATCCCTTTTGAACCTATTTAATCCCTTATTGTCATGGAGGATGCATCTTAATAATGCAGCTACATTCTGAACAACTTTGTACTTGACCTGTGCTGTGTCTTTTCAGTGGTTGTGTATTTATTGGATGCATTAACATCTCATTTTATGTTAAGAATTATTGAACTTTTCTCTTTACTTGGGAGTGAGATTATTACAGGACAGAGAAACTACTATTGGGCATTTGTTTTGCGTGGAAAACATCCATGACTGCTTCTATGGCTCAAAGGCTTCTCTTAGCCCATGCATAATGCACAATAACTTAAATGTGCTTTTAATTATAGGTAAATTGCTTCATGAAAGTTTGTTTTTTATAATTCCAGTAGTGTTTTTATTGGACAAAAAAGAGGTATTTTGTTTGATTTTTTTTAACAAAGATGTGCTAGTTGTACGCGGTAATTTTAGTGATGTAGTTGCAAAAGAATGTTGTAAGTATGAGTATATGTGCTAAGTATATAGAGCGTCAACATCAGCATGATTGGAGAACCTTTCGGTGCTTTGCGACGATGGTTTACCATCAGAAGCCCATGTATGATGCACAATATTCCTGTTGTGTGTGTTTTTCCAATTAGTCTGTCCTTTTATAATCCCAGTAGTGTTTTTATTGGACAAAAAAAGAGGCATTTTGTTTCACTTTTCTTAACAAAGATGTGCAAGTTGTATGTGGTAATTTTAGTGATGCAATTGCAAAAGAATGTTATAAGTATGAGTATATGTGCTGAGTATATGGGGCGTCAACATAAGCATGATTGGAGAATTTTTCGGTGCTTTGCGACGATGGTTTACCATCAGAAGCCCACGTATGATACACAGTATTCCTGTTGTGTGTGTTTTTCTAATTAACCTGTCATTTTATAATCCCAGTAGTGTTTTTATTAGACAAAAAAAGAGGTATTTTGTTTGATTTTTTTTAACAAAGATGTACAAGTTGTACGCGGTAATTTTAGTGATGCAGTTGCAAAAGAATGATGTAAGTATAAGTATATGTGCTAAGTATATGGGGCGTCAACATAAGTATGATTGGGGAACCTTTCGATGCTTTGCGACGATAGTTTACCATCAGAAGCCCACGTATGATGCACAGTATTCCTGTTGCGTGTGTTTTTTTAATTAGTCTGTCCTTTTATAATCCCAGTAGTGTTTTTATTGGACAAAAAAAGAGGCATTTTATTTGATTTTTTTAAACAAAGATGTCCTAGTTGTACGTGGTAATTTTAGTGATGCAGTTGCAAAAGAATGTTGTAAGTATGTGTATATGTGCTAAGTATATAGGGCGTCAACATAAGCATGATTGTGGAACCTTTCGGTGCTTTATGACGATAGTTTACCATCAGAAGCCCACGTATGATGCATAGTATTCCTGTTGTGTGTGTTTTCTAATTAGTCTGTCTTTTTATAATCCCAGTAGTATTTTTATTGGACAAAAAAAGAGGTATTTTGTTTGATTTTTTTTAACAAAGATGTGCTGGTTGTACGCGGTAATTTTAGTGATGCAGTTGCAAAAGAATGTTGTAAGTATGAGTATATGTGCCAAGTATATGGGGCATCAACATAAGCATGATTGGGGAACCTTTCGGTGCTTTGCGACTATGGTTTACCATCAGAAGCCCACGTATGATGCACTATAACTTAACCGTGTTTTTTTCTTTGCACAAAAAAAGTTTTTTGTAATTCTAGGTATTGAGTTATTATTTGATAAAGAAGAGGCGTTTTGTTTAACTTTTTTTAACAAAAATGTCCTAGCTGTTAGTCATTGTAGCGATACAGTTGCAAAAGAATGTAGTAATGGTTGGTATATGTGCTAATTATATGGGGCGTCAATATGAGCATGATTGGGGAACATTTCGGTGCTTTGCGACGATGGTTTACCATCAGAAGCCCATGTATGATGCATAATAACTTAACCGTGTTTTTTTCTTTGCACAGAAAAAGTTTTTTGTAATTCTAGGTATTGAGTTATTGTTTGATAAAGAAGAGGCATTTTGTTTAACTTTTTTTAACAAAAATGTTTTAGCTGTTAGTCATTGTAGCGATACAGTAGCAAAAGAATGTAGTAATGGTTGGTATATGTGCTAATTATATGAGGCGTCAATATGAGCATGATTGGGAACCTTTCAGTGCTTTGCGACGATGGTTTACCATCAGAAGCCCACGCATGATGCACAATAACTTAACCGTGTTTTTTTCTTTGCACAAAAAAAGTTTTTTGTAATTCTAGGTATTAGGTTATTGTTTGATAAAGAAGAGGCATTTTGTAGCATGTTCTTGGTTCATTTTACATCCCTTTCCCTTGATGTATTGGACAGATCAAAGAGAATAATATATTAGTTATCATTTTTTTCCTCCCTTCTTGTTGTCTTCCAATAGATTTTTTATCTACTAATTTTATCATTGTCACTTGTAGTCATGAGCAATTAAGATTCCAAGAAAACCTTCTTTCGGTGATTGTTAATAAGATATAGCGAGATCATATTAACATTGTAGTTGAGATCATACAAAGCAAGATCCGGGGCCGCACAATCCTTGATGACGGTAAATTTTAATTTTTGCATTTCCTGACTTCTATGTCTCCATGTACAGTGGAGTGGAATCGTTGGTAGAAAAAGGCAGAGGCAACTATTGATCTCCGGGCGACTACTATAATCAGTAAGCCAGTGAGCCTGGGTGGTGGTCTTTTTTGTGGATTCTATAATATATAGTTAGTATGTGCATATGTTACATTGGGATATGTGTTTCCATTGGCATTGGATTTCAGAAGAATTTTTTTAATTATTTCGGTATTCACAAAATGTCAACTTTGGAGAAGGAAACCTAAGGAGGATATACAGCCTTCATTGCTGGTAAAGAATCTTAATGATGATTACTGAGTAAATATGCTGTGATTGACTAGCAGAAAGCATGAGTATCTAGTCTTCAATAAAATAATAATTATAGTAGAAAACATATTAACCAGTGTGCCACTATCATATGCTTAGGGCTTGTGTTCAAGTGAACGTGTAAGGTGATCATACATTTGTGTCAAGTGTGCATGTGTTTGTGTGGCAATGGCCTATGTAGTAAGTATGATGATATATAGTGTGGTTCGTGTTAATATAGTTGTGATAGGTGTTCATCTATTCGTGTCACGTGTGTATGTGTTTGTGTACGCTGTTCATGTGTAGTAACTAGTAAAAATTCATTTTGGGCTTGTATCTTCGTCGTATAAAGTGTTCATGTGCCCGCGGTTAGTAGTTCATGTGTTTGTGTGGCAATGTCCATGCAGTTCATGTGTTTCTGTGGCTATTGCAATGCATTGTGGTTCTTGATCCATCGTAGCAAGCTAAACACATTGCCAACAATGCCAAGAAGAGTACTACGAGATTGATAATTTTTGGATAAAAGGATGCACAGTGACATGATTTTTCCCCCTTCTCCCACTGTATTCTTTTATCATTCGGAACTTGATTAGATAGTGTATTGATCTCTTGTCTAGTACACCCTCAATAGAGACAGACAGGAGCGGAGAAGGGAATATGATAGGTTCCTTAGTATTCTGCAATGTTGTACAATGAAAGGTTGATGCAACAATTTTTTTTTGTGTTCTGCTATCTTCTCCAATATTGTACAACGAACTATGATAGGGTAATGAAATTTTGATGCAAAAAACATGTAACACGTAGTAAAAGATAATCCCGTCTCGCTCAGCTTTTTTTCATCTCAAACTTCCATCTCTACTACACCCACTATTTTTAACTTTTCTTTTCCTTTTCCCCTCAGCACTATTCATATTGCGTTCAGCACAATTTATGTTTTTTACTTTTTGATATGTTATATCACTGATTATGCCTTGATCCTTCATTGCTGTTTTTTTCTTTGCAATCTTCTTCCATTATTTATATGTTATATATAAAAAATACATGCTTAGAGCTTGTGTTCATGTGGTTGTGTAAGGTGTTGATGTAATTGTGTCAGTTGTTCATATGTTGTCGTGTCTAGTTCATATGGTTGCATAAGTTGTTCATATATTTATATCATGTATTCATGTGTTTGTGTGACTTGTTCGTATAGTAAGTAGTGCATAATGAGGTTTTGTAAGGTGTTCATGTAGTTATGTCATGTGTTCATGTGTTTGTATGCCAATGTCCATGTAGTGTGGTAAAGAGGTGCAGGTTCATGCTAAAGTAGTTTCATGCGTTGTTCATGTGTTTGTGTGGCTAGTTCATGTAGCAACTAGTACATATTGAGCAAAGGTTGCTTTGGTATGTGGTTGTGTAAAGTATTCGTGTATTTGTGAACATGAATACTTGTATTTTGTCATGTTTATGTAGTAACCAGTACATGTTTACGATATATCTGGGGAATATGTTCATGTTATTATGTATTCCGTTCATGTGTTTTTGTTGTGTGTTCATGCTGTAACCAGTTTACATTAACTTGAGGCTAGTCTCATGTGTTCATGTGACAATTTATATTCTAAGAAACGAAAGGTTTGCAGTACTCATCATTTTAGTAAATGTTAACTAAAATGATAATAGTTTTTGTCGTAGTAGAAGATCAAGAAGTATAGACTTAAAGTTTGTGCTCCACATGCGCTACCCTTTCTTGATCCCTACTAACACTTGGGGTTGTATTTGATGTCTGTCCTGCAGCATCATGACCAAGAAAAGAAGAATTGGATCACAACAAGCTTCTTGGCGATTGGCACCGTCCACAAGCGCTCAAGAAGCTGGACCATCAGGGAGCGGCCGGATAGCCGAAGAGCTGCATGTCTTACTGAGGCGGCCATCGAGGGCATACTTTATGTATTTGTAAGTAGATATCTGAGGGACTTATTACATTTATTTATCAGTCTTTGAGCATTATTTGCAAGAAAAAATTAAATCCTTTTATTGAGAAGGCCTTACGAGGACATTTGACATTTCAGGAGAGCATCTAGCAGCCAGGGTGGTAGAGCTTAGTGCACACGAGTAAGAATTTGGCTACATCCAGACCGTGCTTACCTTTCTTAGGCTTAGTTGACAATACTATTATTAATGTACATGATTTACGTGGTTACTAAAAAGATAATGTGGTTCGGCAGGCTCGCATAGACGCCAAAGATATATGGCAGGGTATGGGGACTGGACAGAGGCGGGAGTGGGAAGAGAGACGGAAAGCGGCCTTCCAGCAGTACAAGGAAGCTACGGCTAGTTCAAGTACTCAGCGGAGACCAAGCGCACACCAGGTAAGACGTATGTTAATGTGACATGAGATGTATGATAATTATTTTTTGTTGGACCTTATCACAGTATTAGTGCTTCTGAATCATAACATTCAATTACTATTATTTTTACAACAGTAGGCCACAATTCGATGCTCAGCGATGATGCTGAAAACAATGGTGGCAAACCCGAGTGATGCCAAGCGCCTAGCTGTCGAAGAGATTAGATTTGGAGGCCTGCTGCAGCTGAAGTACAGCAAGACTCGGTACGACTTGTACTTCTGGCTGATTGACCACTTCAAGCCAAATGCTTCCGCGATTGAATTAGAAGGAGGACGGCGACTGGTCATAACAGCCAGGGATATACAAGCTTGCCTAGGTATTCCGGGCAATGGCAGAGTGCCAGGGCTTGCTGCATCTGATGAGCATCAAGAAGCCATCGTTGTAGAGCTGCCAGACAACTGCACGATGCTGCTTGTTGACTTGATTGCTATGGAGGCTGGGGACGACTTTAAGATAAAGTTTGTCTTACTCGCGGTCTTCACGTTCCTCGCACCAAAGGGACGGGCCCAACTGAACAAGGAGGTTGTCCATTATATGGTTGATGCAGCAAGCATCGGGACCTTGAATTGGGCTGAGTATGTGCGCCAGCGATTGTGTGCCAAAATTCATTCAACCCAAGCAAGTAGAAAGAGATGTGTGGGGGGATGCCTATATTTTTTTATGGTAATTATTTTATTTTTCTTTTTTTGACATAAATAAATTCGTGTTTATTAAATTTGCTTAAATGAGCAAGACACTCATTCACTACATAGCTGACTATATGGTTATATTCGATTTATAGCTACATTATCTTGACCAGGTGAGGGTCATCTACCATCAGCTGCCAAAGACTATTCCCAGGGCTGCAGCATGGTCCGATGCAGAAGTGCGGACTAGAATCGAAAGAGAATTAACACAAGGGAGGATTTGGGAGAGGAGAGGTAAGAGATAATTCATAGGCATGAATTATGTATTTCGTTGATAATGTTCATGTGATGTTGTATCAGTAGTTTTTTACTCCGTTGTATACTGTCATTTTTTATAGATCGACTTCAGGGGCATGTTTGAGGCCCAGACACATGAGCGCGTGCATCCAGATGCTAGCCATATTTTTTAGGAGGTCGCGAATATTGTTGGCCCCGCTGCAGCTGTAAGTTTTACTATTGAATATTTCTTATTTTGTTTACACAAACTGATTGTCTTTTCAATTTTTGCAGAAACGGTTCAAAACCCTGTACACGCAGTGCTTGGCAGGGGCAGATAGTGTCTTACAGACTATGCGGAGTCTGTGCACTATGACCACTGCCCCCGTAGCGAGTACCCCTTCTGATATAGTACCCCGAGTAAACGTTCCTGTGCAGTCTGATAGGGCTAGGGTAGATGCAGGAGGGGGGGATCCCCCCGGGCCGGGGCAGAGACGACAAGCCCCTCCAATAGGTTCGGTGGTGTGCCGTCCGATTTAGTCTTTAGGGCAGATGCGAGAGGGGACGGATCCCCCCAGGATTTGATAGAGATGGCAGGCCTGGAGGCCTCGGAGAAGGAGGAGGAGGAGGGGGAGGAGGAGGAAGAAGACGAGGAGGAGGGGAGGACGATGATGACGATGATGATGATGATGACAGCCCCACAAAGCCCCCGGAGAAGGGAGAGGATGACGATGATGATAATGATAGCCCCCCACAGCCCCCGTAAGAACAGCACCCTTCCCGAGGAGTTAGGACATCTAGAAGGCCCCGAGAAAGGCATGCAGGGCCTTCGACCTCTCTCCGTAGAAGCAACAGGAATAGAGGTCAAGTCGGCAAAGGAGGAGCAGCAGCAGGCTAGATGAGCGCAGCAGCCCCGATAGTTATTGATGCTCCAACAACTTCGGAGAATGAGCAGACGATTTCCACTCCCTCTGTTCGAAAGAGTACTCGGAGTAAAGATGGCACTCAAGATGTTCCATATAACTCCCCAAAGCCTCCAGTTGTCACCAGGCAATACGATATAGCAACATTGATAATACCTCCACCACTTAGAAGGATAATAAGGAGCAAAATTTTAGATTCAAATGAGTTTGTTAAGGCCGTCGGTGGAAAGTTGCTTGACATTAAAAAAAAAACTGGCAAAGTATGCCTGGGATCTAAGCCGTGAGCCAAGGTTGTTTTTAATTCAAATATTATAATTGTTGTTAACATTGTATTTCACTCCTTCGTGTCAACCTAAAAAAAATAGACTAACATAATTTTCTGTTTCATTTTTTAAGCGAGGTCCTTGTTCGTATGTATAGCCACGTGCTAAATCGCGGTGATCTTGCTTGTCTCTACAAGGGAGAGCACGTGACGAGGAAGGTACTTCGTATGATATTCAATGTGTCTCTTTCCACGTGTGGTTTATTACTAAAGACTTATACTAGTTTTATTTTTTATTTATGGCCAGCTAATGGGCTGCTGTGTGGACATGCTCAATCAAACTTCATGGCATGGGATGCGCCTAAGATACATCTTTAGCTGTGTGATTACGGTGAGCAAATAATCTATTTTGCAATATAAGTTTACACTTTAACCATGCAAAATAAAATTGAGTAGTTCATTGTATACCATTAAACGTTATACAACTAGGATAAGCTGATGTCGACATTAACTAAGAGGACGGCAACATCTGCCCTTGTCAAAGAATTCAGAGAGTACTTCGATTCTACTAAGTTGGGGTTTGATTTCACCCGACGTGATTTGGTATTTCCGTTATCTGTTCTTGTTTTTTAGTCGTATTTCATTGCCCTAACACATTTTCAGTATATGGCTGAATTTTGTGTTCAAGAGGCATGATTTGAATCCAAATCTTAATATGCAGTTTTTAATTCTGTTCAAGGTGAATACCACGTGGTTTGTTCTATCAATTGATGTTACCTAGAGGTGTATCGATATTCTTGACCCTACCCCCGGGACTTCACCAGCGTTTATTTCATCATTGGCAGAATATGTGGTTGGTTCTCCCGATTTCACCTCAATCATCACCCCAATCATTAAATTATATCGTCTTACGATTGATAATTTATTATATAAATAACAATTAAAGAAGATTTAAAAAGATGCTATTTTTCTTATTAATGTTCATTGTAGGGATACGTCTTTGACACGGTACCGAAACTGGTATACCCATTCGCTTATCCGTTGTCTACGCCATTTAAGATTTATACAACCGGTGTATCCCGATGTGGCAAAAACATGGAGTAAGCATTCAATTAAGTTATCCACAGTTGAGAAATAATTTAATTTGATGCATTTGTCTACAAATCTTAACATGCTATTTATTGATACTCGTTATTAGGTGTGATACAGGGATTATAGCTATACAATTCTTAGAGCGGTGGTGGGGTCGAATGGACCCGTTTGTGACCAAGGTAATCCAAGACGAAAGCATTAATCCCAGATTTCAATTTTATATCTTTTACTTACATAGATCTAATTATGTGTGCTGTTGAAATGCAACTTGATAGGTTAATGCCGATCGGTACCGTGTGCAATCCTGCAGAGCATTAATGAGAGCCAATGCAAATGAGGAGTTAGAATGGATATGCCACAAGCTGAAGTTGCCTAGCTAGGTTGCTAAGCACTGGAAACGATGGTGGAAGCAAACATGAGGTGTGGGAGATGCTCGAACATGAAGAACTAAATTTAATGGGAGGGACGCATGTGTTCGAGTGGTGCCAGAGGTTTCTGAATCAGTCTAGCGTGCTGTAACTGAGGAGCAGCAACGCAAATGACTATCGGAGCTAACATAAGAAAGCCTGCCAATTTTTGGAATTCTACTGAGCCCCTTTAGTAGAAAATAATTTCATGTTGGATGTTTAATGGATATTAAACAAGGATGAACAGATGATTATCGAGTATATGTTACATAGTATTATTATTGGTATATGGGAGTAATAGCGATACATTGCCATCTATGTTTGATGGATAGCATATGATCTTCATCAGACTTGTGGTATTTGTGCTTCAACCTTAATGTATGATATATAAATCGTGAAGATTTAAGATTTTATGTTTCAGTGGTTAGTTCACGAGATAACATAGTGAAGGTTTGTCTGTGTTCATGTAGTTGTGAAAGGTCTGGAATATATTGAGGATTGTGGTTATGTAGTTGATGATCATGTTTTTTGCTAGGAGGTTGTTCATGTGTTTGTGTGGCTTGTTAGTGCGGTTGTGAAAGCTTGGCTATATGTTTGGCAGGTTTTTACTATTATTTCAGCTTAGGATGTTCATGTACATGATGATGATGTTTGTTTTTTTGTGGCTGTGTTAAAGTGATTGTGAAAGGCTAGCTATGCTGAGGATTGTGTTCATGTTGTTATGCAAAATGTTCATGTATTTGTGGTAGGTGTTCATGTGTTTGTGTGGTTGTGTTAGTGTGGTTGTGAAAGGTGCTATATGGTTTACTGGTGTTCATATGGCTATGTAGGGCGTTGGCAGGTGTTTATGTGGCTTTGCAAGGATGGCTATATGGTAGGCAGGTGTTTGTGTGGCTATATGGTAGGCAGGTGTTGTATATGATGTTTATGTAATTATGGCCTGTGTTCATGTATATGTGCTAGCTGTTTATGTGTTTGTGTGGCTGTGTTCATGTGGTTATGAAAGGTTGCCTGTATAGTTGGCAGGTGTACATGTAGTTATGTAGGATATTCAAGTATTTGTGACAGGTGTTAATGTGTTTATGGGGCTGTGTTCATGTGATAGTGAAACTTATGTTCATGTAGTTATATAGGATGTTCATGTATTTGTGGCAGGTGTTCATGTGGTTATGTAGGATGTTCATGTGTTTGTGGTAGGTGTTCATGTATGAGTGTGGCTGTGTTGGTGTGGTTAGGAAAGGTGCTATATGGTTGGCAGGTGCTCATGAAGTTATATAGGATGTTCATGTATTTGTAACAGGTGTTTATGTATTTGTGTGGCTGTGTTCATGTGATTGGAATTCTACTTATGCTCATGTAGTTATATAGGATGTTCATATGTTTGTGGCAGGTGTTCATGTGGTTATATAGGATGTTCATGTGTTTGTGGTAGGTGTTCATGTGTGAGTGTGGCTGTGTTGGTGTGGTTGGGAAAGGTGCTATATGGTTGGCAGGTATTCATGTAGTTATATAGGATGTTCATATATTTGTGACAGGTGTTCGGTGCTTTGCGGCTGTGTTCATGTGATTGTGAAACTTATGCTCATGTAGTTATATAGGATGTTCATGTATTTGTGGCAGGTGTCCATGTGGTTATGTAGGATGTTCATGTGTTTGTGGTAGGTGTTCATGTGTGAGTGTGACTGTGTTGGTGTGGTTGTGAAAGGTGCTATATGGTTGGCAGGTGTTCATGTAGTTATATTAGGATGTTCATGAATTTGTGACAGGTGTTCATGTGTTTGTGCGGCTGTGTTCATGTGATCGTGAAACTTGATGCTCAATACAGAGGGCTACATCTGTGTTAATGTGATTGATTTTTGTGTTCATTAAAAGATAAGCAGTATGGAAATCAGGGGTTAAAAAACATAAAGGATTCAAACCATGCTCAATACAGAGGGCTACATCTGTTCTAACCTTTGAAGGGCAAAAGCAATTGTTAGAATTATAAGATTAGGGGCGTACAAGAAATTGCCTAAGCAAATGCTAAGGGATATAAAATTTGGATTTATCCCATTTAGTCAGATACCAAAACAATCCTCCATGATTTAACGAGCACTTCGTGTGTATCAAATGGAGAGAAATAAATATTTAGAAAGTAACTATAAAATTCATTGCCAAGTTAAAAGTGTGGTTGATATATCTCAATCTTAAATTGGCCAAATTGGGAAATGAATTTATATCAGGCAAACGGATTTGAGGGTGCAAAAAAAAAAAAAAAAAATTTAAGAAAAAAACAATAACAGCAATGCTAATCTCCCACTCTTGCTAACTATGAATTCCTTCATGCATGAGGGCCGGCTTTCATCTTCTCAATGGCATCACAAAGAGGAATGGGAGGCGATTAACATTAGTAAAGATCAGTAAGCATAAAACTTTACAAATGAGCAAGACTGAGGTGCTTCAAAACAGGGGAGTGAGGCCAGAGCCGAAATGGCGCTGGCATTGAGAGATGGAACCCGCATCAGCCCGGGCCTTATGATGTTCATGTGGTCATGTATGATGTTCATATATTTGTAGTGAGTGTTCAAGTGTTTGTGTGGCATGTTCATGCACTAACTAGTACAGAATGCTAGAAGCCGGGAATTCTTAGAACGGTGGTTGTGTAAGGTGTTCGGCTATTGGTTTGCATGCTGCTAGTAACAATATATTTTTAACTTTTTGTTAGTTCACTAGGCTGTAAAACTTTGGATTACCATTAATATTCAAATCATAAAGTTTGTCATTGCATAGCCAATGCCGAGGACCATTCCAGATAAGGAATGTATTGGAAAAAAAAAAACAGGGATAGAAGGATTATGATAAAACTAAACAGGCCAAGCATGAGAACAGAGAAAATAAAAAGGGTAATAAGTAGCCTTCAAGAGGAAGATTCTGTCTAGGAAACAACCCATCTAAGAAATCGACGCCTATCATCCATACATGTTCATCTGTGTGCCTATCTTCTCAGAGGGGAGAGGCTCCTCCGGTCCTATATAGGTTGGAAAAGCAAAAATGGACTCTCTTTGTTTTGTGGTAAGAGTCCATCCATTGTCATAACAGAAATTAGAACATATATTTAGCATCGCACGGCGTTGTAGCCTTTTTTCCAGGAGGTTATTCTCTTCTCGATATTGACCAAGTGCAAACTCATGATTGGCAAGACTGTGGAGGGGCAACAAAGAAGCGGTCAGATATAGGATGACTTCCTGCATCAACTCAAATTCAGTTAGGAGTTGCTTCTATTCAACAAGCTTCAGTTCGATGTCTTGGCGTAGGAAGCTAAGGTACATTGTTGGATTGGCACGCCATGCACGTTCATGGTCATTACAGGGATGCATGAGCAAAAGTCGGGTCACAGACCCGGGATAATAGATACCGACACTCTCAAGACTTGTCACAGGCTCCATTGGATCTAAATGATT
Source organism: Voacanga thouarsii (assembly GCA_026120185.1). Classification (NCBI taxonomy): domain Eukaryota; kingdom Viridiplantae; phylum Streptophyta; class Magnoliopsida; order Gentianales; family Apocynaceae; genus Voacanga; species Voacanga thouarsii. The sequence continues at coordinate 275,012 of JANUWF010001224.1, read as the reverse complement.
GATTCTGCAAATACTCAATCTTCTCCAATAACATTTGTGGCATTTGTCGTCCGAGAAATACAGTAATTCTTATAGCAGTCGAAGATGATCTACCAACAACCAAATATTAATGCTGTCAGTATGATATTCAATTCAATTTAATTCAACTACCAAATATTAACCACCAAATATTTAGCGGTACAACAAATCTCCCAAACTGCACAATATTTACTGCTTGATCATTGATGGAGTGCCAGGCAATATGAATCAAAACTGCATTTAGATTTGCTTTGGATTTGGCAGCACGATAAGAAGAAGGCTTGGCATCCAACAGCTGGTAGCCGTCACTGCAGGGTGTTCACGCATATATTGCAAGAAGTTTAACATTTTTCACAGCTGTATTCATGATTCATTTCTGCCTCCAAGAAGAGTCGTTTCAAATTCAACTCCCAATCACTTCAAGATTAACCTCTGGTTTTGATAGTTGTGAATGGGCAACTAAGTGCTGAAACCTCTATATATGTATTGGTGGGTTGAAGAAATCTAAGAAATTGAGTTTGGCACATACTCCATCGGTCGCCAAAGGAGTTCTTACTAAAATCCCGTGTTCAGGTATTCAGTAAAAATAATCAGATCATCTGATTGCATATATTGTTAATGTACTTGTTGTGTGTGTTCATTGCTTTATTACATGACAGGTCATGTAGTAACTGGTTGTTCACGTAGCTCCCGTGAAAATCCGCCTGCCTTTCTGCCACAATATACACCCTGTATGATATACCAATGGATGGGAAGGCGCTGGGCATTGGAGATAACGGGAGAATTTTGGTATGACATGCAGCCGTCCTCATTCCAAAGCCAGAAAAATTATTCTACAATGCAACTGGAGTGGCAACACCGCGTGGACGAATCCTTGAATCTCCGTCACCAATTAGCCTCAATGGACTTTCGTGCTCCAAAGAAAAAAGCAGAACAACTACAACGTGGTGACTTCAAATCATTTTCTAAGGCCCTGAATAGGATTTGTGAGGAGAATAATGTAATGGCAAAGTGCATTCTCAGATTTGAGCACATGAGACGCCTGGAGTGTACGCGGACTACAACTGTGCATGGACGATCCACTGCAGAGCGAATCCACATCTCTGATATTCTCACCCACATATGCCGAGAGGACCAGCTTCACTCTAATGCATGGGTTTCGGAAGAGGACAGTAGTGGGGGGAAGCGACTGATTCAGCGGATTTGTGGCAGGTGAAAGAACATTATGCGGTTGGTGCAAGACAAAGCGGATGAATGGGATTTTTTTTTTTTTTTGCTTCTGTATTTTGAAACTTCATGTTTTTAGGCAGTATGTTACTTTCAATGTTTTCTGTTGTCACATCATTTCCAGTTCTTGGATCAACATTTTGTTGTTGTGTGATGAAAGTCTGTTTTTTAATCATGTGATTAAATGCTTTTCATCGCTGTTTGTCTAGACTGATCGTAGTAATTATATTATATGTTGTTGCTCAAAATTTTTCATCTCTACTTGTTAAAGAAAAAAACATGGAGTAAGCATTACATCTGACTTAAACATAACCAATCCAACAAGAACATAAGACTTGAGGATTTGGACTAATATCTACACGTAGAAAGTTACTACATGAACATTCCCCACAAACACAGGAACATATTAGACAATCACTTGAACATAATCCTAGGGATATGTTAACATCCACTCGTTAACTCCAACATGTCACAAGAGTTGGCATTTCAGCATAAGTACCAGTGTACCGGCTTCTATTGTTTCCATTGAGACTAGTACCTATTCGACACTCGTTCCCTCTACATGATCATAAACCGTACCATACACTTCGCTCACGACATGGGAGATCCGTGTTCATTCAAATTGCTTTACAAAATTTAGTTTGCTCCTACAGAGAAAACAAACTCTATAAAATGTCTCTAACATCGAAAATGTGACAATTAGCATCATATTAAACCCTGTAACTCCAAACTATCATAAGAATGAACTCCACACACATGGACAAGCTGCACAAAGACATGACCACCTGAAACAAATACATGAACACGTTGCACAACCACATCAACAACAATGTTCTGCAATGTGGTCAACCTTGCGCTAATTACTTCTTGAATATGTCACGTAGATATATGATTAGATTGCACAAAATTCATCTAAACTGTAGTAGTTAGTATCCACTTCCATCACAAGGTACACACTTTTCTTTTAGGAGTCTTCTAATTTCTGGGTAGCAGGCTTGAAAGTGCCACATTGTTTATCAAGATCTTAAACAATGGCTTCAACATAGGCGCGGCTCTACTCAAAATTCTCCTTGTAACGGCATCTGCTAAAACACACTTGGAAATCCAACTTGATAGTACATCGAGCCTAAATTAGTATCTTCAAGCATGGTATTCAAGAGGAGAATTACTCATTAATGCTTCTAAAACACAACCACATAAGTTAAGCAAGTGCCCATCAAGCGGCAAACTAACTTGAAACATGTGAATATATAGAATATAGATTGCGATCTCTATTGATTTGTACATGCATTTCTCTAAGCACATTGATCTCCGGATTGTCATCTATAGATATACACATAGGAGGTTATTCTTTTTTTTCCAAAAAAAGAAAATAAGAAAGAAAAAAAAAGAAGAATCCTAAAAACTTCAAGAAGTAGCTTCTTTATCGAAAATCCCAAAAAAAGAAAAGGATTTAAGACATCATGATCTGGTACAGATTAAAGCCTTCGTTTGGTGAGTATCAAAAGTCATACAGAGTACCTATGAGAAAATTGGAACAAAGAGGTGTGCATAAAACATGTAACACGTACCACCTTCTCTTATCTATAGCTGCAAGTCTTCGACTTGGTTCATCAAAAGAGGACCGTTCTGCTGTATGAAATGGGGAATAGAGAGGTGCGGCGTCTGTCCAAAACACCACTATATGTTAGGGTATCTCGTAATTAGGGCCATTATAGCTTAAGGAAAATGTGCTAAGTAAATTCAAGCTGTGAAATGTACCATTTCCATGAGCGAAAAATTTGTTAGAGAAGCTGGTTGAATGCTAGTCGTGCTGTGCTGTATAAGTACAGATGTCAGATTGCTTAACGATGTTTGCTACATGAGAAGAAAAAAATTTTCACCTAAATATATTTGCTAGGTGCCTTTTGAATTTATATCATATTTAAGGGATATACAAGGATGTTACCCACCGATTGCTATGAGGCTTGACAAGTTTCAGTTGTGCAATAATTATTTTCCTCAGTGGCCTTTTCTGTGTGTCGAGTACATTGCTGGCCCTGCTGCTCCCCTGGCTATTTCAACAAGTAAACGTTTTCACTTAATAGTACGGATGTAAATAAAATTCATGCTAACAAATAAGGAATACAACAACGCTGCAGTGACATTGTTGTACACCACATACCTGGTGCATTGGTGTGCCTTTCATTTTGCATGCCTTTCCTAATCTCTATTTGTCAAGAAAACTCTTCAATCGTTTTCTTATTTTGTTGGTCTCACGCTTCTTTATACCTTTCAGGTTTGGAAACTGTGATTCAGCTACTCGGGATGAAGGTTTCATGGTTGCCACATCATCTTGGCCCAAATCTCTTTCAAACGACTTCCCCTCTCTCATCTCACGTGCTGACAGTACATCATATTTGTCTCCAATCTTGCGACTCATTTTGGTTGCTATAGAAATGACATCTTTGGTTGCATTTTGAGACTCAGCAGCTCGGGCAGCTAAGTGTATGAACAATGTAGCCATAATCTTGAACCTCTCTGCAATGTCAAGATTGGGATCGATAGATACAGCACCTCTGTCAACCTGAATAACTGAGGCATCCATAGACTTGTGTGTTAATCACCTGATGATGTATTGATCTGGAACTGTTTTTACATTAAAGTGATCTAAAACTTTCAGAGAATGCGAACATAACATTCCAACACTCTGGAAAAGCAAACAACTGCATGTTATGGTTTTTGTTGATGCATCGAATGTAACGGTACGCTGTTTTGATAATCCACCATGCTGTCCAACAATGCACTCAACTAGAGAATTAGGTGCGACACTTGTTCTCTGTATGAGTAGCCCCAAGGATTCATAGAACTGGGCATGAAACTCATTGAACAATGAGGAAGTGTATACCTTCACTACGCAATTTAGTATTGGTGAGTTTCTCAACACCATTATTGGTAATTTTTGCTTACTTTTGTATTCTGAGATCACCTCTTTATATCGCTTCGAGGCAACAACACGACCAAAATGTGTAAAGAATTGCAGAATATCATTATCTAACTTCAGATGGTCCTTTAAATCTGCATTAAAGCTTTCACTCAATTGTGTACTACGCATCCCAGCCGTCCAGGTACCCATCGGTAGCATCGTGCCCATTTCACTCTACCTGCAAATATGCTTTTGATCCATTCATTTGTCTCCAGCTCATGGACTAGCACGAGTTCTTGTCAAGTCTCAAGAAACTCCTTCTCATCTTCAATATGGAACGTACAATTTTGAAACATGTCCAAGAGTGACAATCATTTCCTACAAAGATATCCCAAGTGTTTTATAAAATTTCTCCAAATATAAAAAGTACATAAACCATGAAAGGTCTGTGGGAGAACTGTAGAAATTGCTGTAGCCTTTGCTGCATCTTGGTCAGTGAAGATTGTTCTAGGATGCTTGCCTCTCATAGCTTCGATGAACGTTATGAATAGCCAATTAAAAGAATCAAGTGTTTCATCATAAAGCAAAGCAGCCCCAAAAACTACTAATTACCTATATTGGTTGAATCCAACAAATACTCCAAGAGGCCGGCACTGTTTGTTTGTCTTGAATATAGTGTCAAATGTGACAACATCCCCAAAGTAGGAGTATTTCATGATCATGCGTGCATCAGCCCAAAAAATATTTGTGATTAGCTCATTACAATCAAGTTGTACTGCATGGAAGAAAGAAGGATTCATAGAAGCTTGCTCTTCAAAATATCTCATTATTGCCGCGGCCTCACCATACTGTAAGTTTCTTTGTCTTCTACTGCGGAGGTATCGCTTCAAGTCTTCTTTGGTGCACCCTAAATTTTCTTTGCCACCTACTTGTGTTGACATTAACTCATGAGATTGCTTTAACGATAATCCTGCTGCTTCGGCTAAGAAAGCGTCGATGCCTTGCGCACTGCTCACATTCCTCTGTGACGGCATGAGATGAACACAAGCAGCAGTATGAAGGTCATGGTTGTGTCTTGATTCAAACTCGGTCACCTTGTATTTTTTTTTCCCTATCTAGAACAATGACCATCTGGGCAGCACAACCGGTCTTCGTTTTTGCACGAGGACGCTTTATTTCTCTATCACGTTCATCGATCCTTCGAAACCCTGCTTTGCAGCATGTAAACCTCCTAGATGTCAACACACCAGAGGCATTCTTGTTCCCATACTCTCTACGTATGCCGAAGCCCATAGTTGCACCATAACAATTGTAAAAGTTGTACGCTTCCTCTTCAGAATCAAATAACTGTCCAACAGCAGGTAAAAAACAAACATTCGCACTTGTACGGTTCTCCATTAAAAGGAACCTCTGGACATCATTAAAAAAAAAAGGGAATAAAGAAATATATTAAAATACTTGAATACACTTACAAGTAAAATTCATAGGATGTTCCTAAACAAGTCACTAATTTGAAGCAACAAGTGCAATATGTTAGTAAAAAAGAAATATTACTGTCTTGGTCAAATTTAAAGAACTACAAAGACATCAGTGATAAACAGTTGAAAAAAATTTTCAGGTGGAACATGTAAATGTATAGGCAAGCGAATATATTGCGGGGAAAATTCTTAATTTAACCACGAGATAGTTAGAGAGAGTGTTATAAATAAGTAAACGTGTGGTCACATGCTGTGCTATGCTCTGCTGTGTTCTGTATACAATAAATGCTGCCAAACAAACATGTATTAACAAGTGAAGTAATCACATGAACATGGATGTGTACATTACTAACTCATTCTCACAAAGACATGAACATAAATATTAACCTAAAAACCCAGATTACATTGAATGCAATTTTTCAAATGCACATACTTAGCTGCTGGAAGACAACTTGGGTGACTGAAAAGAAAAATCCCCTTTAGCATTGCATGCCCATTGCCTCGTTTGTGTATCAAGAGCTCTTCAAATTCGTCAGATTACACTAACCCTATCCACACCGTTCAAATTAATCTCAGTATTGGAAGGAATGAGAGAAGAAAGTGAATGAAAATATTAACATTTGACGAAAGCTTTTGTTTATGTTTAGAGAGAAGGTGATTTAAGCGGGATTTTTAATTTTTTGATGAATAGTTCAAGGTACATCTACAGTAAATTTGTAGAGGCTCGTGGAAGCTGGCTAACAATGCAAGTCGTGATTTTCGATCGGCTGAGGGCAAAACGACATCGTTTTGCCCTTTTTTTGTGACCAGCGACGTGGATGTTCCCTGACCGTGCGATTGCTAGGTGCCTTGATCGAGGCCGCAAAAAGGCTTCGCAATTCCCGCGCAAGAATTGTGTGGCCCCGAATCCTTACTTTTGACCTGTAGCACATATTTCAATGCTCCCTCTGTGATGATCTCACTGGGCATAAGCACTGGCACTCCTGGTGGATAAGGATATATAAATTCACCACATATTTGCCCAACACTTTCCTCAATGCTGACTCTAGTTTTACGTGCAAAGAAAGCATCTCTGGGGCTCAAACTCATTCTTACGTTTAAATGGTGCCAAGTTCCTAGAAACTTTCCTTTGATTTTTTGTGCATTTATTGGGTGCCGAAGTTGCTGATAGATGCTTCAATCCTGAGATAAGCCTCAAAACATGCTCCCTTAGAGTCCCTAGGTTGAATATTACTCCCTCTATTTCAAAATACTTGTTCATGAAACTTTTTTATTTTGTTTTAAAATACTTGTTCATGTACATATTTCTAGAACTAATGATTAGTTTTTTCCTATTATACCCCTATTTATTCTAAATCAACTACACAACTTTCCAAAACTCTTATTTTTTCTTACTTCTTGAGAATTTTCACTAACTAATAGCTATAGTATTTTTAATATGGGTAGAATATGAACTTTATATAAATTATTGTATTATTTTCAACACCCTTAATCTGTGTGCAAAGGCTTCATCAACAATTATTTTGAAATGAAGGAAGTAGTGTAATAGACTCCGTTCCAACAAGTTCACCGACAACACCAAAATCCTTGCTCAAGATATCATTAACTTCAAAACCAGAAAGACCAAGCTGTGTCGTGCAAATTGCGATTCGCAATGGATCAAGAGTAGGGAAGCACGAAAAATCTGTGATATTAAGGACTATGATTTTAGGAATTTTATCCATCAAATTTCTTGTTTCAACAGCCAATCTAATTGCTCTGCTGAAGATAGCTTCTGCATTTTCATCCAGTTGAGCCCTTGCAGCATCTAGTGATGCTAAAAGTAAATAACTAGGGCTGCTACTTTACAGTGTTTGAAGGCATCTGAAGATTCTGTACCTATCGACAAGATTACCAGACATGTGTAACATCGAGGACTGCTGCAGAGAGCACAAAACTTTGTGTGTAGACTGTATAGAAAGATCAGCAAATCACAATTAGAGGGATATTCTTTGAATGACAAAGCGAGATATTGCAGCCAAATCACAACAAATACCATGGTATGTAGGAGATACAACGAGGACTGCAGTTGGCTTTTTACCTTCCGCTTCCAGCTCCTTCATTACCCTCCCCACCTGGTTCAAAAATCATCTTCAGTTCCTTGACTCCATCCGAAAATTGAAGTACAGAATTCTATCATACCTAATAATTCTACCTTCATAGAAATGACTCTAAGATGTGCCAACGGAACTAAAATAAATTCACAGATGTTTTATGCTGCACTTGCCTGTGACGGAGTAACGCCACTAGAGATATCCCAGTTGGAATGATAATGAGGAATAATGCACTTTGGCAATGCACTAGACACTACCATAGTAGATATGGTTGAGACATGAGCATTCCAAGGACGAATGAGAATGTCTCCTAGTGAACAAGTAGCCATAATTGCAGCCAGGATTCCATATGTACTACCCCCTACAAGAAACCACATTTTTTATGCCCCAAAAAACTCAGCTGCCCTTTTTTGTGCTTCCAAAATGGCACCCTCAGGGGCAAACATGTTGCTAAGGTCTGGAAGCTCACCTAAATCATGAAGAAATGGTTTTTCACCAATGACATGGGTTAAAGAAGATGGGTCTGAATGTCCTCTGTTATGTCTTGGGAAGTGAAAACTTGCAGCATTTTCTTCGACTGAAGCTTTTAAAGCACTAACCAGAGGAGGGAGCTTGTAACCTTTAACTTTTGGGGAATTGTAAATGGTAGTAGCATCTTTTGAGATAGGTCCTACAATTTTTTGCTGCCACTTTAACTCTACATTCCTTCTCTGCAACATGCATTACTTATCCAGCAAATATATTCTTAAAAACCTTACATAGAAGAACATTTTAAAGTATTCTTCTCTTTCCAGATGATGGAATTAATGAATCTCTGCATGGGCTTTGAAAAAACTCGATATATTTACAAATTTGTATATTAATATGAGTGGAAGTTGTTAGAAAAACAGGGTACCTACGAGTATAGACAGACAATTCAACTTAATTGAACAAGTACCGCCTATACCTGACCAGGACTCTAACAAATACAATTATCAAATACTAATAATGCCGGCAAGGCCAAACCGTCCAAGTATAAAGTAACTAAACAGAATTCAAACTTAACAAATAAGTTAAGAATGGACCTGAGAGACTTGTTCGAATTCTGCCATAACGTACTCGGTGCCGACTTCAATAGATGTACCTGGCGCCGGCTCTCCTCTAGACAAGCTGCGATGCGACGTACAGTAACGCCAACAGAATTACCAGTTCAATACTAGTTTGCCTTTAAAAAGTTATTCGCCCCACTCCGGTACGATGGGTACAGCGACTCTCCTTGCATGATAAGACGGTCTCAGATCGTTGTCAATGCACACCAACTGCGATCACCTCAAAAATCTCCTCAATTCACCGGTCTCGTTTAGTCAAAATACTATGGATCGTGGTAGGGAGAACAGAAGAGGAGATTTTTCTCTCAAGGAAGTAAAAAGCACGAAAAAGCTTAACCCTAGCCGCTGCTCTATTCGTTTACTTTTTAATCTCGCCTTAGGAAAAATCAAAACCCAATCCAGATTATGAGACCCTAATTCCAATCAGATTTTATATTTCCTTTTTCTTTTCAAGTTAGAGTTAATTGGGCCAAATAAAAATAGAGGAACGTGAAAACATAGGCCAAGCCTGAGTCAGGCCGGCCGGGTGGCGCGCGCATGTGGCATCTTCCATACCTTAGGCTTTTCTATCAAGTCTATAGAAAAGCCTTTTAGTTTATAAAAGCTTTCACATTGCTCAATTTTTCCCATATGGGACTCATGTCTAACATAAGTCCCCAAATGGTTAAACACCCAACTTTAACAACATTTAATTATGGATTCCTACTATGAAAATGACTTCTGCCATAATCAAAACAGTCTCTAACATATCAAGAACAACTCACATTAATGATTTTAGGCTAACTATTCATGAGTTAAAAATTATTAACTCCCAAAGTTGCCATTTTCAACAATCCCCCACAAATCTATAGTTAAAGATTATCTAGGATGTACATAATCTGCTTTCGATAATGGTACCTTCCAGTTTGAACCACTACCTAAGTTATCCAACTTATGCCCCACAGGAACAGATGGACTTAAGCCTTGAATATGACGACGTCCATTGGTAACAATAGACTATCGGCTATGGAGACAATCTTTAGGGTTAACACGTTATGGCCATGTGTCCTGATCCTATTTCATGAGTGTATTTAGAGAAAACCAAATTCCCTTTAGTTGCGGCCACACAACAACACTCACATAGTTGGTGATCTCCAAGGATGTACTGCTAGCATCCTGTCCAAAAGACTTGATCCCATTAAAAGTCAAAACTCTTACTCATTGCAATAAACGCACCACAGGCTTTCAAAGAAAGGACCTAGATACAAAGGTATCAGAATAGGTGTCAGATTCACTCAAACAGCTTGTTTATACCTGTTAGAATTCGTGGACTCCTAAACGCGGAAAACATCCACGAATCCCTCCCGAGGACCCAAGTAAACGATTAAGCAGATCCAAGGTTTAAGAATTACCTCTGGTTGCTGTAATCGAAATCCTCCGATTCTGATTGCGCTGTTGTACGTTCAACCCGAACAATCACCATACGCTGCAGTATGCGAACGTCCTTTATCGGATACACACCGCAAACTCACTCGATACCCGGGGAGTGCTAGCACCTAGGGTTTGAGAGGTTTTTTTTCTCTTCTGGTAGAGAATGACACGAATGCTCTCAACCGAAAAATTAGACTATTGAAAAGACGGCTAGGATTTTCTTAAAAACCCCCGAACCTCTTAGAGTCCAACCCTAATAATATCTTATCATATTCTAATTTAAATTCAAATTAAATTAAAACTGATATGATAAGATTCTGCCATTGTCTCGGTAATTTAACTAATTAATTTACCGAGTCAGATTCTTATAATCTGGACATCATCCAAATACATCGAACCTGGTCACCAGAAAAATAACCTAACAAGTTCGCTTATTGTGTGACCCTATAGGTTCATTTAACACTGACAGTGTGCCTAAATAATATTTAAATGGCCCACAAGTTATAAGCGGTTTCTAGAAAAACATTATAACTATCCAGGTTAAATGAAGATCGGTGATCTCTTTGAACCAAACCATAATTTTATATTTAGTCCTTTTGTCACACGATATCCAGATTAAGCATAAGGCACGGAGCATGTCATCCTTATTAAGCTTAATCAATTATTTCTTGATTTCATAGTAGACTGTTCAAACAAATAATATCAATATCTTAGATTGATATATTTGAGCACGGCCATGCATTTTTAACAGTCTAACTTATCAAGGGGCCCATGGATATCTCTCCCATAACTGAGAGGGACAAATTCCTTCACAATCAATCATATTCCTCTCCTTGATTTATTCTATATCTAACAGTAATCTAATTTATTATCTGGTTAAAGACAACTTTAGACAATGTCAAAATATAGAATTTATCAAGTAGGAAACTATGATGAATTTAGGTCGAATGACTTTCAATATTATTATGGCTAGAAAGTACTTATGACATATTCCATGAAGTACTCTCACAGTGGGTCATGTCCAATACAATGTTCTCTAACATTTATTTATGTCTTGACTCGATATCACAAATATCCATGGCCAGTAAAACATAGCCATCAAGTCACAAACATACTAATCTTAATTTATTATTATTCCAATAATAATAATCGATCAGGGACAATTTTAGAATAGTCATTGTATTCATTGTAGGGTTTTACTATCAAGTCACATACTTGATGACCAACAAAACAAAACTCACTATTCATGGAAAGGAAAGCCTCATATTATTATATAAAACATAATGACAATAGTATAAGTACAAATTGACTCTAGGGCATATCCCCAACAGTCTCCCACTTGCACTAAGACCAATTTGGCATAAGCCGTAATCCCATTGATCTGGTATGATTATCATGTTTAGACGATGGGAGAGGCTTTGTCAGTGGATCTGCAACATTATCATCAGTTGGTACCTTGCATACATTGACATCTCCTCTATCAACAATTTCTCGAATGAGATGAAAACGTCTAAGTATATGTTTGGATCGCTGATGTGATCTTGGTTCCTTAGCTTGTGCAATGGCTCCATTGTTGTCACAATAGAGATCCACTGGGTTCACAATACTAGGAACTACATCTAGTTCTGTAATGAAATTTTTAATTCAAACTGCTTCTTTAGCTGTAGCTGAGGCAGCTACATACTCAGCTTCTGTAGTAGAATCGGCCACGGTGTCTTGCTTTGAACTTTTCCAACTTACAGCACTTCCATTCAAACAAAATAGAAAACCTGATTGCGATCTATAATCATCTATGTCAGACTGAAAACTAGCATCGGTGTAACCATTTACAACTAGCTCGCCTTCTTGTCCTCCATAAACTAAGAACATATCTTTAGTTCTTCTTAAGTACTTCGAGTATGTTCTTGACAACGATCCGAGTGTGCCTCTCCGAGATTTGATTGGAACACTGCTCGTCATGCTCAATGCATATGATATATCAGGTCGAGTACATAACATGGCATACATGATAGACCCTATAGCGGAAGCATATGGTATCTTGTTCATGCGCTCTTCTTTATCCTTCGTAGAAGGACTTTGAGTTTTGCTTGAGCTTAATGCCATGTGACATTGGCAAGAATCCTCTCTTAGAGTCTTGCATATCGAACCTTTTCAGTACCTTGTCAACGTATGCACTTTGACTTAGTCCAATTAGCTTTCTAGATCTATCTCTATAGATCCTTATACCTAGAATATAGGCAGCTTCACCTAAGTCTTTCATTGAGAAACAATTTCCCAACCATGTCTTTACACTTTGTAGAGTTGGGATGTCGTTTCCAATGAGTAAGATATCATCAACATAAAGTACCAAAAAGACTATTGCATTCCCACTTGTTTTCTTATAGACACAAGGCTCATCTTCATTTTTGATAAAGTTAAATTCTTTAATTGCTTCATCAAAACGAAGATTCCAGCTTCGAGATGCTTGCTTCAATCCATAAATGGATCTTTGAAGCTTGCACACTTTATTAGAATTCAAAGGATCATCAAAACCCTCGAGGTTGTGTCATGTACACATCTTCGAGTAAGTTTCCATTAAGAAACACGGTTTTGACATCCATTTGCCAAATTTCATAGTCATAATATGCTTGCTATGGCAAGAAGAATTCGATAGATTTAAGCATTACAAGCTGGTGAAAAGGTTTCATCATAGTCTATACCATGAGTTTGTCTATAACCTTTTGCTACCAGTCGTGCTTTGTAAGTATGCACATTTCCCTCCATGTCTGTTTTCTTTTTGAAAACCCACTTACACCCAATGGTTTTTGAACCTTTAGGTGGGTTAACCAAAGTCCAAACTTGGTTATCATACATGGATTGCATCTCGGACTTCATAGCCTCTAACCATTTTCCGGAGTCGGAACTCTTAATGGCTTCTTGATAGGAAGTGGGCTCATCATTAACCATAAGCTCCACATTGTGATCGTCGGTGATGAGAAATCCATATCTCTCGGGTTGTTGATGAACCCTATCGGATCTTCGAGGTCCTTGTTCTATAGATGTAGGCTCATCTTGGACTTGTGAGCCATCTAATCGAGATTCATTATTTGGTTCGGGCACTAATTGTGGCTCTTGAATCTCATCTTGATAAGGTTCGAGGCACTAATTGTGGTCCTTGAATCTCATCAAGATGTATTTTACTCCCACTGATTCTTTTGGAAATAAATTCCTTTCAAGAAAGAATCCATTTCGAGCAACAATTACTCTATTTTCTTTTGGGAGATAAAATTGATATCCTTTAGTTTCTTTAGGATACCCCACAAATATGCATTTATCCGATTTAGGTGCAAGTTTATCAGATAATAAACGCTTTACATAAACTTCACAACCCCAAATCTTCAGAAATAACAAACTAGGTTGTCTCCCAGTCCATATCTCATATGGCATTTTCTGAACTGATTTAGATGGAACTCGATTTAGTATGAATACAGCAGTCTCCAGGGCATAACCCCAAAAGGAGATTGGAAGATCAGTTTGACTCATCATTGATTCAACCATATCTAATAAAGTCCGATTTCTCCGTTCAGATACACCATTCCATTGAGGTGTTCCTGGTGGAGTTAATTGGGAAATAATTCCACAATTTTTAAGATGCTTGTCAAACTCGTGACTTAAGTATTCACCACCTCGATCCGATCGAAGTGTTTTGATACTTTTGCCAAGTTGATTTTGTACTTCATTTTGAAATTCTTTGAATTTCTGGAACGATTCAAATTTATGTTTCATCAGATACAGGTAGCCATATCTGCTGAAATCATCTGTAAATGTAATGAAGTACTGAAATCATCCTCTAGCAAGTGAATTCATTGGTCCACATACATCAGTATGTATTAGGCCCAATAAATCAGTTGCCCTTTCATTTTGTCTCTTGAAAGGCGCTTTAGTCATTTTGTCTAATAAACAAGAATCACATGTTTTGTAAGATTCTAAATCAAATGATTTTAGAAGCCCATCATTATGAAACTTTGTTATGCGTTTCTCATTTATATGGCCCAAACGACAATGCCAGAAGTAAGTCTGATTTAAATCATTGGATTTCAATCTCTTAGTATTTATATTATATATGACATGTCTGAAGATCCACGAAGATTTAGAATATAAAGCCCATTCGATAATGAAGCATCTGCATAAAAAATGCTGGTTTTATTAATGGAGCAAATGTTATTCCTAATAACAAATTCAAAACCTTCTAAATCCAAACAAGAAACTGAAATAATATTCCTACTCATAGCAGGAACATAAAAACAATTGTTCAGTTCTAAAACAAGCCCACTGGGAAAAATTAATTCAAAAGTTCCTACAGCTACTGCAGCAACTTTCGCTCCATTCGCAACTCCCTTGGTGGAGGTCCCGCTGGCCGGTCAGCGGGCGGGGGTCTCCGGGGGCAGCGCCCCCGGAAGGAAAAACGATTTTTCCTTCTCTCATTGAATGAGATTTTGCCTTCCAATTTCCGAATATTAATCAAATTAACGTTCGGACCCCTTAGTAACCATCGCCGTGAAAATTCATACTACAGACAATATGCGTTCTTTTAATCATATTTATACAGATAACATATTATCATGACCGATTAATAAAAACAATTCACAAATATAGAACGACGGATAGCATGCTTACGATACCATATCATATTAAAACAGACCAATTTACAAACAATCTGCAACTAATCTAGTCTGATCAGGTGACTAAGATGCACATATTAAACCTAATTCAGGCAGTCTGCATGCTAAGTATTCTAAAATCATAATCATGCGAACATGCTGATACATACCGTTTAAATTCATATATACATATCATACATGTATTCAACAATACGATTAACACAGATGAATCAACCTAATCGTTTAGCAAGTTGCTCTGATACCACTGTTACAATTCGTGGACTCCTAAACGCGAAAAACATCCACGAATCCCTCCCGAGGACCCAAGTAAACGATTAAGAAGATCTAAGGTTTAAGAATTACCTCTGGTTGCTGTAATCGAAATCCTCCGATTCTGATTGCGTTGTTGTACGTTCAACCCGAACAATCACCAGACGCTGCAATATGCGAACGTCCTCTATCGGATACATACCGCGAACTCACTCGATACCCGGGGAGTGCTAGCACCTAGGGTTTGAGAGGTTTTTTTTCTTTTCTGGTAGAAAATGGCACGATTGCTCTCAACCGAAAAATTAGACTATTGAAAAGACGGCTAGGATTTTCTTAAAAACCCCCGAACCTCTTAGAATCCAGCCCTAATAATATCTTATCATATTCTAATTTAAATTCAAATTAAATTAAAACTGATATGATAAGATTCTTTCATTATCTCGGTAATTTAACTAATTAATTTACCGAGTCAGATTCTTATAATCTGGACATCATCCAGATACATCGAACCTGGTCATCAAAAAAATAACCTAACAAGTTCGCTTATTGTGTGACCCTATAGATTCATTTAACACTGGCAGTGTGCCTAAATCATATTTAAATGGCCCACAAGTTATAAGCGGTTTCTAGAAAAACATTATAACTATCCAGGTTAAATGAATATCGTTGATCTCTTTGAACCAAACCATAATTTTATATTTAGTCATTTTGTCACACGATATCCAGATTAAGCATAAGGGACGGAACATGTCATCCTTATTAAGCTTAATCAATTATTTCTTGATTTCATAGTAGATTGTTCAAACAAATGATATCAATATCTTAGATTGATATATTTGAGCACGGCCATGCATTTTTAACAGTCTAACTTATCATGGGGCCCATGGATATCTCTCCCATAACTGAGGGACAAATTCCTTCACAATCAATCATATTCCTCTCCTTGATTTATTCTATATCTAACAGTAATCTAATTTATTATCTGGTTAAAGACAACTTTAGACAATGTCAAAAATAGAATTTATCAAGTAGGAAACTATGATGAATTTAGGTCGAAAGACTTTCAATATTATTATGGCTAGAAAGTACTTATGACATATTCCATGAAGTACTCTCACAGTGGGTCATGTCCAATACAATGTTCTCTAACATTTATTTATGTCTTGACTCGATATCACAAATATCCATGGCCAGTAAAACATAGCCATCAAGTCACAAACATACTAATCTTAATTTATTATTATTCCAATAATAATAATCGATCAGAGACAGTTTTAGAATAGTCATTGTATTCATTGTAGGGTTTTACTATCAAGTCACGTACTTGATGACCAACAAAACAAAACTCACTATTCATGGAAAGGAAAGCCTCATATTATTATATAAAACATAATGACAATAGTATAAGTACAAATTGACTCTAGGGCATATCCCCAACATATACCACATTGAACTGCCTTGTGAGATCTCCACTTGGTCAGTTGGGTTGCCACTGTATGTGAATCATTGCTGGGTTATCAGTCCTATTCCCAACCTGGATTTAAGGAATAAGGATCTTTCCAGTCCCTTAGTTAGAGGGTCTGCAATGTTATCTTTGAATCCAACAAAATCAACATACACCAGCCTTTCAGACACTAACTCCCTTATAGACTTAAGTCTAACTTAGATGTGTCTCTTAATGTTCTGATTATACTTGGTATTTCTTATCTTTGCAATTGTGGTTTGACTGTCACAATGCACAGATATAGCAGTAACATGCTTGCTGATCATTGACAAAGAGGATAATAGTCCATACAGCCATTCAGCTTCCGTTCCAGTAGTATCCAAGGCACATAACTCAGCTTCAAAAGTTAACCGAGGTATTAAAGTCTATTTACAAGACTTCCAAGCGATTGCTCTGCCACCTAATGTAAAGACATATTTAGTGCAACCATTGCTACCAGAGTTCTTGGCTATCCAACTTGGATCACTATACCCTTCAAGTACAACAGAGAATTTCCCATAATACAGCCCAAGGGACACTGTTCCCTTCAAGTATCTTAGTACTCTATCCAAGGCCTCCCAGTGAGTCCGATTTGGACAACTTGTATATCTTGTCAGCTTAAATACAAAAATGAAATATCTAGTCTTGAGCCATTTGCAAGATATTGTAAGCTACCGATAATTTGAGAATATCTTAATTGAGACATAGGAACACCACTTTCATTCTTAAACAAAGCTACAGAAGGGTCACTTGGAGTTTTAGCAATTCTACAATTTTCATAACCATATTTCTCAAGAACACTCTCAACATAGTGAGTTTGAGAAATGGTTATCCTTTCAGTTGAGCGAATCAACTTTAGGCCAAGAATCATATTTGCTACTCCCATATCCTTCATTTCAAACTTAGATTTCAAGAATGATTTGGTCTCATTAATTATTTTAACATTGGACCCAAATAGCAAAATGTCATCCACATACAGGCATAATACAATTCATGTATTACCTTTAACCTTACAGTAAACACACTTATCATTCTCATTTGTGATGAAGCCAAATGATAAAATAGTTTTATCAAATTTTTCATGCCATTGTTTGGGTGCTTGTTTTAGACCATATAGGGATTTAACAAGTTTACAAACTTTCCCTTCATTTCCTTTGGCTACAAATCTCTCAGACTAATCCATATATATCTCTTCTTCAAGATCACCATGAAGAAAAGTTGTCTTCACATCCATTTGGTGGATGGTGAAACCATATATAGAAGCCAATGTAATTAGCACTCGGATTGTAGTCAAACGAGCAACAGGAGAGTATGTATCGAAATAGTCTATTCCTTCTTTCTGTCTAAACCCTTTGGTAACTAATCTGGCTTTATACTTATCTATAGTGTTGGGTATCTCACGCATATCATATATGGCGCAACGGAAAAATAAAATGGGATACCAACCCAGGATCCGCATATGTGTGGAAAACAAGACATAATGAGAGCAAAGGTAACAACTTTTTACCTTTCTTTGATCGTGTGGAAAACAAAATTTTCCTTCTTCAAGCCGAGGCGTGATCCAACAATCCTCTTGATCAGACACCACGAGAGTTGAACGTCTAATCACTATAATCACAGTGTGTGATTATCTCTAACAGAAATCCACACAGACGATACACTCAAGTACGAAGTTTTCTGTGCTAGCAGAAAAACTAAGTGGCGGCTAGGGTTAGATTGCAAGAACCACGAGAGAGAGAGAGAAGAGAGAATGTCGTGGGTGCTAGGGTTGGAGATCTTTTCGTGTCTCTCACACAGCTAGGGTTTCGTGTGAAGCATCTATATGTTACATGAAAAACTGCTGGAAAAAATACTCCAACTTAAGATTCTAAAACAATTAGAATTCCCTAATTGTAATTGGAAACATCAAGTTCTCACAATTATAATTTGGACTATAAATTATAACTAATTATAATCTGGCCACAACAACTTCTCTTTCTCGTAATTAATTCCACTATATTATCAAATAACATCTTGAGTATACAATCCTCTATTATGTGTGACCTATTAGGTTTCCCAGTCAATTGGTAGCGAACATAAATTAATCCAAACGTCTTTGAGATTAATAATCCATAATTAATTAGAACTAATCCTATTAATTCAAATCAGAATTGGTTTATTAATTCATTAATTAATAAACTCATATTCCCATATCATGAGCAGTATCTAGCAACACATCATGACTACCCAAGAGTCCAGGAAGTCAAGTGGCTTGACATGAACCATTCAATAACAAA
The DNA here is from genome assembly GCA_026120185.1 of Voacanga thouarsii. NCBI lineage: Eukaryota > Viridiplantae > Streptophyta > Magnoliopsida > Gentianales > Apocynaceae > Voacanga > Voacanga thouarsii. The sequence goes on along the minus strand of JANUWF010001224.1, from coordinate 256,124 downwards.
CTATAATGCAATTAACTCCTTTCACTATATAATATCTCATTCGGTTTAGAGTACGGAATTAGTGTCAACTCCCTCCAGAACTAATTCTGGCCCGAATACAATAGTACTTGTACCAGGAACCCACTACTCTAGATGTATATTAATTGGAACTATTTTCAATACACAATCCCTTGGCCAAGGATTTCTCGAGTAGTAATTCCTACAAGTGGCAGTGAGATATTCGCCCATACTATTAGGAGTAGTGAATCCTTTATTGATCCTTTCAACTACTTTCATTTACATCACAATGTACCCAATATCCATCTCATAGGCGGCCCTCGATCTGGCTCTAGAGATTAGAATCAAAGCACAAAGCTCAGCAAACAAAGTACCTTGGAGATCTCAAGTCTAAGGATACTTGCATGTTTGCTATATTGAGATTATATCATTGGCACTAAATAGTTATCCATGTGATTATCTCATAGCTAGGTTATCCAATGTACATATTCCATTAACAAGCATTCATGCGTTAACTTTGAATATCTTAATACTCACGAATATAAGAACCACTGCCTGATCAAATCAGGAAGTCTAACACATGCTAGTCTTGACGCATTAATGATGTCCTGTCTCGTTAATACTACGACTAGGGACTATTTAAGTACTAACACTATACAGTGTAGTAGAAATCTCATATCATGATTTCTATCATGATTTCCTTAATATAGTGTTGTACTAAGGACTTTATCTAATAGTTATATTACATAAAAGTAAATAAAAGAAACTGTAAGATAAATAATGCCTTTTATTAAAATAAAATGTATTATATACAATATACAAGTGATTGCCTCTAGGGCATAACACTAACATATGGTCCCATCTGGTTTAAGTGTCTTCTTAAATATCCATTTGCATCCAATTGTAGTGCACCCAGGAGGGAGATCTACCAGTTCCCATGTCCCATTGTAGACAATAGAATCCATCTCACTTTTAACAACTCCTTTCCAATGCCCTACTTCTAAGAAAATCATGGTTGCTTGAAAGGTTAAAGGTTCGTCCTCAACATTGTAAGTGACAAAGTCACTTCCAAAGTCCTTGATTACCTTAGCTTTCTTACTCCTTCTAGGTTCTTCCAATTCCTCAATTTGAGTGTTGGAACTATTTGGACCTGCCCCCATATCGTTCATCCTTTCCACATGATCAGGAATAGAATCAGATATTAAGGCTGAATCTAAAGTAGAAACATTTTGAGGCAAACTAGTTTTCAGGGGAAACACATCCTCAAAGAATGTAGCATCACGGTATTGAATAATAGTGTTAACATCTATGCCAGGTATTTCAGACTTAATTACCAAAAACCTCATGGCATAGCTTGTTTCCACATAACCAATAAAGATGGCATCAACAATCTTTGGTCCTGACTTCTTCCTCTTGTGCTCAGGGATTAGAACTTTTGCAAGACAACCCCACACACGAAAGTATTTTAAGTTAGGTTTCTTACCTTTCCAGATTTCAAACGGAGTTACCTCTTTATGTTTATGAGGGACTCTATTCAGAATATGGTAAGCCGTATTCAAAGCCTTACCCCCACATATACTTAGACAATCCAGAATTCAAAAGTAAACTGTTGATCATATCTTTAAACGTTCTATTTTTCCGTTCAGCAATCCTATTAGACTGGGAAGAATAAGAGGGTGTCTCCTCATGAATTATGCCATAACTTTGGCAATATTCAATAAATGGATTAGACCTATACTCTCCACCTCTATCATATCTTAACCTTTTAAGTTTCTTACCAGTTTGAGTTTCAGCTTCATTTTTAAATATGAGAAACTTTTCAAGTGTTTCATCTTTATGTTTAAGTAAATAAACATAGCAATATTTACTGCAATCGTCAATAAAAGTAATGAAGTATTTCTTATGATCCTTAGTCAACAAACCATTGAATTCACAAATGTCTGTGTGAACTAAATCAAGTATTTTTGAATTCCTTTCAATTGAATGATAAGGTTTCCTGGTTGTTTTAGCTTCCACACACACTCGACATTTGTTCTTCTTATCAACTGAATGTTTAGGGATCAAGTCTAAATTCATCATTCTTTTAACAGCATCTAAATTTAAATGTCCAAGTCTACTATGCCAAATATTAGTAGATTCAATAATGTGCACCATAGGATAAACATAATTCTCAATGGAAGAAGTTTTATTCAAATCAGAAATAAATGGTTCAACTCTTAATTTAAACAAACCATCTGACAAATAACCTTTGCTAGCAAAAGAATTGTAGTGCATAATCACTACTTATTACATTTGAAAGTGAATTCATAACCCTCTCTAACTAAACATGAACTACTAAGAATATTCCTACGAACTGTTGGAATATGTTGCATCCTATGAAGAGAAAAAATACGCCCTGAAGGAAACTTCAAGTCCACGCGTCCAATCCCCAACACATTGGCTGCAGCTAAGTTCCCCATCTTCACAGTTTTTCCTTTAATAGGTTGGTAAGACACAAAAAGCAATTTATCAGCACAAACGTGCACATTTGCTCTAGTATCAACCAGCCATTCAAGTGGCTCATAAATAGTAAAGACTTCTGAGTTAATAGGAACATACCTTTCATCATCATTGGAAGTAGTGATGCCAGTCCCAACCCCAATGGTACAAACCTCAGCAAGGTGTGTACTCAAATCAGCTTCTGCTTGACTAGTATCCTCTACTACCACATTGACTTGGGCTTCAGAATTTGATTCTTGTTTGACTTTGGGCTTTTTAGACGGACAGTCCTTAGCCCAATGTCAAACCTGACCATAATTCCAGCAAGATTTGTTCACTTTCAATTTCTTCTTGGCCTTGCCTTTTATCTTGTTAATGTTTCTAAAGTTTGAATTAACCCCCACATTCCTCTTATTATTTCTCTTCTTCTCAATAGTCACCACATGAACATTAGACTCCACATGTACAATATGACTATTCTTTCTATGTTGTTCCTCAATGGATATTGATTTCATCAGATTGTTTAGAGAAATCTTCTCCGTCTTGTGTTTGAGAGACATACCAAAGTCCTCCCAAGACTTAGGAAATTTTTCTATTACTGACATCACTTAGAACTTCTTAGGAAGTTCCATATCTAATTCATGAAGAGAGTGAATAATCAATTGCAACTCTTGAGTCTGTTCAGTCATAGACTTGCCTTCAATCATTTGAAACTCTAGGAATTTGGAGACATAATACCTTTCCAGATGTTGATCCTTGGTATTATATTTCCTATCCAATTCATCCTATAACATCTTTGTTGTATATGACTTAGAACAGTAGACATCAAAAAGATCATTTGTCAATGTTGACAGTATTGCCCCTCTGCCTACATTGTTCATTTCATCCCATGCAGCAATTTCAGCTACTCTAGGATGCCTATCAGTTTGTATAGGCCTGTCTACCTACAGTGCTGACAATAAGCCCCTCATGGTTAACCAAATTTTCATGCGTTGTTGCCAACGCTTGAAATTTTGCCCTGGTCTAAATTTGTCTGGTAGACCATTCAAGTTAACCAAAGGCTTATACGCAGTAGATGCAGTACCTGATGAACTGGCTATTACACACAAATAGATAATTACATAATAAATTCTTGAAGACTGTTAGAAAAATAAAGTACCTACAAGTACAGACAGACAACTCAACTGAATTGAACAAGCACCGCCTATACCCGACCAGGGCTCTAACAAATGTAATTATCAAATACCAATAATGCCGGCAAGGCCAAACCGTCCAAGTATAAAGTAACTAAATAGAACTCAAACTTAACAAATAAGTCAGCAATGGACCTGAGAAACTTGCTCGCAGTTCTACGAAAACGTACTCGGTGCCGACTCCAGTAGATGTATTCGGCGCCGGTTCTCTTCTGGACAAGCTGCGATGCAACGTACAGTAACGCTGACTGAATCACCAGTTCAATACTGGTTTGCCTTTAAGAAGTTATTTGCCCTACTCCGGTGCGATTGGTACAGTGACTCTCCTTATAGAATAAGACAGTCTCAGAACGCTGTCGACGCACACCAACTACGATTACTTCGAAAATTTCCTTAGTTCACCGGTCCCATTTAGTCAAAATACTATGGATTGTGATAGGGAGAATGGAAGAGGCAATTTCTCTCTCAAGGAAGCAAAAAGCATGAAAAAGCTTAACCCTAGCTACCGCTCTATTCGTTTCCTTTTTAATCTCGCCTTAGGAAAAATCAAAACCCAATCCGGATTAGGAGACCCTAATTCCAATCAGATTTTATATTTCCTTTTTCTTTTCAAGTTAGAGTTAATTGAGCCAAATAAAAATAGAAGAACGTGAAAACATGGGGTGGAGCGTAGGGCGGGCGGGCGGTGCGCGTGTGGCATCCTCCATACCTTGGGCTTTTCTATCAAGTCTATAGAAAAACCTTTTAGTATATAAAGACTTCCACACTCGTCAATTTTTCCTATGTGGAACTCATGTCTAACATATGAGTCCCCAAATGGTTAAACACCCAACTTTAACAACATTTAATTATGAATTTCTACCATAAAAACGGCTTCTACCATAATCAAAACAATCTCTAACATGTCAAGAATAACTCTCATTAATTGTTTTAGACTGACTAATCATGAGTTAAAAATTATTAACTCTCAAAGTTACCATTTTCAACAGAAGTAAACCATGCTATAGCTAAATAATTTAGAGATCCTATAAAACAACTATTGAGTCGTTTTTTATATCAAGATACGAAAAGAAATTTTTATTGATACTTCTTTTAAATTCTCATTACCAAACATTCATTTTATAGTTAGTGTAAATAATTAATATTTCATCCATTGTAAATACTGATAACTTTTGAAGATTTTATTATTAAAATAAAAAATACATTTATTATTTTTATCAATTGTATCAAATATATATACCTTTTTCATTTATATAATCTATTAACCTATAACACTAATTAATTTTTAATTTTTAAATTAACTTTACAATTTCTAATAAGGACAATTTGATTCTTAAAAAAAAAAACTCTATAGATGTTATTTTTTCTTTAATATGTATGAATTCTCAAAAATTTGCAGTCATTCGTGAATAGAGAGAGTAATGAAATAAACAATTGATGCTTTGAAGTAGCAGAGATATTATACCATCTGTGCTGCTTTAGTTTTACTACATAATTTGAAGTAACTACTATAGCACATGTAATTAAACTATCAAATGCTCCTCATCTTCAGGGTTTTGAAGGGCCGGGGGGGGTTGAAAATGGAGCGGGTGGGTGGGTTAAAAATGGAGCCAATATTACCCAATTCGAAGTCCATCTTAAACCACATTTTTATCAGTATCTTGATGGCACTAAATTTTGCAGCAAAAGTTGCAGATTATTATTCACTTCAAGAAACACAAGTGAGTCATCAAACTTGCAAGTCGCAACAGCATTTTATTGGTAATAATCTAATCTTCCAACAACAACATGAAAATGTAAAGAAAAAGAGGAGATTTTTCCAACATTAATTCTTACCTCTGATATACAAGCTTTAGGCCATCCATTGCGTCTGGCGATCCAGCTAGACCCAAAACTCGAACTAAAACACTGACAAATTGTGTTTGCTGTTAGTGTGTGTGAATTGTGGCAGGAGCTTAACGAAATAGCTACAAAGATAGGGTTTATGCATCTGTATGTGTTTGTATTGGGGAAGTTGACGCTACCATATCCAGAAGAAGAGGAGAAGTAATTCTTGAAATTGTGATAACCGTTGTATGCTCGTGCTATGATTTCGGGTTGTCAGCGCCAAATTGCGAACCAATTTGCCATCTGAAAATAAATACTTTTAACAACTGCTAAATTACGTGCCTTTTAAAGATGTCTTTACCATCCCCCCTCCACCCCCACCAAAAAATAAAGAAATAAAATGAAAGTTACCTTGCTGCTATTGTTTTTCTAGAAAACAAAATCGGGTAATTGATTAGATATGGGGCTATTCGTCCTCGTCTGACTCGTGTGCTGTAGAAGGCCTAAAATGACTTGAACGCTAATGCTATTCGTGATAGCGTCCTTGTATAGGATTCTATCACTAATAGCGTCCTATTCATATTGCATTTTTGTCTCCGCTTCTGATCTTTTCTTCGCCGTTGCAACTCATTTTCTCTTCAAAAATCACTGTGACTTCCTCGGCGTACTTTGCTGCTGCCGTCGTCAAGTGCTGCGTCGTAACTTCTCTAACGGTGCAACAGCGTCTCCTCCGGCAATTTGACGGACTGCATTTCCTCCGGTGACTGTCTTTGAAATCCCACAGGTTTTTGAATTCTTTCCTGCCAACAGTTAAATTGAACTCCCACCTAAATATAACAGATAACAATTAGTTTGTTATAAAATTAGGGTAGTGTTAGAATAAAATCTACACACTACACACTAAGAAAATTCTAACTATTCTTTGCACAAGAATTTCTCTTCAAACTTCTCTCTTTCTTTCTCTCATAATTCTTTCTCTAATCTTTCTTTCACTAATCTTTCTTTCACAAAATGATGGTGTATTACAAGCTTAGAGAATAGCTCTATTTATAGAGCTCTAATTAGTGAAATACATCATGGCATACATCATCTTCAACTAATCTCAATTAATGGTGTCTCCACTAAATGGTGGACATCCATAAAAATCTTCTAATAATTCACATAAATCCATAATTAGTGGAGCCTCCACTAATTAATGGAAATTCCAATAATTCATAACACTCCCCCTTGGATGTCCATCCATTACATAAAGAATATGCCTCGTTAAAACCTTACTAGATAAAAACCCAGTGGGAAAAAAAATCTAGTGAAGGAAAAAGAGTACACTATTCTATATGTCTGTTTATTACTCCCCCTGATAAGATGATTCTTTTAAATCTTTAAACCGACGCATACCGATTTTATATCTCAACTTCTCAAATGTTGCAGTCGGTAAAGTCTTCGTGAAAATATCTGCGAGGTTGTCACATGACCGAATTTGTAGCACATCAATTTCACCTTTCTTACGGAGTTCATGAGTAAAGAAGAATTTTGGTGAAATATGTTTTGTCCGATCTCCTTTAATATATCCTCCTCGTAATTGAGCTATGCAAGCTGCATTGTCTTCATAAAGAGGAGTTGGAATACCTTTGATTGATGATAATCCACAACTTTCTCGGATATAATGAATCATGGATCTTAGCCATACACATTCTCGACTTGCTTCATGAATGGCTATAATTTCAGCATGATTTAAAGAAGTGGCTTGGAGATATCGAAGGACTTGTTTAATTCCATTCCAATGTCGTCGTGTTGGTGAAGAACTAAATCTTGCTAATAAATTGACAGCAAAAGCAATATCAGGTCGTGTATTATTAGCAAGATACATCAATGCACCAATTGCACTGAGATATGGTACTTCAGGACCAAGGAGTTCTTCATCATTTTCTTGAGGTCGGAAAGGATCTTTATCCACATTTAATGATCGCACGATCATTGGAATACTCAATGGATGTGCTTTGTCCATGTAAAATCTTTTTAGCACTTTTCTTTGTATATGTTGATTGATGAATAAATGCTCCACTCTCCAAATGTTCAATTTGTAAACCAAGGCAAAATTTGGTTTTACCAAAATCCTTGATTTCGAATTCTCTTTTTAAATAATCAATTGTTTCTTGGAGCTCTTCAGGAGTTCCAATAAGATTAATATCATCAACATATATAGCTAATATCACAAATTTAGAACCAGATTTCTTAATAAAAACGCATGGACATACCTGGTCATTTTTAAATCCCGCTTTCAATAAATATTCACTAAGACGTGTAAACCACATGCGCCTGATTGCTTCAGGCCATATAATGATTTACGCAACTTGATGGAGTAATTTTCACGAGGATAATGTTTATATGCTTCGGGCATATGAAATCCTTCGGGGATTTTCATGTAAACATCATTTTCTAAATTTCCATACAAGTAAGCGATGACAACATCTAATAGGCGCATATCTATCTTTTCATGTACTTACCAAGCTGATAAGATATCGGAGTGTAATAGCATCAACAACAGGAGAATAAGTTTCATCATAGTCAATACCTGGTCTTTGTGAAAAACCTTGGGTTACTAATCGCGCTTTATATCGAACGATTTCACTCTTTTCATTGCGCTTTCGCACAAATATCCATTTGTAGCCAACGGGTTTTACACCTTCTGGTATTCGGACTGCAGGTCCGAAGACTTCACGTTTTGTTAGTGCATTTAACTCCGATTGAATCGCATCTTTCCATTGCACCAATCTTTTCTATGCCGACATTCATCAACTGATATTGGTTCAGGATCATCATTATCCTGTGTAACATCAAGAGATATATTGTATGCAAATATATCATCAATAACAGTTTCTATCCGATTCCAACTTCTACCAGAAGTGGTATAATTGATAGAAATTTCAGTGTTACTTTCATCAACTTCTAGTTCTTTGTCATCAGTTCTTTCTTGGTCTTTATCATTCTTTTCTTCAATATGATCTTCTGGATCATTTAATCCTCTTTTCTTTCGAGGATTTTTATCTTTAGAACCAAGAGGTCGGCCATGCTTCGGCATGCTTTTGGCTCAGCGACTATAGGTATAATATTTTGTTCTGCTTGGAACTTCAATTCGAATAGGAGCATTTATAGGCTGGCATATGCAATTTTGTTACTCTTCTAGAGTCAACAAAAGCGTCGGCATTTGATTTGCAATGCTTTACAAATGAATTATCTTTTGAACTTCAAGTTCACATGCGCTTGTATGCGGATCAAGATAATTTAATGATGTTGTCCAATCACGATCTTTCTTGTACTTGTTTCTGTTCTCCCCTTAATTTAGGGAATAATGATTTCATAAGAGAATAAGAAAATAAATATAAGAAAATGATGACAAGCGGGAAATGCCAAGAAAAATATCTATTTTTTTCACTCTTCCCGTACCGACTTTTCATCTTCCTCTCTTGTCTTTTCTTCTCCTCCAGACCCTCTATCTACCATCTACCTCTTCTTCTTCTTCATACGAGATATATATATATATATATATGTATCGATATATATCTCGGTTATCGAGTCATTAGTAAACATCAAAAACAAAAATCACAAAGCGAGATATGGAGACTCGTAATTCATTTGAGACATGGTCAAATTTTGACTTAGTTTACGCGACGAGATGTTGATGTATTTTCATTTCCAAACCAACCGCTTTTGCCTAATTCGAACACGAGAAGATTTTGATATGTTTTCCTTTCCAAACCAACCGCTTACGCCTAATTCGAACGCAGAAGATTTTGATATGTTTTCCTTTTCAAACCAACCGCTTACGTCTAATTCGAACGCGAGAAGATTTTGATATATTTTCCTTTCCAAACCAACCACTTCCTCCTAATTTCAGGTGAGATACCTTTGATGGCTTCCATTTGTTTTTAGTGTGCTTGATAATGAAATTAAACTCTCTTTTGGTTTGTTTTTGATGTAAATCAGTGGAAGTTTTGAACATACCGCTTTGGACCAAGTTGATCTGCCCCTACAAGAGGCTGCTTTTGATCTTTGTTCTTCTTGATGCTATTCCTTTGAATGAGGATATGCTTGTGCATGATCCTTTCTACTCTCTAATGGATTTTGAACAAAGCCATAATATGTTTCCAGGTTATTATACATTTAAACATGGATTTTGAATGGTATTACCTTTACTGATATTATTTTCTTTTTCTAGGAGAAATAATGAGTGGTCTTGGCAACGAAGTCGGAGTAAGTACTCATGAAATGCATAATATCGAAGTTCAAGATATTATTGCGAGACAAAATTCCTGGGGAGAAGAAGATGATTAAGAGGCGAGAGAGAGAGAAGAAGGGCAATAACTCCCGAGACACTATCAAGAGAAACAATTTCGCAGTACTTTTACCTACCAATCAAAAGCGCGGCCAAAGAAGCTGAATATTGGCATAACCCGTCTCAAGAAAAGATGTAGGGAGTTAGGAATTCGTCGATGGCCTCACGGGAAATTGGTGAGCTTGGAGACCATAATCAAGAATGTTCAGGTTCTCTCTCATACATACTTATAATTTGTAAGTATGAAACTATGAAAGATTTATAAGTAAATAACCGATGATATCACTTCGATTTACGGGATATGCAAAATAAAGAAGAAGGAGGACATATGGGTGAGAAGAAATTACAAGAAGCCATTGCGATGCTTGGAATGTGAAAAACGGTTGGTGGAAGAAAGTCCTAATACGCGGTTAGAGGACCAAACACGAGAAATTGAGATAAGCATGTTTCAAGGCCAAATATAATAAGAAATATAATAAACTTAAGGAGATCATAAAATCTCAAGACTCATTTCGCGATAATTTTACGGCTACTTACTGCTGCTAGTCTCGATCTTTGGCTCAAAAGGGAAAGAAAAGGAGGAGGATGTCGAAAAAGAGGAGTTGAAGTCCATAATTACTAATTGTTTGTCGTCCTCTAATGTAAATATTGAAAAAGAACAATTACAAACCTTCATCTTACATTTGTCAGCTCAATTACAAAAGAGCAACTATAAGCATGTATCATTAAGTTCATATGAACACTAGTGCTATGAATAAAAGATGTGATGCTTATTATTAATGGAAATATCTTTTTCCCTTATTATCTTTTCTGTTCCACTTCAGGTGGCCAGTATAGGGAAATATCGAGTGTGTCCATGACCATAACCACGGCCACTTGCCACAACTACGACTATAACGATGGCTTCTGCTGGAGCCAACGACATTCACTTGCAGGAGTCTTTGTTGAGCCGATTCATCCGGCTTCATGATTTCTCAATAATAACTCATGTTAAATTTGTCAATTTGGGATACCATTTTTCTCGATATTGTTCTTTGCAGGACAATATTCGAGGTATGAAAAGTGGAGAATGTCTTCTCCAATATAACTTTATCAGTAACTTTTTCTCCACAAATTTTTTTAACTAAGATGTAGTTTTATACATCACGGAGTTCACGGTTTTACAATCTTGCAACTTCAGGTGCAACCATTCATACCGTGCAGTGGGTAGTACGACCATCTTCGGGTGGTCAAATCTTTCTTTTTATCCACATGACATATGGATCTCCTTTTTTTTTTAGCATTTAGATACATTTACGTATGACATATAATTTTTTTTCAGAAATATCAAGGGCTACAAATTCGAATTTAGCGAGATCAATAAATGCGTACTGTCTTACGGCTTTAATAACGGTAGAGACTCGTGCTGATAACGTGTTATAAAATTAGGGTAGTGTTAGAATAAAATCTACCCACTACACACTAAGAAAATTCTAACTATTCTTTGCACAAGAATTTCTCTTCAAACTTCTCTCTTTCTTTCTCTCATAATTTTTTCTCTAATCTTTCTTTCACTAATCTTTCTTTCACAAAATGATGGTGTATTACAAGCTTAGAGAATAGCTCTATTTATAGAGCTCTAATTAGTGAAATACATCATGGCATACATCATCTTCAACTAATCTAAATTAATGGTGTCTCCACTAAATGGTGGACATCCATAAAAATCTTCTAATAATTCACATAAATCCATAATTAGTGGAGCCTCCACTAATTAATGGAAATTCCAATAATTCATAACATAGTTAGTTTTTTATGTCAATATTGAACTAATATGAAAAATTATTTCCAATTTTGGTTGTGTTTTGTGATATTGTTTTGGCGGCTGAGATTGTGGATGGCAGTTCAATGATTGGGTTTCTTCTCTTTTATTTGTTTATTCTTTTTATTTTTCATTTTCATGGATAATCTATTCATATATAATGAGATCAACCATTACTTCGGTATCCAGTTGTATACCAAAAGTATTTGTTGATATCTATTGGCAAAGATTCAGGACCCAGAATTTTGAGGTAGATATATGCAATTATTTTTCATATCGCATAAAAATTGTGTAATATTTTAAATGGTTGATTGTTCAAATTTAAAAATCATAGTTATATATATATAAATATATATATATATATATATATATATATTCTCCTAACTCACCACATCTTAATGATACATAAAAAATCATGAATGATATAAAATAATTTATATTTGCGAACAACTTAACTCTTAAAAATTAATTTATTTTCTTCTCCCCATTTAATTAGACTTCACTCATCCACCACATTGAAATTTAAGGGGTAAAAGTAGGGCTTATAAATAACATAAATAGTTAGATTAATTGCATGCAATCATATACTTTTCACAAAATTTCAATTGACTTTCTATACTTCTTAGTGTTCTTACCTTAATCAACTAGAATCTCATGTCAATACTTTTTTTTTTTATTTAATGTCAAACACTTTATAAGTATAGAGGCTGACCTTGTCACATAATAGGGAAAAACAAAAAAGAATCTCAATAGGAAAGAAATTGGTTATGTTATAAGAACCTTCTGAAGGTACTAGCTACTAAGGGACAATAATCGGAAAAGAATTAAAATGGTTTTTCAATATTTTGAATTTTTGCCTTCATTTTAATTATGCTTTTTGCTAAATAATCATAGGATTTAAATATTTTATTTTATTCAAAAAAGAAATATTTTATTAGCAGAAATAGTACTCTAGCATTGTTCTATTTTATTGTATTTTCTAATTATTCTTGATATTGAGTTCAAATTATAATATTGATAAAAACATAGCATTTAATTATTATCAAATTAAACTATATATAGAAAATTGAATAAATTTTCTTTTCATGTAATTAATTTAATCATGTTATACTATTTAAATTAAAATTTAACAGTTGTTTTAAAATAGTTACTGTTTTATGTAGTTCAAAAATTATATTAATATAATTGAAAATATAGAAATTTTTAATATTGGGGGAAGTGGGAGGGGAGAAAGAATTAATAAAGAATTTGGTAAAAGATTAAATAAATTGCGTAGATTTCCATAAATTTTCAAATTTATCTTTAGTTTTGAAAACTCTTACCAAATCTCTTATTGTTAAAATTCGGAGGAAAGGAATCACAATACTCCATCCAAAAAAAGAATCACTTACTCAGTGTTCCGTATATATTTTCACAGATGTAAGAAATCAGATTCCTTTTCCAAACCTTAATATATGTTCAAAAGGGCAAACTTTTGTAAGGTGTAGAAATAAAATAAGCAAATATTAAATTAATTAGTTAAGTAATTATATATTTAAATGTATTAAACTAATAGGTGATAATTTATTATTTTTTTCCTCCTTTTTTTTATCCGTTGAGTAATATTACAACTACTTTTGGCTTTATCAATGATTCCTTTTGATATTTTGTTGAATTATTCAAGAAAAGCATAGCTGGGTTTTTTACTATACCGACATAGAAAATATAACATAATAATTTATCAATTTATTTTTATGGTACCATATCCTTTAGGATGGATTGAGTATGCAACGATTCTATTCCCAGGCCTATTGTTGAGGGATTGATATCTAGGAAGGATAGGCATCAATCTTCGCTGATTTGGTCACGATATTCCCAATCGTGTGAGATGTCATTAGCATTTAGGCATTGTGATTTCCAATTCTGTGAATTGTTTCCATTCCCTCCTCGAGTAATGGATTGTATCGATTTGGCTGGTTTTAGTGGAGTTTGTAGAGTTAGGCAGTTTCATCTAGACCATGCTCTTGTTACTACATTAGTTGAGAGATGGCGTTCCAAAACACACACATTCCATCTACAGGTTGGAGAGGCCACTGTGACATTAGGGGACATTGCCATTTTGTGGAGACTCAGAGTTGATGGTGACCTAGTTATTGGAGAGGTTTAGGGGCGCTGTCATTCAGTGTAGGTAGATATGGTATATGCGCTCCTTGGTTTTCGGCCCCGGGACGATCAGTTCAGGGGTAACTGGCTAGAGAAGGCAGCACTGGAGACACAGCTCTCAGTCCCTCTTGCAGATGATGCCCTCGATACGGTGGTAGAACAGAGGGCGCGTGGATTTATACTTCTTCTTATCGATGGCATGATTTTCTCCGATAAATCAAGCTATCTGCTACTTCTCCGGTTTCTTCTGTTTCTCACAGATTTACGTACCTGGGGTCAATTGAGTTGGGGCAGTGCGACCATGGCGTGGATATATAAATACCTCTGTGAGGCTACCAATCCTGCTGCTAGGGAGATTTGTGATCCTATGATTCTGCTTCAAGTCAATTTATTTATTTATTTTTAATTTGTGGACTAACTTCTGACGTTGATTGGCCTCTGGGCTTGAATGGAGATATTGGGCCCAATGTTGGAGTAGCGGATGGCCATGATGACAACAGCAGCAGCGACAGTGATCATGACGACGAAGACCTACAATACATGACACTTCATCCTTCACTGGCTCCTTTGCAACACGTATCGGTACTTTGCTAGTTTCCAAGACATTGGTATGGGGGACTTTTCTACACCAGAGATGACTTGCGCATTGATGAATGGTCGGAGATGAACTAAGAGTTAAGACATAAAATGCGTTTTTGAGATAAGTCACAAGAAGTTTATGCCATAAGATTGTGGCACGCGAGAAAATGTTGCGAGTTCACAGTTATCAAGAGTAAAGTGCAGTTTGGACAGCCTCTTGCAGGAATAACACTAACCAAAATCCATATGCATGGTACATCCGAATCATAAAAAAATTGAGCAATGGACGATGGGAAATATCGATTTGGAATGGCATACACATATATCTCCAGCAGGTCATAAACAACAACAACAGAAACTTGTCCCACAAATTTATTGCACAATATATACTACATCTCATCAAGGACAACCCCGAGACATATGTCAACATTACATTAGGCATTGTTCACAATAAATTTCACGTTGGATATATGTATTGGAAGGGATGGTGTGCCCGAAAAGCTATTGTTGAGTCACTATACGGTACATGGTTATCTACATTCAACGTATTGCCTAACTACATGTTGGCATTGTAGGATTCGAATCCAGGTACAATAGTGCATTAGAAACACCATGCTGCAGTGCTGGAAGTCGTAACATATTCTGCTTTATTTTTTGGGCTTTCAAGCCATCAATTGAGGTATTTCCGTATTGTCGTCTAGTGATTTCAATAGATGGCACACATCTAAGAGGAGCATATACAGATGTTTTGTTGATCATAAGCACTTGGGATGCTAATAACCTCATATTTCCACTAGCATTTGCTATTGCCGATACTGAATCAATTGAGAGTTGGGGATGGTTTCTTAGACTACTTTGTAGTCACGTGATGCATAAAAGACCTGTTTATGTTGTGTCCGATCAGCATTCCAGTATCTTAGCAGCTATGAGGAGACAGTTTGGATGGATTAAGCCGATAGGAGTTCACAAGTTCTGTTTGCATCACATTCGTGCTAATTTCAATCGACAATTCAAGAATACAGAGTTGAAGCGACTAATGTAAAAAGCCTAAGTTGAGAGAAAAAAAAAATTCAAATTTGAACTGTAATGAACGAAATAAAAGAATATAATCAGGAAGTTTACAACTGGTTGATGTAGATTGGCCTCGAAAAGTGAATACTTTCACATATGGCGGATATTGGTACGGGTGTATGATAACAAATTTGTCTAAATCTTTAAACAATGTTCTAAAAAAACACGGACATTACCAATTGACAATTCAAGAAAATAGAGTTGAAATGACTGGTGTAAAAAGCCTAGGATGAGAGAAAAAAAATCAAATTTGAATTTGTAATTAACGAAATAAAAGAATACAATCAGGAAGTTTACAACTGGTTGATGTAGATTGGCCCCGAAAATTAAACACTTTCACATATGGCGAATATCGATACGGGTGTTTGATGACAAATTTGTCTAAATATTTAAACAGTGTTCTCAAAAAAACACGGACATTACCAATCAAAGCACTTGTCGATGCAACATTCACAAAGGTCATCAAATACTTTAATGTACATCGGTCTGAGGTTGCCCACAGTAACAAACCATTCCCTCCGTTGATATAGAATGCATTCCAGGCAGCTTCATAGAAAGTTAGAAGTTACAAGGTTATGCTGTTCAATAAAAGGACTGGAATATTCAGTGTAAGGACATTTGCAAGAATTGGAGGGAAAGATAAAATGTCTACACAGTGAAAATGTCTTCATAGGACTGTACTTGCATAAAATGAAATATTTTTTGATTGTCGTGCCTGCATGTATTCACAAGTGGCAACCTTCGGAATATGTTTTGCTTATTTACTTCTTAGAGAAGTACGTTGCAACTTACAACCATAATTTCTACCCGGTCAATGACAAATTCCTGGTGTAATGCTAACTTTTTGTTGGAGGGTTTTGTACCAACACTTAAAGGTCACAGACCTAGATGGAGGCATACCACACATTTTCGACGTGTGATGGATTATCGAAATGAATGGTCCCCACCAAGATGTGGAAATTGCCATCAAGTGGGATATAATAGGCGAAATTGTAACAACGCTCGCTTTGAACTTGGAGAACAGATTTTGCAACCACATGTACTTGTGCTACAAAATAATTTATTTAATGGTGTATTATTCATTTGACAATGACATTGTTATGGTTTTTGTCATTTTCAACCTAAACCACACAACATGGAATATCTATTAATTCTGTTATATAGACATTTAAAATAAAGAAAAAATTCTTTCATGAATACGAACACTTAAAGTACTAAAAGGGACTGACCAATTGTATTTTACAAACATTGCAAGCCCAATTTAGTAACTTGTATAAATTAAGATATATTTTTAAGACTAAAATAAAGAATTCTTTCTAATCTCACTTTTGTTTTATAACTAAATAGAGTCATAAAAAATTTCAGCATTATAAATGATTGATTGGAAAATTTTTATTGAATTTTTAAGGATGCTATGTATGTTAGCATCCTTATCTAATTAAAGAGGATGCTTATATAGATAGCATACAATAAATTTGAGGAAGTAATTCATGATAGCGTTCTTATTAAATAAGAACGCTATCACAAATAGCATTCTTATTAAATAAGGAAGTTATCATGAATAGCGTTCTTATTAAATAAGGATGCTAGGGATAGCATATGAACCATTTTAGGTCTTCTACCAGGGCACGAACCATACGAGGACGAATCAATTCTAATCAATTACCCAAACAAAATCTCCATCTGAAGCAATTACTTTAGCAAGACGAGGAATGATGACCCAAAAAAAAAAAAGCTAAATAAAATTTTAGGGATGGAATTTATTTATAAACTATAATTTTACGCTAGTTTTGTAAATTAGGTTAGTTTTTCATTTTAAGAAGATCTTATTTTTGTTTCATTAATATTTGATTGTTTAAGATGATTATTTTTAAGATGAGATGATTTTTTGGAGCGTTTGGATAACTGAAAATACTTCATAGCTTCACCATGATACTGCGCATTGCTCCCAAATTTTCAGTAGGCCCCTTTATCCGTAATCTCAAGATTTTTTTTTTTTAAAACCAAAATATTGTATTTTAAAAAATATTAAAGATACTTTTAAACGGTATTTTAAAACTATGAAAATTTCCACTATCAATATCATATATAAAGTATAATAATTTTCATTACCAGGTCGGGCTAAGTCCCCAAAAGAGAATCGAGGATTTTAAAGATGTCGTTCCCAATGGAAACTTAACTGCTATCTCTCTACTACTATTTCTCTCTACAGAGAGAGAGAGAGAGAGAGAGAGAGAGAGAGAGAGCAAATTTAGCAATGGTGGGAGATGAAAATGTTGTAGAAACCAAGCGAAGGGAATATAGCAGAAATAGAATAAAATAAATTTTATTATGAAAATAATAAATTTTATTATAAAATTATCTCTGATAGTGATAATTTCTGTACTTTTATAACAACATTAAAAAGAACAGTATTTTTATTAAAAATAAAATTCATCTCATAAGTTAGTAACTCTTTTTAATTATGTGTCCTTCTTTATATCCAGTAGGCTTTAAATACTGAAAATCCAATTTTTGTATATATATTTTCTAATTTTTCAAGTCTTATTTATAAAATTTATCTTCCTATTGGTTTTTTGGTCGATTTGTAATTTTGAACCAATATGAAGGACCGCTGTACGACCACTAATTATTAAGAAATCATATCATTTTTGTTCAATTTTGGTTAGTGTTGAAGTTGGGGGAGCATATATAAGTTTGAAATGTCATATCTCGTGCGTTAGAATAGTGATTATGGGCCTGTAGCATTCATAATTATTTCAGTCAAAATGTCATATATCGTATGTTAGAATAGTGTGATTATGGGCCTATAGCATTCTTGACTACTTATATCAATTAACATGGCATATATCGCGTTCGGAAAAAAAAACGATTATGCCATTCTTATTGTGAATATGTTAGAATTAGTAAAAGCTTCACTAATTGTAAATATGGATGTCTACTATTAAAAGTTAGTGAAGATACTACTAATATATATTAGTGGAAGATGATGAATGCCACTAATAAGATAAGCTTGAAAGATATATCATTTTGTGAGAGAATTGTTAGAGAAAAATGTGAGAGAAAAGAAAGAGGGAAGTTTGAAAAAATTCTTATGCAAATAATAGTTAGAGATTTATTGTGTGTAGCTTTTATTCTAACACTGCCAAAATTTTATAATACGTTATCAGCACAAGTCTCTACTGTTACAAAAGCCAGAAGACTAAAGTACGAGTTTCTGCTATTATAAAAGTTAGAAAACAGGTACGCATTTATTGATCCATATGGCTAACATTACTAAACTCGAATTTGTAGCTCTTGATATTTCTAGAAAAAAATATATGTCATGAGTTCTCGATGCAAAAATGCATCTAAATGCTGAAGGCCTTAGTGAAACTATTAAAGAAAATAATAGTGCATTTACATAACAAAATGCCAAAGCTTTGATTTTTTTCCGTCGTCGTCTCGACGGAAATTTGAAAATGGAATATCTTATCGAAAAAGATTCATATATCCTGTAGATAAATTTAAAAGAAAATTTTGATCACCTGAAGATGGTCGTACTACCAATTGTATAATATGAATGGTTGAACCTGAAGTTGCAAATTTTAAAATTGTGAATGAATATAGCTCCGCTATGTATAAAATTACATCTCAATTAAAATTATGTGGAGAAAAAGTTATTGATGAAGATATGCTGGAGAAGACATTCTCCACCTTTCATGTCTTGAATATTATCCTGTAGCAACAATATCAAGAAAAATGGTATACAAAATTTATAGATTTAATTACTACCCTCCTCATTATAGAGAAAAATAATGAGTTATTATTGAGAAATCATAAAGTCAGACTAACTGGCTCAACAACATTCCCAAAAGTGAATGTTGTTGACTCCAGTATAAGCCATCGTCATAGTCATAGTCGTGGCCGTGGCCGTGACCGTGGTCGTGGTTATGGTCATGGACATGCTCGATATTTCTCTTATTACAGTAATAATCAAGTTGTGAGAAATACTGGTCACCTAAAGTGAGAAAGAAAAGATAATAAGGGAAAAGAAAAATAAATGAAAGAAAATTATGAGGATAAGTGTTATAAATGTGGCATGAAAGGTCATTGGTCACGTAACTGTCATACGACCAAGTATTTAGTAAAATTATATCAAGTTTCACTGAAAAAGAAAAATAAAAATGTTGAAACAAATTTTTCTCAACATCCAGTGAATGAAGTTGATGATGATGATATTGATTCAGAATATCTTAATATCAATATTACCCATATGGATGTATCTAATTTTTTCAAACACCCAAACAGTAAGATAGACCATTTAATTAGTGTTGGCAGTATCCAGAAGAACTAATGTCTCACCCTGTTATTTTTAAATTTTCATTATATTCTAATAATATTTACATTTACATATAAATGTTTTTGTTCAGATGGCTGTTGTTAATGATAATGTATGTATTATTGATAGTAGAACTACACACAGCATACTAAAAAATGATTAATATTTTTCTTATATCAAAATGGGAGAAATAAATATTTATATTATAAACAGTAGTACAAATATGATTGAAGGCTCTGAAAGAGCTAGCATATTGTTGCTTGAAGGAACAACAATTACTATTGATAAGGCACTATTTTCCTCAAAATTTATAAGAAATTTATTGAGTTTTAAAGATAACCACATAAATAGGTATTATGTTGAAACAAATGAGGAAAATGGCATTGAGTATCTTAATATTACTCAAATTAATTTGAGTAAGAAATCTATATTAAAAAAATTACCGTCTTTTTCTACTGGCCTATATTTTGCAAAAATATGTACAAGTGAAATTCATCATCTAATAAACCAGAAGTTTACTGATCCTACTACTTTTAGCATTTGGCATGACCGGTTGGGTCATTCAGGATCTATCATAATAAGAAGAATAATTGAGAATATACATGGTCATCCATTAAAAAATAAAAAGATATTAACATCAGAAAAATTCTCATATGCTGCATATTCCCTAGAAAAATTAATTATTAGACCATCACCAGTAAAAGTATGAGCTGAAAGTCTTACGTTTCTTGAATGGATTCATGGAGACACTTGTGGACTTATTCATTCACTATGTGGACCATTCAGATATTTTATAGTCTTAATTGATGCATCATCCCGATGATCATATGTATGTTTATTATCTACTCGTAACCGACGTTTGCGAGATTATTTGCTCAAATAATTAAATTACAAGCACAATTTCATAAACATCACATTAAAAATATCTGTTTGAATAATGTTGGTGAATTTTTATTATATACTTTTGATGCATATTGCATGTCAATTGGGATTAATATTGAATATCCTATAACTCATGTTCATACACAAAATGGTCTTACTAAATCTTTTATTAAAAGATTACAATTAATTATTAGACCATTATTAATGAAAATAAATCTACTAACATCTGCCTGAGGACATGCTATTTTACGTGCTGCAACACTTATATGTATTAGGCCAACTAGTTATCATAAATTCTCTCATTTGCAATTAATTTTTAGTTTGAAACCAAATATTACTCATTTAAGAATTTTTAGGTGTGTTGTATATGTTCCAATTGCACCAAACCAACATACAAAGATGGGTCCTCAAAGAAGAAAGGGAATATACGTTGGATATGATTCTCCCTCTATTATCAGGTATGTTGAACCCCTAAAAGGAGATGCATTTACATCAAGATTTGCTAATTGTCATTTTTGATGAATCATTATTCCCTAAATTAGGGGGAGAACATAAAAAACATAAGAAAGATCTTACTTGGACAACATTATTAAATTATCTTGATCTGCGCACAAGCCCGTGTGAACTTGAAATTCAAAAGATAATTCATTTGTAAAGCATTGCAAATAAAAATGTCAGACACTTTTGTTGACTCCAGAAGAGTAACAAAATCGGATATTCTAGCTATAAATGCTCCTATTCAAATTGAAATTCCAGCAGAATAAAAGATTATACCTATAGCTGCTGAGTCAAAAGAACGCCAGCAGCGTGGCCAACCTCTTAGTTCTAAAGATAAACATCCTTAAAAGAAAAGAGGATTAATAATCCAAACGATCATATTGAAGAAAAGAATGATAAAGACCAAGAGAGAACTGATGACATAGAACCAAAAGTTGATGAAAGTAACACTGAAATTTCTATCAATTATACCACTTCCGGTAAAAATTGGAATCAGATAGAAACAGTTATTGATAACATATTTACATACAATATATCTCTTGATGTTACACAGGATAATGATGATTCTAAACCAATATCAGTTGATGAATGTCGGCATAGAAAAGATTGGCTACAATGGAAAGATGTGATTCAATCAGAGTTAAATGCACTTACAAAACGTGAAGTCTTCGGACCTGCAGTCCGAACACCGGAAGGTATAACACCTGTTGGCTATAAATGAATATTTATGCTAAAACACAATGAAAATAATGAAATCGTATGATATAAAGCACGGTTAGTAACCTAAGGTTTTTCACAAAGATCAGGTATTAATTATGATGAAACTTATTCTCATATTGTTGATACTATTACACTCTGATATCTTATCAGTTTGGCAGTACATGAAAAGATAAATATGCGCCTATTAGATGTTGTCACTACTTACTTATATGGAAATTTAGAAAATGATGTTTACATGAAAATCCTCGAAGGATTTCGCATGCCCGAAACATATAAACATTATTCTTGTGAAAATTACTCCATCAAGTTGCAAAAATCATTATATGGCCTGAAGCAATCTGGGCGCATGTGGTTCAATCATCTTAATGAATATTTATTGAAAGCGGGATTTAAAATAACTAGGTATGTCCATATGTTTTTTTTAAGAAATCTGGTTCTAAATTTGTGTAATTTTATTAGAACTCTAGATTGATGGAACGCAGAAACAGGGGAGCATGCACCGTGCCAAAAAAAATTGGAGAAAAATTAAAACGCGAGCCATAAAGGCCATGCGGAAGCGTGAAGATCATACATTTGCGCTCCTTAACCCTTCTAGGTTGAGTAAGAGCGGATTGAACGACTGAAATCGCCTCGCTTTGTCCACTTGAAGGAGCTTCCGGTTGAACACCCGCTAGCCTTCTACTCCGCCTTGTTTGCATTAATGCTTAGCTCTCCAGCTCTCGAGATATTTCTCAGCCTAACCTCTAGTCGGTGAACACTATGGTGAAGAGGAAGGGTCTCAATTCTCCTTGGTTTACCCGCTATTGGTTAGCAAAGAATAAGGGAAAAACAAGAAGAAGGAGAGAGACCTTGAGAGAGAGAGACTCACGTGAGTGACGTGAGTCTTGTGGCTTTGGAAAGAAAATTAGGGTTTTTTCTATTCAAAGAGTTGTTTATATTTGGCCTAAACTAGGTCTCTCTATCTCTGATAAACATCTCCCCGGGAATTCAAAACACCCGGATGTTATCCTGAGAAACAGTTTGGCCTAACCTTAAACTCCTCTTAACCGTATCTGGAAAAAACCCTAAGGTCCAAGCTATTGGGTCAGATAAATATTTATTATTTTTCTTGGATCCAAAAAGGCCCAAAATAATAAATATTAATTGTTTATTTCCTGGGCTTACATAAGTAACCCAATAAATAATTAATGAGTCCAAATGAACCATAATAATTAATCTTTAATTATTTATTTCTTGGGCCTATACAAATAACCCAATAAATAATTAAACATTAATTATTTCCCATAGTTTAAGCCCAGGTTAATTTCTTAATTATTCATACTGGACCTAGGCCCTGAATAATTAATTAACCAAATAAACTAGATAATTAATTTCTCTCAACTCCTATTTTATTTATTTATTTATTTATTTTATTCCAGTCCAATAATAAATTAGACTTCCTGAATAAAATAAAATAAAACAAAAGAAAATAAAATCCTCTTCAACTGAGACCAATTCCTTAACCCAAAAATAGTTAGGACTTACGGGCTATCCTAAGGACCAAAAAGACACATCGCCTTGGCTGCTAAAATGACCAAAATACCCCTGCTATATAAATAGTTGTATTTTGCATTTTAAATATTTCCTAATATCACCATAAGGAAATATTGACCCCAAGGACAATGCTGTGTTAGCAAAGTCTCCGACCTACAGGTGAAATGACTAAAATACCCCTCTACACATCGCCGTACATTTAGAGAGGAAGAAGTGTACTAACACCCCCCTAAATGACATCTACCATCCTTAGGCTTCTAGTCCAATGATCCACGACTTCCTGGAGTGTTTCCGCTTTCCAAGGGAGCTACCCTAAAGCAAACATCCAAGTCATGTTTCCCAGGGTCCTGGATAATTTAGACCATTCGGACAACCACAAGGGGCGATATAGTGCAGAAACTATCTTGTATAAGTCTGTCTTAACTAACTAGTCTCACATACCCAACATGCAAGTATATTGGCCCTACGATAGAACCTTAACTACATCAAATCAAAGTATATGCTTCCAGCTTCGCTAGACCACCAACTCATACTCAAGTCGTAGAGTACTAGTCCATGCTATAGCGGTAGTAGTCTAGGTTTCTACCATATAGTACTTTGAGAAACCACTACTACAGGTCCTGTTCTACGTATTCGAAATACGCTTATGTCATGAAGTGAGTGGACTACCCACTGGCTAAAGGTAAGCCATTCCCCATTTGGAATTCATAACATAATAACCTAAACATGATGAGGTTCCTAGTCTCGTCAATAGGTTAAGAACAAATGTTTATGTGTTAAATAACCCGTGATCCATACCTTACTGTGAAAGACCACCATTCACATAGATCACTTATTTAGACACAATGGGTCTGTTCCAAATGAAAATCGTGCACATACAAAAAGTAAATTCACAAACAATTTCTGAAAATAAACTCTTTTATTAAATAATTCGATTTTACATCAGAAACCTAGTCTAAGAGGGCATACAATCCAACAATCTCCCACTTGCACTCTAAGACTAGGTAAGTCCATAGGTGCCCACCCCTATGGCGTCTAAGTGTCTCTTGAAGACTCTCTCAGCCAAAGGCTTGGTGAATGGGTCTGCTAGATTGTTTTCTGAGGTAATGTGCTCCACCACGACTTCCCGTCTCTGGATGAAATCCCGGATCAGGTGGTACTTCCTCTCGATGTGTTTCTCCTTCTTGTGGTTCCGAGGCTTCTTAGATTGCGACACTGCTCCAGTGTTGTCGCAATACATCACAACCGGCCTGTCCATATATGGTACGACTCCAAGTTCTGAAAGAAACTTCCGGAGCCAGACTGCTTCCTTGGACACCTCCGAAGCTGCCACATACTCAGCTTCCATGGTTGAGTCAGCAATACAAGATTGCTTGATACTCCTCCATGAAATTGCTCCTCCAGACAAGGTGAAGACATATCCACTAGTGGATTTTCTCTCATCCTTATCCGCCTGGAAGTCTGAGTCTGTGTATCCTGTAGGAACCAAATCATCAGCCTTGTAAACCAGCATATAATCTCTCGTTCCCTTGAGGTATTTGAGAATATGTTTTACAACTTGCCAATGAACCTCCCCTGGGTTTGACTGATATCTGCTAACTAAGCCCACGGCAAAACAGATATCTGGCCTAGTACACAGCGTAGTGTACATGAGACTTCCCACAGCCGAAGCGTAGGGAATCCTACTCATTCTGTCATTTTCTTCTTGAGACTTAGGATAGTCCTTCGAAGAAAATAACAACCCATGTCTGCAAGGGATTAGAGCTCCCTTGCATGAGTCCATGCTGTACTTGGCCAGCATCTTGTCAATGTATGTCGCTTGGGATAACCTTAACATTCTCTGCTTCCTATTTCTAAGAAGCTTAATCCTGAGAATGTAGCTGGCTTCTCCCAAGTCCTTCATACTGAATTGACTAGACAGCCAAACCTTTGTAGATGATAATGTCCCTACATCATGTCCAATGAGTAGAATGTCATCCACATACAGGACAAGAAAAACCACATTGATACCTTCAAGTTTCCTGTACACGCATGGTTCATCTTCGCTTTGAATAAAACCATAAGACTTTACAGTCTCATCAAAACGAATGTTCCATGCTCTTCATGCCTGCTTAAGTCCATAAATGGACTTCTTAAGCTTGCAAACCATGTGTTCCTAGCCTTCAGCAATGAAGCCTTCCGGTTGGGACATATAGATGTCTTCGCTAAGATGACCATTCAAGAATGCCGTCTTGACATCCATTTGCCATATCTTGTAGTCATAGTGACAGGCGATGGCAAGGAGGATGCGAATGGATTTAAGCATGGCTACCGGGGAAATGGTTTCCTCATAGTCGATACCCTCTTTCTGAGTATACCCTTTCGCCACAAGCCTAGCTTTGAAGGTTTCCACCTTCCCATCCGCTCCTCTCTTTCTCTTGTATACCCACTTGCACCCAATGGGTTTTATCCCTTCAGGTGAAGCTACAAGATCCCAAACCTGATTGAGGTACATAGACTCAATCTCGGCTTTCATTGCTTCATGCCATAGATTTGCATCGGCATCAGCAATAGCCTCCTCGTATCTAGCGGGGTCTTGTTCCTGATGGTCGGAAACCAGCTCAAAGGCTTCTCCAGTCCATCTATCCGGAACCCTAGATACTCTCCCACTATGACGAGGCTCCAGTTGTACAGGCTCTTGAGGCTGTACCTTTTCTTGTTCCAAAATCGAGTCAGTAGAAGTTGATTCCATAGATAACTTCTCCTGCAGTTCCAACCTCGTTGAACCTTTAGTGGAAGTACTTTGATCATCTTCCAAGTATCTAGCATTGGTACTGACTAGTACCTTCTTCTCCTTAGGATGATAAAAGTAGCCTCCTTTTGTCCCTTTTGGATACCCAACAAAATTGCATAATTCTGATCTTGGTTCCAACTTGTCTCCTTTGATCAGTACATAAGCTGGACACCCCCAAATCCTGAGATGAATCAGACTTGGCTTACGCCCAGTCCACATCTCATAGGGAGTCCTAGGTACTGACTTGGAAGGCACCAAGTTCAGAATATATGCCGCTGTTTCCAGGGCATATCCCCAAAAGGACACTGGAAGAGTAGCATGAGACATCATGCTTTGGACCATTTCCATCAACGTCCTGTTCCTTCTCTCAGCTACTCCGTTCTGCTGGGGGGTTCCCGGCGCATAGAGCTGGGATACTATCCCATGATGTACCATGTAGTCCTTGAATTCACCTAGGAGGTACTCTCCACCACGATCCGATCGTAAGGTTTTGATTAATTTACCTGTCCGACGCTCCACTTAAGCCTTAAACTCTTTGAACTTGTCAAAAGAGTTAGACTTGCGTATCATCAGGTAAATATAACCATACCTCGTACAATCATCCGTGAACGTGATGAAGTACTCAAAACCTCCCCTAGTTGGTGTAGACAATTGACCGCACACATCAGTGTGAACAAGACTCAACACCTCCTTGGCTCTATCCGCCTTTGGTGTAAAAGACCTTTTGGTCATTTTTCCCATCAGGCAGGAATCACACTGAGGCTAACTTTCCAATCTCATTGAGCCCAAAGGCCCATCATGGATTAGCCTCTGATTCCTGGTTGAGTTAATATGACACAACCTTAGGTGCCAAAGGTATGAATCATTGATATTGGTCTTTCTCTTCTTAGTTAAAGGTTCAGACTGAGCGTTATTTGATTGTTTGTTAGGGTTTAAAAAGAACAAATTTCCATACATATGCCCAGTACATAAAATTTCTCCATCTCTACTGATAGAAATATCAGAATGGAAAGATACAGAATATCCTTGATTAATAAGTTTTGCAATTGAAATCAAATTCTGACGAAAACCAGGTACATATAAAATATCTTTTAAAACCACTATCTTATTACAATAAAAAATAAGATCCAGCTCTCCCACTGCAAGGGCCCAGACTTGTACTCCATTACCCACTCGAAGCCCATGTTCGCCCTTCTTGAGTCTTCTTATCTTCCTAAACCCCTGCAAGGAGTTACAGATATGATCAGTAGCTCCTGAATCAACAATCCAAGTGGAAGTTGATCCTACCATTGATATGGACTCTAGATAGTAAACATTACCTGTGGGGTTTTTCTTGGCCTGAAGATCTAGACACTCTTTTTCCAGTGTCCATTCTTTCCACACTTGAAGCACTTGCCCTTTAGTTTGTCCTTGGGCTGGTTCTTGGGTCAGGTCGCTGCATTCCCCTTCTTCCTCTTGAACTTTCTGGGCTTAGGCCCAGTTCTTGAAGAAGAGGTCTTAGCAATCATGGCCTTAGACTGCGGCTTCATGACCTTCTTCGCCATCTGGAGCTCCTTCATCAGTTCAGTCAAACTCATGTTCAACTTGTTCATGTTATAGTTTAAATTGAACTGAGTGAAAGAGCCCGGTAGAGATTCGAGAACCATGTCCACTTGGCTCTCGGGGTCAATGACAGCCCCTAAGATTTCTGCCTCTTCGAAAGCAGCAATCATCTTGAGCATATGCTCTCGGACTGATGCTCCCTCAGCCATCTTAGTGTTTACAATTGTTCGAAGAGCCTCCTGCCTTGCGGGCCGGCTCTTGTCCGCGAACATAGTTGCCAACGATTGACTTATGTCATATGCAGAAGCCATGTGCTCGTGTTTTAACTGGAGCACATTAGACATGGAAGCTAACATATAGCAACATGCCATTTTGTCAGCTTTCTTCCTTGCCTTTTCAGCCTCTCGCTCTTCAGCGGTGGAACCTTCCCCGATAACAGGGCAGGTTTCGTAAAGGACATACTTATACTCCTCGGCTGTGAGTATTATGTCCAGGTTCCTTTTCCAGTCCACATAGTTTGGACCCGTTAACTTATTCTCTCTGAGAATAACGGCCAATGGACTAAAAGAATCTCCCACCATTTCTGAAAATTGAAAATAAAAGAAAGAAATTAGTTTGTGAAAACAAAATGAAATTTGTGCACTGAAAATAATTTGGCTCTTAGGAAAACTGACATAGCTTCTTGGGAAGATTAACAGTTTCCTAAGCTAAGTGTATTAACCACCACAAATTAATTTCCCTTCTAGGTAATGGTCTAGAGAATAACTCCATCGTTGGATGGCCGTTTCCACTCATTTCCTATGGACATACCTCGCACTATAACCTCTAATGTGGGCTGGCCGATCATAGTACGTGCCCCGGGGTATTAATTACATCATTCCATTAGATCTAGATCCTTGTGGTATCCCCATCCTATACGGGTTCACTCCCAGGGTGACGCGAGGGGATCCACGATCTCTAATGAGGACCGTGATGGAAGCCGTGGGGCCGTTGGAACCCCTCTCCCACTTAGTCTTTTAAAATAAAGGTTTTCTGAAAAATATCCTTTTGAAATTTCCATTAAGTTTTTCTTAACTCAAAAATAAAATATCTAAGTCCAATAAAATCTCTATGTCAAGGCTTATATCCTTTGAGAGATTTCCTCCATGGACTAATTTTATATAAGTTAAGAAAAATTTTCCAATTAAAACTTTCTAGAGACTTTGGTCTCAAGTTTATTTGACAAAATCATTTTTCTAGTCCAAAACAAAACAAAATGGCTCTCCATTTTAATTTACAAAAATATCTAAATCCAATATATTTTCTATGTCAAGGATTAAATCCTTTGAGAAAATATTCAAGGATTAATTTTTGTACCAATTAAAATAGCCATTTAGTTTTTGAAGAAAAATATTTTTCTTGTCAAAAATGTTCCCAATGACTTTGGTCTTTGAGAAAAACCACACATAGGTACATAAAAAAAAATAGCATGCTAGAAAACAATAAACGTTTTCATGCTTTTCTATTTTTTAAACCTATGTGCCCAAATAATAGAATTAAACACATTAATTAATTAATTAATGATCTTGTTTAATCCTAAAATCCCTTACTAATATTTTTCATGCAAATATATTCCAAGAATATAAATATTACAAAAATATTAACTTCGCCTGGTATGGGACCCAAAACGAAAAAGGAAAAAAAAAATTAAAAAATTTTGACTGGCAGTCTACTGCACCGGCCGCACCGGATCCTTACCCGCGTGGCCTGCAGTCCACCAAGGCCTCTGTGCACCAGTCGCACCTAATCTCCTGCAGCTTCAACCCGTGGAGCCGCCCCGCACCCGCGTGCCCTCTGCTGCCGACCCGCGATCTCGCCCGATGACTCGAACGCAAACCCGGTCTCCAATTGCAAATTTGAATTGCGAAACCAGTTTGAGTTGCTA
This sequence comes from Voacanga thouarsii, assembly GCA_026120185.1. Classification (NCBI taxonomy): domain Eukaryota; kingdom Viridiplantae; phylum Streptophyta; class Magnoliopsida; order Gentianales; family Apocynaceae; genus Voacanga; species Voacanga thouarsii. The sequence goes on along the minus strand of JANUWF010001224.1, from coordinate 226,510 downwards.
CAGTAAGGCTCGGCTTAGACGGCTCGCGGGCAGTGGCTCCTCTCACAGATCTTGCGGCGTGGCTCGGCGGCTCGGTGGCTTATGAACAGTTTTCTTCTTCTTCGTTTTTCACCCGCGCAAATTTTTTTCTTCAGTTCATCTCTGGTTTGATTTTTTCTTGCCTTCTTTGGCTTCTTTGGACATTTTTACTTATAAAGACTCATCCAAAATTAAACCACAACCGCCTATACCCATTTAAATTGGGTTTACACGATTAAAACATCAAAGCCAAAAAAATTACAAAGATGCCTATGCTTCCACTGTGAAGCATACAAATCCACCTATCCCATACCAAAACAGCGAACGATCACAGGTATAATCATCTTCTCCATTTTTATTAACTACCATGCTCCCTATATTGATCAAAAACCTTGGCTCTGATACCACTTTGATGGAACGCAGAAACAGGGGAGCATGCACCGTGCCAAAAAAAATTGGAGAAAAATTAAAACGCGAGCCATAAAGGCCATGCAGAAGCGTGAAGATCATACCTTTGCGCTCCTTAACCCTTCTAGGTTGATTAAGAGCGGATTGAACGACTGGAATCGCCTCGCTTTGTCCACTTGAAGGAGCTTCCGGTTGAACACCCGCTAGCCTTCTACTCCGCCTTGTTTGCATTAACGCTTAGCTCTCCAGCTCTCGGGATATTTCTCAGCCTAACCTCTAGTCGGTGAACACTATGGTGAAGAGGAAGGGTCTCAATTCTCCTTGGTTTACCCGCTATTGGTTAGCAAAGAACAAGGGAAAAACAAGAAGAAGGAGAGAGACCTTGAGAGAGAGAGACTCACGTGAGTGACGTGAGTCTTGTGGCTTTGGAAAGAAAATTAGGGTTTTTTCTTTTCAAAGAGTTGTTTATATTTGGCCTAAACTAGGTCTCTCTATCTCTGATAAACATCTCCCCGGGAATTCAAAACACCCGGATGTTATCCTGAGAAACAGTTTGGCCTAACCTTAAACTCCTCTTAACCGTATCTGGAAAAAACCCTAAGGTCCAAGATATTGGGTCAGATAAATATTTATTATTTTTCTTGGACCCAAAAAGGCCCAAAATAATAAATATTAATTATTTATTTCCTGGGCTTACATAAGTAACCCAATAAATAATTAATGAGTCCAAATGAACCATAATAATTAATCTTTAATTATTTATTTCTTGGGCCTATACAAATAACCCAATAAATAATTAAACATTAATTATTTCCCCTAGTTTAAGCCCATGTTAATTTCTTAATTATTCATACTGGACCTAGGCCCTGAATAATTAATTAACCAAATAAACTAGATAATTAATTTCTCTCAACTCCTATTTTATTTATTTATTTATTTATTTTATTCCAGTCCAATAATAAATTAGACTTCCTGAATAAAATAAAATAAAACAAAAGAAAATAAAATCCTCTTCAACTGAGACCAATTCCTTAACCCAAAAATAGTTAGGACTTACGGGCTATCCTAAGGACCAAAAAGACACATCGCCTTGGCTGCTAAAATGACCAAAATACCCCTGCTATATAAATAGTTGTATTTTGCATTTTAAATATTTCCTAATATCACCATAAGGAAATATTGACCCCAAGGACAATGCTGCGTTAGCAAAGTCTCCGACCTACAGGTGAAATGACTAAAATACCCCTCTACATATCGTCGTACATTTAGAGAGGAAGAAGTGTACTAACACCCCCCTAAATGACATCTACCATCCTTAGGCTTCTAGTCCAATGATCCACGACTTCCTGGAGTGTTTCCGCTTTCCAAGGGAGCTACCCTAAAGTAAACATCCAAGTCATGTTTCCCAGGGCCCTGGATAATTTAGACCATTCGGACAACCACAAGGGGTGATATAGTGCAGAAACTATCTTGTATAAGTCTGTCTTAACTAACTAGTCTCACATACCCAACATGCAAGTATATTGGCCCTACGATAGAACCTTAATTACAGCAAATCAAAGTATATGCTTCCAGCTTCGCTAGACCACCAACTCATACTCAAGTCGTAGAGTACTAGTCCACGCTATAGCGGTAGTAGTCTAGGTTTCTATCATATAGTACTTTGAGAAACCACTACTACAGGTCCTGTTCTACGTATTCGAAATATGCTTATGTCATGAAGTGAGTGGACTACCCACTGGCTAAAGGTAAGCCATTCCCCATTTGGAATTCATAACATAATAACCTAAATATGATGAGGTTCCCAGTCTCGTCAATAGGTTAAGAACAAATGTTTATGTGTTAAATAACCCGTGATCCATACCTTACTATGAAAGTCCACCATTCACATGGATCACTTATTTAGATACAATGGGTCTGTTCCAAATGAAAATCGTGCACAAACAAAAAGTAAATTCACAAACAATTTCTGAAAATAAACTCTTTTATTAAAAAATTCGATTTTACATCAGAAACCTAGTTTAAGAGGGCATACAATCCAACACTCCAGAAGAGTTCCAAGAAATAATTGATTATTTAAAAAGAGAAATTAAGGATTTTGGTAAAACTAAATTTTGCCTTGGTTAGCAAATTGAACATTTGGAAAGTGGAACATTTATTCATCAATCAATATATACAGTAAAAGTTTTAAAAAGATTTTACATAGACAAAGCACATCCATTGAGTATTCCAATGATTGTCCAGTCATTAGATGTGTGTAAAGATCCTTTTCGACTTCAAGAAGATGATGAAGAACTCCTTGGTCCTGAAGTACAATATCTCAGTGCAATTGGTGCATTGATGTATCTTGCTAATAATACACAACCTGATATTGCCTTTGCTGTAAATTTATAAGCAAGATTTAGTTCTTTACCAACACGACAACATTGGAATGGAATTAAACAACCCTTCGATATCTCTAAGGTACAATTGATCTCGAATTATATTATTCAAATAAAACCAACCCAACATTGATAGGTTATGCAGATGTTGGTATTTATCTGATCTATGAAAAGCACGTTCTCAAACGGGCTATCTATTTATATGTGAAAATACTACTATATCATGGCGTTTTACCAAACAATCGAGAGCAGCTACTTCTTCAAATCATGCTGAAATTATAGCCATTCATGAAGCAAGTCGAGAATGTGTATGGTTAAGATTAGTGATTCATTATATCTGAGAGAGTTGCGGATTATTATCTATAAGAGATATTCCAACTCTTTTTCATGAAGACAATGCAGCTTGCATAACTAAATTACGATGAGGATATATTAAAGGAGATCGGACAAAATATATTTTACCAAAATTCTTTTTTACTCATGAACTCCAGAAGAAATGTGAAATTGATATGCTACAAATTCAGTCATGTGACAACCTCACAAATATTTTCACGAAGACTTGACCGACTAAAATATTTGAGAAGTTGAGATATAAAATTGGTATGTATCGGTTCAAAGATTTAAAGGAATCATCTCATCAGAGGGGTAATAAACAGACATATAGAATAGTGTACTCTTTTTTCTTCACTAGATTTTTTTTTCCCATTAGGTTTTTATCTAGTAAGATTTTAACGAGGCATATTTTTTATGTAATGGACATCTAAGGGGGAGTGTTGTGAATATGTTAGAATTAATGGAAGCTCCACTAATTATAGATATGGATGTCCACCATTAAGAGTTAGTGGAGACACCACTAATACATATTAGTAGAAGATAATGAATTCCACTAATAAGAGCTTTATAAATAGAGCTCTTCCCAAGCTTGAAAGATATACCATTTTGTAAAAGAATTGTTAGAGAAAATTGTGAGAGAAAAGAAAGAAAAAAGTTTGAAGAAATTCTTGTGCAAATAATAGTTAGAGATTTATTCTGTGTAACTTTTATTTTACCACTGTTAAAATTTCATAACAATTCTTGTATAATATCATGCGTCTGATAGGATTTGTAGTTAACTATTTGACTATTTGTATTGTTTCACATTAAGTCAAAATAAATATTTTAAATTGACAATATATAAGTATTTTATGCTATTCTTGTATATTATTTGATACATTGATAGGGACTAAAATCACTATTATTTTCCTAATTCTTTGAGGTTGTTTTAGGATACTTTTGTTATGATAACTAAGTATATTCCTTCATATTTGACATTTTGCTTATAAAAAGTATTTTTGACAAACTTATGCAAATTTGAATTGATTTCAAGAAAAACAGGGAATTTTTCAAAACATACCTGGCATTTGGTTTGGCAAATGGACTAGGCGCCAGGTCCACTCTGGAACAAGAAAATTCAGTGCACGAATTTTGAAATTTTCTTATATTTTTTATATTTTTTGAATCCTACACGACCAAGACTTCCCAAACTATGAATTTATCATTCAAGAGGCTTATAAAAACAAGAAAAAACATAAGGAATTGAGGGTGGATCCAAGAGCAAAAATTTCAAACAGTCATTGAAGGAGGAATTCACCAAATCAAAGAGGGTTGTTCAAGAGAGTCTTCAAGGGAGAAGAAAGAGGCTTGTTTATGAGTGCTTTCTTCTATCTTTGTTTTCTTTTCCTTAAATAATGATGTATTCAATATTTTTATTGTAATTTAACATTATTTTGGATTCATGGTTTTATGTTGATTTAGTTGTTTGATCAATTCTTTATCATCTTTAGTATTTGATTACTTGTTATCATTGGTTATTGATGCGAGTTCTTCTAATTGATTTGGGAAAACGATTTTAGGAGTTTATTGCATTGGTTTTGTATTTATCAAATCTTAATGGACTTGGGTGACGAAGTTATGATTATAGGACTAAAGTAATCGAAGATTAGTTGATTTCACCTTGAGTAAAGGGTCATTAGCTAATTTTATATTTATGAAGAATTGAGCTTAATGCATGTTTTGGTTATGTTAGCTTGATTGGCAAGTCTATTAATTTAATCAAAAGATAGTAATTCCATGAATTGGGAAAAGAAGTGGAATTTATCTAAGTAGATTCATGACTTGGGAGACGATTGAATTTACTTTATATTCCTTTCATGATGCCAGGATGATAATTAATTGAGAGAATTGTTAGTTGGTTCATTATCATGTTTTCTAGGATAATTGTTTAAATTACATATTCTTACATTCTTGAGTTGTAAATATTTCTTTATTTTTCTTTTTATTATTTTCTCATTTTATTTAGGTCGGTTAAATAATGAATGAAAAGCGATTAGTGTATTCTTGTTCCTTTGAGGATCGATACTCGTTAATTTCCTATACTATACTTGCGATGAGTATACTTGCTCGTATGTGTATTTTGGGATTAATATTTTAATTAAAACTTGACTAATGGATAGATTTAAATTTGATAATTTTTATACATATAAAATTTACGCATCAAGTTTTTGGCATCGTTGCAAGGGAACAATATCATAAAATTTTGGATTTTATTAATTTAATCATGTTTATATGTCCATATGTCTATATGTAAATATGTATATATATATTCTTTGTGTAAATAGGTATTATATCTTATTGTTTGTAACGTTGTGTGCTTTAATTAACTAGCTTAGTTCATGTTGTACTTGTAAATCCACTGACTTTTGTATTTAGGTAGTTTGTGAATATATCTAATATGTGTTTTTTTCTTTTCCCTAGTTTTCTATTATTTGTTTTTCCCTTTTGTTTTTTTTTCTTTTCTTTGTTTTTCTTTTTGTTTGATTTTATTTTTATTTTCAATTTGATTTTTATTTTTCTTTGAACGCAAGATTGACATCATTATGGACAATTACTTTTGAGCACAAGATCAAAGAAGTTACATTGATGATAGATTGGTAAAGTTACAAGCTCATATTGATGTTTTTAGTGAGACGTCGTTAAAAGCATTAATGAATTCTTTTATTACCAATACAAATTTATCTATTCAGTGGCATGTAGAAGCTTCCCAATAAGTGTGCGATCAAAGGACACATTTAGCTAAGATTGATGAGGAGACTCATGAGTTCATGTTAGCCTGTACAATTGACATGAAAAAAAAGAGATGCTATGAAGGACAATTACACGATGTAGCAAGAGATGACAATGGTCCAAATAATGATGTGTAGAATTTAGCATGCCTCGAGGAGTTGGATCTTTCAATGATACATCATATGAAGTCCTTGGAGGATGTTGAGAAATTCTACCCTTCACCCCCATCCAAAGAGAGGTAACATAATTTTTGTAGATCATGCATTGAAAAGTAAGGATTTCTTGATCTCATCTTTACGAACTCAAATACTAAGTTTAAAGGGGAATTTTAATTGTGAAAAATCTTTTGAAGGGTTAAATGGTGATTTCAAGTTTGATGTATTTTCTAGAGACCATGTGCACAAAAATATTTGTATGTCTAAAAAATTATTAGAGAATGAGGTTTATGTGTTTTGCTTCATTGAGAAAAAATGTTTTCATGATCCTTCTATTTTTCAAAAACCTCTCTTATTTTTACTTTTATTATCCTTACCTTTTTCAATGAGCATTAATGTCTTTTATAAAGAATGATGAGAAAACATGATGAGTAGCAAGAGTTTGTCTCATTGTCTTAGGTTTGGTTTTCTTTAGTCGGTTCAGTGTCTTTTCCCTTCCAGAATACGAAATATATTTTCCATCTTAAGTGTGGGGGAGTGAGTCGTGTTTTTATTTGTTTTGTTAGGATTTTTATTAGTATTTTCTTTAGTTGTTTTCTTTTATTTATGTATGTCTTTATTTTGTTATTATTTTCGTTGTGCTTTTATTTGGGTTTTCTTTGATAGGTAGGAATAAAGTCCTCTTGAACAAGCCCTTCTCTCTATCTCAAGTTTTAATATTTATTAGAGCATTATTACACTTGGGGAGTATTGCTTCATTGTTTCCTCCTTTATCATCTTTGGTCCCTTTGGAGATACTTTCTTGTGTTAATTTTTTGCCAATGAGGACATTATCCAGTTTAATTGTGGGGAAGTGATTTGGTGATATTCTTTATCCAAGTTTTTATCAATCATCTTGGTCTTTTCTTGGTATTGAGTTCTTTGGAAAAATTTTGAAGTGGAAAAATTTTGAATTTTGAAAAATAATTTTGCTGCAATTTCCTTGAATATTTTGACAATTTGACAAATATGAAAATTTTCAAAATTTTTTGGTGATTTTCATTGCTTTAGCAAGGTTATAATTCTTTTTCTTAATTAGATATGATTCTTTGTCATTCATTTGGTGGATTTTTATGAAATTAGTTTATTGGATAGGATATTTGTCAAGACTTGAGAATTTTGATTAATCTTATTTATACATTGGTGTTTGAATGTTATTTGACTCATCTAGTTTGAATATAGAGGGTATGATGAATGTGGGTAAAGTTTATTGGCTAACTCTTGTATTATGAGTCTAAATTTTACTTAGCTTTAAGTTATAATGAGGAATGTGAGTTGATAAAAGATCTTTGAGAGGAAAGATTGTGGAGAATTGTGGAAAAACTTGAGTTGAAAAAATAATGAGTGAAAACAAAATCATTGTTATGTAAGTTGAAAAAAATGCTCTTATTGTTAATCTTTGAAGACGTTTTGTTGAAAAGGGAGTTAATATGGGGAGAAGTAGCAAGTATTATTCGGTGCACTCTCTTGAGGCTATCTCGAAGATAAAAAGGTAAGAAAGAGTAAAGAAAGGAATATGTTGGAAAAACGATGAGTGATGACTAAAATGGAGCCAATACGATGTGTGAAGAGAAATTCATACACTTGAGGCTATCAATTCCCTAAATCATTAGAAAAATCTTTGAGAGAACAAGATTGGAGTGCTTTCCCTATATTATGACTTGAGTTGTGCAATTTTTGGATTTATAATGTTTGAGTTGGTAGATGGCTTGACTTGTGTGATTCATGTTATCTATATTTTTAATTGAAGGGTGAAATAATTTTCTTAGGCTAAGGTATGAATTTGATTAATTTGACTTCAAGAGTTTTGTAATAGCTTGTTGAATGTCTTAAAATTTGAATTGTTTTCAAAGGGTGTAAATGACGAGAGTTTTATCTAAAGGTTGAAGAGAAGTTATAACTATTTTGATTCATGACAAACATTGATATGGACTAACTTGTTAATCTATTGTGATAGGACATGTTTGACCCTTTTTTTTCTTCAAAAGTCTTTAGATAAGATTTGTTGGCAACTCCTTCATCGCTGAAATCAAGAATAGAAGATCAAATGAGAAGATTAAAGTATGTAGAGTTACATATCAAGGAAGTTCTTTATGAAGAATGATAGACTAGGAAGTGTTATTAAGGTATATCTATTAATTCCTGTAACACCCCGCTACCTAGGCCCGCTAGGGCCGGGGATGTCACCCCCGTCCAAAGGACAATGGGTCTTTATAACTAGGTCACACAAATAAAATAGCGGAATAAAAAAATAATACTTGAACTTAAAATTTATTACATCCCAAAAATAAGTCCAAGAATAAATCCAAGAATATAAAAAATAAATCCATAATAAAATTCATTCACTCTCATCTCCCCAAAACATTACATAAAATAAATTATTAGAAAATCTTCCAAAGCAGGCACTATCTAGTTACTCATCCCCATAGCAGGATCGACTTGAAAATCATGGTAAAAATGGTGGTGAGACAGAAATCTCAGTAAATCCGTGTGTGCTTAAGTGTCGGGAGAAAACAGTTCGTGAATGCAAAGTATAAAATTCTTTATAAGAGATCACTGGCAAGCAATAAACATTAGTCAAAAGCAAGAGTGGTGTTTTGGCTTTTCCAACCATAAATAATCAATAAAATCAACCACTCAAAAGAAATGGTCATAGGTTACCACATATTGGGCCCCATAACCACATGGTCAGCATGCCACACTTTGTGCATACCACCGGTCAGAATGCCACACTTTGTGCAGACTGACAAAAGTAGGTGATCGGCCTACTGGGCAAGATACTCCTCCTTCTCTATACCCAAACAACAACTGGGTGTCCATTCCGGCAACACACAGTCACTTGACTGAAAGAGAACGCTGCTAGCTCGGATCGGCACAACCTACTGGACTGATGTCCTATCCGGGAAGGACTCACCCCTCAGAGGTGGACACCTACTGAGAGACTTACCCTAACCCCTCAAGGACTAACCCTAGTAGTCCACCCTTATTGAGTACTTTACGACATTTCCCACTTGGGATAAAATGAACAAAACACTGTTCCACATGAAAATGGCAATTAAGGATTCTCAAAGTCTTTGTTAAAATCAGTTTTGGAAAGAGTTTTGAGATTAAGTAAATCTGCTTATTAATTTTCAAATAAATTGTTTGTCTGAAATAGGAAAGAAGTTAATCCTCAATTGCCCTTGCAAAACTGAGTGTCCATGCACTCTACATTTAGTTTGCCATAATAAACATGTTTCACCAATCAGGTTTTATGCAGGAGCTTACCTGATCCTTGCTCACAATATAAGGTCTCCAACAGCTGACCTAACCCCGCATGGGCAAATACAAACCACAATCAAACTCAAGCCAAAATTCACTTTCTCAATTTAAAACAACTCAACTCACTAACACCATGATCCTAGTGTCCCAAGCTTTAATGCCAAACAATAAATAAATAAGTTTATAAGCTAAGCCTAATTTGATATTTAAAATAATTAATGTTTGAGAAACAAGTACTAATAAGTTGGTGGTTTAAATCTTGCTAAGAAAAATTTAGAGTTTACTTGATAAAGAGTCCTATGTGGTATTAGGTAAAATAATGATTTATCAATAATTTAGTTATTAGAAAATAATTGATAACTAAAATTAGTTGAAAATAAATTTAATGAGTCTTGCTTGAAAAATAATAAATAAAATTTTAATGGGTTTTGATTAAAGATAATGATTAAATTTTTAGTAATAAATATTTTACTAATTATGATTATTTCCATAAAAGGTTTTAGTTGATTTCATTATTTTATATAATATATATATATATATATATTATTTTTCTAGCAAAAGCTATTATTTATTTGACTAAAATATCCTTATTATATATAATAATCCAAATCTACCCCTCCTAGGGTTTTTTCGAAATTATTAGCAAAATCATATTATGAAATATTTTATTCATGAAATAAAAATTAGCTTAGGGACAACTAGGTCATGATCATAGTTCTAATGCTAACCATAATCATGAACATTTACAACCCTTCAATTCATCAAATCATCCAAATCATGCATATAAACATAGATCTAGACTTACTAAGACATGATCTAACCTTTACTAGCATAAATATAATCATGGCTTTAATAATCACACAAGAATATAAATCCTATTCATCATAGATGACATAATCTCTAGCATACTTGATCACAAATGCTACCTATGACATGGAGACATGAATTAAACCTCAAAACATCATACAATCAACCCAGATAACTCATTCATGCATAAATCCCATCTCCAACATATTCACACATATATTCATGCTTCAATCTCAATTCATCACAACAATATATACTCAACCCTATTCATGATTCATCTTCTATCAACATCATCCTAGAGACATGAATCTAGAATTTAAAAGAAGGGTTAAAAAGGCTTATTTGATTGCTGAATATCTTGAAGGAGTTTCGAATGGTTGTCAACCCCTAGATGCCTAAATCCGTCCAAGGAAGGTGGAGAAAGCATGGCCATTGGAGAAGAAGCCATCCGGCCAAGAAGGAGAGAGAGAGAGAGAGAGAGAGAGAGAGAGAGAGAGAGAGAGAGAGAGAGACCATTACCATGTTTATTCATACATATATTCATTAGAGATCAAGATTAGAAAAGATGAAGTTGTTAGAACAAACCTACCTTGAAGATGGTCTTGAGCCTTCACAAAATTCCTGATTTTCTTTTCCAAAATAACAAGTTAGATTTTGGAGTTTGATGTTAAGAATGGTGTTGATGGACTCACGGTAGTGAGTAGATTCAATCTGGAAATTTTAGAAGTAGTTTGAAGTGATTTGGAGAGGTATTAGGTGAAAGGAAGGAGTAGGTGTTCTTGGTGTGCTATGTGTTCTTGAAGTTGAAGAGAGTAGAGAGCTTTTGGGATTGGAGGCTACCGAAATTCTGTAAGGATTAGGGTTGGCTGATTGCTTGAAGGGTTTTGGTAGCTGATTTTCTGGTTTGGAAGGGAAAAGGAAAGGCTAGCTGCTGGAATCCTTGAAGAATATTTTTGGGAAGCAAATTTGGAAACTAAATATTATAAGAATATCTTTGATTGTTGGAGAGCTTTTGGGAAGCTGCCTGGCCGAATTTCTGTGCAGAGTTTCGGCTGGATGAAAGCTGGTTGAAGGAGCTAAGGGTGGCCGAGAATAACGACTATAATGGTGAAGGGAAGGTTTGATTGTTTGAGGAATATTTTATGGAAAGTTGTTAAATTATGGTGGCTGGAATTTTGATAACTAATCAAGCATGATTGCAGTAATTTTTTTTGGAAAGATTTTTGGGCAGCCATGTCTAAATTTCGTGCAGGAGCTTGGGGAAGAAAATGGAGCTCTGATCATGGCTGTTTAAGAGTAGTTTGTGCAAAAGAAAGATGGAGTTTCGGCCAGGGTTGAATTAGGAAACAAGGCTGAAAAATTTTTGCACAGGATTTTTGCTATTACTGGAATTTTTCTGGGCAGTTTCGACTGCCATTTTCCAGCCAGGTTGCAAGGAGTTTGAAGGAGATTTCAGAGGTCTTTCAAGGCTGGTTTCTAGCCTTGTTTATGGAGGAAAAACGTGGCTAAGATGCTGAACAAAAATTGAAAGAAAACAACTTGGTTTCGGACCTCCAAAGCTATGAATTTGCCTAGGAATTTTCCTGGTTTTGCACAGCTTTTGTACAGTCCAAAAATGGCCATAAATATTCAGGTTTCAAGCTGATCAAAAGGGCCATTTTCTACTAGCATTTGGGAGGGAATAATGGCTAAGAATTTTGATACCTTGAAGGCACACAAAGCTGGGAAAATTTCAGTTCCATGCATGAAGGAAAATGAACCTAGCTAGAGTGAAGTTTTTAGAAAGTTCACCAAAGGATTTACTTCACTTGAAATCCTTTTTCCCTCTTTCATGGTTTCAGTCCTTAAGATGTCATTTATTAAGACATTTTGAACCTTCAAAGCCACAGCACATTGCTGGAATTTTTCTGGAATAAAATTGGCTTGAATAATTTGAACAAGCTAATGAATTGAGAAATAGGAAAAATTAAGGATCAAGAGGAAATGAATTCCCCTTTGGAATTTTGTGCAAGGCAAAAGAGTAGGATGAGAATACTCCTATCATGTCTCTCTTAGGACAACATTTCTACCCTATTCCAAGCATATACAGCCGAAAATAATACTTCCCAAGCAAAAATAAAATTTAACCAAGCTAAAGCTCCTATGATGGAATTTGAACCCAAGACCTCAAGAATTAATTCTAAGGCTCTAAACCACTACACCACAACAACTCTTGTTCTTGTTTCCTCTAAAAAAAAAAAATATTTTCCTATTCAATCCTCAAGCTATCACCCTTTTTCCACCTCAAGTAAAAATTACCATTTTGCCTTTCTCACTCAATAGTCATAATCAAGCCCTCTAGACTATAAAATACAAAATCAATGCACATAAAATCATATAAAAATATATTTAAACATGCAATAAAATATGATATGCACCCCAACCCCCTTACTCTAAGGTTGGTTTTGACTGGGGTTTCACAATTCCTATGTCTTCTTGTCTCTTGATTTATTTTACTTTACCTTGAATATTCAAATGAGATGTTTTAAAAAATCTTTGAAAATCACAAAATTTTGGATGGAACAGTTTGAATCCAAAAGGTTCGTCCAAAATCCTGTAAACTGGGTTAAAAAGTTTCTGTTTGGTTAGTGCCATTTCGGACTTACCTTTTGGATGCATCATCGTCCAAAACCCAAGTCCAAAACACGAATGAGTTTAAATAGAAAATTTATAACCATTTTTTTATGACCGTTGGCACTCCACTTTTTGGCTCTATAAATAGCCTTTAAAGCAAGATTAGACATAAGATTTTTGAAACATTCATCTTAGAAATACTATTGCTCAATATCTTTCAAAAATCTCATTTTATCCACCTTCAAAGTGAGTTCATTTTGTATCAAAGGTAAAAGTATTTATGCTTTGCATCTGAGTGAACATCTGCTCAAGTAAGTGAGCTCTTTACTGTTCTATTGATATTCAAATCTCTGTTGTATCAAGGTTGTGGTGTAAAACCCATTAGGGTAAGCCTTGTGTTGGTTTATGATCAAGGTTATGTGGTAAAACCCATTGGGGTGATCCTTGTTTTGTGTTTGTGTCAAGGTTGTGAAGTAAAACCTAGTGAGGTGATCCTTGATGTGTTTGCGTGAATGAGAGGTTGTGGAAAACCTAGTATGGTGATCCTCTCTTGTATGTGAAACAGTTTCATTAAGTTAGGTTAATGAAATAGGGTTGAAACTCCTTAAATGTTGGCTTAAGGTAGTGGACGTAGATCATTGTTGATCGAACCACTATACATCTCTTGTCTCATTTTATTCAGTTGTTTATGTACTATTTTTGATGTTCTTTCACTGTCTAAATCTGGATATACATCTACGAGTGTTTGGATAACTTTCTATGCATCTATAAAGTCAGTCCAAGCATATTGGTGATCATCATTATTCAGCATCTTAGACAAATCGAAAAAATTATTTTTGCTTGCCAAAAACCTTATTCACCCCCCCTCTAAGGTTATTCATTTGGTATCAGAGCAAGGTCTACATACTCTTGGTTTAACAACCTTGTAGAAAAGATCTTAATGGCAAGCTCATCCTTTCTTCCATATGTTAAAGGGTCTTCAACAAATCGTCCTCCTTTGTTTAATAGAGGCAACTATGCTTTCTGAAAAAATAGAATGAAAATTTATGTGTGTTCTATTAACTTTGAGTTATGGAGTTTAATAGAGAATGGTTCTTTTATTTCATCAAAGATGATTGATGGCATAAAAATACTTAAACAGAATGATGAGTATAGTGTGTGTAACACCCCACCTTTTTACTTCTGATTTTCTACTACCCGTAATGGGATGAGAATTTATATCAATGGTTAGAACAAAAGTTGATCGGTGTATTGAGACGAATACATTGGTGAAATAAAGTTTTATCGGAACCTGGATGTAATTATTAGATTTGTTCTACCCGTACCCTAAATTTTTTGAAGGCTATTAAGATTAATAAAATAAGAATTTTAGGGTACTCTAGAAATAGAAATTGATCAGTGCAATGAGACGCACGTTTTGGTGCGAATTGTGCCACCCGGGGTATCGGGGGCATTTTCGTCATTTTGGCCGCGTTCGTGACTTCGATCACAAATTTGACCATGTAGAGAGGGAATTGAAGAATGTAAGTGTTACTAAGGGATTTAGTAAAATTTTGGAGTTGGATAGTGAAATAAAATATTTTTCCATTATTGACCCGATTTTGGTCATTTCCAAAGAAAATAGAAAATTATGGTTGGAAATGGGACGTGTGGCTTCTTATGATTGGTGGATGAAAATAAGTGTCGTTTAGTGATTGGTTAATGAAGACAAGTGTTTCTATTTGATTGGTTGTGATAAGTTGAGATAATTTAGAGGACCCACAAGAAATAAATAACAATGTCCTACAAGCATGACAAGTTTGACCAAGTTGGACAACCTTTTTGACCTCATTTGACCAAGCTTAATTAAGCTAATCTTGATTTGAGCAAGTTAATCAAGGTTGATTATGCATGGCCATGCAAGATTAGAAAATATCTAATGGTTTTTAAAAATCCTAGGGATTTCTACAAGATTCTCCAATGCTCTTGTAGGTTCTAAGTAAATCCAAGACCTTCTAAGTTATTCTACAATTTTATTTTGAATTCTATAAAGATCTAAGGACTCCTAGAGTTGCCAAATCACCATAGAATTCTTGAATATTCCAAATGACACCTAAGTAGCAAGGTGGACCAATGAAGAGCTTCCAAATGTTTGAGACCATTTAATGAACCTTTGACTTGAAGACCATATTTCTCTATATATAGGCCATGAAGGCTGGCTGAAATGGCTTTAGACAGCTAGAATTTTTCAGCAAACAAGGAAGGAAAAGAGAAGAGAAAGGAAAAAGAAAATAGAGAAGAGAGAGAGAGAGAGAGGAAACTCCGGAAATAGAGAGGAGAGAAAGAGAAAGAGAAGATCAAGAAGATGCTTGGACTGTTCAGCCTCCAAACACAGCGAAGAAAAGGTAAAGATCTATCTTACTTGAAGTAAAGTTATTATATAAAGCATGGAGATCATTTTGGTATATATATTGTGAGAAGTTTATGTGTGAATTATGGAAACTAGTTAGGTGAAGTTGTGTGAAAGCTGTCTTTGTGTGCAGAAAAATTCTGGGAGGTTTTATGTTCAATAAATCTGTAACGTTTCTGGATTTGAACAAAGAAGGCATATATATTTGTAGCTAAGGATCATAGAGACATTTTAGTACAAGTTTGAGGTTAATCGGATTTACGGATCAAAAGTTATGGTGAAAATAGTAAAAGGTGCCAAATCAGTAACGGGATTTTACTACTGGATATTTGTGTTCAAAACTGAACAAAATGGACAATAGAATTGGTACTACATGAATTGGAACTTGTAAAGGAATGTCTTAAGGATATTTTACAATTGGTTTGACATCATTTGGATTTGTGGATTAAAAGTTATGGGCAAAACAAGTTAGGGTGTCAAACTGGAAAATTACAGAATGTTAAGGAAAGAATGAATAGTGAAACTAAGTCAAAACTACTGAGGCTGTTTTTGCCTAGTATCGTGATACTGGAACCAGAAATCTAAAAATGGACTATACTGAATTAAATTTAAGAGTCTTATGGTCATTTTGGTATATCATGGAGCCAAATCGGAGCTATAAATTGAAAGTTATGTGTAAAACAAAATGGTGTGTCAAACCAGTGAAATTCCAGAAAGTAGTCCGAAAATGAATGGATTTAAGGGTGACTACTTATGTGATTTTGGATAAATTAATTGGGGAAACATGAAGTGAATCCCTTGTTTATGAAGGAAGGAAGGATGTGGAAAAAGTAAAATGAAAGAATTGATCAAATGACGGAAAAATGTCGCGAACAAAAGTTAAACGTTTTTCTTGACTGACGACTAACCATCGGCCTCGTCAGCTAACCGTCGGCCCCATCGGCTAAACGACCGTTCAACGTCGGCTAACCGTCGGGCACGCCGGCCGGACGTCGGCTATTTTTTGGCCAAACATGAATTGATCCGAAAACGATGTTTGATGTAGATTTAGCGATAAACGGTCAACGGAACATCGAAAACGGTAGAAACGAAGGTTAAATGGCCATGAACGGAAATGATTGCTTAGGACACGAGGTGAGTCCCTTGGATTTCTAAAACTCTTTCTAAAGCTAGTGTGCTTTGTTTTTCCATGAAATGCTATATTATATACCATTTGGGGCATTTTATGAAAACATGTTTGGAAATATTAAATTTAATCCTTTTTTGGAATTAGAATTCTAGATTGCTTTAAATGAGTTCCTTTTTGGAATTGGGTATTTGGTAAATCTTCCAAATGTTCTTATTGGAATATTTTATGAAAACCTTTGGATTTGGATATTCGGTAAATGACCGAAATATCCTTATTGGAACTCTTATGAATATTTCTCAAATCGGGTATCGGTAAAATGACCTGAATACCCTTGAAAATGACTTTTGTGATTGAGTACAGGGAAAATGATCTGGTTACTCTTGGGAACACGTTTTGATGTGTGAATAGAACCTTTTATCTGGTTTCAACATGATTTTGGAAATATGTTGTTTTGCCCCAAAACTGTTTTGATATGAAAATTCTGTGTGAACAGATAACCCTCTGGCCTGATGAGCCAGACGGGGTTAGTATTGGCGACGTTGAGTATTCAGCAAGGATTTTTATCTTTGTACTAGCCCATGTTAGAGATAGACAACCCCAAGTAACCTGATCAGTTTTGGGGATTATCTTACTCCAAATAGGGCGATAGGACATTAAGATGAGTCGTCCTGACTAGCCGTTTTGAGCCTGGCAATTGCCTATTGATTATGATGGTGGATTGTTCACATGATACCGGGTGGGTACACTCGGTGTGTTCAATCCCTTGCCACCTCGATGGTGATTGACGTCAGGATTGGGACTCCTGGCTTATGGTGGCAAGTAAAAAATTCCTAAGTGCAAGGTGAGGTACATTTGTACGCTGCTCACCGTTCCGACATGACACGGGTGACGTGCTATAAGGCGCAGTCCCTGGCACAAGAGACTGTGTAGCCGAAGGCAAGGACTACGAGACTTGCATATAGGCTGACCTTCTGTTGGAGAAGTGCCTGTGATTGGAAAAAAATGGGGCAATGATTTAAAAGTTGAAACACTGTTTTCCAAAAAAATTATTGAGTTCTGAATACACTCTTCATTAAAGAGTTTTGAATTCATTTCTAATGAACAAATGATATGTTATTTCATAAAGGTTTTGTGTACTCTACTTCTTTAATAAAACATTAGCACACACGGGACTCATTGGGTGATTTTTCACTCACACGTGTCTTTTATCTTACCTTTTTGTAGGATCTAGAGTTGGAAGAACTTACGGATAGAGGACGATACCACAGTGATAGCAGAATAGGTTCAGACATTTTCCTTTTTGGATAATACTCTGTTGGATTTCTCGTTATAAAGACCCCTTGTCTGGGTAACTGGACAGGGCGACACCCAGATTGGAGATGCTTCCACTGTTACCTTTAGTTAGGGTGTTATAGTGTGGAAGACAATGTGAAAATGACTCTAAATTTTCAAGCTATGAACATTTTGTGTTGTGCACTAGATGCGACTGAATACAATCATGTTAGTGGTTGTGATTCAGCCCATGATATGTGGAGATTACTCGAAGTCACCCATTAGGGGACTAACCAAGTCAAAGAATCAAAACTGGGGCTTTTAATTCATGACTATGAATTATTTACTATGAGGCTAAATGAAAGCATCACTGATATGTTCACAAGATTTACTAATATCTCAAATGGTCTTAAAGCTTACGGAAAGGTTTATTCCCTTGGGGAACAAAACTGGAAAATTCTTGATGCTTTACCAAAAAGCTTGCAACCTAAAACTCTTGCTGTAGAAGAATCCAAGGACTTAAAATCCTTACCTACTGAAGAGTTGATCGGATCTCGTTTAACTCATGAGATGAAGCTTAAAAGATTTCATGAATCTGATGATCATGATAGAGGCAGAAAAGGGATTGTGCTAAAGGCTGAAAATGAAGATGGAGAAACAAGCCTTTTGGAAAGCAGTGAAGGCATGGAGATGGACAATAATGATTTAGCAATGATAGCAAAGAAATTCAGAAGGATGTTTAACAAAGGAAACTACAAAAGAGAAAGGAAGCTTATAAGAAAGAAATGACAAGTCTCTGGCTTCAAACCTCAATGTTTTGAATGTAAAAGCACAGATCACTTCATTGCAGACTGTCTGATTGCAAAAGGTAAGGAAGGAAAAACGTTTAAGAAAAAGAAAGACCTGAAGGTAAAGAAAGGTAAAGGATTGATGGGAGTTTAGGACTTAAATGAAGTTGAGTCTGAAGATGAGGAATCTGAGGAAGAAATTGCCAATATTTGCTTCATGGCATTGGAAAATGAGGTAAACCTTTCAACATTAGACTACATGTCTAATTCGCTTATATCTATGACTGAAAAGCATGTTGATCCTAATGAGCTGTTATGTGATATGTTTTATGAATTAAAAAAACTGTCCAAAAAAATAAAGAATTAAAGTTAAAGGTTAAAAGTCTGGTGAAAGAAAATGAAGTTTTACTGAATGACTATAAAATGTCTCTTAAAACACATACGTATGCTATAACTGAGAAAGATATGATTATGACTATCTTGCACAATGCATCTCTGGAAAACAAAAACTTGTGTGATAAAATTCAAACTCTTGAATGCATGGTTAGCACCTTTGATGATATGAAGATTAGAGTAAATGATCTTACCAATTGTATTGAAAAATTCACAAACGGTAAAAGTAATCTGGAAAAATTGCTTGGAACTCATCATCAAATTGGTAACCGAAGTAGGTTAGGATATAGACATGAGAATAAAGACAAAATTCGCAAGCCCATATTTATTTTTGCGTGAAATCAAAGTGGCTTAGGATATGAACATAAGAATAAAAATAAAAAGAACAAGTCTCAATATGTTAAACCTGCTTCTTCTTACAGCACATACAAAACATGCACATACTGTAAAAAAATCGAGACATACAGTTTCAAGATGCCTTATCAAAAGAAAAGTTGAAATTGGTGAAGTTACATTCTGGAAAATCCAAGAAAGTGTGGGTACCAAAAATCATTCCTCCTTCTCATGTATAGGCACGGTCTTTAAGCTTCACTAAGTGGTTCTTAGATAGCGGTTGTTCAAGACACATGGCTGGAAATGCAGCCTTGTTAGAAGATATTCAGACCAGAAATGAAGGATTTGTTACATTTAGAGACAAGAAGAAAGGAAAGATTTTTGACATTGGTAATATTGGTAAAGGTACTTGACAATTATAAAGCAAGTTTTACTTATTGATGATTTGAAATATAATCTGCTCAGCATTAGCCAACTTTGTGACAATAGTTGCAAAGTCATTTTTGAAAAAGATTCTTGCTCTATACTTGACAGTGGAAATCTCGAAATCATCTTTATTGCTTAATGTATGGGAAATGTATATGTGTTTTATCTTAATGACCTTGTAGCTAATGGAATTAGATGTCTATCCATTCATGACAATGATGGTTATCTTTGGCATAGAAGATTAGATCATGTATCATTTGATTTGTTAAATAAACTATCCTCAAAAGAACTTGTTAGGGAACTGCAAAAAATGAAATTTGATAAATATAAAATCTGTGATGCATGTCAGTTTGGGAAGCAAATCAAAACTTCTTTTAAACCAAAGAAAATGATTTCTACCTCAAAACCACCCGAATTAGTTCATATGGATTTGTTTGGACTCACGAGGACTGCTAGTCTTGGAGGTAAGAAATATGCATATGTACTTGTTGATGATTTCTCTAGATTTACCCGGACCTTATTTCTTGGACAAAAGGATGAAGCTTTTTCTGAATTTTCAAAACTGATAAAGCGCGTCCAAAACTCGATTAGATGCAAAATGATTTCTATTAGAAGTGATAATGGCAAAGAATTCTACAACAGTGAATTTACTCACTTCTGTGATGAAAATGGAGTCTTTCATAATTTTTCAGCAGCTAAAACCCCTCAACAAAATGGTGTTGTTGGAAGGAAAAATCGGACTTTACAAGAAATGGCTAGATCAATGCTTTGTGAAAATGCTCTTCCAAAATACTTTTGGGCAAAAGCTGTTAACACAGCATGCTATACAATAAACCGAGTTATGTTAAGACTATTTTTGAGAAAAACTCCGTTTGAACTTATGTTTGATAAAACTCCTTCTATCTCTATTTTAAAGTATTTGGATGTAAATATTTTATCCTAAATACAAGAGATAATCTTGGAATATTTGATAGCAAGTCTGATGAGGCCATATTTCTTGGATATTCTTCTAACAAAAAGGCTTATAGAGTATACAATAAAAGAACACTTTGTGTGGAAGTATCTGTGCATGTTGTATTTGATGAATCTAACATTTATACTTAAAAAAGAGATTACGATGATGTAGGGAATTCAAATGAAGTTAAGTTAGATCATGTTAAAGCTTCACCATTAGATACTCCTACAAAAGAAGAAGAGACTGAAGAATTGCAGATTGAACAAGAGAAAGAACAAATTGAAGATTCTATATATCATTAATTGCCAAAAGATTGTAAATACAAATCAGGTCATCTAAAGGAACAAATTATAGGAGATCCAAACCATGGAGTTAAAACTAGATGGTATTTTGTTGACAACTTTGCTCTTATTTCAAATATTGAACCAAGCTACATTGATATTGCTTTACATGATGAATTTTGGATTATTACCATACAAGAAAAGCTAAATCAATTTGAAAGAAATTAAGTTTGGAAACTTGTCCCTAGACCTCATGATCGACTCGTTATTGGTACAAAATGGATTTTTAGAAATAAGCTTGATGAAAGTGGGGATGTAATAAAAAATAAAGCTAAATTAGTTGCCCCAATGATTTAATCAAGAAGAAGGTATTGACTATGTTAAAACAATTGCACCTGTTACTAGACTGGAATCTATACAAATGCTGCTTGCTTTTGCATCCTTCAAAATTTTCATACTTTATCAAATGGATGTCAAAAGTGCATTTCTAAATGGCTTTATTGAGGAGGAAGTGTATGTTGAACAACCTCCAGATTTTATTCATGAGCACTTTCCAAATCACGTTTTCAAACTTTCTAAAGTTCTTTATGGATTAAAGCAAGCTCCAAGATCTTGGTATGAAAGACTTAGTAGATTCTTGATCTCGAAAGGATTCTCTAGTAGCTTGATTGATAATACTATGTTCATTAAATCTGATAACCCTGATGATTTACTGATTGTTCAGATCTATGTTGATGATATTATTTTTGGTGCAACTAATGAATCTTTTTTTGCTAAAATTATGCAGCAAGAATTTGAAATGAGCATGATGGGAGAACTAAACTTCTTCCTCGAACTGCAAATTAAGCAAACTAAGGATGGTATCTTTATAAATCAAGCTAAGTATGCCAAAGAGTTTCTCAAAAGATTTGGAATGAATGAAGCATAAGAAATCAGTACACCTATGAGTACATCCATTAAACTTGATCATGATGAAAATGGTAAGAAAGTAGATGAGCATAAGTATAGATGTATGATTGGGAGTCTACTCTATCTTACTGCCAGCCGACCAGACATCATGTTTTCAATATGTCTTTGTACTCGATTTCAATCTTGTCCAAAAGAATCATATTTATGCGTAGTTAAATGCATACTTCGATATTTGATTGGCACATATGATTATAGATTATGGTATCTACGTACTAATACTTTTAATCTTATAGGATATACTGATGCAGCTTATGCAGGGTGTAAAGTTGAAAGAAAAAGTACTAGGGGCCATTGTCAATTTCTTGGACACTCACTTGTGTTATGGCACAGTAAAAAGTAGGCTTGTATATCCTTATCCACCACTGAGGCTGAATATATTGCAGCCAGGTGTTGTTGTGCTCAAATCTTATGGATGAAGAATACGTTACTGGATTTTAATCTTAATTTTAATTGTGTACCTATATTGTGTGATAATACAAGTGCTATCAATCTAACAAAAAATCCAGTGTAGCATTCGAGGGCAAAGCACATTGAAGTTAAACATCACTTGTAGATATCTTAAACATCATCTGAGATGTATGTTAAACATCATCCAAGACCATGTACTCAAAGGCGATGTGTGTGTTGAATATATCTCAATGGATGAACAACTTGTAGATATTTTCACTAAACCTCT
Organism: Voacanga thouarsii; assembly: GCA_026120185.1. NCBI lineage: Eukaryota > Viridiplantae > Streptophyta > Magnoliopsida > Gentianales > Apocynaceae > Voacanga > Voacanga thouarsii. The sequence goes on along the minus strand of JANUWF010001224.1, from coordinate 204,115 downwards.
AGCTGAGGATAGATTCAACAATTTGAGAAGAGGTTTGGGAATTACAAGAATTTGATAACTAACCATGTGGTATAAGTCTTCTTTGTGCAGGATTTGTGAAGAAAAAGGTTCTGGAAACAAAGTTCTACGTTCAAAATACCTCGTCCTCTGTTTTGGACACAGTATTTGAATCCAATTCCTACATCCAAAATGCATTTCGGAAAAACACTTCTTTGGATGATAATTTCGGATCGAGTCTAGTTCCAAAATCCATCACTAATATTCTTTTATTCCGAATTTAGAATTTTAAAAAAATTGGTTTGCTTGTTTTTCCAAACTCCTCAGAAAAACTTATGTTTTCAAAGCACTTTATTCTCACATTACTCAAGACATTCAAAGCAATCTGTTCCTTCTCTCATTTGAAACCCTTGTAACCGTCTTCTTCCAAAAATCATCCGTGCTCTTGTTCTTCAAAAACCAAAAGCCCAGAAAAAGTTTTAATCTTTCAGATGGCTAAGACTAAATCTTCCATTCCAAAACTAAAAAAAGGGTAAGAATCGTCTCCTGTAATGAAGAAAAAGGCTTCGGCTTCAACTAAGGCAAAAGCAAAGGAATCTTCTCCTCAACCGCAATTCTCTGCTTCCCACTATGATTCATCAGAGTCATCTCTAGAACAAATGAGTTCTGAAAATCAAGTACCTCGTTTTCTTAATTCCAAATGTGAGGCTGAGTATAATGACTGGGTTTCAAGAAATCGAACCATTATCTGTGGCTATCGTGTAAATCATTCCGCTTTTATGAATTTATCAAATATTTTGGATATGTTTGATCATGTTGGTTGGAGTAGTTTGTTGTTTGTTGATGAGAAAATGTATACCCCTCTAGTCTGGGAATTCTATGCAAACTTAAGGAAAGGGAAATTGGAAGAAACTGAAGGTGGGTTTATGATTCGATGGTATGTATCAAGAGTGAAAGGAAGAGATATTAAATTTGACCATAGGCTATTAAATAGAATCTGTGATATAAGAGATGCCGAATTTCAGTATTCTGAGCTGAACAAGTTTCACGAGGGAAATGAAATTTTTTATTTGAAAAATTTTGAAAAGTTATTCACTGGTGGGAAAAATTTCGAGAATTATGGAAATAGGAGTTCCAAATGGCTAAATGGGATGGGTAGAATTTTACATCATATGGTATCTACCATAATAGTACCCAGTTCTGGCCATAAGACTTCGATAAGTATCATGCAAATAGTGATCATGTTAGCCTTAGTTGAAGGAAGATAGATAAATTTTGGGGTTCTGGCAACTAAACTAATGTTGCAATCTAGAAACACATCAAGTAAGGCTTTACCATTTGGAAATTTATTAACAAAAGTTTTCAGATTTTTTGAAGTTGATTTAAGTTCTGTTCTTTGTGATCCTTCAAGATCAAATGTTTAGACATAAGATTTTTGAAACATTCATTTTAGAAATACTATTGCTTAATATCTTTCAAAAATCTCCTTTTATCTAGTTTCAAAGTGAGTTCATTTTGTATCAAAGGTAAAAGTATTTGTGCTTTGCATCTGAGTGAACATCTGCTCAAGTAAGTGAGCTCTTTACTATTCTATTGATATTCAAATCTTTGTTGTATCAAGGTTGTGGTGTAAAACCCATTGGGGTAAGCCTTGTGTTGGTTTATGTTCAAGGTTATATGGTAAAACCCATTGGGGTGATCCTTGTTTTGTGTTGTGTCAAGGTTGTGAAGTAAAACCTAGTGAGGTGATCCTTGATGTGCTTACATGACTGAGAGGTCATGGAAACCTAGTGTGGTGATCTTCTCTTGTATGTGAAACAGTTTCATTAAGCGAGGTTAATGAAATAGGGTTGAAAATCCTTAAGTGTGAGCTTAAGGTAATGGACATAGATCATTCTTGATCGAACCATTATACATCTCTTGTCTTATTTTATTCAGTTTTTCATGTACTGTTTTTGATGTTCTTTCACTGTCTAAATCTGGATATACATTTACGAGTGTTTGGATAACTTTCTATGCATCTATAAAGTCAGTCCAAGCATCTTGGTGATCATTATTATTCAGCATCTTAGATAAATCGGAAAAATTATTTTTGCTTGCCAAAAACCTTATTTACCCCCCCTTCCCCTCTAAGGTTTTTCAAAAAGTTATATGTTTATTTTGTTTAAGCATAATTAATGGCATAGTGGATTGTTATGGACTACAACCAATTATATCTGTTCATGCATTTTACAATTTTTGTTTTTTTTTTTATGAAATAGGGCTTGCGTGTCCTGCATTCTTTAGAATTCTTGTATAATTCTCTTCTCATCTAACTCTCCTCGAATGTAACTCGAGGTTTTCTCTCTTTAGGAAATTATGTAATTAGTTTACATAGGTTAGATAGGAGTAGAATTATTTTATTTTGGAGATGGCAACCAAAACAAGGTGAGAAGGTAAGACCTTCTACTTAAATCATGCATGAACATATAGGGTTAACTATATTAATTTCTTTTATGGCTCAAAAGAATTAATTTAGGGTAAAGTCCATAACCATATCATATAATCGCTTTATTACCATGATTATTAATTATGTGATTTATTAATTTTTATGCATGTCATTTGTTTAAATCACTAAAAGGAACAAATTCCTCAATTAATATTAAACCTAATTCCTTTTGTTAATATAGTAAGAACGAAAGTCCTTTTTCGAAGCCAGGTTGTTGGGCAAACCCAACCCTACTTGACATTGGGCATATTTAAGCTACGGAATTAAATTCTTGATTAATGGGTCGGGTTTAACTAAATTCTTTATTCCGATTGGGCAAACTCAAGTATAAAGAAATTTAGAGAAAAAGTTGGAGTAGCCCAAAAGGCTTTAAGATTAAAAGCTGTCAATCACCCAATGATCCGGTAGTTACATACGATGTAATTGGTATTAGATACCCATCAATGAACTCAAGGGTGACTTGTTGGGCAAACTCAAGGTTATTCTTGAGGAATTTGGATATCAGTCCACTAGGAAAGCTTCCAATGGGTTTTCCCGAATCAGTAGTGGGGGCTATTGGTTTGAGTAAAATAGTGGAATAAAAATGCGTTTAATTAAAGTCCTAATTATTTGTATTTCATGTGCATATACAGTAGCTAATACTCTCTATCTTTATATCTAGGACATTTGCATCATGTCTACAAACCTAAACCTACGTAGCATCTTGGAGACCAACAAGTTAAACGAATCAAATTACCTCGACTGGTATAGAAATTTGAGAATCGTTCTCAAATCGGAAAAGTTGCTCTATATGATGGATGCTCCTATTCCGCCACCACCATCTCAAGATGCTCATGCTGATGAGTATGCTATCCACAAAAAGGCACAAGGAGGATAGTGATACGGCATCATGTATTATGTTGGCACCCATAACTCCCGAGCTACAAAAATTGTATGAGCATATGGATGCTCAATCGATTATACTACATCTTCGAAAGATGTTTGATGCCCAAGCCAGAATTGAGAGATACGAGATCTTGAAGCAACTATTCCATTGCAAAATGGCAGAGGGTTCTTCTGTGGCCACTCATGGGCTGAAGATGCTGGGCTTGATAGAGAAGCTTGGATCTTTCGGGTTTGCAATGGATCATGACTTAAGTGTTGACTTTATTCTACAATCTTTGCCTAATAGTTTCTCACAATTTGTGATTAACTACCAGATGAACAAAATTAAGTCCACCATTCCCGAGTTGATCAATCTTCTCAAAACTGCGGAGTTGTAACACCCCACTACCTAGGCCCATCAGGGCCGGGGATGTCACCCCGTCCAGAGGACAAGGGGTCTTTATAACTAGATTACATAGAACAAAATAAAATAAAGACTTTAAAATTAAACTTATTATAACCCAAAAGATAAATATTGGTACAAATCCAAAATAAATTGTTTGCAACAATCTCGCAAAACGTCACATCAAGAAAATAACACGAGTCTTCAAAGCATAGGCATTAATCTAGCTAATGACCTCCACAGCAGGATCTTCCTGAAAACATGGCATAAAAGGTGGTGAGATAAAAATCTCAATAAGCCCGTGTGTGCTTTGAGAGTTTCAGGAAAAATAATTCATGTATGCAAGTTGTAAAAATTTCATAAAAATAAGTGCTGGCAAGCATTAAAATAAGTATTGAAATTAATAGTGGTGTTTTTCTTTTCAAACCACACATGTGCACAATAAATACAACCACTCAAACGGGTAGCCATGGGTTACCACACGTTAGGCCCCATGACTAAATAACGGTCAGAATGCCACACTTTGTGCAAGCTGACAAAAGGTAGGTGTACGGCCTACCGGGTGAGATACTCCTCCATATCTACACCCAAACTTATTGATTGTCCATTCCGGAAACACACAGTCCACATGACTGAAACTTGCTAGCTCGGACCGGCAGGACCTATCGGACTGGCATCCTATCCAGGAAGGACTCACTCCTCAGAGATGGCCACCTACTGAGAGACTTACCCTAACCCTTCAAAGACTAGTCCTGGTAGTCTACCCTTATTGAGTACTAAACGTTGATTGTCCCACTTGGGAGAAAATAGATCATACATTGCTTTAGTTGGAAATCGCAATTAAGGGTTCTAAAATTCTTGTCAAAGTTGGGTTTTGGAAAAAGTTTAGCATTTTGTGTAAAACTGCTTGTTTGATTTTCAAATGATTTGCTTGACGGAAATAAATAGGAAAAATAGTCATTAATTGCCTTTACAACATGAATTTCCATACACATCGCGTTTAGCTTACCACAGTAATTTTTTGTCTTCACAAAATCCCATGCAGGAGCTTACCAGATTCCTTACTTGCTTAAATTCAAGGGTCTTCCACGGCTGACCTAACCCCTCCTGCGGTAAACACAAAACATAAGATTACACTCAAGCTAAATTCACTTACACAAGTACTCCTAGTTCAACTTAGTACCATCACATCCCTAATGTCCTAAGCTTTAAGGCTAGCTGATAAAGAATTTTATAAAATAAGTCTAGTTTGATAAGTTAAAATAACTTAGGGTTCTAAAATAATTGCTAATAAATTATAGACTCAATTAATAATTCTTGAGTGCTATTATTAGTAAATAAACTAAAGTTTGAATATTGAATAATAGTAAGTCCTAAATAATATTAATTAATGGTAATTTTAAAAAAATAGCTTCATTGTAAATAAATAATAAATTACAAATAATTTTTAATTAATTTTTTAATAAGTAATAAATAATTAATAATAAATAAAATTAATAATAAATGGATTATTTTAAATTTTTATTTAATAAATAACAAATAGATTTTAATATAAATGATATTTAGGAACATAGGTAAAAATTTTAACTAGGGCGTACAAGGTCATTAATTAATTCTAGTATTTTATTTATCATTATTTATATAGAAGATTTATCTATTATTATATCTATTATTTTTAATAAAAGGTTTGATTTGTTTGACAAATAAAATATTAATATTCCAATCAATAATCCAATCCAAATCTTCCTAGAGTTTCGAATTTTATAGAGAAAAATATAGTAATAATTTTAATTAAAGTGATAAAATTTGTTAATAAAAATAACCTAGACTTAACAAGAAAATAATCTCTCACCATGATTTCCCTATTGCTAGAAGAGATTCTTAAACACATTCTCCAACATCAAATAATAAACCAATCTATTCACGCACACATGCTTGACTTATCACATGCCACCACAAGGCTACCTTTCTTTTAGGCATAATCATCAGTAATGGCTTTAATGGAAAATAGAAACATAAGAGCCTAATCACCTTTGGTGTCATGATGTCCAACATGCTTCAACCATTCATAAAATTCATCAAGCACGAAGGACATACATTGCTTCAAAAGGAAATACATACAACTTAGCCATATACAATAATCATCATGTCTTAACTCCGTCCTCCTAATCCACATGCACATACTAAATCCCCCATCCATATTCTATCTCCCTATCACCTCCTAAGAGACATGATTTAAGAATTTAAAAAGAAGGTTTTGAGAATAATTATTTGATTGATGAGTGCTATGGTGAAGACTAAAGAAGGTCCACGTGCGATGGAGAGTCTTGAGTGATCCCACGGAAAAATAGCCATGGTTAATGTTTGATCAACCATTTCGGTTGGAAGAGAGAGAGAGAGAGAGAGAGAGAGAGAGAGAGCATTAGAAAGGTATATAAAGAATTGAATAGAAGAGGATGAACAATAAGGTTGTTCTTGATTTACCTTGTTGATGTTCTTGAGACCTTCAAGGAAAAGCTGATTTTGATCCGATTGAAAATTCTTGTTGGCGTGGTTTTGTGTTATAAATACTAGAAATGAAGTCTAGGGATTAAATAGAAGTGATCTGGAGTATTTGAGAGTGATTGGAGGTGTTTAGAGTAGGTTTAGGCTTGAAGAATTTAGTGTGTGTTCTTGGTGTTCTTGGTGAAAATGGAGAGAGTGTGGAAGAAATGCTGCACGAAATCTGGTAGGGTGCTGGCCGAATGGTCTAGGATGAAGGGGAGTCGATTTTCAGCTTGTGGAAGAGAGAGTGATCAGATTTTTTTTTTTTGAAATTTAAATGGAGAAAGTTGTGGAGTTGTTTAAGGTAGGTGGTTAGCTATGGTGTTTGATCAAGGAAGGTGTCTAAGCTCTTCAATGGTGCCGGCTGAACAAGGTGGCTTTGATGAAATGAATGGAGGTCAATATTTCTCCAAGGCTGGCCAAAATTTAGTCTTAAATGGTAGAGAAAATTCTGGTTCATTAGCTTGATGAAAGAGTGTTTCCATGGAGTAAAATTCTGAAATTAGTTTGAAGTTCAAAAAAGTTTGAATGGAGTGATCTTAGGAGGGATTTGATGTGTGGTTATGGAGTCCATGTATTCAAGGTAAGTGTGAAAGTCAATGATGTTCAGTCCATGGCTAAACAAGGATCAATGTTACAGAAGTTGAAGGGTGATTTTCGGCCTAGGCTTGAAGAAAGCAAAGCTGGGAAAATTTTGGTTTCAAATTGTTCAAAGCCGCGAAAATTGGTGCGGAATTTCTATGCAGAATTTTTCGCACTTCTTCAGCCCGACTTGCAGCTGGTTCTTGAGGGGGTTTGAAGGTCATCCAAAGGTGATTTTCCAGCCTTCTTTCTGGAGAAATACAGGGGAGTTTTGCTGGCTTGAAGATGGACTAAAGCAGCTTCATTCTCTTGATTGAAAGCTGCGAAATTCTAGAATTTTTTTCCTGATTTTGCACATTTGTGCAGTCCGAAAATTGTATAGATTTTCCAGCCTTCAAGCCACATGAAATGACCATTTTTCGGGTAGCAAATGAGTGGGTTTACTGGCTGAATTTTTCGAAGAGATGGTCTACAAAAATTCTGGAAAATTTCTAGATTTTCCTTCCCTAAAATATGAACAACATGAAGGTGAATTTGAAGATTCTATCATGCTGATTGATTTCTCTTGGAAACCCTTCCTATTTCCCCTCCTATTTTCGGCCAACTTCCCTCCTCCAAGATTGATTTTCGAAATTCAAGGATGAGAAATTATCACAGTTTTTTTTTGGAATTTAAAAGAAAGATTTGATGGTTTTTGGTTCATTTGAAATATGGAAATGCTAGGACAAAGCTAGAGGTAATAAATAGAACAAGAATTTCCCTAGAATTCTTTTTAGGACACAATGATAAGATTTAGAACATTCTCCTCATGTCTCCCCAAAGACAACATTCCTATTTCTAAGGAATAAGACAACATTCCTATTTCTAAGGAATGCAAGAAACAAAAATTCAAACTTAATTAAGATAATCATGATAAAACTTAAATGATGGAATTTGAACTTATGACCTTAGAGATTAATTCCAAAGCTCTAACCACTAAACCACAACAACTCTTATTCTTATTTTCTCACCCACATATTTTTCTTATTTAATCCTCAAGTTATTTTCCTATTCGGGCCTCAAGCAAAATTACCATTTTACCCCTCCTACTCAATAAGCATAACTAAGCATTTTAACCTATAACCCACAATTCTAAAGCACATAAATCATTCAAAAACATATATATATATATATATATATTCATGCAAAATAATATGATATGCATCCTGACCCCCTTACTCTAGGGTTGGCTTTAGGTGAGGTTTCACATCCTCCCCTCCTTAGGAGAATTTCGTTCCGAAATTCAGACGCACATTTATCCCAAATCGGGATACTTCCACTTTACCCATTCTTCTATTTCCCATGTGGCATCTCGCGTGGCATGATGCTCCCACTGCACTTTGACCATCGAAATCTGCTTGTTCTGGAGAGTCTTGATACTTCGGTCCAATATCTTTGTGGGTTTCTCCATATAGCTCAGGTCGGGTTGTAGCACTAACGGCTCATCATTCAAAACATGTCCGGGATTGGCATTGTACTTCCTCAACTACGAAACATGGAATACGTCGTGAATTCCCGTCAACCCATCTGGCAAATCCAATCGATACGCCACTGGCCCAATTCTCTCTTTTATTGGAAACGGTCCCAAGTACCTCGGACTCAGCTTTCCCCCTTTCGGATATTTCAGGATTCCCCTATTTGGTGTCAGTTTTAGTAACACGCTATCACCCACCTGAAATTCTAACTCCCTCCGCCTATTTTCCGCATAACTCTTTTGTCTGCTCTGAGCTGCTTTCAACCTTTCCCTAATTAACTTGACCTTGTCCAACATTTCTTGAACATAGACTTCTCCCGATTTACTTATGTGACCATCCTCTGACCAACTCCAGTATAGTGGAACCTGACACTTACGTCCATATAGAGCTTTATACGGAGCCATTCCAATCGAAGCTTGATAACTGTTATTGTATGACAACTCGGCATACGGCACACTTTCGATCCATTTATCCCCGAAATCTAATACACAGGCTCTCAGCATATCCTCCAATATCTGAATAACCCTTTCTGACTGTCCATTGGTTTGCGGATGTGCCGTTATACTGAACTTTAGACTAGAACCCATCGATTCTTGAAACTTGCCCCAAAATCCGGATGTAAATCTCGGATCACGGTAGGACACAATACTTGAAGGCACTCCGTGTAATCTGACTATTTCCCGCACGTAGGTCTGAGCAAACTTTTCCATTGAATCCTTTACATTCACGGGTATGAAATGTGCCAACTTAGTCAATCGATCCACCACTACCCATATGGCATCTTTTTGGTTTCTTGCCATCGGGAGTCTGATAACGAAGTCCATGGTCACCTCTTCCCATTTCCATTCCGGTACTGGCAATGGTTGCAATAATCCAGCCACCTTCTTGTGCTTCGCTTTGACTTTCTGACAGGTTGGACACGTTGAGACATACTTAACCACGTTTTGCTTCATCCCAGGCCACCAATAAGACTTTTTCAGATCCTGATACATCTTGACCTCTCCCGAATGAATGGCGTACTTGCTCTTATGTGCTTCTTCTAAAATTCTGTCCCTCAACTGGAGCTCCTCGGGTACACACAAATTATCCCGGAAGTATAACACTCCCGCTTTGTTCTATCGGAACTCACCGCCTTTGTTCCATCCATCTCCGCTGCCTCAAATTCAAGTCTTTCTGGGTGAAGATGTACTTCAGGCTTTTGTGATCCGTGAACACTTTATATTCCGCTCCATACAAATAGTGCTGCCATTTCTTTAATGCGAACACAATGGCAGCCAACTCTAGGTCATGCGTGGGATAATTGACTTCATGAGGCTTCAATTTCCGAGAAGCATAGGCGATCACCTTCCTATCTTGCATCAACACTGCTCCCAAGCCTTCCTTCGAAGCATCCGTATATAGTGCGTAAGGTTTATCTGCCTCTGGTAGACTCAGCACAGGCGCTGTCATTAACCTCCGCTTCAACTCTTGAAAACTCTTTTCGCATTTTCCATTCCAATCAAAGGGTACGTCCTTTCTCAGTAGCCGGGTCAAAGGAGATGCTAGCATTGAAAACCCCTTAATAAACCTCCAGTAGTAGCCAGCCAATCCCAGAAGCTTCGAATCTCTGTGATGTTCTCCGATTGCTTCCAGTCCGAAACGACTTCAACTTTCGCTCGGTCTACTTTGATCCCATCCTTGGTCACCATGTGACCAAGAAATGCCACACTATCTAGCCAAAAATTGCACTTGCTAAACTTGGCGTAAAGCTTGTGCTCCCTTAGCTTTTCCAGTACCAACTTCAAATGCTCTGCATGGTCCTCCGGGCTCCTGGAGTATATATATATGTCGTCGATGAAGACCACCACGAACTTGTCCAAGTAGGGTTGGAACACTCGATGCATCAAGTCCATAAATACCGCAGGTGCATTGGTTACCCCGAAAGGCATCACCATAAACTCATAGTGACCATATCTTGTATTGAAGGCCGTCTTAGGAATATCTTCCTCCTTATATCCTCACTTGATAGTAGCCTTGTCTCAAATCTAGTTTGGAGTAACAACTAGATCCTTGCAACTGGTCGAACAGCTCGTCAATTAACGACAGAGGATATTTATTCTTGATGGTCAGGTTGTTCAAGCCTCGGTAGTCAATACACAACCTTAGAGTCCCGTCCTTTTTCTTTACAAATAGCACAGGTGCTTCCTAGGGTGACGTGCTAGGTTTGATATAGCCTTGTCTCACTAACTCTTCTAGCTGTTCCTTCAATTCTTTCAGCTCCGCTAGTGCCATCTGATACGGAGTTTGAGATACCGGTTCCGCTCCTAGGACTAGATCAATGGTGAACTCAACTTCTCGAGTGGGAGGTAGAGAAGTGAGTTCCGCAGGGAACACGTCGGGAAAATCTTTTACCACCTCAGTATCCTCCAGAGTGCACTGGTCCTTCGGCTTGTTTATTACATAAGCCAAATATCCTTGACATCCTTGCCTCAACAATTTCCGAGCTTTAGCCCTAGCTATCAAAAACTTCAATTCCTTTACTTTCTTGCCATTGAACTCCAACACATCACATCCTGGTCTAATGAACTGAACCGACTTATTCTTACAGTCTACTCTAGCCCCATGATTCGCTAGCCAATCCATTCCCAATATCAAATCATAATTATCAATAGCTAAGACTATTAGATCTCCCTCCAAGATTTCTCTCCCCACTTCAACTTTACAATTTTGCACATACCGATCGGCTTGCACCATTTTCCCCAAAGGCGTACTGACTAACAAGGTAAAATGTAGTTTTACTCCATCCCAACCCATTTGATATGCACAATTCTTATTTAAATAGGAATGGGTAGATCCAGGGTCTATCAATGCATTAACGGAACGTCATTGGATAGTAAACGTACCTTCCACTATTGCTGCATTAGCTCCAACCTCCTCCCGGTTGAGAGCGAAAACTTTTGCTTTCACCTGCGGCTTCTGCGTTCCACTCCCGGAAGCTTCCCGAGGTATTGGCTCGATTGGGCCCCGGGTTCTGCGCTGGGTTCCCTTATCTGATCTGGAGAAGCTTAGGGCAGGCGTTCCGCAAATGGTTCGGGTCTCTGCAGTGGTAGCATTTTCACTCGCCTCTTCTGATCCAACAATTTCTCTCAATGTGGCCCCTTTTTCCACAGTGCCGGCATATTGAAAGATTTTGTGTAGGACCAACCGGTGTTGTTCGGGCATGCTTTCCCCGATTCTGCCACTGCTGGTTGGTAGGGCGCTTGCCAGGTTGTTGCCTCTGAAAAGGTTTCGGTGGCAGTCTTGTCGGTACGAACGGTCATGGAGCCAATCGGTTGCGATCCTCATTCTCAGTACGGGTGGCTGCGTTCACAGCCCCCGAATAAGTCGTCGGTGGTGAGGGTACTAACGCCCTTCTTAACTCTTACCTTAATCCCTTAACAAATTGTCTCGTTCTGTTCTATTCAGTATCCACCAGCCTCTTGCAGTACTTTGACAGTTGCGTGAACCGTGCTGCGTATTGGGCTACCGTCATGCTTTCCTGCTTTAGATTCTGGAACTCATCTTCCCGTTTCTCAACTATCCATTGAGGGATATATTCTGCCCGAAATGCTTCCATAAAATTAGCCCATGTCCAGTCTTGGTCAGTCATCTCCTAGTCGTCCTGGACCCTTTGCCACCATGCCCGAGCTGGACCTTTCAGTCAGAATGCAGCAAACTTCACCATTCGCTTCTCAGTGTAATGGAGCGTAGCAAAGATATCCTCCATTTGTTCCACCCATTGCTCGGTTTTCTGGTCTTGTTTGGCCTTCCCCAAGAAGATAGGAGGTTGAAATTTCAAAAACTGCTCCAATGCCTCATCTTCCCCTTTCAGATTCCTCCGCTCAGTCAAGGTTTGTAGAATCTCGGTCACATTGTGGAACGCTTGCGTCATAGTGACGCTAATCGGTTCTTCCGATCCCATTTCTGGCTCCAGTTCATTCTCATCCCCCTGGTTCGGTGATGGCATTTGAGTTGTATCAAACTCTGGTGTCATGGGCTTTGCCTCAGGAACCCTTCTGCTGGATATGGCTGCACGATGTCTGGGTGCCATTCTAAACTATTCCCTAGATAATGAGTTTATGCATCAAAGTTAAAAATATCCAAATTGAGCATGCATTCACATTCAACTTTAAGCGGAAGAAAATTAGATGCAAGTTTTGTATAAAGAATTGCATATAGATTTTTCCTCAAGATTTAGAGTACTCCCAGCACTCTTATTTGCATAAATTCAGATTTAAAGCAGTAAACATGGTAAAAGAAAAGAAAATCCTTAGCAAAGGGGTTTATGGAAAGCAGTAAATAAACATCCCAATCGTAGCAGTACTTAGCCTTTCTAATCCTCATCAGAGTCTTCAAAGTCGGCCTCATATAATCATCCCCCCGAATTCCTAGTGAAGTCTATCCCAGCCCCATTTGCAAACCCATCTATTGGCTCCTTCCCGGGTCTCCTAGAACTCTCCCCGGTTTCAACCTGATTGGGTGGGGTTACAAAGGAAGGTCTAGGTAGAGATTCATAATCTATCTCCCCTGGGTCATCATTGTCAGCTGCCAAGTCGACTATGGGACTAGGAGGGAGGGGAACATATTCCATGTCTCTCTCCTCGTCTTCACTGTCAGTAACCAGGTCGATCACGGGTATTGGGGGTGGCTCAACGATCTGGACCTCATCGTCACTACTGTCATCCAGGGGAATGATTGGCTGCGGTACAGGCTGAAGCGCAGGCTGAGGCACTGGTAGGTCCTCCGGGTAGATAGGAATGGGAGGGTGCCTTGCCATTCTAATCATTCTAACCATTTTATAGCATAAACAAGACAGGTCAGATAAAAGATTTGAACTTAATAAATCAAAACAGATTCTATCAATACTTGCCTAAACCTAGGCTCTGATAATACTTGTAACACCCCACTACCTAGGCCCATCAGGGCCGGGGATGTCGCCCCGTCCAGAGGACAAGGGGTCTTTATAACTAGGTTACATAGAACAAAATAAAATAAAGACTTTAAAATTAAACTTATAACAACCCAAAAGATAAATACTGGTACAAATCCAAAATAAATTGTTTGCAACAATCTCTCAAAACGTCACATCAAGAAAATAACACGAGTCTTCATAGCATAGGCATTAATATAGCTAATGACCTCCACAACAGGATCTTCCTGAAAACATGGCATAAAAGATGGTGAGATAAAAATCTCAGTAAGCCCGTGTGTGCTTTGAGAGTTTCAGGTAAAATAATTCATGTATGCAAGTTGTAAAAATTTCATAAAGATAAGTGCTGGCAAGCATTTAAATAAGTATTGAAATTAAGAGTGGTGTTTTGCTTTTCAAACCACACATGTGCACAATAAATACAACCACTCAAACGGGTAACCATGGGTTACCACACATTAGGCCCTATGACTAAATAACGGTCAGAATACCACACTTTGTGCAAGCTGACAAAAGGTAGGTGTACGGCCTACCGGGTGAGATACTCCTCCATCTCTACACCCAAACTTACCGGTTGTCCACTCCGGAAACATACAGTCCACATGACTGAAACTTGCTAGCTCGGACCGGCAGGACCTATCGGATTGGCATCCTATCCAGGAAGGACTCACGCCTCAGAGGTGGCCACCTACTGAGAGACTTACCCTAACCCTTCAAAGATTAGTCCTGGTAGTCTACCCTTATTGAGTACTCAACGTTGATTGTCCCACTTGGGAGAAAATAGATCATACATTACTTTATTTGGAAATCGCAATTAAGGGTTCTAAAATTCTTGTCAAAGTTAGGTTTTGGAAAAAGTTTAGCATTTTGTATAAAACTGCTTGTTTGATTTTCAAATGATTTGCTTGACGGAAATAAATAGGAAAAATAGTCCTTAATTGCCTTTACTGAGGGAGACGAAAACAGAAAGCATGCACTGGTAGCGTAAAAAATTAAATAGAGAAAAATAAAACCAAGCCTTAAAGGCTATACGGAAGCGTGAAGATCATACCTTTGCGCTCCTTAACCCTTCTAGGTTGAGTAAGAGCGGATTGAACGACTGGAATCGCCTCGCTTTGCCCACTTGAAGAAACTTCCGGTTGAACACCCGCTAGCCTTCTACTCCGCCTTGTTTGCATGAACGCCTAGGTTTCTAGCTCTCGGGATATTCCTCAACCTAACCTCTAGTCAGTGAATACAACAGAGAAGAAGAATGGTCTTAAATCTCCTCGGTTCACTTGCTATTGGTTAGCAAAGCTCCAAGGAGAAACCAAGAAGAGGGAGGCGTGAGAGAGGGAGCTTACGTGAGGCTCTCCAGAGAGACGTGAGTCTTCTGTTGGGTAGGGAAAACTAGGGTTTTTCTTTTTCCAAAGAGTTGTTTATTAGTTAGCCAAAATTAGGTCTCTCATTATCTGATAAACATATCCTCAGGATTTTAAAACACCCGGATGTTATCCCGAGAATCGCTTTGGCCTAACCCTAAACTCCTCTTAACCGTATCTGGAAAAACCCTAAGGTCCAAGCTATTGGGCCAGAAAAATATTTATTATTTTCCTTGGACCCAAAAGGCCCAAAATAATAAATATTAATTATTTATTTCCTGGGCTTACATAAATAACCCAATAAATAATTAATGAGCCCAAATGAACCAAAATAATTAATCTTTAATTATTTATTTCTTGGGCCTATATAAATAACCCAATAAATAATTAAATATTAATTATTTCCCTAGTTTAAGCCCAGGTTAATTTCCTAATTATTCATACTGGACCTAGGCCCTGAATAATTAATTAACCAAATAAACTAGATAATTAATTTTCTCTCAACTCCTATTTTATTTATTTATTTATTTTATTCCAATCCAATAATAAATTAGACTTCATGAATAAAATAAAATAAAATAAAATCCTCTTCAATCGAGACCAATTCCTCAACCCAAAAGTAGTTAGGACTTACGGGCTATTCCGAGGACCAAAAAGACACATCGCCTTGGTCGCTAAAATGACCAAAATACCCCTGCTATATAAATAGTATGTATTTTGCATTTTAAATATTTCCTAATATCACCATAAGGAAATATTGACCCCAAGGACAATGCTCGCATTAGCAAAGTCTCCGACCTACAGGTGAAATGACTAAAATACCCCTCTACACATCGTCGTACATTTAGAGAGGAAGAAGTGTACTAACACCCTCTAAATGACATCTACCATCCTTAGGCTTCTAGTCCAATGATCCACGACTTCCTGGAGTGTTTCCGCTTTCCAAGGGAGCTACCCTAAAGCAAACATCCAAGTCATGTTTCCCAGGGCCCTGGACATTTTAGACCATTCGGACAACCACAAGGGGCGATATAGTGCAGAAACTATCTTGTACAAGTCTGTCTTAACTAACTAGTCACACATACCCAACATGCAAGTATATTAGCCCTACGATAGAACCTCAACTATAGCAAATCAAAGTATATGCTTCCAGCCTTCGCTGCACCACCAACTCATACTCAAGTCGTAGAGTACTAGTCCACGCTCGTAGCGGTAGTAGTCTGGTTTCTATCATATAGGTACTTTTAGAAACCACTACTACAGTACTGTCCTACGTATTCGAAATACGCTTATGTTATGAAGTGAGTGGATTATTCACTGGCTAAAGGTAAGCCATTCCCCATTTAAAATTCATAACATAATAACCTAAACATGATGAGATTCCCAGTCTCATCAATAGGTTAAGAACAAATGTTTATGTGTTAAATAACCCGTGATCCATACCTTACTGTGAAAGACCACCATTCACATGGATCACTTATTTAAACACAATGGGTCTGTTCCAAACGAAAATCGTGCACAAACAAAAAGTAAATTCATAAAAAATTTCTGAAAATAAATTATTTTATTAAAATATTTGATTTTACATCAGAAACCTAGTCTAAGAGGGCATACAATCCAACAATCTCCCACTTGCACTCTAAGACTAGGTAAGTCCATAGGTGCCCACCTCTATGGCTTCTAAGTGTCTCTTGAAGACTCTTTCAGCCAAAGGCTTGGTGAATGGATCTACTAGATTGTTTCATGATGCAATATGCTCCACCACGACTTCCCGTCTCTGGATGAAATCCCGGATCAGGTGGTATTTCCTCTCGATGTGTTTCCCCTTCTTGTGGTTCCGAGGTTCTTAGATTGCGATACTGCTGTAGTGTTGTCGCAATACATCACAACCGGCCTATCCATATGTGGTACAACTCCAAGTTCTGAAAGGAAATTCTGGAGCCAAATTGCTTCCTTAGACGCCTCCGAAGCTGCCACATACTCAGCTTCCATGGTTGAGTCAACAATACAAGACTGCTTGATACTCCTCCATGAAATTGTTTCTCCAGACAAGGTGAAGACATATCGACTAGTGGATTTTCTCTCATCCTTATCCGCCTGGAAGTCTGAGTCTGTGTATCTTGTAGGAACCAAATCATCAGCCCTGTAAACCAGCATATAATCTCTCGTTCCCTTGAGGTACTTGAGAATATACTTTATAGCTTGCCAATGAACCTCCCCTGGGTTTGACTGATATCTGCTAACTAAGCCCACGGCAAAGCAGATATCTGGCCTAGTACACAGCATGACGTACATGAGACTTCCCACAGCCGAAGCGTAGGGAATCCTACTCATTCTGTCATTTTCTTCTTGAGACTTAGGACAGTCCTTCGAAGAAAATGACAACCTATGTCTGCAAGGGATTAGAGCTCCCTTGCATGAGTCCATTCTGTACTTGGCCAATATCTTGTCAATGTATGTCGCTTGGGATAACCCTAACATTCTCTGCTTCCTATTTCTAAGAAGCCTAATCCCGAGAATATAGCTGGCTTCTCCCAAGTCCTTCATACTGAATTGACTAGACAGCCAAACCTTTGTAGATGACAATGTCCCTACATCATTTCCAATGAGTAGAATGTCATCCACATACAGGACAAGAAAAACCACATTGATGCCTTCAAGTTTCCTGTACACGAATGGTTCATCTTTATTTTGAATAAAACCATAAGACTTTACAGTCTCATCAAAATAAATGTTCCATGCTCTCGATGTCTGCTTAAGTCCATAAATGGACTTCTTAAGCTTGCAAACTATGTGTTCCTGGCCTTCAGCAATGAAGCCTTCCGGTTGGGACATATAGATGTCTTCGCTAAGATGGCCATTCAAGAATGCCGTCTTGACATCCATTTGCCATATCTCGTAGTCATAGTGACATGCGATGGCAAGGAGGATGCGGATGGATTTAAGCATAGCTACCGGGGAAAAGGTTTCCTCATAGTCGATTCTCTCTTTCTGAGTATACCCTTTCGCCACAAGCCTAGCTTTGAAGGTTTCCACCTTCCCATCCGCTCCTCTCTTTCTCTTGTATACCCACTTGCACCCAATGGGTTTTATCCCTTCAGGTGAAGCTATAAGATCCCAAACCTGATTGAGGTATAGACTTAATCTCGGCTTTCATTGCTTCATGCCACAGATTTGCATTGGCATCAGCAATAGCCTCCTCATATCTAGTGGGGTCTTGTTCCTGATGGTCAGAGACCAGCTCAAAAGCTTCTCCAGTCCATCTCTCCGGAACCCTAGACACTCTCCCTCTATGACAAGGCTACATTTGCACAGGCTCTTGAGGCTATGCCTCTTCTTGTTCCACAATCAGGTCAGAAGAAGTTGATTCTGTAGATAACTTCTCCTCAAGTTCCAACCTCGTTGAACCTTTAGTGGAAGTACTTTGATCATCTTCCAAGTATCTAGCATTGGTACTGACTAGTACCTTTTGCTCTTTAGGATGATAAAAGTAGCCTCCTTTTGTCCCTTTTGGATACCCAACAAAATAGTATAATTTTGATCATGGTCCTAACTTGTCTCCATTGATCAGTACATAAGCTGGACAACCCCAAATCCTGAGATGATTCAGACTTGGCTTACGCCCAGTCCACATCTCATAGGGAGTCCTAGGTACTAACTTGGAAGGCACCAAGTTCAGAATATATGCCGCTGTCTCCAGGGCATATCCCCAAAATGACACTGGAAGAGTAGCACGAGACATCATGCTTCGGACCATTTCGATAAACGTCCTGTTCCTTCTCTCAGCTACTCTATTCTGTTGGGGTGGCGCAGAGAGATGGGATACTATTCCATGATGTACCATGTAGTCCTTGAATTCACCTAGGAGGTACTCTCCACCACGATCCGATCGTAAGGTTTTGATTAATTTACCTGTTCGACACTCCACTTCAGTCTTAAACTCTTTGAACTTGTCAAAAGAGTCAGACTTGCGTCTCATTAGGTAAATGTAACCATACCTCGTACAATCATCCATGAACGTGATGAAGTACTCAAAACCTCCCCTAGCTGGTGTAGACAATAGACCACACACATCAGTGTGAACAAGACTCAACACCTCATTGGCTCTATCTGCCTTTGGTGTAAAAGACCTTTTGGTCATTTTTCCCATCAGGCAGGATTCACACTGATGCCAACTTTCTAATCTCAATGAGCCCAAAGGCCCATCATGGATTAGCCTCTGAATCTTGGTTGAGTTAATATGACCCAACCTTAGATGCCAAATGTATAAATCATTGATATTGGTCTTTCTCTTCTTAGTTAAAGGTTCAGACTGATCGTTATTTGATTGGTTGTTAATAGGGTTTAAAAAGATCAGATTACCATACATGTGCCCAGTACATAAAATTTCTCCATCTCTACTGATAGAAATACCAGAATGGAAAGATACAGAATATCCTTGATTAATAAGTTTTGCAACTGAAATCAAATTCTGACGAAAACCAAGTACATATAAAATGTCTTTTAAAACCACTATCTTATTACAATAAAAAAGAAGATCCAGCTCTCCCACTGCAAGGGCCCAGACTTGTGCTCCATTACCCACTCGAAGCCCATGTTTGCCCTTCTTGAGTCTTCTTATCTTCCTAAACCCCTGCAAGGAGTTAGAGATATGATCAGTGGCTCCAGAATCAACAATCCAAGTGGAAGTTGATCCTACCATTGATATGGACTCTAGATAGTAAATATTACCTGTGGGGTTTTTCTTGGCCTGAAGATCTGGACACTCCTTTTTCCAGTGTCCCTTCTTACCACACTTGAAGCACTTGCCCTTTAGTTTGTCCTTGGGCTAGGTCTTGGGCTGGGCTGCTGCATTCCCATTCTTTCTCTTGAACTTTCTGGGTTTAGGCCCAGTTCTTGAGGAAGAAACCTTAGCAATCATGGCCTTTGACTGTGGCTTCATGACCTTCTCCGTCATCTGGAGCTCCTTCATCAGTTCAGTTAAACTCATGTTCAACTTGTTCATGTTATAGTTTAACTTGAACTGAGTGAAAGAGCCTGGTAGAGATTCGAGAACCATATCCACTTGGCTCTCGGGGTCAATGACAGCCCCTAAGATTTCCACCTCCTCGAAAGCAGCAATCATCTTGAGCATATACTCTCGGACTGATGCTCCCTCAGCCATCTTAGTGTTTACAATTGTTCGAAGAGCCTCCTGCCTTGCGGGCCGGCTCTTGTCCGCGAACATAGTTGCCAACGATTGACTTATGTCATATGCAGAAGCCATGTGCTCGTGTTTTAACTGGAGCACATTAGACATGGAAGCTAACATATAGCAACATGCCATTTTGTCAGCTTTCTTCCTTGCCTTTTCAGCCTCTCGCTCTTCAGCGGTGGAACCTTCCCCGATAACAGGGCAGGTTTCGTAAAGGACATACTTATACTCCTCGGCTGTGAGTATTATGTCCAGGTTCCTTTTCCAGTCCACATAGTTTGGACCCGTTAACTTATTCTCTCTGAGAATAACGGCCAATGGACTAAAAGAACCTCCCACCATTTCTGAAAATTGAAAATAAAAGAAAGAAATTAGTTTGTGAAAACAAAATGAAATTTGTGCACTGAAAATAATTTGGCTCTTAGGAAAACTGACATAGCTTCTTGGGAAGATTAACAGTTTCCTAAGCTAAGTATATTAACCACCACAAATTAATTTCCCTTCTAGGTAATGGATTAGAGAATAACTCCATCGTGGGATGGCCGTTTCCTCTCATTTCCTATGGACATACCTCGCACTATAACCTCCAACGTGGGTTGGCCGATCATAGTAGGTGCCCCGGGTTATTAATTACATCATTCCATTAGATCTAGATCATTGTGGTATCCCCATCCTATACAGGTTCACTCCCAGGGAGACGCGAGGGGATCCACGATCTCTAATGAGGACCGTGATGGAAGCCGTGGGGCCGTTGGAACCCCTCTCCCACTTAGTCTTTTAAAATAAAAGTTTTTCTTGAAAAAATATCCTTTTGAAATTTCCATTAAGTTCTTCCTTAACTCAAAAATAAAATATCTAAGTCTAATAAAATCTCTATGTCAAGGCTTATATCCTTTGAGAGATTTTCTCCATGGACTAACTTTCTTTAAGTTAAAACTTAATGATTTCAAAAATTTTCCAATTAAAACTTTCTAGAGACTTTGGACTCAAGTTTATTTGACAAAATCATTTTTCTAGTCCAAAACAAAACAAAATGGCTCTCCATTTTACTTTACAAAAATATCTAAATCCAATATATTTTCTATGTCAAGGATTAAATCCTTTGAGAAAATATTCAAGGATTAATTTTTGTACCAATTAAAATAACCATTTAGTTTTTGAAGAAAAATATTTTTCTTGTAAAAAATGTTCCCAAAGACTTTGGTCTTTGAGAAAAAACACACATAGGTACATAAAAAAAAAAATAGCATGCTCGAAAACAGTAAACGTTTTCATGATTTTCTATTTTTTAAACCTAATTGCCAAATAATAGAATTAAACACATTAATTAATTAATTAATGGTCTTGTTTAATCCTAAAATCCCTTACTAATATTTTTCATGCAAATATATTTCAAGAATATAAATATTACAAAAATATTAACTTCGCCTGGTATGGGACCCAAAACGAAAAAGAAAAAAAAATTACAAAAAAATGGCTGGCGGTCCACTGCACCCGCCGCACTGGATCCGCGCTCACGTGGCCTATGGTCCACCGCGGCCTAGGTGCACCGTGCCGCACCAGATCTCTCTCAGGCGCAACCCATGGACTTCACCCGCGATCCGCGCCCATTTCCTCTCTGCGGCTGACCCACGCATCAGCCCGTGTGCTACCCGGTCAGATCTCCTCTGACCCGCGCAAGAACCCGAAAGCCAATTGCAATTCAATTGCAAGTTTGCAATTGAATTTGGCTTCTATTTCGCTGATGTGGCTCGGCTTACGCGGCTGATAGTCAACAACTCCTCTCACAATTTCGGCAGCGGCTCGGCTCGGCTTAATTGGCTTAGGAATAGTTGTCTTCTTCGTTTTTTCTCCTTTCTTGCACGAAATTTGCAGAAACTCTTCTGCTTCACATTTTGCTCATTTCTTTGGCTTCTTTGGACATTTTTACTTACAAAAAACATCCAAAACAAAAACACAACTGCCTATACCCATTTAAATTGGGTTTACACGATTAAACTTCAAAGCAAAAAAAAATTTACAGTGTGCCTATACTTCAACGATGAAGCTCACAGAGATCCTATCCCATACCAAAACAGCGAAGGATCATAGGTATAATCATCTTCTCCAATTTTATTAACTACCATGCTCCCTATATTGATAAAAAACCAGTGGCTCTGATACCACATTGAGGGAGACGAAAACAGAGAGCATGCACTGGTAGCGTAAAAAATTAAACAGAGAAAAATAAAACCAAGCCTTAAAGGCTATACGGAAGTGTAAAGATCATACATTTGCGCTCCTTAACCCTTCTAGGTTGAGTAAGAGCGGATTGAACGACTAGAATCGCCTCGCTTTGCCCACTTGAAGAAGCTTTCGGTTGAACACCCGCTAGCCTTCTACTCCGCCTTGTTTGCATGAACGCCTAGCTTTCCAGCTCTCGGGATATTCCTCAACCTAACCTCTAGTCGGTGAATACAACAGAGAAGAAGAATGGTCTTAAATCTCCTCGGTTCACTTGCTATTGGTTAGCAAAGCTCCAAGGAGAAACCAAGAAGAGGGAGGCGTGAGAGAGGGAGCTTATGTGAGGCTCTCCAAAGAGACGTGAGTCTTCTGTTGGGTAGGGAAAACTAGGGGTTTTCTTTTTCCAAAGAGTTGTTTATTAGTTAGCCAAAATTATATCTCTCATTATCTAATAAACATATCCTCGGGATTTCAAAACACCCGGATGTTATCCTGAGAATCAGTTTGGCCTAACCCTAAACTCCTCTTAACCGTATTTGGAAAAACCCTAAGGTCCAAGCTATTGGGCCAGAAAAATATTTATTATTTTCCTTGGACCCAAAAGGCCCAAAATAATAAACATTAATTATTTATTTCCTGGGCTTACATAAATAACTCAATAAATAATTAATGAGCCCAAATGAACCAAAATAATTAATCTTTAATTATTTATTTCTTGGGCCTATATAAATAACCTAATAAATAATTAAATATTAATTATTTCCCCTAGTTTAAGCCCAGATTAATTTCCTAATTATTCATACTGGACCTAGGCCCTGAATAATTAATTAACCAAATAAACTAGATAATTAATTTTCTCTCAACTCCTATTTTATTTATTTATTTATTTTATTCCAGTCCAATAATAAATTAGACTTCATGAATAAAATAAAATAAAATAAAATCCTCTTCAACTGAGACCAATTCCTCAACCCAAAAGTAGTTAGGACTTACGGGCTATTCCGAGGACCAAAAAGACACATCGCATTGGCTGCTAAAATGACCAAAATACCCCTGCTATATAAATATATGTATTTTACATTTTAAATATTTCCTAATATCACCACAAGGAAATATTGACCCCAAGGACAATGCTGCATTAGCAAAGCCTCCGACCTACAGGTGAAATGACTAAAATACCCCTCTACACATCGTCGTACATTTAGAGAGGAAGAAGTGTACTAACACCCCTCTAAATGACATCTACCATCCTTAGGCTTCTAGTCCAATGATCCACGACTTCCTGGAGTGTTTCCGCTTTCCAAGGGAGCTACCCTAAAGCAAACATCCAAGTCATGTTTCCCAGGGCCCTGGACATTTTAGACCATTCGGACAACCATAAGGGGCGATGTAGTGCAGAAACTATCTTATAC
The DNA here is from genome assembly GCA_026120185.1 of Voacanga thouarsii. NCBI lineage: Eukaryota > Viridiplantae > Streptophyta > Magnoliopsida > Gentianales > Apocynaceae > Voacanga > Voacanga thouarsii. The sequence goes on along the minus strand of JANUWF010001224.1, from coordinate 180,585 downwards.
AAGTCTGTCTTAACTAACTAGTCACACATACCTAACATGCAAGTATATTAGCCCTACGATAGAACCTCAAATATAGCAAATCAAAGTATATGCTTCCAGCTTCGCCAGACCACCAACTCATACTCAAGTCGTAGAGTACTAGTCCACGCTGTAGCGGTAGTAGTCTAGGTTTTTATCATATAGTACTTTTAGAAACCACAACTACAGGTCCTGTCCTACGTATTCGAAATACGCTTATGTTATGAAGTGAGTGGATTACTCACTGGCTAAAGGTAAGCCATTCCCCATTTAAAATTCATAACATAATAACCTAAACATGATGAGATTCCCAGTCTCATCAATAGGTTAAGAACAAATGTTTCTGTGTTAAATAACCCGTGATCCATACCTTACTGTGAAAGACCACCATTCACATGGATCACTTATTTAAACACAATGGGTCTGTTCCAAATGAAAATCGTGCACAAACAAAAAGTAAATTCATAAAAAATTTCTGAAAATAAATTATTTTATTAAAATATTTGATTTTACATCAGAAACCTAGTCTAAGAGGGCATACAATCTGACATTTACAACATGAATTTCCATACACATCGCGTTTAGCTGGCCACAGTAATTTTTGGTCTTCACAAAATCCCATGCAGGAGCTTACCAGATTCCTTACTTGCTTAAATTCAAGGGTCTTCCACGGCTGACCTAACCCCTCCTGCGGTAAACACAAAACATAAGGTTACACTCAAGCTAAATTCACTTACACAAGTAATCCTAGTTCAACTTATTACCATCACATCCCTAATGTCCTAAGTTTTAAGGCTAGCTGATAAAGAATTTTATAAAATAAGTCTAGTTTGATAAGTTAAAATAACTTGGGGTTCTAAAATAATTGCTAATAAATTATAGACTCAATTAATAATTCTTGAGTGCTATTATTAGTAAATAAACTAAGGTTTGAATATTGAATAATAGTAAGCCCTAAATAATATTAATTAATGGTAATTTAAAAAAAATAGCTTCATTGTAAATAAATAATAAATTACAAATAATTTTTAATTAATTTTTTAATAAGTAATAAATAATTAATAATAAATAAAATTAATAATAAATGAATTATTTTAAATTTTTATTTAATAAATAAAAAATAGATTTTAATATAAATGATATTTAGGAACATAGGTAAAAGTTTTAACTAGGGCGTACAAGGTCATTAGTTAATTCTAGTGTTTTATTTATCATTATTTATATAGAAGATTTATCTATTATTATATCTATTATTTTTAATAAAAGGTTTGATTTGTTTGATAAATAAAATATTAATATTCCAATCAATAATCCAATCCAAATCTTCCTAGAGTTTCGAATTTTATAGAGAAAAATATAGTAGTAATTTTAATTAAAGTGATAAAATTTCTTAATAAAAATAACCTAGACTTAACAAGAAAATAATCTCTCACCATGATTTCCCTATTGAAAGAAGTGATTCTTAAACACATTCTCCAACATCAAATAATAAACCAATCCATTCACGCACACATGCTTGACTTATCACTTGCCACCACAAGGCTACCTTTCTTCTAGGCATAATCATCAGTAATGGCTTTAATGGAAAATAGAAACATAAGAGCCTAATCACCTTTGGTGTCCTGATGTCTAACATGCTTCAACCATCCATAAAATTCATCAAGCACGAAGGACATACATTGCTTCAAAAGGAAATACATACAACTTAGGCATATACAACAATCATCATGTCTTAACTCCGTCCCTTTAATCCACATGCACATACTCAATCCCCCATTCATATTCTATCTCCCTATCATCTCCTAAGAGACATGATTTAAGAATTTAAAAAGAAGGTTTTGAGAATAATTACTTGATTGACGAGTATTATGGTGAAGACTAAAGAAGGTCCACGCGCGACGGAGAGTCTTGAGTGATCCCACGGAAAAACAGCCATGGTTGATGGTTGATCAACCATTTTGGTTGGAAGAGAGAGAGAGAGTGAGAGAGAGAGAGAGCGAGCATTAGAAAGGTATATAAAGAATTGAATAGAAGAGGATGAACAATAAGGTTGTTCTTGATTTACCTTGTTGATGTTCTTGAGACCTTCAAGGAAAAGCTGATTTTGATCCGATTGAAAATTCTTGTTGGCGTGGTTTTGTGTTATAAATACTAGAAATGAAGTCAAGGGATTAAATAGAAGTGATATGGAGTATTTGAGAGTGATTGGAGGTGTTTAGAGTAGGTTTAGGCTTGAAGAAGTTTAGTGTGTGTTCTTGGTGTTCTTGGTGAAAATGGAAAGAGTGTGGAAGAAATGCTACACGAAATCTGGTAGGGTGCTGGCCGAATGGTCTAGGATGAAGGGGAGTTTCGATTTTCAGCTTGTGGAAGAGAGAGTGATCAGAATTTTTTTTTTTTTTGAAATTTAAATGGAGAAAGTTGTGGAGTTGTTTAAGGTAGGTGGTTAGCTATGGTGTTTGATCAAGGAAGGTGTCTAAGCTCTTCAATGGTGCCGACTGAACAAGGTGGCTTTGATGAAATGAATGGAGGTCAATATTGCTCCAAGGCTGGCCGAAATTTAGTCTTAAATGGTAGAGAAAATTCTGGTTCATTAGCTTGATGCAAGAGTGTTTCCATGGAGTAAAATTCTGAAATTAGTTTGAAGTTCAAAAAAGTTTGAATGGAGTGATCTTCGGAGGGTTTTGAGGTGTGGTTATGGAGTCCATGTATTCAAGGTAAGTGTGAAAGTCAATGATGTTCAGTCCATGGCTGAACAAGGATTAATGTTACAGAAGTTGAAGGGTGATTTTCGGCCTAGGCTTGAAGAAAGCAAAGCTGGGAAAATTCTAGTTTCAAAATGTTCAAAGCTGTGAAAATTGGTGCAGAATTTCTATGCAGAATTTTTCGCACTTCTTTAGCCCGACTTGCAGCTGGTTCTTGAGGGGGTTTGAAGGTCTTCCAAAGGTGATTTTCCAGCCTTCTTTCTGGAGAAATACATGGGAGTTTTGCTGGCTTGAAGATGGACTAAAGCAGTTTCATTCTCTTGATTGAAAGCTGAGAAATTCCAGAATTTTTTTCCTAGTTTTGCACAGTTTGTGCAGTCCGAAAATTGTATAGATTTTCCAGCCTTCAAGCCACATGAAATGACCATTTTTTTGGTAGCAAATGAGTGGGTTTACTAGCTGAAATTTTCGAAGAGATGGTCTGCAAAAATTCTAGAAAATTTCTAGATTTTCCTTCACTAAAATATGAACAGCATGAAGGTGAATTTGAAGGGTCTATCATGGTGATTGATTTCTCTTGGAAACCCTTCCTATTTCCCCTCCTATTTTCGGCCAACCTCCCTCCTCCAAGATTGATTTTAGAAATTCAAGGATGAGAAATTATCAAAGATTTTTTTTTGGAATTTAAAAGAAAGATTTGATGGTTTTTGGTTCATTTGAAATATGGAAATGCTAGGACAAAGCTAGAGGTAATAAATAGAACAAGAATTCCCCTAGAATTCTTTTTAGGACACAATGATAAGATTTAGAACATTCCCCTCATGTCTCCCCTAAGACAACATTCCTATTTCTAAGGAATGCAAGAAACAAAAATTCAAACTTAATTAAGATAATCATGATAAAACTTAAATCATGGGATTTGAACTCATGACCTTAGAGATTAATTCCAAAGCTCTAACCACTAAACCACAACTGCTCTTGTTCTTATTTTCTCACACACATATTTTTCTTATTTAATCCTCAAGTTATTTTCCTATTCGGACCTCAAGCAAAATCACCATTTTACCCCTCCTACTTAATAAGCATAACTAAGCATTTTAACCTATAACCCACAATTCTAAAGCACATAAAATCATTAAAAAACATATATATTCATTCAAAATAATATGATATGCATCTCGACCCCCTTACTCTAGGGTTGGCTTTAGGTGGGGTTTCACAGGAGTCCTCCATCAAGAAGGATTCCAATGTAGTTTTAATGGTAGAATCTTTTTCTTCTAAGAAGAAAGTTCAAAAGAAGAAGAAGAAGGCTTCCATGAAGTCCAAAAGTGGTGTAAACAAGAAAGACGCTACTACTAAGGGCCCATGCTATCATTGTGGCAAGATGGACCATTGGAGGCGTAACTACAAAGCCTATTTCGAGACCGTTAAGGACAAGAAGCAGAAAGAGAAGTTTACAAGTACTTCTACTTCTACTCCGGGTATGTTTATGATTGAGATAAATATTGTATTTTGAAATGAGATATAGGTATTAGATACCAGATGTGGATCTCATTTATGCAATAACTTGTAGGGATTAAATAGCAGTAGAAGGCTAGAAAAAGGCGACGTGGAACTATATACTGCAAAATAGGGCAAAGGTTGCTGCACTTGCTGTGGGGACATATGAGCTGAACCTGCCTTCGAGATTAGTTCTAGAACTTCAAAACTGTTATTATGTACCAGTTTTAATGAAAAACATTATCTCAGTAGTATGTTTAGATTTAAATGGATTTCATTTGATATTTAAGAATAAATGTTGTTCTTTTTCATTGAATGATATTCACTATGGTTCAGCAACTCTGGTTAATGGTTTATATGTTCTAGACTTGGATAATCCAATTCTCAATATAAACAATAAGAAACCTAAAATAGATAACTCTAACACCTCTTACTTATGGTTTTGTCGTTTAGGCTATGTAAATAAAAATCGTGTTTCTAAGTTACACAAGCTTGGTGACTTAGGGTCATTTGATTATGAATCATATAGCACATGCGAGTCTTGTTTACTAGGTAAAATAGCTAAAACCTCTTTTTTAGGAAAAGGAGAACGGTCCAAGGAGTTATTAGAACTCATATATTCTGATGCATGTGGCCCAATATCAATACAAGCAAGAGAATGTTATAACTATTTCATAACTTTTATCGAAGATTTCTCACGATACGGGTATTTGTATTTAATGAAATACAAATCTGAGGTGTGAAACCCCAGTTAAGACCAACCTTAGAGTAAGGGGGTTGGGATGCATATCATACCTTATTTCATGATTTAATATATTTTCATATGATTTTTATGTGCTGTGGATTGAGTTTTATTGTCTTGAAGCCTTATTGGTGAGTATTGAGTGAGAAGGGCAAAATGATAATTTTTGCATGAGGTGAAAATAGGAAGATAGCTTGATGATTAAATAGAAATTAATTTTCTGGTGGAAATAACAACAAGAGTTGTTGTGGTTTAGTGGTTAGAGCTTTGGAATCAATTCTTGAGGTCTTGGGGTTCAAATTCCATCATAGAAGCTTTAGCTTGATTAAATTTTATTTTTGCTTGGGGAAGAATAATTTCGGCCTTATGAGCTTGGAGTAAGGTAGGGATGATGTCCTAAGAGAGACATGTTAGGAGTAACTTCATTCTACTCCTTTACCCTACTCGAATTTCCTAAAGGGAATTCATTTTCCCTTGATCTTTGATTTTCCTTATTTCTTAACTCATTAGTTTGATCAAGTTGTTCTAGCCATTTTCTTTCCAGAAATTTCAGTAAAGTGCTATGGTCTTGTAGGCTTAAAATGTCTTAGTAAAAGACTTCTTATAGTCTGAAAAATGTGGAAGAGTTGTGGGAAATTCCAAGAGGAAAAATCCCTCTAGTAAGCTTGCTGAAAATTCACTCTAGCTAGTTTATCTTCCTCCTTGGAACGAGCTGAAATTTTCCAGCTTGTTGTGCCTTCAAAATGTCGAGTTTCTTAGCTAACATTCCCTCCCAAATGCTGCCAGAAAAATGGTCTTTAGGATCAGTATGCAATCTAAATTTCTTGGCCATTTTCGAACTGCTCAAAGCTGGAGCAACAACAGGAAAAATTCCTATGCAAATCGCCACTTTGAGAGTTTAAAACCAAGCTGTTTTCTTCCAGATTTTGTGCAGAACCTTAGCCATGTTTTTCCTCCATGAAGAAGGCTGGAAACCAGCCTTGAAATCCCCTGAAATTCCCCTTCAAACTCTCTGCAAGATGGCTGGAAAATGGCAGCCGAAAAAGCTGTCCAGGAATTTCAGCTTAGCGAAATTCTGGGCAGTCCAAATTCCAGCTTTGTTTCCTATTTCTCTTCCAGCCGAAACACCAACTTTGTTCTGTAGGAACCTTCCTTAAACCTCCAGTAACAGAGCTCCATTGTTTCCCTTAATCTTCTGCACGAAATTCAACAATGGCTGTCCGAAAATCTCTCCAACAAATCCCTGTAATTATGCTTGATTGATTTCCAAAATTCCAGCCACCTTTGTTTAGCAACTTTCTATAATGCATTCCCCAAATAACCAGACTTCTTCTTCACCATTAAGCACCCTAATTTCGGCAACCATAAGCTTCCATAAACCAGCATTAATCCCACCGAAATTCTGCCCAAACAGTCGGCCATGGCAGACTTCCAAAACTCTCCAACAATCAAGATATTCTTGGGATATTTAGTTTCCAAATTCACTTCCTAAAAATATTCTTCTAGGATTGTAATAACTAACCTTTCATTTTCCCTTCCAAATCAGAGAAATAACTTCCTAAACCCTACAGAAATTCGGCCAGGCCTAGCTCTCACAAAATTTCGGCAGCTACACAAATCCAATCTTTCGAATTCTTTCATCCTCCAAGAACACACACACTACACCAAGAACACCTACATCTTTCCTTCACCTAATACCCCTCCAAACCATCTCAAATCCTCTCTAAAACTTCCATATTTGACCTACTCACTGCCGTGAGTCCATCAACCCCATTCTTAACATCAAACTCCACAAATCATCTTGCTACTTCGGATCAAAACTAGAAATTTCTGTGAAGGACAAGAACACCTTCAAGGTAAATTTATTCTAACAACTTCATCTCCTCTAATCTTGATCTCTAATGAGAACCTATGTGTATAAGCATGCTAATGGTTTCTTTTTCTCTCTCTCTCTCTCATGGCTGAAACCTCCCTCTCTTGGCCGGATGGCTCCTTTTCCCCATGTCCATGTTTTCGCCATCTCCCTTGGACAAAGTTAGGCATCAAGGAGTTGAGATCTATTCTAAACTCCTTCAAAGCATTCATCGATCAAGTAAGTCCCTTCAATCCTTCTTTTAAACTCTAGAATCATGTCTCTAGGATGATGTTGGTAGTGGGTGGATGGTGATAGGATTTGAGTATGTATTATTGAGATTAAAGCATGAATATGTGTATGATTGTGAAGGAGATGGAATTTATGCATGGAAGGATTATCTTGGTTGATTGTGTGATGATTTGAGGTTTGATGCATGAAGTATTTGAGATAAAGTATGCTAGAGATTATATCACCTTTGGTGAATAGGATTTATATGCATGTTAGATTATTGAAGCCATGATCATATTTATGCTAGTAGAGGTTAGATCATGTCTTACTAAATTTAGATCTATGCTTATGTGCATGATTTGGATGATTTGATGAATGGAAGGATTGCATATGTTCTTGATTGTGGTTAGCCATAGAAATTTGACCATGATCTAGCTGTCCCTAAACTAATTTTATTTCATAAATAAAATATTTAATGATATAAAATTTTCCTAGTAAATGTCGAAAAAACCTTAGCAAGGGTAGATTTGGATTATTATATACATAAAGGATATTTTGGTCAAATAAATAATAATTTTGCTAGAAAATAAAATAAATAAATATTATTTAAAATAAAGAAATCAATTGAAGCCTTTTATGGAAATAATTATAATTAGTAAAATATTTATTAAATCAAATCCCTTTTTAAAAGTTTACTTATTATTTTCCAAGCAAGACTCATTAAATTTAATCTCAACTAGTTTTAGCAACCAATTATTTTCTAACAACTAAACTATTATTAAATCATTATTGTACTTATTACTACCTAGGACTCTTGAGCAAATAAACTCTAAATTTTCCTTAGCAAGATTTAAACTTTCAACTTATTAGAAATTATTTCCCAAACCATTAATTATTTTAAATATCAAATTAGGCTCGACCTACAAACCTATTTATGTATTGTTTGGCCTTAAAGCTTGGGACACTAGGATCATGGTAGTAGTAAGAGGAGTTGATTTAAAATTGAGGAAGTGGATTGTGGCTTGGAATTGATTGTGATTTGTATTTGTCCATGTGGGGTTAGGTCAGCTGTTGGAGACCTTGTTGTTGTGAGCAAGAATCAGGTAAGCTCCTGCATAAAACCTGATTGTTGAAAAATGTTTAATTATGGCAAGCCAAATGTAGAGTGCATGGACACTCATTTTGTAAAGACAATTGAGGGTTGTCTCCTGTAATATTTCCGTCAAATAAGTTATTTGAAATTTATCAAGCAGATTTATTCAAACTCAAAACTCTTTCTGAAACTATTTTTGACAAAGATTTTGGAAACCCTTTATTTGCCATGTTCAAGTGGAACTGTGTTTGTTCATTTTTCCCAAGTGGGATACGATACGTTGAGTACTCAATAAGGGTGGACTACTAGGACTAGTCTTTGAGGGGTTAGGGTAAGTCTCTCAGTAGGTGGCCACCTCTGAGGGGTGAGTCCTTCTCGGATAAGACGTCAGTCCAGTAGGTCGTGCCGATCCGAGCTAGCAGTGTTCTCTTCAGTCAAGTGACTGTGTTATGCCGGAATGGACATCCGGTTGTTGTTTGGGTATAGAGAAGGAGGAGTATCTTACCTAGTAGGCCGATCACCTACTTTTGTCAGTCTGCACAAAGTGTGGCATTCTGACTGGTGGTATGCACAAAGTGTGGCATGCTGACCATTCGGTTATGGGGCCCAACGTGTGGTAACCCTTAATCCTTTCTTTCGAGTGGTTGATTTTATAAATTATGTATGGCTCGAAATGCCAAAACACCACTCTTGTTTTTTACGGATGTTTACTGCTTGCCAGTGATCTCTTATAAATAATTTTATACTTTGCATTTACGAAATGTTTTCACCTGACACATAAACACACACGGACTTACTGAGATTTTTGTCTCACCACCTTTTTACCATGTTTTCAGGTCGGTCTTGCTGTGGGGACGAGTAGCTAGATTATGCCCGTTTTGGAAGATTTATGATGATTTATGTTTGTGTAAAGTTATAGAGAGATGAGAGTGGATGAATTTTTATTATGGATTTGTTTTTGGTATTCTCGGATTTATTTTGGATAGATGTTTATTTTGGGATGTAATAAATATTTAAGTTTAAGTATCATTTATTTTCGCTATTTTATTTGTATGACCTAGTTATAAAGACCCCTTGTCCTTTGGACGGGGCGACATCCCCGGCCCTGGCGGGCCTAGGTAGCGGGGTGTTACATGAGGCCTTTGATAAGTTCAAAGACTTCAAGAATGAAAAAGAGAAATAACTTGACAAAAGTATTAAGACTTTAAGATCTGATCAAGAAGGAGAATACTTGAGCCAAGAGTTTCTGAGTTATCTCAATGGACTCCACCATAAACACCTTAATATAATGGCATATCTGAGAGAAGGAATTGAACCCTTCTAGATATGGGATGGACCATGATGGCTTATGCGGACCTACCTAAATCATTTTGGGGGGTATGCACTAGAGACTTATGTTTATATACTAAACAGAGTTCAGACAAAATTGGTTGATTCTACCCCATTTGAGATGTTCTTTGGTAAGAAACCAAAGTTATCTCACTTGCGAGTATGAGGTTATCCTGCCTTTATCAAAAGGCCACAGTTTGACAAACTTGATAGTAAGTCTGACAAGTATTTGTTTGTGAAAAATCCGAAAGAATCTTTTAGATATTACTTCTACCTATCCTCTAAAAATAAAGTATTTATTTTGAAGCATGATGTCTTCTTAGAGAATGAGCACATGCACCAAGGGGATAGTGGGTTGAACTTAGTGAAGTTCAAGAAGATCAAACAAACAAGGATCGACCATCGGATCCCACATCTATTGAGAGAATAGATGAACCTTCTACTACACAAGAACCTCGTAGGTCTAGTAAGATACGTGTGGCACCTAAGAGATATGGATTTCTCATTAGTGACCATAATGATGTATTGTTTATAGATGAAGATGAGCCTACTACCTACAAGGATGTTCTGAACAGTTTAAAATCTGGCAAATGACTTAAGGCCATGAAGTCAGAGATGGATTCCATGTATGACAACCACGTATAGACTTTGGTTGATCTTCTGAAAGGAATTAAACCTATTGGGTGCAAATGGGTTTTCAAGAAGAAAACGGACATGGATGGTAATTTAGTTACCTATAAAGCACGTCTAGTGGTGAAGGGTTATTGTCAACAATATGGTATTGACTATGACGAAACCTTCTCGCCAGTAGCTTTGTTAAAATTCATCAGGATACTCCTAGCCATTGCTACTCATTATGATTATGAGATTTGACAAATGGATGTGAAAACAGCTTTCCTAAATAGAAATCTGACTAAGAAAGTATATATGACACAACTTGAGGGTTTCACATCCGGTGATGGCACGAAGGTGTGAAAGTTGCAAAGGTCCATTTATGGACTTAAGCAAGCTTCTAGGAGTTGGAACATCCGTTTTGATGAAACAATCAAAAAGTTTGGTTTCATTTAAAACATGGATGAGCTTTGTGTATACAAGAAGGTTAGTGGGAGAGCAATCATTTTCTTGTTGCTTTATGTAGATGACATGTTGCTAATAGGAAGTGATATACATGTCTTGCAAACGGTTAAAGTTTGGTTGTCCAAATAATTCTCCATGAAAGACCTTGGAGAAGCAACACATATTTTTGGAATAAGGATCTATAGAGATAGATCTAAAAGGTTGCTAGGTCTTTCACAGTCTACATACATAGATAAAGTGCTAAAGAGATTTAGGATGGATCAATCCAAAAAGGGATTCTTACCCATGTCACATGGTGTAAGCCTTTCAAAGTCGATGTCTCCCAAGACACAAGTTGAAAGGGATCATATAAGTAAGATTTCATATGGTTCGACAGTTGGATCTATCATGTACGTTATGATATGTATAAGGCCCGATATATCTTGTGCTCTCAGTTTGACGAGTATATACTAATCTAACCCTGGTAAGGGTCATTGGACGGCTGTAAAGAACATTCTTAAGTGCTTACGAAGGATTAAAGATGTGTTCTTAGTATATGGAGAAGGTGATTTGAAAATAAACGGGTATACTGATGCTAGTTTTTAATCTGACAAAGATGATTTTAAATCACAATTCGGCTACGTGTTTACGTTGTGCGGAAGGGCAATAAGTTAGAAGAGTTCCAAACAAGAGACTATTGCCGACTCTACGACAGAAGCAGAGTACATAGTTGCTTCTGAAGCAGCTAAGGAGGCTGTTTAGATCAAAAAGTTTGTGATGGAACAAGGTGTGGTTCCTAGCGTTGTTGGTCTAATATCTTTGTATTGTGACAACAACGGAGCCATTGCACAAGCAAAAGAGCCACGGTCTCACTAACGATCCAAACACGTACTGCGTCGCTATCATCTAATCCGGGAGATCATAGATAGAAATGATGTAAAGATAGGGAGAGTTCCCAAGGATGAGAACACAGCTGACCCGCTTACAAAAGCACTATCCCAAAAGAAACATGATAGGCATGTTGTCATTCGGTATTAGATATATGAATGATTGGCTCTAGTGCAAGTAGGAGTTTGTTAGTATTATGCCCTAGAGGCAATCACTTATATGTTGTATATGACACATTTTATTTTTATAAAAAGAATTATTTATCTTACAGTTTCTTTTATTTACTTTTGTGCAATATAAATGTTAGATAAAGTTCCTAGTACAACACTGTGTTAAGGAAATCATGATAGAGATCATGATATGAGATTCCTACTACAGTGTATAGTGTTAGTACTTAAATAGTCCATAGTCGTAGTATTAATGAGACAGGACATCATTAATGTGTTAAGACTAGCATGTGTTAGACTTCCTGATTTGATCAGGTGGTGGTTCTCATATTTATAAGTATTGAGATACTCAAATTTAACACATGGATGCTTGTTAATGGAACAAGTTCATTGGATGACCTAGCTATGAGATAATCACATGGATAACTATTTAGTGCCAGTGATATAATCTCAATATAATAAACGTGCAAGTATCCTTAAACTTGAGATCTTCAAGGTATTTTGTTTGTTGAGCATTATGCTTTGATTCCAATCTCTAAAGCCAGATCGAGGGTGCCTATGGGATGGATATTTGGTATATTGTGAGGTAAACGAAAGTAGTTGAGAGGGTCAATAAAGGATTCACGACTCATAATAGTAGGGGCGACTATCTCATGGCCACTTGTAGGAATTACTATTCGAGAAGTCCTTGGCCAAGACGACTGTGTATTAGAAACAGTTCCAATTGATACACATCTAGAGACGTGAGTTTCTGGTACAAGTACTATTATATTCGGGCCAGAATTAATATATATTCTAGAAGGAGTTGGCACTAATTCCGTACTCCAAACCGAATGAGATATTGTATGGTGAAATGAGTTAATTGCATTGTAGTTTGTTATTGAAGGGTTCATGTCAAGCCACTTGACTTCCTAGACTCTTGGGTGGTTATGATGTGTTACTAGATACCGCTCATGATATGATAATATCGGTTTATTAATTAATGAATTAATAAACCAATCCTTATTAAAATTGATATGATTAATTCTAATTAATTATGGATTATTAATCTCAAAGGCATTTGGATTAATTCATATTTGCTACCAATAGACTGGAAAATCTAATAGGTCACACACAATAGAGGATTATATACTCAATATGTTATTTGATAACATAGTGGGGTTTATTGCAAGAAAGAGAAGTTGTAGCCAAATTATAATTAGTTATAATTTATGGTCCAAATTGTAATTGTGAGAACTTGATATTTTCAATTATAATTAGGGAATTCTAATTGTTTTAGAATTCTCAGTTTTCAGTGATTTTTCGTGTGATATAGTAGAGATGCATGAAACCTACTGGGGTAGGGATTCACGGAAACAACTCTCCAAAAGTTTCCTCTTCTTCTTCTTCTTCTTCTTCTTCTTCTTCTTCTTCTTCTTCTTCTTCTTCTTCTTCTTCTTCTTCTTCTTCTCTCTCACGTTCTTCTTCAGCGAACAAGAAGAACCCTAGCCGCCATTGTTGATTTTTGCTAGCACAGAAATATCTTGGTGCTTGAGTGTGATCCTCCATGTAGATTTCTATTAGAGATAATCACACATTGTGATTATAGTGGTTGGACGTTCAACTCTCGTGGTGTTTGATCAAGAGGATTGCTAGATCGCGCCTCAGACTTGAAGAAGAAAAATTTTGTTCTTCGGACGATCAAAGAAAGGTAAAAACCTGTTACCTTTGTTCTCTTTATATCTTATTTTCCACACATATACTGATCCTGGAATGGTATCTCGTTTTATTTTTCCGCTACACCATATATGATATGCGTGAGATACCCAAATCCCTCTCACTGCACTGTCATTCTTATTGCACTTTACTATCCTTGTCAGTCAATTTCTCCTCATTTTCCTTCTCCTTCTCCTCTATTTCTTATTGTCTTCCTCCTCCGTCTCACTCCTTCTCCTTCTCCTCTGTTACTTATTGCCGTCCTCCTCCCTCTCACCCACTATTCCCATCTGAGTTATCCCTTAATAGCACAATTCTATTAGAAAGCTAAGTACACATCTGATTTAAAAAGGTTGGTTCTTTTTTTTTTCTCTGTTTCTTAGTTTTCTATTTCTCTACATGGGTTGGTCTTTTTTTTTTCTTCTATAAAGTTCTGATATCTTTTCTGCATTGTTCAATATTCTTATTAGAAAGAAAAATTTTGGTTGATCAAGATGCCATGTAATAACTAGTTCAGTGTTGTACATATTTAATTCCAGTGCTTAGAGCTTGTTTGTAGAGTTTTTTAGCATAGGATGGATGAGCAAAGTTAATGTGCTTTTTGATAATGACATTCTAATTGCAATTAAAAAAAGGAATATTGGTAATGATTTTATCATGGTATGTGCTTTGAATTTCTCTCAGTTTCATTTGTTGTGCCATCTTCAGAAGATAATTAAAACACTTTTTTTGTTGGTCATTCTGTTCAATTTAGGGCAATTTCATGTTCATATAATTCCATCACATTGTTCCACTAACCAACTCTGTGAATATAGCAACGGGGATGAGGATACAACTATGCCCAAAGGCTTCAAGAGATAAAATTCTTGAAGTTTAAGTTTGATTCAAAGTTCCATTAGTACATTATGCTTCAAAGGTTGAATATGAGCTCAAAGTTCGATTGAATTGGAATATTTAAAATATTTTTTATTATTTCATAATTGATCCATAGAATACATCTCTATTAAGGGGCCCCGAATTCCTAGATGATTATTTCTTAATACTTCAAATTTGACACTAATAACATTATATTGACATGACATTTTCTTAACTTTAAGGATTAGGTCCAAGAATCTACATTCACATATCGATTGATTGGTATTTTTATGGTATATTTAATCATTCTGCCCATAATTAGAATTTCTCATATCGATATGTATTACATATTGTTCTCACACAATCGTGGAACTTAAAAGCATGTAGAAGAAGTGCAGTATAGATGCCATGACTTCTAGCCTCTTAAAACTTTAGATTATGAAAGATCTCTTTTAATGTTATATTTATATATGAGCTTGGAAACCACAAAAAAGTGCTAACATAAATGTGATTACAAAAATTTCAAAATTTATATCTACAAAAATGTTGAAGAAGACTCTTAATTGTTCCTTTTTTTTTGGTGAAAATATTGACTAAGAATGTGTAGTTGTGCGTGTCTCCTTCAATGGAATGGAAATGTGTTCGATATGGCATGATATTGGAACTTAATTCTTCTTAGTTCTATAGAAGTTAGATGGTTCTATCAAATGCACAAAAATTTTAAGACAAAATAATGTTAACAATAGAACACCTTAGCAACAAAAAATTACAAGGTGGTTGTATTGCAAACTCACTTTCTTCAAATGATATTTGAATCATGTTGAAAATGTTCATAAGTAACTCTGTTATTATGTTCTTCATCTGAGAAGATTAAACATGATAGGAAGGCCTTGGGATAGAAAAAAATATTTCAATATTGCAAATGCCAAAGACTATTCAAGAAGATAGAACAATCAAAATAAAGAATCTTTATTGATTTTCAAAATAAAGATTATGTATTGATTTCCTAAATAAATAAAAAATAAAGACTATGTATTTATAACATACCATTTCAAACCATTCTAACTAAATTTCAAACTATTGGAAGATTTTGATAGAGTTAAGGATTAAGGATTAAGCTTTATTATTAAACACAAACAAAAAAAAATAAATAAAGAAAAATTGAAAAATTTTGGACAGAATTTCCCCGATAAATTGAATATTTTCTAGACACTAGGCGCATCTTAATATACACAATATGCAATTCAACCGACAAGGATAGAAAAATCAAAGGTATATATATATATATATATATATATATATATATATATATATATAGCATACAAATAACTTAAGGATAATCACCTATTATCTACACGGAGTGATCACTCATCCCTTATGGGGATCTAGTCATTCAAAATAAAAACTAGTATTTATTCCATTCAGACTATTAGAGGATTTTCTTACCTTAGTAAGTCTCTAGAGCTATATCTTAGTTTGCTCAGATGTCTCGAAGGTTTTAGAGGATTCTTGTTAGGATATAGAAATATTGCCTTCTACAAACTACACAATTTTCAAAAAATGAAAGGTCAATTACTCAAGCAATGCATAAATTGCAGTTTGCATGAAGTTAGCACCACAAACAAAAAGCATTAGAAATCCTATTGCTATACAAAACATGTAACCTTAAAGTTATATTAAAATTCAATATACAAATCCAAATTTTGTAATAATTTCAAAGTAGAATTAGGTCAAACAACAAATAGTATAATCTATATCTTTATTATCTATAAGTGTTACCTATTTTATTCCCAAAAATATGAATACTCATGCAATAAATACTTATTTACAAAAAAAAACAACATATGCTACAACAATTAGTTTCTAACCTCTAAAAAAAATAAAAAATTTTATAAAATTTTCACAAAATGCTAATCATGCAAGATAAATCACTTGTAAATATGCAAAACTAATATAAGATTCAAATTGCAAGATAAATTTAGTAGTAATTGATTGAATTCTTACAATATTACAATGATAAACAATTAATTGAACATTTAAAAACTATCTCATAACTTCACAAATGTTAGTATTTTTAAAAAAATTGCAATAATAATTAGGAGAAATGTTAGTTGAAGGCCATGGATTGTTAATCAATATCAGCTACTATATAATTTAATTTTGTCGAACATATAACAAAAATAGATGAATATGACCCTATTGCTATGCATTCTGCTTCAACAAATGTGAACGCAATGGAAACCTCACTTATATTTATTTATAACACGATGGAAGAGGGAAAAAATATCAAAAGATGTTGAAATAATACCATTCTTGAATGAAAAACTTGTGACAATTAATATGATTGCTTTTGCACTATTTTACATTATATTTACAAAGTTCCAAAATTTTTATGTATTCAATGTGTTACTGTTACAATGACTATATATCTCAGCGAGAATCATGCTTGGTCTTAATCTGTCTTTATCCAGTTTCAAAATAGGCAAGACTAAACACGTATGGTTCATTCTAGAACTTAGAAAATGGTAGAAGAAGAAACAAGTCAATATATTTCTAAGCTCTTTTGCATTCATTGGAAAAGTTTAGAACACTATATATATCTTAATCATAAGGTAGAAACTAAATAGAGAATGAGTACAAAACACGCAGCCAAATATAAATTACATAGCACAACACATTTAAATAGAAAAGAAACCCATATAGAAAGAACCATCAAATTTAGAACTAGGACACAAAATTTTACAAGCAAATGATAACACCAAAAAAATTGCCAAGCAAATTCTACGTCATAACCTATGAGCTTTTCGTATCGACGTTTGTTTACCTTGGTTTGTGTAGTGGTAGAGGACAATATATTTAGTCCAATGTTGGAAAAAGAAGCAAATAATTTTATTTACCCAAACACGAACCACCAACAATAGCTATGTGACGTAGCACTGAGCCCATAATAACCACATTGCAATTGAGGCACTAAACCTGGATCTGCATAACTATTAGGAAGGAAGCAAACTATGAAAGGGGAGGTTTTGAATAGGAAGAAGAGGATTTGGAAATTGCTTAATCTAATTTTGGTATTGCAAATTAAACTATCTAAAGCTTGCTAACGCACATAAATCAATCAAAGGGATTTTAGCAAAGAGAATTCTGGGACAATTTCTTCAGGGAAAATTCAGGGGAGGGCTGCAGTGAGTAGGGATGGAGGGAATGGACTAGAGGCTAGCAGCAGAGACGGTGGGAATAAATCTGATAGCTATAGAGAAGATGGGTGTAGAGAAATTGTAGATTGGGCAAGGACAAGAAAGGGGAAAATGGAACTATAACCTTTATATATTTTATTTTGTTAGGATAATTACAACGGCTGACAACCATCATTTATGTATAAGTAACTATAGATGACAACCATCATTTTTGTTATGTGAATATTTCATATATTATTTCTTCTTCAATATTATTTTCTCTTACAATTATATATATATATATATATATATATATATAATGTGTGTGTGTGTGTGTGTGTGTGTATTATCACTTATAAACATATGTACGAAAATATTTAAAGACAAATTAAATGATATTTATTAATTATCATAATGCAATTGTAACATAAACTCTCTATTGTATATGAATTATGTACAAATATATGAAGACATAAGATATGTACGGAAATTTACATGGCAAATCAATAATTCAATCATTAGATGTGTTCACGAAGTTGAAATAAGTTTGGTGATCAAATTTATTATAAAAAATTGCCAGTATAATCTCAATAAAACATACAAGAGCATAAAATCCTAACATGTTAATAAATATATACATACAAAATTAATGATTCAACTATTAGATTTGTTAAAATTACTAAAAAGTATATTATTATCAAATTTGAGGGTGATCGGATATATTCTACTATATAATCTACTATAACCTCTATACAAGAGCTCAAACTCCTAACATGTTTATAAACATACGCATGTCAAATTAACAATCTAACCATTAGATTTGTTAAAATCACTAACAAAATCATTATGACCAAATTTGAAGATAATCGGAAATAATTTGTACTGTTATTAAAGGGATTTGTTTTACTTCGAACATAAAATTATGGTCAAACCATCATTTAAATCCTAAAATAAATGACGGTTTACAAATTGTGATATTTTTCCTATTAATTACGACAGTTTGTGAACAATCATAGTAATTCTACAGTAAACTGTATTGAGCCAAATACGTTAGACATAAGAAATTGCCTTATCTATTGACAGTTAGCATATGCCGTTGTATTTGTTCTATGATTATAAGATGGTTGATGTGTCCAGACTTGGGTATAAAAATCATACAAAACTAAGCACATTCCCAATCAAGTTCAAATTAAAACGTTAAACCCAAATCACACATATGAGCATGCGTACTCACCATTAACTGAGCATAGGGTTAAAACAAGTGTCGATCCTCAAGGAACAAGTAGACATTAATTACCCTTCTTTCATTGTTTAACCGACTCGATAAAGTGAAAAACAAATAAAAATAAAAATTAAAAAGAAAAGAAAAATATGCATATGTCAAGGATGTAGATTTATGTAACTCAAGCCATTGTTTAGATAAACATGATCCTAAAGAATTTAACCATTATCATAACCAATCATTCTCTTGGCATCATGAAGGATGAAGGTAGGCTCACTTTGATGGTCAATCCATGAAATCACTATCTTCTAGATAAATTAGAATCACTTGGTCTGTCTCAACTAATTCATCCAAAAGACACATTAAACACAATCCTTGATTAAATTTCCTTGGTCTCGGCGAATTTAGAACATGAAATTAATCAATGAACCCTTGGCCTCAGAAGACATCAATTAATCTTCAATTACCAGTTCTTAAACACTTAACCCTCTTTGGTCTAGCAAGTCAATTGCCAACAGAATATGAAATTAAATCGAAACACCCATCAACCCCTTTTGGTCCAGCAAGTCAATGGATAGAATCAACTAACTAATCTTGTAATAAGCATAAGTAATTGAATACTAAGAGTAATAACCAATTAATCAAAAGATCAAATAACTCTAGAAATCATGAATATCTAAAATAATGTTGAATTACAATAAAACAATTAACATATCATTGTCAAGAAAAAGAAAACAAAGTAAAATAAAGAACTCATGGACAAGCCTTATTTTTCTTCCTTTGAAGACCTTCTTGTACAACCCTCCTTGAACTTGAAGAATTCCTCCTTGGAGTGGGTGATTTTCTATGATGATCAATGAATTCTCCCATTTTCCCTTGTGTTTTCCATCTATTTATAGGCTTAAGAGGTGCCTAAACTCGTAGGTACAATGTTCTTGGCCGAGTAGAAGTTGGAAGCTACTAAAACTCTTCAGATTTCCAAAAACGTGTAGAAAGATCACAGCACCGCCTTAGGGATAGACCATAGCTGGCGCCGTCTTGGTCCTTCGGAGCTAGCGCCGCCTTGGTTCTATTTCTCCACTCGTCCGCCGATTTTCTCCGAATTGTGCGCATATATTCCAGAGTGCAACCGACGCTGGTTCCAACCTTACAACTGGCGCCGCCTCTGCTCTGTTTCGTGACGGTTTTGCTTTGTTTTACCCAAAATCCTGAGATAATAACCAAAATACCTTTCCAATGGTAAAATCTCAAATATGAAATAATATAACTAGTTATTTCACCAAATGTATTACAAAAGAACCTCAAATAACTAAGCAAAGTATAACCAATTTAGCTTCTATCAATGGTTGTTTTAATTTTCGTATTTGTTGTCCTTAATACTATAGTCATACTTTGACCATCGTATTTACTCAATAAATAGGACAATGTTGTAACCAGCATTACGGCGGTTTGTAGCCGCCACATATAATGTTGTCGTATTTACCTTTTTTTTTTAATAGTATGATGCTTCCTCAAGTCCATAAATCGAATTCTTAAACTTGTAAACTATATGCTCTTGGCTTTTAGCAATAAAGCTTTCAGGTTGGGTTATATAGATATCTTCACTAAGATAGCCATTAAGGAAGGTTGTCTTAACATCTATCTGCCATATCTCATAGTCATAATGGTATGCGATTATTAAGTGTATGCAAATGGACTTAAGCATGGTTACTAGTGTAAAAGTCTCTTCATAATTGATTCTTTATTTCTGAGTATAACCTTTCGTTAACAACCTTACTTTATAGGTCTCAACTTTTCCATCTGCACCTCCCTTTTCTCTTGTATACCCACATACACCTAATATGTTTAATCCCTTCAGGTACTGTGATAAGATTCCAGACCTGATTGAGATACATAGATAGTCTCAGCATCCATGGCTATTTATCATTTGTCTGCATTAGTATCAACCATAGCCTCCTTGTATCTAGTGGGACTATTCTTAATAGTCAGAGATTATATTAAAAGCCTTTCCAGTCCATCATTCTAGAACTTTGGATATCCTTCCACTACAACATGGCTCGGTTTGTATAGGAATTGTTAGTACTTATATAGTTACAACCTTGACATATGTCTCTTAGAAGATTACTTTTATTAGCACAATTTGATGCAACTTGATCTTGTTTTAAGAAAGAAAATCCGTAGAAGATTTTGATGAATTATTTAGCCAGGATCTTGCAAATGTTTGTGAACAATATAATTAAAGAATCTTGGAGATAAATTAAAAAGAATTTCAAGAAGGATAGGAACTGTGAGTGTATAAGGAAACATGTGAAGTGATAGAGCTTTTAGCATTTTCATAATACAAGTATGAATCTCTGTGGAGTATAAATAGAACCGACTTAAAGTAGACAATATATGAGTATAGAGGAATTCTAAGTAAGAAAAAAATATATAAAAATATTAGTGCAAAATAGAGAGAATGCTTTTCTTGGACATATTCTGAGAAGTACTATTTTGTAACTTCTATATGAGTTAGCATTTTTGTGATTCAAGCATTGTTTTGCATATGTTGTTTCTCATCTAGTTGAGTAAGCTTGGATCAGATCTATTCTACAAACCTATTACCTTTTTGTGAAAATTTCAAGTCAAACAAAAACTAGTGGAGTTACACAATAATGATTGATGGGTGATCAGTCATGCTGGGTTGAGTTCAATATTGGTCTTCAACAAGTTTGAGAAAAAGTGTAACACCCCTAAAGAAAATATCACTATATACTAGCTCGTCTCATATCAGAAGTATGTAACAGGTTGGGTATCACCCGTACGAACTCCCAGATAAGGGGTCTTTATAACATTCAAGAGCTAAAAGAAAATAAAATAATAACAACAACTATTACATCAGAGTTGCAAGTCGTAGTATATGCACAAAAGTGATACAGTTGATTGTACTCTAAACATATATCACATACAAACTGTTATGGAAATATACATGGATTTACCGGGTATGCTGATCTAAGGTGTAGTTAACACCCCACTACCTAGGCCCGTCAGGGCCGGGGATGTCGCCTCGTCCAAAGAACAAGGGGTCTTTATAACTAGGTCACACAAATAAAATAGCGGAATAAAAATAATACTTTAACTTAAAATTTATTACAACTCAAGATTAAATCCAAGAAGAAATCTACAAATTCCTAAAAGAAACACAAATCCATAAATAAAATCATCCACTCACAACTCCCCAAAGCAATACATAAAAATAAATGACAAGATTCTCTTCCAAGGAATATAACACTAGCTACTCATCCCTATAGCAGGATCGACCTGAAATCATGGTAAAAATGGTGATGAGACAGAAATCTCAGTAAGTCCGTGTGTGCTTTGAGTGTCCAGTGGAAATAGTTCGTGTATGCAAAGTATAAAATTCTTTATAAAAAAAAAAAATTCACTGGCAAGCAATAAATATTAGTCAAAAGCAAAAGTGGTGTTTTAGCTTTTCCAACCATACGTAATCAATAAAATCAACCACTCAAAAGAAATGATCATGGGTTACCACACGTTGGGCCCCATAACCGGTCAGAATGCCGACACTTTGTGCAGACTAACAAAAAAGGGTAGGTGATTGGCCTACCGAGCAAGATACTCCTCCTTCTCTATATCCAAACAACAACCGAGTGTCCATTCCGGCAAAACACAGTCACTTGACTGAAAAAAATAAAATGCTAGCTCGGACCGGCACGACCTCCTGGACTAACATCTTATCCGGGAAGGACTCACCCCTCAGAGGTGGCCACCTACTGAGAGACTTACCCTAACCCTTCAAAGTCTAGCCCTAGCAGTCCACCCTTATTGAGTACTTAACATAACTTATCCCACTTGGGAAAAATGAACAAAACACAGTTCCACTTGAGAAAGAGTTTGAGTTTGAGTAAATCTACTTATGGATTTTCAAATAATTGTTTGACTGAAATAAGGAAGGAGTCAATCCTCAATTCCCTTTACAGAAATGAGTGTCCATGCACTCTGCATTTGGCTTGCCATAATAAACATTTTTTATCAGTCACGTTTTATGCAAGAGCTTACCTGATTCTTGCTCACAATAAAAGGTCTCCAACAGCTGACCTAACCCCGCATGGGCAAATACAAACCATAATCAAACTCAAGCCAAAATTCACTTTCTCAATTTAAAACAACTCGACTCACTACTACCATGATCCTAGTGTCCCAAGCTTTAAGGCCAAACAATAAATAAATAGGTTTATAAGCTAAGCCTAATTTGAAATTTAAAATAATTAATGTTTTGGAAAATAAGTACTGATAAGTTGAAGGTTTAAATCTTGCTATGCTAAATTCAGAGTTTAATTGGTGAAGAGTCTTAGGTATTATGTAAAATAATGATTTATTAAAAATTAATTGTTTGAAAATAATTGCTAGCTAAAATTAGTTGAAAATAAATTTTAATGGGACTTGATTGGGAGATAATAAATAGACTTTAATAGGTTTTGATTAAAAGGTATAATTAAAATTTTAATAATAAATATTTTACTTATTATGATTATTTTCATAAAAAGCTTTAGTTGATTTTATCATTTTATATAATATCTATATATTTTATTTCTTGAATAAAAGCTACAATTTATTTGGCTAAAATATCTTTTTAGTAATTCAAATCCACTTCCTAGGGTTTTTTGATTTTTCTAGCAAAATCATAATATTAAATATTTTATTAATAAAAAAAATTAGTTTAGGGACAACTAGATCATGATCATATTTCTATGGCTAACCACAATCATGAACATATACAACCCTTCCATTCATCAAATCACCTAAATCATGCATATAAGTATAGATCTAAATTTATCAAGACATGATCTAACCTCTACTAGCATAAATATAATTATAGCTTCAATAATCCAACATGAATATAAATCCTATTCACCAAAGGTGACATAATCTCTAGCATACTTGATCACAAATATTACCTATGACATGGAGACATGCATCAAACCCTAAAACACTATACAATCAACCAAGATAATCCATTCATGCGTAAATCCCATCTCCAACATATTCATACATATATTCATGCTTCACTCTCAACTCATCACAACAATATACACTCAACCCTATTCATCATTCATCTTCTATCAACATCATCCTAGAGATATGAATCTAGAATTTAAAAGAAGGGTTAAAGAGGCTTACTTGATTGATGAATACCTTGAATGGATCTCAACTACTAGATGTCTAAATCCGTCCAAAGAAGATGAAGGAAGCATGGCCATGGTTGATGAATTCATTCGGCTAAGAGAGAGAGAGAGAGAGAAGAAGAAGAAAGTCCATTAGCATGCTTAAACACATATATGTTCATTAGAGATTGAAGATTAGCGAAGACGAAGTTGATTGAATAAACCTACCTTGAAGGTGTTCTTGAGCCTTCACAAAATTTTTGGTTTTTTATCCAAAAGAGCAAGTTGGATTTTTGGAGTTTGATGTTAAAAATAGTATGGATGGACTCACGGTAGTGTATAGATGAAATATGGAATTTTTAGAAGAAGTTTGAAGTGATTTGGAGAGGTATTAGGTGAAAGAAAGGAGTAGGCGTTCTTGGTGTGCTATGTGTTCTTGAAGGTTACAAAGAATAAAGAGTTTTTTTGGGATTGGAGGCTGCAGAATTTCTGTAGGGATTAGGGCTACCAAATTTCTTGTAGGGTTTTGGAAGATGATTTTCTGGTTTGGAAGGGAAAATGAAAGGTTAGTTGTTGAAATCCTTAAAGAATATTTTTGGGAAGCAAATTTAGAAACTAGATATGATAAGAATATCTTTGATTATTGGAGAGCATTTGGGAGGCTGCCATGGCCGACTGCTTGTGCAGTATTTCGGCTGGATGGAAGCTGGTTGAAGGAGGCTAAGGTTGGCCAAAAATAAGAAGTATAATGGTGGAGGAGGTCTGGTTGTTTGAGGGATATTTTATGGAAGGTTGCTAAATTATGGTGGCTGGAATTTTGGTAACTAATCAAGTATGATTGCAGAGATTTTTTGGAGAGATTTTCGGGTAGCCATGTCTGAATTTCGTGCAGAAGCTTGGGGAGGACAATGGAGTTCAGCTCATGGCTGTTTAAGGAGGGTTTGTGCAAAAGAAAGCTGAGGTTTCGGCTAGGGATGAATTAGGAAACAAAGTTGGAAAGTTTTCCTGCACAGAATTTTCGCAAGGGTGGAATTTTCTGGGTAGTTTTCGATTGCTATTTTCCAGTCAGCTTGTAGAGAGTTTGAAGGGGATTCCAGGGGTATTTCAAGGCTAGTTTCCAGCCTTCTTTATGGAGGAAAAATGTGGCTAAGATGCTGAGCAAAAACTGGAAGAAAACAGCTTGGTTTCGGACCTCCAAAGTTGCGAATTTGCCCAGGGATTTTTCTAGTTTTGCACGGCCTTTGTGCAGTCCGAAAATGGCCAGAAAAATTCAGGTTTCAAGCTGATCAAAAGGGCTATTTTCTGGTAGCATTTGGGAGGGAATAATGGCTAAGAATTTCGACACCTTGAAAACACAAGAAGCTGGAAAAATTTCAGTTTAATGCATGAAGGAAAATGAACCTAGCTAGAGTGAAGTTTTAGAGAGTTCACTAGGGAAATTAATTCACTTGAAATCCTTCCCCCTCTTCCATGGTTTCGGTCCACAAGATGTCTTTCTCTAAGACATTTTGAACCTTCAAAGCCACAACACATTGCTGGAATTTTTCTAGAATAAAATTGGCTTGAACAAATTGAACATCCTAATGGATTGAGAAATAGAAAAAATTAAGGATCAAGAGGAAATGAATTCCCCTTAGGAATTTCGTGTAGGGCAAAAGAGTAGGATTAGGATACTCCTATCATGTCTTTCTTAGGACAACATCTCTACCCTACTCCAAAGCATATAAGGCCGAAAATAGCACTTTCCAAGCAAAAATAAAATTTAATCAAGCTAAAGCTCCTACGATGGAATTTGAATCCAAGACCTCAAAAATTAATTCCATAGCTCTAACCACTAAACCACAACAACTCTTGCTCTTATTTTCTCTCTAAAAATATTTTCCTATTCAATCCTCAAGCTATCACCCTTTTTCCACCTTAAGCAAAAATTACTATTTTGCCTTTCTCACTCAATAATCGTAATCAAGCCCTCTAGACTATAAAACACAAACTCAATGCACATAAAATCATATAAAAATATATTTAAACATGCAATAAAGTATGATATGTATCCTAACCCCCCTTACTCTAAGGTTAGTTTCGACTGGGGTTTCACATGTAGAACTTGCTTCAAGGGTGTTGATCTCCAGTCTTGAGTCCCAAAGAAATAGTACAAACACAGGAGTGAGTGATTTACACTCAATGAGTTCTGTGTGTGTTAGTGTTTTCTTGTAGAAAAATAAGTGTAGAAAAATAGCATGTTATCCTCTGGAGAGTGAGAAAAGGAAATGTATCTCATTTTCCACTGAAAATAACCTTACAGCTAAGTAGTGTAAATAGTCAAGGATTGTTCAAAACTTAGGCATGTTTAGGAAAATTGAATTTCATTAGGAGAATTGCCCTATATTACGTGCCTATTTGAAAAAAATCGAGTTTCAATCAACATTGATGCCCCCATTTTTAGATAAGCAGGCATTTCTCTCAATAAAAGGTCAGCCACATGCAAAACGCATAAGGCTTCGTCTTAGGCTATCGCAGTCTTATTGTACTGATGACTACACCCTTATACTTAGCCAGATTATGTTGGAGTGGTGAGTGACACAAGTATATCACCTAGCACTTAGTGATCTTTTACTTGTTACCATAAGCCCAAGATTCCCAATCTTGACCTCAAACACTATTGATATGGCAAAGGATTGAACATGCTAAGTGTTCTCACCTAGCATCATGTGAACAACTCAAATATTAATCATAGGCAATTGCTAGGAAATAAATGGCTAGTTAGGAACAAGAAATTCTAATGTCTTATCACCCTATTTGGAATAAGATAAACCCCAAAATTAGCCATGTTATTTGGGGCCATTTATCTCTAATGTAAGATAGTACACTGGTCAAAGCCCTTATTGAGTATTCAACATCTTTACTAGTTCACAAGACCAATCCATTATTACACTCCCTAAAGGGATATAACATTTCCAAAGAAAATATCAAAAAAAATATTTTCTGGGGCCAAAACATCATTTTTTAAAGCTTACCATTTCCCGAATAACTATTCTTGAAACCCATAAAACATAAAGAACTTAAGCCTTTCAATTATCACATAACATACTTTGGAATGTAATTGGCGAAAAATGCGTTCACACATTGTTATAAGAATGTTTTCCAAATGTTGATTTCACACTAAGAGTTCGTTTCCAAAATTTCTTACGCAGAAGGATAAAAAGTCCTCCCCATGTGATAAAATCATTCATTAAGAGTATGTTTGTAAATTACGTATACTCGAGTCCAAAAAGAATTTTATTCAACAAATCCAGAATTCTAAATCCAAACAAATAAATTAATTCAAGGATTTCATAATTTTTGGTGCTTGAGTGCTTTAAAAGTGATATGTCGATCATAAACATATATGCTTTATCATGGACATGGAAGGGTGTGCGTTTGTGCAAGTAAAATATTCATTTGATCATGTAACACGTGAGAAGAATACTTTCCATAAATACTTATATCCAAAAATATTCATAGTACAAGGAGTTCAAACTCCTTTCTTTAAGTATTCTTTAAGTATTCTATTTCTTGATATTCAATCATTTTTTGGTTCAGAGAAACCGCGACCTTGTTCAGAAAAATCCAAAAGGTTTACTATTCATATTGTCATGCTTTAGGGAAGATTTGTTCACCAATATATCATAATCATGATCATTAAAAGTCATATTCCCATTAAGTACTCAACATGATACAACATCATTTTTGTTTAGGAAAACTATACTTTGGTATAGGAAAACAAAAAAGATTCATAAGAATATTGCATATAGTCACATTGTAGCTTGA
Source organism: Voacanga thouarsii (assembly GCA_026120185.1). Classification (NCBI taxonomy): domain Eukaryota; kingdom Viridiplantae; phylum Streptophyta; class Magnoliopsida; order Gentianales; family Apocynaceae; genus Voacanga; species Voacanga thouarsii. The sequence continues at coordinate 153,087 of JANUWF010001224.1, read as the reverse complement.
AAAATCACCAGCACAGAAACAGTAATCATAAAACAAGTGTGACTCACCTTTATTGACATTCTTACTTAATGAGTGATAATCCTCAAACTTCATCAAGTCCTCATAGTATTCAAACCTACGTCACAAGATTGTTTCATTCTTTCTTAGCATTTCAAGCCTTCAAACTAATGTATTACTAATAAATATATTAACAAGGAAAATATCCATTTTCCTAAATTCGCATTTCTCATAAATGGAAATGTAACTACTTGGAGTAATTTAAGGAACAATATTTCCTTCAAACATCCATTTCTTCATTCTTACATTCCACATGTTCAGAAAGCATATACTTGGCTTTCTCAACTTCTCATAACCTTAATGAATTCCATGGAATAATACATGACATTATTTCTTTCACAAATTCTGCATTTCCAATTCATGACACTTTGTGGAATTTTTAGCATACCCTTCTTCATTTTGTTCAGTTATGGTTACAAATTTCCAGAATCATGATAACGTCACTGTTTTGATGAGGTTGGGTATTTTCATCATAACTTTCTATTCACAAGTCCAAATGACCTCAAATTTGTGCTAGAATATTCTTAAGACCTTTAGCTACAATTATATGAACTCCCTTCAGTCAGACTAGAAATTGTTTGCAAACTACTGTAAGGAAAACCTTGCTGTTTTGTCCAGTAATTCACATCTTTCTCACCAAATACATTATATATGCATTCTATTTTTGTTTTAGCACATAACTAACACTTATGCCATAACATTCTTCACCTTCATAGTACAAAATCTGCTCATTTTCCTTCATAAACCAAGTAGTACCATCACATATGTAAAGCAACAAAACTGGCGGCCATGAAGAACATGAATCAACCTTCCATTTTCTCAACAATTAATTATTCTCTACCTTATTTCTTCATCCTTCCTTCACTTACATATATACATATATATACAGCCATATCAAACCTCCCATAACACCTTCAAAAAACATCATAACATCAAAATAATCACAGCAAACACCTCCCCCTAGCAATGGGTACATAGCCTCTACAAAATAATATCACAACATGAATTCTTCACCGAGGAAATTTCATATCATTTACTATTTTCCATGCAAAATTAACATCAAAATAATCCTCATAAGATGTAGAAGAACTTTAATTCTTGGAAGGAAGCTTCTTACCTTAAATTTGAAGGCCTTTTGCTTGAAATTTGCCCAAGTTTTCCTTGTTCTCCCTTTTTTCTCTCTCTCTTTCTCCCCTAGTTTTTCTGCTACATTTTCTTTCCTTTCCTTTTCTTCTCTTTTTCTCTCTTATGTTTATTGATTTTTAATGGCCAAAAATGGCCTCCACCGTCCTCTCTCTCATTTTGTAGCCAACATTTATCATGTGCCTTAATTAAGTGTCATAATATATATAGTTAGGTGGCATGGTAATATTGGAGCCTTGTGTAATCTTGTAGATTCTTGTAGAAATTCATGGATTCTTATGAAAACTCATGGAAAATTGTAGAATATGATGGAATTCTTTAGAAATCCAAGTCACCCATACAACCAATCACACTGTAGCACATGTCTTCCATGTATCCAATTGCTAAATGCCATCTAGTTTTCTCGCAACTAATCATCTCATGCCATTTAGCTTTTCATGCGTCATATTATTTTATGCCACCTAACTTTTCATGCAACCAATCCCATAAAACCATATGCTATTCAAGAACCAAGTATTTCATGGCATATGTCTCCTTAAATAAAATTCATCTTAATTAAGTAAATAGGCTCTTATTAAATTAAAGCTAAATTTTTCCTTCTTTACACCTCATGGCCTTTTCAAATTTAACCCATGGATTTTCTTAAGTCCATCAAATTAAATCTTTCTTAATCACGGTTAACTAAAATTTCCAAAAGTAATTGCAGCTAGCGTTTCTATTCATCCCAGTCGGGAAAACTTTTTAATTCACCAATGCAATCTATGTAACACCCCTACTAAAAATAATAGCGGAAGCATATCAACACCAGGTGTCGCCTCGTCCAGTTACCTAGAGAAGGGGACTTTATAACAAAAAATCCAACAGAGTATTATCCGAAAGCGAAACTTCTGGACCTATTCTGCTGACACTATGGTATCGTCCTCTATCCGTAGGTCCTTTCAACTCCGGATCCTACAAAATTGTACGATAAAAGACACGTGTGAGTAAAAAATCACCCAGTGAGTCCTGTGTGTGTTAGTGTTTTATCAAAGAGGCAGAGTACACAAAACTGTTATGAAATAACATGTCATTTGTTCAATAGGAATGAATCCAAAACTCTTTAATGAAGAGTGTATTCAGAACACAATCATTTTTGAAAAACTGTATTTTAATTTTCAAATCATTACCTCAGTTTTCAATTCACAGGCACTTCTCCAATAGAAGGTTGGTCTGTATGCAAGTCCCGCAATCCATACCTTCGGCTACACGGTTTCTTGTGCCAGGGACTACGTCTTACAACACGTCACCCGTGTCATGCCGGAACAGTGAGCATAAAAATGTACAACTCACCTAGCACTTAGGGATATTTTACTTACCACCATAAGCCAGGGGTCCCAATCCTAATGTCAGTCACCATCGAGATGGCAAAGGATTGAATACACCAAGTGTCCCCACTCGATATCTTGTGAACAATCCTCTATTATAATCAATAGGCAATTGCCGGGCTCAAAATGGCTAGTCAGGACAACTCATCTCTATGTCCTGTCGTCTTGTTTGGAGTAAGATAATCCCTAGAACTGATTAGGTTACTTGAAGTCATTTATCTCTAACATGAGCTAGTACAAAGATCAGAGTCCTTGCTGAGTACTCAACGTTAACAATACTAACCCCGTCTGACTGATCAGGCCAGAAGGTTATCTATTCCCATAGAATTTTCAAATCAAAATATTTTTGGGGCAAAACAACATTTTCCAAAATCATGTTGAAACCAGATAAAAGGTTCTATTCACACATCAAAACGTGTTTCCAAGAGTATTTGGGTCGTTTTTCCCATACTCGATCACAAAAGTCATTTCCAAGGGTATTTAGGTCATTTTACCGATACCCGATTTCAAAAGACTTTCTGAGTGTATTCGGGTCATTTTACCCTTACCCGATTTGAAAAATATTCACAAGAGTTCCAATAAGGATATTTCGGTCATTTATCGAATACCCGAGTTCCAAAGGTTTTCATAAAACATTCTAATATAAGGACATTCTAGTTAATTTATGGATATCCAATTCCAAAATTTACCATTTTCTGAAAATCCCAAATATTTAATCCAAAAGGAGCTAAATTTACAAAATTCATGCTTTAGTCATGCAAAAAGGTTTCCAAGCCAATTATGATGGTCAATCTAGCCCAAAATGGCATAAAAATAATTCTTATTCAGATAAACCTTAAACATGCTCAGGGATTTCCAAAACGGTATATAACATAGCATTTCATGAAAAAACAAAACACACTAACTTTAGAAAGAGTTTTAGAAATCCAAGGGACTTACCTCGTGTCTTAAGCAATTCTTTCCGTTCACGGCTGTTTAACCTCCGTTCCTATCGTTTTCGACATTTCGTTGGCCGTTTGTCACTAAACCTACACTGAACATCGTTTTTGGGTCAATTCGTGTTTGGTTGAAAAATAGCCGATGGGTAGCCGACGTCCTGCTGATGTGCCTAACGGTTAGCCGACGTTCAACCGTCGTTTAGCCGACGGTGGCCAACGGTTAGCCGACGAGGCCGATGGTTAGCCGACGATTTAGGAAAACATTTAACTTTCGTTCACGTTGTTTTTCTATCGTTTGATCAATTCGTTCATTTTTTTTCCACATCCTTCCTCCCTTTATAAACAAGGGATTCACTTCATCTTTCCCGAATTATTTTATCCAAAATCACACAATTAATCACCCTTAAGTCCATTCATTTTCAAACTACTTTCTGGAATTTCATTGGTTTGACACACCATTTTGTTTTGCACATAACTTTCAATTTACAACTCTGATTTGGCTCCATGATATACCAAAACAACCCTAAGACTCTTAACTTTAATTCAGTATAGGAATGTTTTTGATTTTTGGTTCTAGTACCACAATACTGGGTAAAAACAGCCTCAGTAGTTTTGCCTTAAACCTACTATTCATGCTTTCCTTTGTTCTCCTTTAATCTTTAACACTTTAGAACCATTAATTCACTTAATTTCCTTCTAACACCCTTAAAGCCACTGATTTCTAGTCATACATAAAACAAAAAATTTTACCATAGTACAACAAGAAAACCGGCAGCCTTAATCATAACATATTTTTACACAACTTCACCTAGCTAGTTTCCATAATTCATACATAACCTCTCATAATATGTATACCAAAATGATTTCTATGCTTTATATAATAAATTTTCTTCAAGTAAGGTAGATCCTTACCTTTTCTTTCCTGCGTTTGGAGGCTGAACAGCCCAACCATCTTCTTGTTTTTCCTTCTCTCTTTCTCTCCTCTCTATCTTTCGAATCTCTCTCTCTCTCTCTCTCTCTCTCTCTCTCTCTCTCATTTCGCATTTCCTTCTTCTCTTCTTCCATTATTCCTCTCATTTTCGCCACCTTCTCTTTCTTCTTTCGCCATTTCTTGTTCTTCACCCTTCCTCCCCTATTTATAGGTGTTAAGAAGCTTAGGGTGGAAGCTTTACTTATGTAATGCCTTATATCACATGCTTTTGTCATGGCATATGTAGAACTCTTGAGTAGAAAGCTTTGAAATGTAATTGGTACACATGGAATGATGAATCACAATTTCTAGAAAGCTTTAGGGGATGACTCATCACTTGTAGAAGCTTATGGCAGACTTTAGAGTACTTTGGAAGCTTAAGAAAACTTATAGAAAGAGGTAGAAACTCTTAGAATACTGTAGAATTAGTTAGGAAGATAAAATAGTCTCAAACATTTGGAAGTCCTTGATTGGTCCACCTAGCTACTTAGGTGTCCTTTAGAATATTCAAGAATTCTATGGAATTCTTTAGAAAGTCCTTGCATGATTGTTCATGTAACCAATCATAGAATCAACACTTGGTGAGCTTTTATTAGTCCTTTATTCCTTGTCTTGGTTTAATTGAACGGTGGATATTTCTAAGTGTGTTCCAATAGGATTTTTTACACACCAACCACTTTTCCTGCACAAAATTTTCCTTTATTTCTTCCTTCCTTCTTTATTTACGCTCTTGGCCGGTTTTTCCAGCCGTCCACCACCATTCTTGAGTCCAAGGGTCAAGCAACATTAAATGCACTGTGGGCTATCCATTTAAAGCTAATTTCCTATTGGTGGATTTAATTTAAATGGATAATTCTTAAGCTTATTCAATAAGCTTTTGCAATTTAATAATTCCACAAATATTTTACTCCTCCAATGGTATTTTAACACTTGTTTTCATCCACCATTCACACAATGCCACACGTCCATTTTTCAGCCACATTTTCCTATTTTCTTCAGAAATGACCAAAATCGGATCCGTAATAGAAAAATACTTTATTTCACTATTCAATTCCAAAAATTCCACTGAATCCATTGGTAACACTTAAATTCTTCAATTCCCTCTCTACTTGGTCAACTTTGCTGTCAAAGTCACGAGCGGGGTCAAAATGACGAAAATGCCCCCGATACCCCGGGTAGCACAATTCGCACCAAAATGTGTGTCTCATTGCACTGATCAATTTCTCTTTCTAGAGTACCCTAAAATTTTTATTTTTTTGATCTTAATAGCCTTCCAAAAATTTAGGGTACGGGTAGAATAAATCTAATAATTACATCCAGGTTTCGGCAAAATTTTATTTCACCAAAGTATTCGTCGCAATACACCAATCAACTTTTATTCTGGCAATTGATATAAGTTCTCATCCCATTATAGATAGTAGCCAACTAAAAGTAAAAATGTGGGGTGTTACAATCTAGGTATTATATTGAGCATTTTGGTGTTTTTCAGAATTTTTAAATTCTTCCCCAGTTTTTCTAAAGTTAGAGTCGAAAATTCCTCCAATACCCCTTAAAATTTTTATCACACCAAAATGTCTATCCAATCAAACTGATCATTTTTTGTTTTGAGTCTTCATATAGATATTCATTCGATACAAGATAATCGGCTATTAAAGTAAAAAGGGAAGGATGTTATAGAAAAAACACTGGAATGTGTTCTATTAGATTCCACGAGCATGTGGTGAATTGAGATAAGTGTTGCCATTGTAACTTTTTTTAAAGTTTAAGGGATTCTCTTTACTGGTTGAGAACCCACAGATAGAAGCTTGTTGGCCGAATTTCATTATGAATATGCTGTATTTGTTAAACTTTTTATATTACCATTTGTTAAATTGACATAACTTTAATAGGAAATTTAACAAAAAATCACAAAGGTTGACAAGCCAAACCTAACAAGAATATCAGGTTACATCTCTTTAGGTTCCTCATCTGGGATATCAATATTTAAAGTTTTACGCAACTTCTTTTCTAATTCCACTTTACTCGAAACTTTAGTGGACACATTCTATTCATTTTCCAAGTATCTAGTATGAGTACTTATAGGTACTTTATTCTCTTGGAGATGATCAAAGGATCTAATTTTTGTTCCTTTTGGATATTCTACAAAGTAGTATAATTTTGATCTTGGCTCAGCTTACTTTCCTTAGTCAGTATATAAGTTAGACAACCCTATAGCTTGAGATGATTTATATTGGACTTACGTCCAATCCACACCTCATAAAGTGTTATATGTACTAACTTAGAAGGCATCAAGTTCAGAATAAATGCTACTATTTCTTGAGCGTAACCGTAAAAAGAAATAAGAAGAGTCACAAAACTCATTATGCTTCTACCACCTCCATCAAAATTCTATTTCGTCTCTTAGCTACTCCTTTCTACTAGAGAGTCTTGGAAACAGTTAACTGAGATGCTCTTTCTTGATGTACCAGATAGTCCTTAAATTCACTACGGAAATATTTTCTACTACGATCCGGTCTTAACTTCTTGATTAGCTTGCCTGATTGATGCTCTACTTTAGCTTTAAAATCAAACTTACACCTCATCAAATAAACATAACCAAAATGTATGTGATTATCTGTGAAAGTGATGATGTATTTGTACCCTCCTCTAGTTGGTATAGGAATAGGACCACAAAAATGAATATGACCTAAGTTAAATATTTCCTTGGCTCTTTCTACCTTTTGCGTAAAGGACCTTTGATCATTTTACCCACAAGACAAGGTTCATATTGAGACCATTCTTCAAATCTTAATAAGCCTAAAGACTTATCTTGGATTAACCTTTGAATTCGATTAGTATTTATGTATCCCAATCTTAAGTACCATAAATATGAGTCTTTTGATATGGCCTTTCTTTTCTTATTATTAGTTTTGATTTGAATATTATTTATTTGACAACTTGTAGAATTAACATAAAAAAGATTTCCATACATGTTTCTAGAATAAATACTTCCATCTCTACTGATTGAAATACTAGAAAGGAAATAAATAGAATAGCATCGATTAATAAATTATGTTTAAAACTAAAATATATAAAATATCTTTTAAAACTAAAATCCTATTACAGTCAAATAAGAGATTTAAATCTCCTATTTCTTATGCCCATACTTGTGTTATGTTACCCACTCGAAGTCCATACTCTCCTCTATTGAGTCTCCTTATCTTGTTAAACCCCTGCAAGGAGTTAGAGATATGGTCAGTGGCTTCAGAATCAACAATCTAAGCGGATGATGATCCAGTCTTTAAAATATACCCTAAATAAAGAGCAATATCTAAGGAGAACTTGGCCAAAAATTCTAGAAAATCTTTCTTTTAGTGCCCTTTCTTACTATATTTGAAACACTTGTCCCTAACCTTGGTATTGGGCTTGCATTAACCAAGATTAGACCGCTTAGATTGGGCCCTTACATTATTCTGTCCCATTTTTCTTCTTGAACTTTTTGGGTTGGACCCTAGTTATAAAAGATGAAACAGAACGAGTATTAGTCAACGTTATACTGAACTTGTTTATGCTATAGTTTTTACTTGAATTGAGAATATAAATTTGATAAATTCTCAAGAACCACGTACATTTAGCTTTCAAGATTTATCGTTGCCCCTAGAACCTCAACTTTTTCAAAATGAGAAATTATATTGAGCATGTGCTCTTGAACCAATGCTTCTTCAACTATTCTAGTGTCTATGTTTGCCATGAGAGCTTCTTACTTTGTAAGCCAACTCTTATTCGCAAACATGGTGCACAACAATACATGAATATAATATGCAGTGGGCATGTTCTTATGCTTCAATTGAAGTATATTAGACATGAAAGCTAAGATATAGTATCTAGCTATCTCATTAGGCTTTTTCCATGCCCTCTTAGCCTTATAGTCTTGGCCAGTGTAATTTTCCCCTATTTCAGGATAGAGGTCTACCAAAACATACTTGTACTCCTCAGCTGCGAGTACTATGTTCATATCCTTCTTCCAACCCGTATAATTAACTCTAGTTAATTTGTTCTTCTTGAGGATAATGGATAATAGACTGAAACTAGACATTTCTATTGATTGTAAAGAAAAAATTTATTCAATTAATTTGTTTGAAAATGTGAAAACATTTAAAATACATATATAAACATCATATTATATCTATGACGTGGTTAACCCATGAAAACCATTATCAATAATATGAAAAGTTTGGCTTTTAGAAGAACTAACCTAACTTCTTAGGAAGGTTAATAGTTTTCTAAGTTAAGTGTATAACTACCAATAATTAAACTTCCTTAATAGGTAATGGCCTAGATATAGTTCCATCGATGGGATGACCACTACTCACATTACCTCTGAATAATCTAATGTCAATACATGCAATGTAGGCAGGCCAATATCAATATATATCCTAGGCATTAATTATAATTTCTCCATTAGATCTAGATTTCTAATAAAAATTCATCCTATATGGGATCTTGCTTAGAATAATACAAGGATATCCATAATCTATGACAAAAATCTATAATGGAAGCTATGGGGTCAATGGAATCTCTCTTCCACTTAATCTTTTGTAAAAAAAAAATAAGTTTTTGAAAAAAAAATCTTTAATAAAATATTGGCCCTATTAACTTTAGTAAAACTTCAAAATTTAATATTATTCCCTGTATCAACGATAAATCTCTTATAGAGAATAAACCTTGAATTTTATTTTCACTACTTAAGCTAATAACCTTTTCTAGAAACTAAATTTAAAATACTTAAATTCAAATTATTCTTCACGTCAAGGATAAAATCCTTTGAGAGGATACATCATGATTTTTATTTTAAACTCCTAAGTTCCTTTTATTTGAAAAACATTTTTATAGTTGTTCTATCTCAAGAAAAATTAAATCTCTATAACTTGTGCAATTAATCATACAATTAATGAAATAGACATGCTATTAAAAAGTAAAATTTTACATGCTATTTATATCCTTATAGTGGATTAAACATCATAAAACAAAAATGATCTTATTTAATCCTAGGGTGGTTCCTCATTTACTAACCATTTTCATGCAAAATATTCATTATTCATAAGTAGACCGTTGCAAGAAGATTAACCTTGTGAGATATAGGACCCAAAAGAAAAGGAAAAATTACAAGAAAAACTATTGGAAAAATAATTCGCATTGCTTTTCAAGAAGAAACTCGAATCACGCCTGTCTAGAAACCAGAACTGGCTATCTTCGGCAAATTGGCAAGTTGGCCTTCTTCTAGTTCAAAACCGACCCATGGCTGTATAGGCCAAGCCCGTGCGAGCTTCTACAAGCTGGGGTTGGGTCTTTACTTGCAATGGTTGGCCCTCCTCCAAGGACCAAGTAGGCCACCAGCTTTATTGGAACAAAGCTGGCCCTGGCTTCACAAAATTGGCTTGCGGCCTACGAAAAAGAACCACGGACTTTGTGAAGTTGGTCCTGGCTTTCCCCTGAACCAAGCTCCACTATGTTTTCTTTCCTTCTTCCTCTTGCAAATTTCCTCCATCTTTTCTTTAAAGAGTCTTACAGTCAAGAAAAAAGTGCCATTGTTACAAAATTCCTCTAGTAAACCAAATTTAAAATAATACATAAATTTCTACGTCTCTCAAAATAAGGCTTGCATGAATTCTATAGAAAATGTGAAGAACAAATTGGATACAAATGGCTATGCCTCCACATAAGCGGTGTACATAGCATCTACCCATATAAAAAACCATAAGGAATCGCATACAATCACAAAGATCAAATTTTTAATTAGTGACAGAACTACTTTTTTGGTTATTAACGCAAAGCATGTTCCTAAATTATAACCAGTGGCTCTGATACCACTTGAAGAATCGTGGAAAATTTAAAACATAGTGGAAATTAGGATTTTCAAAAATAATTTCCCAATAATAAACTAGGAAGAGTTACTTTAGCAATACGTAGTGCGAATTACTAGTGCCAGAGTCGAGTTTGACAGAGCCTTCTAGATTGGAATAGTCACTTGTTCTACAGAAATACTAGCCAACCATTTGCTCCTTCATATCAAACATGTACTAGAATTCATAGCTCTCAATTTTCTAAAGTATTCTCCAAACCTTCTATGGGCTATTTATCGGTGAGAATGAAGAATGACGATGAATAAGGAAGAAACTTGGGAGAGCTTTGTTTCAAGAGAAAAAAAAGAAGAAGATGGCATATACAAAGCTGCTTATGTTTTCTTATATGAAATAGTGGCATGCAATCCTCTCACCTACAAAAACTAACGCCTCATTCCCTTTTAAGTGGATGGCTACTAGGGTTCCAAAAAACCCTCGAGCTAACTCTCACATACCCTCGTGGGCTATGTTTGACCTAATCCTCATTAAATAAGTCCAAGACCTATAACCATCTCTTTTATTAATTAATTTATCCTTTTGGGCCTAATATAATATTATACAAGACAATTAATTAACAATAATTAAATTAGCCTAATTCATTATTCTAACCCAAATAAATATTTATTAGACTCTTAGAATAATTCTTTCAATATTAATCTCAAACAGTAAGCCCACATAGTAAATAAATTGCTAAGGTTACTTGAGCTACTATGGGGGCTAAAAGATATATTATTCAGTTATTAAAATGACTAAAATTCTCCTACTAAGAAATAGTTGTATTTTATCATTTTAAATATTCTATTTATCATCATATGAAAATATTGACCCAAGAATAATATTGCAAATGCAGTGTCTTTGACCTATAGGTGTAATGATGAAAATATCCCTCTATATAATACCTACCATTGAGATAGGAAAAATATACTAACACATTTTTCAATGACATCTACCACCCTTAGATATCTAGTTCGATAACCCATGGCTTTCAGTATGTGCTTGCTTATCTTTAGGAGCTACTCAAAAGTATACAATACTAAATCATGTTCTCAAGGCCCTAGATTATATAGATTATCCTAGAAATCATAATAAGGCAATTTATCTCCACTAAGTGGAGTATAGAAACTCTATTGTATAAGTTCATCTTAATTAACTAGTGTCATATGCCTACCATACAAGATTATTGATCTAAAATAAAGACTTCACCCATCATATATTAAAGTGCATAAGTCTAGGTCTACTAGATCACCAATTTATGCTCACGTCTTAGGATACTCACTGATGCTATTGCAGTAATAATTTGGTTTATTTAGTTATAGTACTTTATTAAAAACCACCACTACTGGTCCTATTCTACGTATTTCAAATACGATTATGCTAATAGCTTGAGAGAACTACTCACTAGTGAAAGATAAACCATTCCTCATTTAGAAGCCAAATCATAATCATCTTACCTTGTTGAAATGTCCAATTTCATCAAAAGATCAAGAACAATATTTTTTTCTTGTATTCAAATGCGTATTACCTATACATGACAGTGATGAACGACCTAATACATAGATAATTAATTTGTCATACTTGGACCTTGATGTGCAAATATATGTAAACATAATGATTAATGAATGAAATATTTTATTGCGATTTGTAATACAGAAATACATAATCTATTTTGGGTATACCGTCTAACACATGGCAAGCATGACTTTTTAGCCCCAAAATAATGCCATCTTTCATACTTACACATCTTGAAATATTTTCTACGCAACCATATGGATACTTCTAGCTTTTACTAACTTACAAAATCCTTGCCTCTACTTTTAAGATAATGTACAATATACTAGAGGCTTCACAAATTGACCATTCCTAGGCTGTAAGTGCAATTCATACCTAATATTCATATCTACTAAATCAAGACGAGTCTTATTAGTGTCCCTTGATTTTTTAAAGTTCATTAAAGTTCCTATCAGACTTTCCAAGGAAATTTTCTCCAAATGCATTGGGTCAGTGTTATATCGTAACATATGTGTAATCTAATATGGCAATTTAAAGAATAAACTCTTCATAGTCCAATTTCGTTCTTTTAGGGTATGCATTCCTTTCTTGTTACCTGGATTTTTTTCCTAATTTAACATTTTTACCACCTCCAATTGTTCTAATATTTTAGATCCAGACAGTTCTCTTGGTTTTAGTCTTAACTCATGTTTACCATTGAACTAGATACTATTCTTATGCTATTTTGTGATTTTGAGGAAGAAATCTGTGGTGACTTAAATACCTAATCTTACTTCTTAATAATTGAGAATTTGTTTCATCATTGCAATATGGGCATGCTTACTTTCCTTTTCTAACCTTACTAGACATGTGAAATCCCAGTCAAAACCAACCTTAGAGTAAGGGGGGTTGGGATGCATATCACATTTTATTTCATGGTTAAATGTATTTTCATATGATTTTTATGTGTTTTGGATTCGGGTTTTATTGTCTTGAGGTCTTGTTGGTAAGTATTGTGTGAGAAGGGCAAGATGGTAATTTTTGCCCGAGGTGAAAATAGGGAGATAGCCTGTGGATTGAATAGAAAATAATTTTCTAGTGAAAATATCAACAAGAGTTGTTGTGGTATAGTGGTTAGAGCTTTGGAATTAATTCTTGAGGTCTTGGGTTTGAATTCCATCATGGAAGCTTTAGCTAGATTAAATTTTATTTTTGCTTAGTGGAGGAAATTTCGGTCTTATGAGCTTAGAGTAAGGTAGGGATGATGGTCCTAAGAGAGACATGTTAGGAGTATTCTCATTCCACTCATTTACTCTACTTGAATTTCTTAAAGGGAATTCATTTTCCCTTGATCCTTAATTTTCCTCAATTTTCAACTCCTTGGTTTGATCAAGTTGTTCTATCCATTTTCTTTCCAGAAATTTCAGTAAAATGCTGTGATCTTGTAAGATCAAAATGTCCTAGTAAAAGGCTTCTCATGGTCTGAAAAATGTGGAAGAATGGTAGGAAATTCCAAAGGGAAAAATCCCTCTAGTAAGCTTGCTGAAATTTCACTCTAGACTAGTTCATCTTACTTCGTAGAATGAGTTGAAATTTTTCAGCTTGTTGTACCTTCAAATTGTCGAGCTTCTTAGCTGAATTTCCATCTCAAATGCTGCCAGAAAAATGGACTTAAGATCAGTTTGAAATATGAATTATTTTTGCCATTTTCGGGCTGCACAAAGGCTGTGCAAAACCAGTGAAAATTCTGGGCAAAATCGCTACTTTGGAGGTCCAAAACCAAGCTGATTTCTTCCAAATTTTGTTTAGTACCTTAGCCATGTTTTTCCTCCATAAAGAAGGCTGGAAACCAGCCTTGAATACCCCAGAAATCCCCTTTCAAGCTCTCTGCAAATTGGCTGGAAGTGGCAGCCGAAAATCTGCCCAGAAATTTCTGTTCAGCGAAATTCTGGGCAGTCCAAACTTCCAGCTTTGTTTCCTATTTTTCTTCTAGCCAAAACACCAGCCCTAATCTGTCAAAACCTTCCTTAAACCTCCATTAACAGAGCTCCATTGTTTCCCTCAAGCTTTTGGACGAAAGGCAGCAATGGCTGTCCGAAAATCTCTCCAACAAATCCTTGCAATTTAACTTGATTGGTTTCCAAAATTCCAGCCACCCTTGTTTAGCAACCTTCCATAAAATCTTACTCAATTGACCAGACATCTTCTTCACCATTAAGCACCCTACTTTCGGCCACCATAAGCTTCCATAAACCAGCATTAATCCTATCGAAATTTTGCTCAAACAGTCAGCCATGGCAGACTTCCAAAGCTATCCAACAATCAAGATATTCTTTGAATATTTAGTTTCCAAATTCACTTCCTAAAAAATATTCTTCAAATATTGAACAACTAACCATTCCTTTTCCCTTCCAAATAAGAGAAACAACTCCCTAAACCCTACAGAAATTCGGCCAGCCCTATCTCTCACAGAAATTCGGCAGCTACACGCTACAATCTCTCGAAATCTCTCAAGCTCCAAGAACACACACACTACACAAAGAACACCTACCTCTTCCCTACACTTAATACCCCTCCAAACCATCTCAAATCCTCTCAAAAACTTCCAGATTTGATCTACTCACTGCTATGAGTCCATCAACTCCATTATTAACATCAAACTCCTCAAAACATCTTACTACTTCGGATCAAAAGCAGAAATTTCTGTGAAGGCCAAGAACATCTTCAAGGTAAATTTACTCTATCAACTTCATCTTCTCCAAACATGATCTCTAGTGAGAACCTATGTGAATAAACATACTAATGATCTCTTCTTCTTCTTCTCTCTCTCTCTCTCTCTCACAGCCGAAACCCCTCTCCCTTGGCCGGATGACTTCTTCTCCATAAATCATGCTTTCGCCATCTCCCATGGACAAAGTTAGATATCTAGGAGTTGAGAGCTACTCTAAACTCCTTCAAGGCATTCATCAACGAAGTAAGTACCATCAACCCTTCTTTTAAACTCTAGAAGCATGTCTCCAGGGTGATATTGATAATAGGTGGATGGTGATAGGATCGGAGTATATATATATATATATATATATATATATATATATTGTTGAGATTGAAGTATGAATATATGTATGTTTGTGAAGGAGATAGGACTTATGCATGGAAGGATTATCTTGGTTGATTGCATGTTGATTTGAGGTTTGATGCATGCCATAGGTAGTATTTGTGATGAAGTATGCTAGAGATTATGTCACTTTTGGTGAATGGGATTTATATTCATGTTGGATTATTGAAGCCATGATCATATTTATGCTAGTAGGGGTTAGATCATGTTTTGATAAATTGAGATCTATGCTTGTATGCATGATTTGGATGATTTGATTAATTGGAGGGTTGTATATGTTCATGATTGTGGTTAGCTATAGGAATAAGATCATGATCTAGTTGTCCCTAAGCTAAGTTTTATTTTATTAATAAAATATTTAATAATATGATTTTTCTAGTAAAATTTTGAAAACCATGGGAAAATGTGGATTTGGTCTTTTATATAAAATAGTGATATTTTAGTCAAATAAATAATAGTTTTTGCTAGAAAAATAAAAAATATATATATTTGTATTATTTAAAATAATAAAATCAATTAAATCCTTTTATGGAAATAATTATAATTAATAAAATATTTCTTACTAAAAATTTAATTATTATCTTTTAATCAAAACCTATTAAGGATTTGCTTATTATTTTTCAAGCAAGACTCATTAAATTTATTTTCAACAAATTTTAGCTATCAATTATTTTCTGACAACTAAATTATTAATAAATCATTATTTTACCTAATACCACCTTAGACCCTTTTTCAAATAAACCATAATTTATTTTTAGCAAGATTTAAACCTTCAACTTTTTGTACCTATTTCCCAAACTCTAGTTAATTTAATATCAAACTAGATTTATTTTATAAACCCTTTTTATTTATTATTGAGCCATAAAGCTTGGGACACTAGGGATATGATTGTAGTAAGTTGAGTTAGTTTTATTTGAGAAAGTGAGTCTTTGGCTTGAGTTTGATTGTGGTTTGTATTTACCCTATGCAGGGTTAGGTCAGCTGTTGGAGACCTTTGTTGTGGGCAAGGATCAGGTAAGCTCTTGCATAAAACCTATTTGATGAATAAATGATCTTTATGGCAAGCCAAATGTAGAGTGCATGGTCACTCATTTTTGTAAAGGCAATTGAGGATTATTTCCGTTTCCATTTCAGACAAACAAATTATTTGCAAATCAATAAGCAGATTTACTCAAAACTCAAAACTCAAAACTCTTTCTAAAACTGATTTTGATAAAGACTTTGGAAATCCTTAATTGCCATTTTCAAGTGGAATTGTGTTTTGTTCATTTTCTTCCCAAGTGGGATATGTTACATTGAGTACTCAATGGAGGTAGACTGGTAGTACTAGTTTTGAAGAGCAAGAGTGAGTCTTCTGGCAGGAGCCCTCCTCCAGAAGATGAACTCAACTTAGAGAAACGTCAGTACTACTTAGTCATGCCGGTCCGAGCTAGCAGTTTTTATTTCAGTCAAGTGACTGTGTTTTGCCGGAATGGACACCTGATTGTTGTTTGGATTTAGAGAAGGAGGAGTATCTTACCCGGTAGGCCGATCACCTACCTTTAGTCAGTCTGCACAAAGTGTCGACATTCTGACCGGCAGTATGAACAAAGTGTCGGCATACTGACCATCCGGTTATGGGGCCCAACGTGTGGTAACCCATAATCCTTTCTTTTGAGTGGTTGATCTTATAAATTATGTATGGCTGGAAAAGCCAAAACGCCACTCTTGCTTTTAACTAATGTTTATTGCTTGCCAATATTTCTCTTATAAAGTTTTTGTACTCTGCATTCACAAACTATTTCTACTGAACACCCAAAGCACACACGGACTTACTGAGATTTCTGTCTCATCACCTTTTCACCATGATTTCAGGCTGATCCTGCTGTGGGGATGAGTAGCTTGTGTTATCTGCCTTGGAAGAGAATGTTGTTTTTTATTTTTATATATTGCTTTGAGGAATTGAAAGTGGATGATTTTATTTATGGATTTGCATTTCTTTTGGGAATTCATGATTTTATTCGTAGATTTATTCTTGAGTTGTAATAAATTTTAATCTAAATTATTATTTTCATTTCGCTATTTTAATTGTGTGACCTAGTTATAAAGACCCATTGTCCTTTGGACGGGGCGACATCCCCGGCCCTGGCGGGCCTAGGTAGCGGGGTGTTACAAGACAAGTCACCATAGGCCAAAAAATCACTTACTATCAACATTAGAGCTGCATGTGTTTGAAAGGATTTTTTGGTTACAACGTCAAAGGTTTGCACTTCGATACTCCACAATTCCATCAACTCTTCTATTAGAGGCTTAAGATACATATCAATATCTTTTTCAGGTAACTGTGGTCCAGGAATAAGCAATGATAATTAAAAATGTGCCTCCCTCTTAAATTCCCAAGGTGGTATATTATTGATTATTAATATAACGGGCTGCATAATATATGAAAAGCCCATATCGTTGAAAGGATTGAAACCTTTACTTGACAATACAAGACAAACATTACGAGAGTCATAAGGAAATTAAGGATAATTTTTATCAAAATTCTTCCAAACTTCCCCATCAGTCAAATGCCTAAGAACCCTAGGTTCTTCAACATGTTTTTCCTTATGCCACCTCGTATATGAAGTAGTTTTTTTCTAGATGTGAATAGTTATTGCAACCTAGATGTATGTGGAAAGTACCAGAGGATCTCATGGTGAAATTTTCCCTTTTTCCATCCTCAAGTTTATACATTTACTCTTGGCATTTATCATATTTCTCATACTCATTTCTTAAAAAATACAGTTATTCTTATATGCATGGATCGATTCACACCTAAACAATTTCTTTTATAAACTACATTATCTCAAAATAAGAAGATGGAAGTAAATTACCATAAGGAAAACCATCCAATAATGGTTCAAGTAGCATTAAGAATGATTTATTACTCCATCAATTCAACACATTGATATACAACAATTTCACGATAAAAAGCAATATTGAATATTTTGTACCTCCTAAATACAAATTTTGGGTTGCATTCTCTAATAATAAATGAAACTGGTTTGATCTATCTCCTATGTTATCATGACTACTAAAGCATTAACTATCTATTCCCATACTGAAGTTTTCATGCATGAAAGTACTCATCAGAATATCTTCTAAGACTTCAAGCATTTCATCACCACTATATTCAATGTCATTGTCAAATCCTACATTGCTATTATCATCATCCCCATCTCTGCATAATTCCTCACTATAAAATCTCCGACAAATAGAATTACAATCCATTCCTAACAGATGATTCTTGACAACACCTAAGCAATGTTATAACATATTTCTACAAACTATACATGGATATTGAACCCTTGCATTAGTGCCTTTCCTTTCTTTTTATGGGAATGATTAGGTTCCATAGTGATAGTTAATTTATATTGTTCTCTTATTATTTAATTATCACCCATATTTGAACTCAAATGAGTCAACAACTTTCATGAACATGAAACATCAAGTGCTTATCATTAAAGACATTAGTAGATTTTTAACATTTAACAGTGATAATAGTAATCGCAAAGAGCAAAGTACTTAATAATCTATGTATGCCACTATTAAAGACTTAAAAAAAATGAGAAATACATTACATAACTTGGTTTAATTCTATCCTCCATCAAAGTTTACTATTTCATAATAATTACTTTTAAATATATATGATATAAATACATGTATATCACTTTGAAAATGGGTCTTTTAGCAAAAATTGAAGTTAACCAAGAAAAAGAGAGTATGAAATATGAACATCCCTTATAATTTATTATGTTGAGTGATGAGCATTGAAATTGGAAGCCAAATGTTCAAAGATCTTCTATCAAATTGAGAACAACCAAATGTCAAAAAGATTTTAGAGG
This sequence comes from Voacanga thouarsii, assembly GCA_026120185.1. Taxonomy (NCBI): domain Eukaryota; kingdom Viridiplantae; phylum Streptophyta; class Magnoliopsida; order Gentianales; family Apocynaceae; genus Voacanga; species Voacanga thouarsii. Next base: position 134,264 of record JANUWF010001224.1, on the reverse strand, counting down.
GGATAAAATTACTTCTAGTCTTAAGTCAAAATCAAATTTCAATTAATGAAAAAAATTTATAAGAGTCCTCAAAAGTGTAGTCCCCTACATTATCTTTAACATTGAAACTATAAATGATATCCTCACAAATGACAATGCATTGATGGGGAATTGCATGGGGTATTTTAAACATTGTATGACGAACTAAAAATAATAAGAAATTCAAATAATGTATGATTAAGTCACTAAATCATTCCTTAATTTTCCCATATTACTTCAATAATCCTACTAAAAAAAAAAATTGCATTCCATTGAAATTACCTAACATTAAAAAAGGATAAATATTCTTAGAACATAAAAAGAATCAATAACCATATGATGAACTAGAGTAAAAAAATTTAAATAAAAGCTAGAGCAATAAAAAGGAAAAAATAAAAAATAAAAACACGAGAAGTAAATAAACCATATTTGGTTCACGGAGCACAATTCTATTATTCTTTTTGGTCATGGGTAAAAATGTAAGTTAGGTCACCTGATCTTAGCAACAAGCTTTTACACCACCGAAGAAGTCCTATTTATATAACTTTTAACTAGAATAGAATTAAATATTTGAAATATACTTTTATATTAACTAAAACTAAATTAGATGATGGTGTTAATGCCCATCCTAGACTTTATGTCCAATATTGGATGTCCCAACCTATATTTGAAACTAAGAGGCCAAAAACATATTAATTGATGAGGGCTCATCATATATATATTTTTCTAGAGTTTTTGTGCCTTATTTGTTATAAAATCGTATTCAAATTACTACTTTCCATACCATTTTCATCTTATTTCTGTTAGGAATTGAAAAATACCACTTGAAGGTGAATATGTCGGAATGTATTGCAAAAATGGCCTATGTATTTCTATATTTTAGAAATTAATAAAAGTTTCATTCGTTAATGATTTTTTGTTTACATAAATTACACATTAAGGTCTACATGTATGAGTAAGCAATCTACGTGATTGGATCATGCTTTCATAATAAGGTGTAGATTATGGGCAACTAACACATAATCAGAAAAATTGTTCTTGATCGATTGATGGAGCTGGGCGCTTCGTTAAGATTTAGATCATTACACTATAGTTTTTATATGGGGAATGGTTTATCTTTAACTAGTGAATAGTTCACTCACACCAATAGTGTAAGCGTATTTGGAATACGTAGAATTGGACCACGCGATAATAATCTTTATAAAATTACTAAAATAAATAAAGATTGGTTTATCATAACTACTACATGGACAGATACCCTAAGACTTGAGAGAATAAGTTGGTAGTCAGATGAAGTTAGACCTGTACACTTTGATGTATATTAGGTGTGGTCATACCGCAAGGCCAATAACCTTGTTTGTTGGATAAATAACTCTCGTTAATTAAAACAAACTTATACAATAGAGATTCTAATCTTCATTAGTGAAGAAATCACCTCATTGTGATTGTCCAGGATAATCTAAATAATCTAGGGCTCTAGGAAACGTAACTAAGTATGTACACTTTTGGATAGCTCCCTATGATAAGTAGATACATACTGGAAGTCATGCATTAACATACTAGCTATCAAAGGGTGTTAGATGTCATTGAGAAAGGTATTAGTATATCTTTCCTATCTCAGTGACAGGTGTTACGTAAAGAAATATTTTCATCATCACACCTGTAGGTCGAAGACATTGCACTTGCAATATTATTTCCGAGGTCAATATTTTCATATAGTGATAAAATGGAATATTTAAAATGACAAAATACAGCTATTGTTAGCAAGGGTATTTTGTTCATTTTAGTAGTTAAGAATAATATGCCTTTGGGCCCCCAGAGTAGGTCAAATAACCTTAGTAAATTTATTTTACTATATGGGCTTATTGGGTGAATTTATTATTGGAAGAATTATTCTAAAAGTCCAATTAATTATTTATTTGAGCTAGAATAATTAATTGGACCAATTTAATTAATTATTTTATTAATTAATTATCTTAGTTAATTTTATATTAGACCCAAGTGAATTAATTAATTAATAAAAGATTTATTTAATTTGTTATTGGACTAATTAAGAAAACATGACCCATCAGGGTTTAATGGTAGCCACCATGTGCAAAAAGGAAAAAAGGATTTTTTTTTTAAAAAAAAAGGGAGGCCGGTTGATTGAGTTTGCAAAGGAATAGAAAAGCTAGTTTTTTCTTTTTAAGCCATCACGTGTGCTTGGTAAAAAGGTTGACTGAATTTCACAAATAGAAGTAGCTTTTCGTCTTCTTCCTAAACGAAACCAAGCCGCCATTTTCCTTCGTCATTTTTCCTTTAACATTTTGCTCTACTATTTTTGTTCCAATCTTCTTCACCTTACTTTCCTTTCATTGGTAAAAGTCCACAGAAGGTTTGAGAATACTTTGAAAGGTCAAGAGTTAGCAAACATGGTAAGTGTTTGATGCAAAGTAGCCACGGTTAGCTAGTATACCTACAAAACAAATAGACGTCCCAGTTTAGGAAACACCGTTAAACCTGAATCCAACTCTGGTTATTCAAGTAAGACTCCTTAGAAGTAAATATTCCTAGACTTTGGCTCGGAAAAATTTTTAATTTGCATACTTCCACTGCATATTTATTTTTTCTGCGGTCCTTCAAGTGGTATCAGAGATATGGTTTTAATCTAGGAGCATGCTTAGGGTTAACAATAAGAAAAAAGGTTGTTCCTTTACTAATAAAAATATGATCTTTGTGATTATATTGGTCCTTCGTGATTTTTGAGATGGGTAGATTTTGTGTACGCTTAGTGCATTGAGGCAAAGGCACTTGTAACTTATTGTTAATCACTTTCCATAGAATTCGTGTACTCTTCATTTTGAAAGGCATAGGCATTTGAAATTGTATTTCAATTCAATTTAGAAATTCCTATAATAAAAAAATGGTGCCTGGAACAACACTGAAGAAATTCCTGAAGGAAATCGTACAAAAGGAAGAAAAATTGAGGTGCAATGTAGGGGCTAGCCGTGGCTGGATAGGAGAAGAAATTCTCCTACAAGTCACAGATGGCTACGTGAAGCAACGACTGACTTTGGGGAGAATTTCTCCCTAAAGCCGTGGGCAGCTCCCAAGAGCTGCCCACGGCTTTAGGGGGTTTTGCTCGCTAGAGCTGAAGCTGGCTACCGTGAAGCTAGGCCTGGCTTACTTAAGGTGACCCAGTTCAGTCAGGTGGCAGTTCTAGTCCATGTTGGGTTGCCGATAGGGTCTTTTGGATTTTTTTTAATTTTAATTTCTTGGTAATTTGTTTTCCTTTAGGGTCTAATATCACACGAGGCTATTTTCTTACTTTAGTTTATTTATGGAATTAAATAATTTTTCATGAAAATGGTTAGTAAAGGTGGAACCACCTTAGGATTAAATAAGATAATTTTAATTTATTATTATGATGTTTAATCCATTGTTTGGTCACATAAGAATTAAAGGTTAGAAATAGCATATAAAAAGTTTATTTTTTGGAGCACGTCTATTTTATTTAATTTTCTGATCAAATGCACAAAGGTTTTTGAGAAATTAATTTCTTCTCTAGATAAACAGTTAAGGAAAACATTTTAAAATGGAACTAAGTAATTTAAAAAATAAATTCATGGTTTATTCTTCCAAAGGATTTTATCCTAAACATGGGAGAATAATTTTAAATTTAGTTCCTAGAGAAATGGTTTTAACTTAAGTAGAGAAATAACAATTCATAGTTTATTCTCTTAAAGGGTTTTGTCCTTGACATAGAGAATAATGGTTGAATTTTTAGATTTTCTCTAAAGTTAATAAGACAAATTATTTTTAAACAAATGCTTTTCCTAAAAACCCATTTTTCTCAAAATTTTAAGCGGAAAAGGGATTCCAAAGGCCCCACAGCTTCCATCACGGATTCCTATTAGAGATTATGGATTTTCTCATGTCATTCTGAGCATGACCCCCAGAATGGATTTTCACGAGAATTAAGGACTAATGGAGGAATTATAATTAAACCCTATGATATGTGTTAGTGTCAGCTAGCCTGTCTTTTTGGAGGCACTAATGCTGGATTGTTCATAAGTGGTGAGAGTAGTGACCATTTTATCGATAGAATTATTTCTGAATCATTACATATTAAGGAAGTTTAATTTGTGATGATTATACACTTAACTTAGAAATTTGTTAACTTTCCTACGAAGCTCTATCAATTTTTTTAAGAGACAAAATTTTTATATTTTTTATAATGGTTTTAGTAGATTAACTATATCATAGAAATAATATGATGTTTTAAATGTGCATTTTTATATGTTTTTCTAGAACAATCATTTTTTCTAAATAAAGTTTTTTTTTCTCCAATTAATAGAAATGTCTGGTTTCAGTCTTTTGTCCATTATTCTCAAGGAGAATAAGTTAACTGGACCAAACTAAGTGGATTGGAAAAGGAATTTAAACATAGTACTCACAACTGAAGATTACAAGTATGTTCTGACCAACCCCTGTCCTGAAATTGGAAAAGGTTCCATGAACTAAGGTCGTGAGGATGAAAATGCATGAAGGAAAGTTGATAAAATGGCTCATGTTGGCTTCCATATCCAATATTCTCCAATCTAAGTACGAAAACATACCTACTGCATATGATTTCGATGTATCGTTGTGCACCACGTTTGTTGACAAGAGCTGGCCTGCAAGGCATGAAGCTCTCAGAGTAATCATGAACACTAGGATGGTTGGGGGGCATCAATTCACGAGCATATGCTCAAGATGATTGCTCACTTCGAGAAGGTCAGGCTCTTAGGAGTAACAATCGATGCTGAGAGTCAAATTGACATTGTTCTGGAGATTTTGCCAAATTCATATTCTCAATTTAAGTTAAAATATAACATGAACAAGTTGAGTATGTCTTTAACTAAGTTGATGAAAGAACTCCAGGCTGCTGAGAAAATAATAAAGCCTAAGTCAAAGATTTTGGTTACTCGTTCTGGTTCATCTTTTAGAATTAGGCCTAAGCCTAAGAAGTTTAAGAAAAGAAGGCTTAGAATAATACAGGGACCCAGCCTAATAGATCCAAGCCCGGTCCATCCAAGCCCAACGCCAAGCCTAAGGGTAAGTGTTCGGACTTCTTAACCAAGTCTTCTTCAGGTATTGCTTTATATTTACAATCTATATTAATAGTTGGGTCATCATCCACTTGGATTGTTAATTCTGGAGCCACTGACCATATCTGTAACTTTTTGCGGGAGTTTAGCAAGATAAGATGACTTAGTATAGGAGAGCATGGACTTAGATTGGGCAATGGAGCACAAGTGTGGGCCGAAGCATGGGAGACTTGGAGCTTTTGTTTAATTGTAATAGGATTTTAGTTTTGAAAGATATTTTATATGTTTCTAGTTTTAAACAGAATTTGAATTCAGTTTTGAGATTGATTAATCAAGGATATTTTATTTCTTTCAATTATGGTATTTCAATTAGTAGAAATAGAAATATTATATGTTGTAGAAATATGTATGGGAATCTTTTCTATACTAATCCTATTAATTGTCAAATAAATAATACTCAAATGGAACCTAATAATAAGAAGAGAAAGGCCACATCAAATAACTCTTATTTATGGCACTTTTAATTAGGACATATAAATCCTAATCGGATTCAGAAGTTAATCCAAAATGGGTTTTTGGACTCATTGAAATTGGAGGAATAGCCTCAACGTGAATCTTGTCTTATAGGTAAAATAACTAAAAGGTCCTTTACTCAAAAGGTGGAAAGAGCCAAGGAAATATTAGTGCTAGTTCATTCTGATATTTGTGGTCCTTTGTCTACACCTACTAGAGGAGGTTATGAGTACTTTATCACATTTACGGATGGTCACATGTGTTTTGGTTATGTTTACTTGATGGGATGTAAGTCTGAGCTCTTTTATAAATTCAATGAGTTTAAGGTTGAGGTGGAGCGTCAAGTAGGTAAACTAATCAAAGGGCTAAGATCGGATTATGGTGGAGAGTATCTCATTTGTGAATTCAAGGATTACTTGGCACATCAGGGTATAGTATCTTAGCTAACTATACCTGGGACTCCCTAGTAGAATGGAGTAGCTAAGAGAAGAAATAGAATGTTGATGAAAATGGTTAGAAGTATGATGAGTCATGCAACTCTTCTTATTTCTTTTTGGAGATATACTTTGGGAACAATAGCTTATATTCTGAACTTGGTGCCTTCCAAGTCAGTGCCTAAGACACCCTATGAGATGTGAACTGGATGAAAGCCTAGTATGAATTATCTGAAGGTATGGGATTGTCTAGTTTATGTACTGACTAAAGGAAGTAAGCTAGATCTAAGATCAGAATTGAGCTACTTTGTAGGACATCCAAAAGGAACATGGGGTGGATACTTTTATCATCCCCAAGAGCAAAAAGTACTTATTAGTACTAAAGCTAAATACTTGGAGAATGAACAAAGTGTGTCTACTAAAGTTTCGAGTAAGGTGGAATTGGAAGAGAAGTTGAATGGCACTTTAACTTCTAATACCCTAATTGAGGAACTTAAAAAGGCACATCCAGATGTTCATATACAAAATGAACTACATCATAGTGGGAGGATATCCAGGGTTCCGAAAAGATGGACTGGAGAAGTCTTTGAGTTAGTTTTTGACTATTAGAAATAAGATTCTATTAGATACGATGAGGCAATTACTGATGTTGATGCAGACAAATTACAAGTAGCAATGGATGTCGAGATTGAGTCTATGTAGCTCAATCAAGTCTGGGATCTTGTCATTGCACCTGAAGAGATTAAACCCATAAGGTGCAAGTGGGTATATAAGAGATAGAGCGGTGCAAATGGAAAAGTAAAAACTCGAAAAACCTTAGAGGGGGGTGAATAAGGTTTTTGGCAAACAAGAGTTGATTCAAAAAATTTTGTTCCCAAAAAAAAAAAAAAAAAACTTCCGAACTAAATGGTAGAAATACTTCGTGGCTTCAAGAAGGTTTTGTGATTTCAAGAATGTAGCCAGAAGACTTTTAAATCAGCACGAAGTGTTATGAAATGAAGATGGGTAGTTGAGATCTTAAATGACATGTTTAAATTAGAACGAAAAGATCATAAATGACTCATTGATTTTTAGCAAAAAGGAATAGAGCATTTAAGGTGAAAGAATCAGTAAAGAAATTTAAGCAAGTAAGGTACAAAGTAAAACTCAGGGATTTATAGTGGTTTGATCCTCAAAAGATCTACATCCACTACCTTAAGTTCTTACTTAAGGATTTCAACACAACTCAATAAAACCTTTTTTCCAACTTCATGGTGGTAGGTGACACCAATCTTACACAAGATGATTACCATATTTAGTTTTACACCCAACCTCTTTAATCACAACACTCAAGGATCACTCTAACTGGGTTTCACCTTTTTAACCTTGATACAAAGTAGATTGAAGAAGAGATTATAGAAAAAAAAGGCTCACAAATTTGAGTAGAATGTGTACAGATGAGCACTAACACCTTTTACATTTGAAACAATTATATTTCACTTTAAAGCACAAATAAAAAGGTAGATTTTTGTAATCTGAAGTGTAAGAGTGTTGCTGAGAAGGATTGCACAAAATTCTACTTCAGAATCAAGTTTTGAAAGCTTTTATAGGAGAAAAAAGTAAGAATCAATGACTAGTTTTTCGATGTCAAATTTGCCAGAGTTTTGGACACAAAGATTGGAAGAAAGTACGTCCAAAAGATGAGTCCAAAATGACACTTTTTTAGGTAGAAATATTTTAACACTATTACAGAGTTTTGGATGACGCTTTTAGATGCAGAGTACATCCAAACTACTCAATCTAAACATTTGAAAGCTTACTTTTTGAAATTGTTTTAGTTGTGTGCTTCAAGGTAGCAATAAATTGAATCAAATAGTAAAGGAAACATAGGAATTTATACATTTTATCTTAATAAAAGATTCCTAATGTAAGGTTCTTTCACAAAGACTTCACGATTTGCAAGCTCTCAAGTTGAATTTGATCAATTGCTTCTTTGGATTTCACTTGCTTAAGAGCTGCTTAGCAATCTCATTTTCATTCCTTAAAAGAACTAGGGTCAAACATTTCCTATCACATATAAGTCACACAAATTGGTGCTCGTCAGTGTTTGTTGTAAGTCAAAATACAAGAGAATGCCTTTAGGGCTAACAATATCTCTTTTTGAGTGATGACAAACTTGACGGAATTGTGATATAAAAATAATGATATGTATAGTACGGATATGTTAGACCGAGAGAAAGAAGAGTATTTTTAACAGAAAAATATTCTCTCATTATAGGACTCAAAGAGTGCTTATGAGATTAAGATAAGAAAATTTAAGCATGTACTCATAAATATGGCTCAATGAGCTTATGGCCCAACCAACCTCCTTATCCTTTTTCCTTCCATAAAGAGGACTATTTCTTTAAGGAAATAGCTAAATAATGATCACAAAAAATGTATAGTTTATGTACATAAAGTAGTGTAGAAGATAAGTCATGAGATGTAATGCTCCCCCTTTTTATGTGCATATATGAATATAAGATATAGAGCTATGAAGTGTATTTTAAAAATAAGACTAGATTCCAAAATTTTGGACTTCTAAAACATGCATCCAAAATAGGGTAAAATGAGGTAGAAGCTAATTTTTTAAAAAGTAATTTTTGGACCTAAGGTTTTGGATTTCCAATATGTGTATCCAAAATGGGGTAAAATTAGGCAGGAGCTTAACTTTTTAAAAGGTCATTTTTGGACTACTATTTTGGGTTGAAGAAATGTGGGTCCAAAACTACTCCTGTATATGTACCCAAAAAAAAAAAAATCCCAAGAGTATAGATCAATTGTTTTTTTGGAATTTGTTTTGAATATATTTTTCTCAATAAAATTTAGCATGAGAAATTTTCGTAACAAGCAAAAAGAGGTAAGACAGATTTCATAAGTATTCATTTGAATGACCTCATCATCCAAACAAACATTTTGCAAAGAGCTCATCACAATTGCATTCAAAAATTTCATTGAAGGCACAATAACTTCCTACTCATACTTCATTCTCCTTAATTCACAACAACAAGTCAACATAGTCTCCATCAATTTACCCAGGTTTTCACAATCTGCATTCATCTCATAACCATGAACAGTCATAATCATAATCTATAAAATCTCATCATAACCCACAATATGTTCACAATTGATACTCCACACAATCTACAATTCATTCACAATGCTAATAATAATAATAATAATAATAATAATAATAATAATAATAATAATAATAATAATAATAATAATAATAATAATAATAATAATAATAATAATAATAATAATAATAATAATAATAATAATAATAATAATAATAATAATCAATCCACTGTATATTCAAAGCTCCTCCAATCCACAATCTACCTATATATTCAAAACTCCTTCCAATCCATTTTTCTCTCCCTTTGTCATCAATTAAAAAGCAAGAGAGACATAATAATGTGAGCAACTAGAGAGAACAACAAAGATAAGACGGAAATAATATTAGCAGGAAATTAGGGCAGAAAAATATTATTCAGGCCAAAATAAGAAATTGTGCAAATACTAGCGTAGAAATCATAAAATTGTTTATTAAAAAAAAGAGCACAAAATAGTTTAGGCAGGGATGGTCATCAGCACGCATGACTGGTAGGTTAGGAAATATGGATGGTTGCAGGCATAGTCCCGGTTCCCTTTTTGGAATGTTGGCTAGCAAGTCTGCTGGACTTTCTTTGAACTACCACATGCTTCTGGTGTTTGCCAGAAGAGCTTCTAGGGATGGCTGGTTTTGCAGTTTGCAATGTAGCAATAGGGGCAACAGACGTGGGAGCTTCGCTTTCCTTTTCTTTAGCCTTTTTACTTTCTTCTGCTTTCCCTTTTTCCTTTTCCTGATCCTGTTGCACTTCTTGCTCAGTTTGTTTACCATCTCTATCATCATCTTGAGAAGAGACAGCTTCTTTTTCAGTCATTTTTTCTTGAGATGGAGCTTGTTCAACATGAACTTCCTCATGGTCTATCCCATTTTCTTTTCCTCCACTCTGCTCAATTTGGCTCCTAAATTTTTCAATTCAGTAGTAACTTCTATCTGAAAGTCATCAATCTTTTTAGCTAAGCTGTTTAAAGCATTTAGGATGGTTTGAGTCAGACTACTTTCCTCCATCTTTTGCTTCCCCTTGTTTGAGGATTCTTCTCCTGTCTTAGACATCCGTTTTATTCCTGTTTACCCTACAAGTGCAGTTCTTTTTCCTTCAGCCTTGATCTTCAATAGCTTTTCTTTTTCCTCATCTAACACATTTCTAAGCAGGACCTATTTCTTGTTTATTTGTACAAATCCCATTCTTTCAAAAGATTCCATGTTGTACACATTTATCTTACTGTATTTAGGAGCATAAGTATTCAAATTCACATTAAAATGCCTTAAGACCTTGGTTAATAGATTTTCGTATAGTAGTGCTTTGTGAGTTGTATTTCTTAACTGAATCATGAGCTTAACCGCCAAAAAACCAAAACTAATTTGTCTACTTTTAGATAGGGCTAACATCAGTATCGTTTGCAAGATACTCACAGATATCTTATGCATGAAACTTGGAGCAACCATAATCGACACCATATGGTGTAAAACCCTTCCTAGACCATTTAGCCATTTTGAATTTCTGTCATTTGAGTTCTTAAAACTTTTTCCTCCAGTAAATCTTGCCTCAAAGCTTCCCAAGTTAAATAAATCTGATTCTTTAGAGAATTTATTTATTTCAAAAAATTGAATCCCTTCATCTCTAACTCCAAAAATTCTATTTAACAGCCGATGGTCAAATTATATGTTCACATATCCTACTTTGGAGGTATACCATTACACTATAAAGCCTCTCCCAATCTCCTCAAACCTTCGTTTTTCAAATTTGCATAAAATTCTAAAACTAGAGGGGAATACAGCTTTTTATCAACTGACAGCAAAGCCCCCCATCCAAGATTTTCAAACATGCTCAGAATGACAGAAAAGTTTAAAAACACCTCAGTATTTACCCGATACCTAGTGACCATAGTCCTATTTCTAGACTCCCATTCATTGAATTCAACCTCACATTTTTTATTGAGAATTCGAGATACCTGAATTTCTGAGCTTTCCTGTATAGGAAGCTTTGTTGATGCGTCAGTTTGCGAAGGTGTCTCTCCAGCAATGATTTTCGTTCTTTTTTGTTTGGTGGTCAACTGTGCGGTAGTAACAGCTTTAGTTCTAGTGGCTTCTTTGCTTTTCTTGCCCTTCTTCGTAGTTTGCCCGATTACCATTTCTAATATTGAAACTTTCGTCATGACAGAAGTAGGAGGAAGATGAAGGATTTTTTTTTTTAATTCAGTTTGGGGAAGATAAAGCTACGATATGAGAGAAGCAGAGAAAATAATGGCAGTTTCAAATTTCTAGGAGGGAGAGAGAGAAATAACTTTTTTGTGAGTTCCTAGGTTCTAGAAAAGATAAGTACAATCAAGTACTTGCAATCAAAGATTTGCACTAGAGATAGGGTCTAAAAAAAATGCGGTCATTTGAGAATACAAAAAGTGTTTTATGGACTTATATACTCTTTTATCTGGATAATCTAAAAATTGGGCTTTTCATGAATTTTGAACTGCTGATATTTTAGATTTAGACTAAGTCCAAAATAGTTCGTCCAAAAGGCCAAAAAAATTTCTGTTGTAGTAATTTTGAATTCATATTTTCCAAATATAGCATCCAAAAAGCTCTGTCCAAAAGTTGTATTTTCAGTAGTTCTACAAGAATGAACAAAAAAATCTTTGGCAAAATTGTCAGTTACATGATTCTGGTAATTCCCAAGTCTCTTCTCAAATGATTAAATCTTTCTTCGGCCAGAGGTTTTGTAAAAATATCTGTAAGCTGTTCATCGGTTGAAATATATTCAATACACACACCATCTTCAAGAACATGATCTCTAATAAAGTGGTTGAAATATATTCAATACACACACCACCAGGGCCAGGAATGTCGCCCCGTCCAAAGGACAAGGGGTCTTTATAACTAGGTCACACAAACGAAATAGCGGAATATAAATGATACTTGAACTTAAAATTTATTACATCCCAAAATAAATATCAATCCAAGAATAAATCCTAAAATACCAAAAACAAGTCCGTAATAAAATTTATCCACTTTCATCTCCCCAAAACATTACACAAAAATAAATCATCAGAAAATCTTCCGAAGTAGGTATAATCTAGCTACTCATCCCCACAGCAGGATCGACCTGAAATCATGGTAAATTGGTGGTGAGATAAAAAATCTTAGTAAGTCCGTGTGTGCTTTGGGTGTTCAGTGAAAACAGTTCGTGAATGCAAGGTATAAAATTCTTTATAAGAGATCACTGGCAAGCAATAAACATTAGTAAAAAATAAGAGTGGTGTTTTGGCTTTTATAGCCATACATAATTTATAAAATCAACCACTCGAAAGAAAGGATTACGGGTTACCACACGTTGAGCCCCATAACCGGATGGTCAGCATGCCACACTTTGTGCATACCGCCGATCAGAATGCCACACTTTCTGCAGACTGACAAAAGTAGGTGATCGGCCTACTGGGCAAGATACTCCTCCTTCTCTATACCCAAACAACAATCAGGTGTCCATTCTGGCAAAACACAGTCACTTGACTGAAAAAGAACACTGCTAGCTCAGACTGGCATGACTTACAGGACTGTCGTCTTATCTGGGAAGGACTCACCCCTCAGAGGTGGCCACCTACTGAGAGACTTATCCTAACCCTTCAAAGACTAGCCCTAGTATTCCACCCTTATTGAGTACTTAACGACGTTTCCCACTTGGGATAATATGAACAAAACACTGTTCCACATGAAAATGGCAATTTAAGGGTTTCCAAAGTCTTTGTCAAAATCAGTTTTAGAAAGAGTTTTGAGTTTGATTAAATTTACTCATTGATCTTTAAATAATTCAATTGTTTGAAATAAGAAAGAATTCAACCCTCAATTGCCTTTACGTAAATGAGTGTCCATACACTCTACATTTGACTTGCCATAATAAACATTTCACATCAATCAGGTTTTATGCAAGAGTTTACTTGATTCTTGCTCACAATAAAAAGGTCTCCAACTGCTGACCTAACCCCGCATGGGCAAATACAAACCACAATCAAACTCAAGCCAAAATTCACTTCCTCAATTTTAAAATCAACTCAACTTACTACTACCATGATCCTAGTGTCCCAAGCTCTAAGGCCAAACAATAAATAAATAGGTTTATAAGTTGAGCCTAATTTGATATTTAAAATAATTAATGGTTTGGGAAATAAATTCTAATAAGTTGAAAGTTTAAATCTTGCTAAGAAAAATTTAGAGTTTATTTGATCAAGAGTCCTAGGTAGAATAAAATAATGATTTATTAATAATTTAGTTGTTAGAAAATAATTGATAGCTAAAATTAGTTAATAATTTAGTTGTTAGAAAATAATTGATAGCTAAAATTAGTTGAAAATAGATTTAATGAGTCTTGCTTGAACAATAATAAATAATTCTTAATGGGTTTTGATTAAAAGATAATAATTAAAATTTTAGTAATAAATATTTTACTAATTATAATTATTTCCAAAAAAGGCTTTATTTGATTTCATTATTTTAAGTAATATATATATATATATATTAATTTTCCAGCAAAAGCTATTATTTATTTGACTAAAATATCCTTATTATATATAATAATCCAGATCTATCCTTCCTAGGATTTTTTGAAATTACTAGTAAAATTATATTATTAAATATTTTATTCATGAAATAAAAATTAGCTTAGGGACAACTAGATCATGATCAAATTTCAATGGCTAACCACAATCAAGAACATATACAATCCTTCTATTCATCAAATCATCCAAATCACGCATATAAGCATAGATCTAAATTTATCAAGACATGATCTAACCTCTACTAGCATAAATATAATAATGGCTTCAATAATCCAACATGAATATTAATCCTATTCACCAAAGGTGACATAATCTCTAGTATACTTCATCAAAAATACTACCTATGACATGGAAACATGCATCAATCCCCAAATCATCATTCAATCAACCAAGATAAACCTTCTATGCATAAATTCCATCTCCTTCACAATCATACATATATTCATGCTTCAATCTCAACAATACATACTCAAATCCTATCACAATCCACATACTATCAACATCATCCTAGAGACATGAATCTAGAATTTAAAAGAAAGATTGAAGGGACTTACTTGGTTGAGGAATACCTTGAAGGAGTTTAAAATGGATCTCAACTCCTAGATGCCTAGCTTAGTCCAAGGAAGATGGAGAAAGCATGGCCATGGGAGAAGAAGCCATCCAGCCAAGAGAAGAGAGTTTCGGCCATGAGAGAGAGAGAGAGAGAGAGAGAGAGAGAGAGAGAGAGAGAGACCATTATCATGTTTATTCATATATATTTTCACTAGAGATCAAGATTGGAGAAGATGAAGTTGTTAGAACAAATCTACCTTGAAGGTGTTCTTGAACCTTCACAGAATTTTCTGGTTTTTTATCCAAACTAGCAAGTTAGGTTGTGGAGTTTGATGTTAAGAATGGTCTTGATGGACTCATGGAAGTGAGTAGGTCAAATCTGGAAATTTTAGAGAAGGTTTGAAGTGGTTTGGAGGGGTATTAGGTGAAAGGAAGGAGTAGGTGTTTTTGATGTGTTGTGTGTGTTCTTGAAAGTTGATGGGATTTGAGAGATTTTGTTTTGCAGCTACCGAAATTCTGTGAGAACTAAGGCTGTCGAATTTTTTTGTAGGGTTTAGGAAGATGGATCTCTGGTTTGAAAGGGAAAAAGAAAGATTAGTTGTTAAAATCCTTAAAGAATATTTTTAGGAAGCAAATTTGGAAACTAAATATTCAAGAATATCTTGATTATTGGAGAGCTTTGGAAGTCTGTCATGGCCGACTGTTTTGAGCAGTATTTCAGTTGATTGAAAGCTGGTTTAAGGAGGCTTATAGTGGCTGAAAACAAGGAGCATAAAGGTGAAGAAAAAGTCTGGTTATTTGAGGGATACTTTATGGAAGGTTGTTAAACTATGGTGGCTTGAATTTTGGTAATCAATTAGGCATGATTGCAGGGATTTGTTGGAGAGATTTTCGGGCAGCCATATCTGAATTTCATGCAGAAGCTTAAGGGTTATAATGGAGCTCAGTTACTGATGGTTTAAGGGTGGTTTATTCAGAACAAGAATGGGGTTTCGGCTAGGAGAGAATTAGGGAACAAAGATGAACAAAATCCTGCACAGCATTTTCGCAGGCTGGAATTTTCCCTGGGCAGTTTTTCGGCTGCCATTTTCCAGCCAGCTTGCAGAGATTTTGAAGGGAAATTTTAGGGGCTTTCAAGGCTAGTTTCCAGCCTTCTTCATTGAGGAAAAACATAGCTAAGGTTCTGAACAAAACCTGGAAGAAAACTGCTTAGTTTTGGATCTCCAAAGCTGCGATTTGCACAGGAATTTTTCTGGTTTTACACCACTTTTGTGCAGTCCGAAAATAGCCAGAAAAATCCAGATTCTAGGCTGAACAAAAGGGCCTTTTTCTGGCAGCATTTGGGATGGAATATTGGTTAAGAATTTCGACACCTTGAAGGCACACAAAGCTGGAAAATTTCAGTTCTATGCATGAAGGGAAATGAACCTAGCTAGAGTGAATTTTTAGCAAGTTCACTAATGGGATTTATCCTCTTGGAATCTCCCACAACTTTTCCACATTTTCAGACCATAAGATGCCTTTCACTAAGACATTTTAATCCTACAAAACCACAGTACTTTACTGAAATTTCTGGAAAGGAAATGGTTAGAACAACTTGATCAAACTAATGAGTTGAGAAATAAGGAAAATCAAATATCAAGGGGAAATGAATTTCCCTTAGAAAATTCGTGTAGGGCAAAGGAGTAGAATGAGGATACTCCTAACATATCTCTCTTAGGACAACTTCTCTACCCTACTCCAAGCACATAAAGTTGAAATTATCACTTCCCAAGCAAAAATAAAATTTAACCAAGCTAAAGCTCCTACGATGGAATTTGAACCCAAGACCTCAAGAACTAATTCTAAGGCTCTAACCACTACACTACAACAACTCTTGTTCTTATTTCCCCTCTAAAAAAAAAAAAAATCTATTCAATCCTCAAGCTATTTCCCTTTTTCCACCTCAAGCAAAATTACTATTTTGCCCTTCTCAGGCAATACCCACAACCAAGCCTTCAAGATAATAAATCTCAAATCTAAAACACAGAAAATCATATAAAAATATATTTAAATATGCAAAAAAGTATGATATGCATCCCAACCCCCCTTACTCCAAGACTGGTTTTGACTGGGGTTTCACACTAGGGATAAGCTTCCAAATGTGATTATTTTTTAATTGGTTCAGCTCTTCTTATTTGTCTATAATCCAAAATTCATCATGTAAAGTTGCATCAATACAATTATGTTCAGTACTAGAGAGTAGGGTAAAATTATCAACAAAATACCATTTAGTTTTGACTCCACAGTTAGGATTATCAATGATCTGCTCTTTTGGATGGACAGTGTTGTACTTCTAATCTCTTGGCAAATTTTGACTTATGGGCTCTTCTGTCCTTTATTTGGTTTCTTCAACTTATTGTTCTTCTAATTCTTCTTATTTAGCATGAATGTCAAGTGATGGAGCCTTGTGCTGCTCACTGCCCTTTCTTTTGTAATTCCTACATCATCATCATTTCCAGAAGAATATATATTTGATTCATCAAAACAACATGTACGGACTCTTCCACACATAGAGTTCTTTTGTTGTACACTCTCTATGTCTTTTTGTTGGAAGAATATCCAAGAAATATTGCCTTATCTAATTTGCTATCAAATTTTCTAAGATTGTCCCGAGTATTGAGGACAAAACACTTGCATCCAAAAACTTTAAAATAGGAGATAGATGAACTTTGTTAAATATGAGTTCAAAAGGAGTTTTTCTTAAAAAAAGGTCTTAGCATGACACGGTTGATAATGTAGCAAGATGTATTCACTGCTTCAGCCCAAAAAATTTTGGAAGAGAGTTTTCACAAAGCATTGATCATGCCAGTTCTTGCAAGGTTCTATTTTTCCTCTCAACCACACCATTTTGTTTAGGGGTTTTTGTTACAAAAAAATTATGTGAGACACCACTTTTCTCACAGAATTTTGTAAAGTCATGGTTGCAAAATTATCTGCCATTATCACTTCGAATAGAAATTAGTTTGTAATCAAGGAAGTTTTGAACACGTTTGAGTAGCTTTGAGAATTCAAAGAAGATTTATCCTTTTGAGCAAGAAATAGGGTCCAAGTAAATCTTGAGAAGTCAACCACAATTACATAAGCATACCTCTTACCACCACGACTAGTAGTCCTCATTGGTCTAAATAAATCTGTGTATGAGCTCACGAGGTTTTGATGTTGAAATCGTTTTCTTAGGCTTAAAAGAGGTTTTTGTTTATTTTCCAAATTGGCAAGTATTACACACCCAATTTTTATCAAATCTCATTTTAGGCAGTCCTCTAACTAGTTTTTTTTTAAGATAATTTGTTTAGCAAATCAATAGATACATCTCCTAGACTTCTACGCCAAAGATAGCTATCATCATCATTCACAAAGAGGCATCTAATATCATGAGCTACAAGATCATCAAGATAAAGAACATAAACATTTCCAACATGATGTGCAACAAAAATAACCTCATTGTTGGAACTATTCATGATAATTCAAGAATACTTTTCAAACACAATTTTGCATCCATTATTACATAGTTGGCTAATACTAATAAGATTATACTTTAATTCATCAATTAATAGCACTTGCTTGATGATAGTTGAAGATCCCTTACTAATATTACCTATGCTAAGTTCTTTTCCTTTCTTTTTGTCTCCAAATGTGACATATCCATCGTTTCTAGCTTGAATACATTTTAGCAGTCCAGCATTTCCAGACATGTGCTTTGAACATCTACTATCAAAAAACTATTTTATGGAGCTCACCTTGTCCAACGAATGTTCCTATACAAAAGATGGAAGAGTGACATTTTGTACCCATACTTTCTTGGTTCTATAGGGGTTAGTGATGGTTCCTTTTACCCTCCAAACAGTTTTCATACCAAATTGCAAATTTTTCTGAACATGACATTTAGATGCTCTATGTCCAAAATTTTCACAATAGGTATAATAGCTATGTGTCATATGTGATGATACAGCTTTTACAAAACAAGATCTGTAGTTTTCAACTTTGGTCTTATGCCTATATCCTAGACCATTTCGGTATCTAGATGTATGCTATGCATTAAGTAATTTTTTCAAATTGTTTTTCCTACTTATAAACTTTTCAATGCAAGTGGTAAGATCATCAACTCTATTTTTCATATTGTCAAAGTTGCTAGCCATGATTTCAAGAGAAAAAATTTTATCACACACGCATTTAAGAAAAGTAATAAAATTTTGCTAATAAAAATAACCTAGACTTGACAAGAAAATACTCTTTCACCATGATTTTCCTATTACTAGAAAAGATTCATAAACACATTCTCCAACATCAAATAATAAACCAATCCATTCATGAACACATGCTTGACTTAACACATACTATCACAAGGCTAACTTCCTTCTAGGCATAATCATCATTAATGGCTTCAATGGAAAATAGAAATATAAGAGCCTAATCACTTTTGGTGTCATGATCTCAAACAAGCTTCAAACATCCATAAAATTCATTAAGCACGAAGAACATACAATGATTCAAAAAGAAAACACATACAATATAGCCATATACAACAATCATCATGTCTTAACTCCATCCCCTTAATCCACATGCATATACTCAATCTCCATTAATACTCTATCTCCCTATCAACACCTAGGATACATGATTTCAGAATTTAAAAAGAAAGGATTTACGAATGGATACTTGATTGTCGATTGCTTTGATGAAGATAAAAGAAGGTCCACGCGTGATAGAGAGTCTTGAGTGATCCACCGGGAAAAACAGCCATGGTTGATGGTTGATCAACCACTTCGGTAGAGGAGAGAGAGAGAGAGAGAGAGAGAGAGAGAGAGAGAGAGAGAGCATTAAAAGGGTATATTAAGAATTGAATGGAAAAGGATGAACAAGAAAGTTGTTCTTGATTTACCTTGTTGATGTTCTTGAGACCTTTAAGGGAAAAGGCTAATTTTGATCCGTTTGAAAATTTTTGTTTATGAGGTTTTGTGTTATAAATACTAGAAATGAAGTCTAGGGATTAAATAGAAGTGACCTGGAGTATTTGAGAGTGATTGGAGGTGTTTAGAGTAGGTTTAGGCTTGAAGAAGTTTAGTGTGTGTTCTTGATGTTCTTGGTGAAAATAGAGAGAGTGTGGGAGAATGCTGCACGAAATCTGGTAGAGTGCTGGCCGAATGGTCTATGTTGAAGGGAAGTTTCGGTTTTCAGCTTGTGGGAGAGAGAGTGATCAGATTTTTTTTTTTTTTTTGAAATTTAAATGGAGAAAGTTGTGGAGTTGGTTAAGGTAGGTGGTTAGCTATGGTGTTTGATCAAGGAAGGTTTCTTCACTCTTCAATGGTGCCGGCTGAACAAGATGGTTTTGATGGAATGAATGGAGCTTGTTCAAGCTTTATAGCTGACCAAAATTCAGTCTATGAAGGCAGAGGAAATTCTGGTTAGTTAGCCTAATGCAAAAGTGGTTTAATGGAGTAAAATGCTGGATTTTTTTTTGAAGTTCAAAAAGAGTTTGAATTGATTGATCTTAGGAGTGTTTTGAGGTGTGGCTATGGAGTCCATATGCTCAAGGTAAGTGTGGGGTTAATGGTGTTCAGTCTATAGCTGAGCAAGGTTCAATTTCCAGAGTTTTGAAGGGTGACTTTCGGCCTTAGCTTTGAGAGACAAAGATGGAAAATTTTCTGGTTTTAATGCTCAAGAGTTTCAAAGAATAAAGACTTTTCGTGCAGAAGTTTTGCACTCACTTGGCTCGATTTTCAGTGGTTCTCCTGGGGTGTTTAAGGGTCTTCCAAGGATGGTTTTTCAGCCTTCTTCCTGAAGAAAAACAGAAGGGTTTTACTGGCTTGAAGGTGGATTAGAACAGCTGCATTTTCCTAGCTGGAAATGGCGAAGTGCCATAATTTTTTTTCCCCTGGTTTGGTGTAGTTTGTGCAGTCCGAAAATTGCATAGAATTTTCAGCCTTCAATCCATATGAAATGACCATTTTCAGGGCAGCAAATGAAAAGGTTTACTGGCTGAATTTTCGAAGAGATGATCTGCAAAAATTCTGGAAAATTTTCCAGATTTTCCTTCACTAAAATATGAACAACATGAAGGTGAATTTTGAAGGTTCTTTCATGGTGATTGATTTCTCTTGGAAACCCTTCCTATTTTCAGCCAACTCCCCATCCTCCCAGCTGATTTTCGAAATTCAAGGTGAAGGAATTATCACAGAATTTTTGGAATTCAAAAGAAGATCTTTAAATTATAAAGATGTTAGGACAAGCTAGAAGTAATAAAAAGGACAAGAATTCCTCTAGAATTCTTTTTAGGACATGAGGAAAAGATTAGGACATTCTCTTCATGTCTCCCCTAAGACAACATTCCTATTTTCATGGAATGCAAGAAAGCAAAAATTCCAAACTTAGTTAAGATAATCATGACAAAAGCTTAAATGATGGGATTTGAACTCATGACCTTAGAAATTAATTCACCAAGCTCTAACCACTAAACCACACTAATTCTTGTTCTTATTTTCTCAACCACATATTCTTCTTATGAAATCCTCAAGCTATCTTCCTATTTTAACCTTTAACAAAATTACCATTTTACCCTTCCTACTCCATAAGCATAACTAAGCATTTTAACCTATAATCCACAATTCTAAAGCACATAAAATCATCAAAAAACATATATATTCATGCAAAATAATATGATATGCATCCCGACCCCCTTACTCTAGGGTTGGCTTTAGGTGGGGTTTCACATCCTCCCCTCCTTAGGAGAATTTCGTCCTGAAATTCAGACGCACCTTTATCTCAGATCAGGATACTTCGCTTTACCCATTCTTCTGTTTCCCATGTGGCATCTCGCGTGCCATGATGCTCCCACTGCACTTTTACCATCGGAATCTACTTGTACCGGGGAGTCTTGATACTTCGGTCAAATATCTTTACGGGTTTCTCCACATAACTCAGGTCGGGTTGTAGCACTAACGGCTCATCATTCAAAACATGCCCAGGATCGGCATTGTACTTCCTCAGCTGCGAAACATGGAATACGTCATGAATTCCCGTCAACCCATCTGGCAAATCTAATCGATACGCCACCAGCCCAATTCTCTCTTTTATTGGAATGGTCCCAAATACCTCGGATTCAGCTTTCCCCCTTTTGGATGTTTCAGGATCCCCTTATTTGGTGTCAGTTTTAGGAACACGCTGTCTCCTACTTGAAATTCTAACTCTCTTCACCTATTATCTGCATAACTCTTTTGTCGGCTCTGGGCTGCTTTCAACCTTTCCCTAATTAACTTGACCTTAACCAACATTTCTTGAACATAGACTTCTCCCGATTTGCTTATGTGTCCATCCTCTGACCAGCTCCAGTATAACGGTACTTGAGACTTACGACCATATAGAGCTTCATACGGAGCCATTCCAATCGAAGCTTGATAACTGTTATTGTATGACAACTCGGCATACAGCACACTTTCAATCCACTTATCCCCGAAATCCAATACACAGGCTCTCAGCATATCCTCCAATATCTGAATAACCCTTTCTGACTGTCCATCGATCTGTGGATGCGCCGTCGTACTGAACTTCAGACTAGAACCCATCGATTCTTGAAACTTGCCCCAAAATCGGGATGTAAATCTCGGATGACGGTCGGACACAATACTTGAAGGCACTCCGTGTAATCTGACTATTTCCCGCACGTAGGTCTGAGCCAATTTTTCCATTGAATCCCTTACATTCACGGGTATGAAATACGTCGACTTGGTCAATCAATCTACCACTACCCATATGGCGTCCTTTTGGTTCCTTGCCATAGGGAGTCTGGTAACGAAGTCCATGGTCACCTCTTCCCATTTCCATTCCGGTACTGGCAACGGTTGTAATAATCCTGCCACATTTTTGTGCTCCACTTTGACCTTCTGACAGGTTAAACACGTTTAGACATGCTTAACCACGTTCCGCTTCATCCCAGGCCACCAATAAGACTTTTTCAGATCTTGATACATCTTGACCTCTCCTGGATGAATGGCGTACTTGATCTTATGCGCTTCTTCTAAAATTCTATCCCTCAACTGGTGCTCCCCGGGTACACACAAACGATCTTGGATGTACAACACTCCCGCTCCGTCCTGTCGGAATTCACTGCCTTGCCGTTTAAGCTCCTTATCCTTGAAAAGCTGAAATTCCACATTACTCTGTTAGGCTTCAATAATCTCTTGTCTTAGATTTGGTATCAACCTCAGGTTATTAATAATAATCTTCTCTTCTTGCACTTCTGCTCTTCTATCCAACACATCCTGAACTACTTGAACCTCCTGTACCCTTAGCCTGGCCATTCTGACTTTCCGGCTCAGGGCATCAGCAACAACGTTGGCTTTCCCGGGGTGGTAATAGATAGGACAACAGTGCTCTTCCAGAAATTCCATCCATCTTCGCTGCCTCAAATTCAAGTCTTTCTGGGTGAAGATGTACTTCAGGCTTTTGTGATCAGTGAACACCTCATATTCCGCTCCATATAAATAGTTTCGCCACTTCTTTAACGCGAACACAATGGCAGCCAGCTCTAGATCATGCGTGGGATAATTGACTTCATGCAGCTTCAATTTCCGAGAAGCATAGGCGATCACCTTCCTATCTTGCATCAAAACTGCTCCCAAGCCTTCCTTCGAAGCATTCGTATATAGAGCGTAAGGTTTATCTGCCTCTGGTAGACTCAACACAAGCGCTGTCATTAACCTCCACTTCAACTCTTGAAAACTTTTTTCACATTTTTCAATCCAAACAAAGGGTACGTCCTTTCTCAGCAGCCGGGTCATAGGAGATGCTAGCGTTGAAAACCCCTTAATAAACCTCCGGTAGTAGCCAGCCAATCCCAAAAAGCTTCGAATCTCGGTGATGTTCTCTGGTTACTTCCAGTCTGAAATGGCTTCAACCTTCACTGGGTCTACTTTGATCCCCTCCTTGGTCACCATGTGACCAAGAAATGCCACACTATCCAGCCAAAACTTGCACTTGCTAAACTTGGCGTAAAGCTTGTGCTCCCTTAGCTTTTCTAGTACCAACTTCAAATGTTCTGCATGGTCCTCCGAGCTCTTGGAGTATATAAGTATGTCATCGATGAAGACCACCACGAACTTGTCCAAGTAGGGCTGGAACACTCGATGCATCAGATCCATAAATACCGCGGGTGCGTTGGTTACCCCGAAAGGCATCACCACAAACTCATAGTGACCATATCTTGTATTGAAGGCCGTCTTAGGACTATCTTCCTCTTTTATCCTCACTTGATAGTAGCCTTGCCTCAAATCCAGTTTGGAGTAACAATTGGATCATTGCAACTACTCGAACAGCTCATCAATTAACGACAGAGGATATTTATTCTTGATGGTCAGGTTGTTCAAGCCTCGGTAGTCAATACACAGCCTTAGAGTCCCGTCTTTTTTCTTCACAAATAGCACAGGTGCTCCCCAGGGTGACATGCTAGGTTTGATATAGCCTTGCCTCACCAACTCTTCTAATTACTCCTTTAATTCTTTCAACTCCGCCGGTGCCATCCGATACGGAGTCCGAGACACTGGTTCCGCTCCTGGGACTAGATCAATAGTGAACTCAACTTCTCGATTGGGAGGTAGAGAAATGAGTTCCGCAAGGAACACGTCGGGAAAATCCTTTACCACCTCAGTATTCTCCAGGGTGCACTGGTCCTTTGGCTTATTTATCACATAAGTCAGATATCCTTGACATCATTACCTTAATAATTTTCGGGCTTTAGCCCCAGCTATCAAAATCTTCAATTCTTTTACTTTCTTGCCGTTGAACTCTAACACATCACATCCTGGTCTAATGAACTGAACTGACTTATTCTTACAGTCTACTCTAACACCATGCTTCGCTAGCCAATCCATTCCCAATATTAAATCATAATCGTCAATAGCTAAGACTATTAGATCTCCCTCCAAGCTTTCTCTCCCTACTTCAACTTTACAATTCTGCACATACCGATCCGCTTGCACCATTTTCCCCAAAGGTGTACTTACTAACAAGGTAAAAGGTAGTTCCACTCCATCCCAACCCAATTGATATGCAAAATTCTTATTTAAATAGGAATGGGTAGATCTATGGTCTATTAATGTATTAACAGAACGACCTTGGATAGTAAACGTACCTTCTACTACTACTGTTTCAGCTCCAACCTCCTCCCGGTTGAGAGCGAAAACTTTTGCTTTCACCTGCGGCTTCTGCGCTCCACTCCCGGAAGCCCCCGAGGTATTGGCTCGATTGGGCCCCGGGTTCTGAGTTGGGTTCCCCTGTCTGACCTGGAGAAGTTTAGGGCAGGTGTTCCGCAGATGATTCGGGTCTCCGTAGTGGTAGCACTTCCGCTCACCTCCTCTGGACCAACATTTTTTCTCAATGTGGCCCCTTTTTCCATAGTGCCGGCATAATGGAAGATTCTGTTCAGACTTGTTTTCCCCGATTCTGCCATTGCTAGTTGGCAGGGTGCTTGTTAGGTTGCTTCCTCTGAAAAGGTCTCGGCGGCTGTCTTGACAGTACGAGCGGTCGTGGAGCCAATCGGTTGTGATCCTCATTCTCAGTACGGGTGGCTGCATCCACAGCCCCCGAATAAGTCATCGGTGGAGAGGGTGCTAACGCCCTTCTTAACTCTTGCCTTAACCCCTTAACAAATTACCTCGTTCTGTTCTGTTCAGTATCCACCAGCCTCTTGCAGTACTTTGACAGTTGCGTGCACCGGGCTGCGTATTAGGCTACCATCAGGCTTCCCTGCTTTAGATTCTGGAACTCATATTCTCATTTCTCAACTATCCACTAAGGGATATATTCTGTCCAGAATGCTTCCACAAAATTAGCCCATGTCCAGTCTTGGTCAATCATCTCCCAGTCGTCCTGAACCCTTTGCCACCATGCCCGAGCTGGACCCCTCAGCCGGAATGCAGCAAACTTCATCATTCGCTTCTCAGTGTACTGGAGCATAGCAAAGATGTCCTCCATATGTTCCACCCATTGTTCTGCTTTCTGGTCTTGTTCGGCCTCCCCCAAGAAGATAGGTGGTTGAAATTTCAGAAACCGCTCCAATGCATCGTCTTCCCCTTTCGGATTTCTTCACTCTGTCAAGGTTTGCAGAATCTCAATCACCTTGTGGAACGCTTGTGTCATAGTTACGTTAACTGGTTCTTCCGATCCCATCTCTAGCCCCATTTCATTCTCATCCTCCTGGTTTGATGATGTCATTTGAGTTGTTTCCAACTCCGGTGTCACGACCTCTGCCTCAGGAACCCTTCTGCTGGATGTGGCTGTGCGACATTTGGGTGCCATTCTAAACCATTCCCCAGATAATGAGTTTATGCATCAAAGTTAAAAATATCCAAAATGAGCATGCATTCACATTCAACGTTAAGCGGAAGAAAATTAGATGCAAATTTTGCATAAAGAATTGCATATAAATTTTCCTCAAAACTTAGAGTACTCTAGGTACTCTTATTTGCATAAATTCAAAATTAAAGCAGTAAACATGAGAAAAGAGAAGAAAAACCTTAGCATCGGAATTTATGAAAAGCAGTAAATAAAACATCTCAATTGTAGCAGCACTTAGCCTTTCTAGTCCTCATCAGAATCTTCAGCGTCAGCCTCATATAACCACCCCCCAGAATTCCTAGTGAAGTCTATCCCAGCCCCATTGGCAAACCCATCTATTGGCTCCTTCCCGGGTCTCCTAGCACTCTCCCCGGTTTCAACCTAATTGGGTGGGGTTACAAAGGAAGGTCTAGGTGGAGATTCATAATCTATCTCCCCTGGGTCATTACTGTCAACAGTCAAGTCAACTATGGGACTAGGAGGGAGGGGAACATATTCCATGTCTATCTTCTCGTCTTCACTGTCAGTAACCAGGTCGATCACGGGTATTGGAGGTGGCTCAATGATCTGGACCTCATCGTCACTACTATCATCCAGGGCAATGATTGGTTGTGGTGCAGGCTGAGGCACTGGTAAGTCCTCCGGGTAGATAGGAATGGGAGGGTGCCATTACTGCCCTTTCCTTGCAGTTCTAATCATTCTAACCATCCTACAACACAAACAAGACAGGTAAGACAAACAATTCAAACTCAATAGATCAAAACATATACTATCAATACTTGCATAAACCTAGTCTTTGATCCCACTTCTAACACCCCACTACCTAGGCCCATCAGGGTCGGGGATGTCGCCCCATCCAGAGGACAAGGGGTCTTTATAACTAGGTTACATGGAATAAAATAAAATAATGACTTCAAAATTAAACTTATTACAACCCAAAAGATGAATACTGGAACAAATCCAAAATAAATTGTTTGCAACAATCTCTCAAAACATCACATAAAGAAAATAACATGAGTCTTCAAAGCATAGGCAGCAATCTAGCTAATGACCTCCACAGCAGGATCTTCCTGAAAACATGGCATAAAAGGTGGTGAGATAAAAATCTCAGTAAGCCCGTGTGTGCTTTGAGTGTTTCAGGTAAAATAATTCATGTATGAAAGTTGTAAAAGTTTCATAAGGAAAAGTGCTGGCAAGCATTAAATAAGTGTTGAAAATAAAGAGTGGCGTTTCGCTTTTCAAACCATACATGTGCACAATAAATACAACCACTCAAATGGGTAGCCATGGGTTACCACACGTTAGGCCCCATGACTAAATAACAGTCAGAATGCCACACTTTGTGCAAGCTGACAGAGGATAGGTGTACGGCCTACCGGGTGAGATACTCCTCCATCTCTACACCCAAACTTACCGGTTGTCCACTCCGGAACACACGGTCCACATGACTGAAACTTGCTAGCTCGGACCGGCATGACCTACCGGACTGGCATCCTATCCAGGAAGGACTCATCCCTCAGAGGTGGCCACCTACTGAGAGACTTTCCCTAACCCTTTAAAGATTAGTCCTAGTGGTCTACCCTTATTGAGTACTCAACGTTGATTGTCCCACTTGGGAGAAAATTGATCATAATCTGCTTTATTTGGAAATAGCAATTAAGGGTTTCTAAAAGTCTTGTCAAAGTTGGGTTTTAGAAAGAGTTTAGCATTTTGTGTAAAACTGCTTGTTTAATTTTTCAAATGATTTGTTTGTCTGAAATAAAAAGAAAAAAACAGTCCTTAATTGCCTTCACAAAATAAATGTCCATACACATCGCATTTGGCTTGCCACAGTAATTTTTGGTCTTCACAAAATTCTATGCAGGAACTTACCTGATTCTTTACTTGCTCAAACTCAAAAGTCTTCCAAGACTGACCTAACCCCACCTGGAGTAAACACAAAACATAAGGTTACATTCAACCTAAACTCACTTACACAAAATAATCCTAGTTCAACCCATTACCATCACGACCCTAATGTTCTAAGCTTCAAGGCTAGCTAAAAAAAGGAATTTTATAAAATAAGTCTAGTTTGATAAGTTAAAATAACTTGGGGTTCTAAAATAATTGCTAATAAATTATAGACTCAATTAATAATTCTTGAGTGCTATCATTAATAAATAAAAGAAGGTTTGAATTTTAAATAATATTAAGTCCTAATAATATTAATAAATGGTAATTTAAAAATAGCTTTATTATAAGTAAATAATAAATTACATATAATTTTTAATTAATTTTTTAATAGATAATAAATAATTAGTAATAAATAAAATTAATAATAAATGAATTATTTTAAATTTTAAATTTTAAATTAATAAATAACAAATAGATTTTAATATAAATAATATTTAGGAATATAGGTAAAAGTTTGAACTAAGGTTTACAAGGTCATCAATTAATTCTAATATTTTATTTATTATAAAAGATTTATTACTATATATATATATATATTATTTTTAACAAAAGATCCCATTTATTTGATAAAGAAAATATTAATATTTTAATTAATAAACCACTCCAAATCTTCCTAGAGTTTCGAATTTTATAGAGAAAAATATAGTAGTAATTATATTTAAAGTAATAAAATTTTGTTAATAAAAATAACCTAGACTTAACAAGAAAATACTCTTTCACCATGATTTTCCTATTGCTAGAAAAGATTCATAAACACATTCTCCAACATCAAATAATAAACCAATCCATTCATGAACACATGCTTGACTTAACACATACTATCACAAGGCTAACTTCCTTCTAGGCATAATCATCATTAATGGCTTCAATGGAAAATAGAAACATAAGAGCCTAATCACCTTTGGTGTCATGATCTCTAACATGCTTCAAACATCCATAAAATTCATTAAGCACGAAGAACATACAATGATTCAAAAAGAAAACACATACAACTTAGCCATATACAACAATCATCATGTCTTAACTCCATCCCCTTAATCCACATGCATATACTCAATCTCCATTCATACTCTATCTCCCTATCAACACCTAGGAGACATGATTTCGGAATTTAAAAAGAAAGGATTTAAGAATGGATACTTGATTGTCGATTGCTTTGATGAAGACAAAAGAAGGTCCATGCGCGATAGAGAGTCTTGAGTGATCCACCGGGAAAAACAGCCATGGTTGATGGTTGATCAACCATTTCGGTAGAGGAGAGAGAGAGAGAGAGAGAGAGAGAGAGAGAGAGAGAGAAAGAGAGAGAGAGAGCATTAGAAGGGTATATTAAGAATTGAATGGAAAAGGATGAACAAGAAAGTTGTTCTTGATTTACCTTGTTGATGTTCTTGAGACCTTCAAGGGAAAAGGCTAATTTTGATCCGTTTGAAAATTCTTGTTTGCGAGGTTTTGTGTTATAAATACTAGAAATGAAGTCTATGGATTAAATAGAAGTGATCTGGAGTATTTGAGAGTGATTGGAGGTGTTTAGAGTAGGTTTAGGCTTGAAGAAGTTTAGTGTGTGTTTTTGGTGTTCTTGGTGAAAATGGAGAGAGTGTGGGAGAATGCTGCACGAAATCTGGTAGAGTGCTGGCCGAATGGTCTAGGTTGAAGGGAAGTTTCGGTTTTCAGCTTGTGGGAGAGAGAGTGATCAGATTTTATTTTTTTTTTTGAAATTTAAATGGAGAAAGTTGTGGAGTTGGTTAAGGTAGGTGGTTAGCTATGGTGTTTGATCAAGGAAGGTTTCTTCACTCTTCAATGGTGCCGGCTGAACAAGGTGGTTTTGATGGAATGAATGGAGCTTGTTCAGGCTATAGAGCTGACCGAAATTCAGTCTATGAAGGCAGAGGAAATTCTGGTTAGTTAGCCTAATGCAAGAGTGGTTTAATGGAGTAAAATGCTGGAATTTTTTTTGAAGTTCAAAACGAGTTTGAATGGAGTGATCTTAGGAGTGTTTTGAGGTGTGGCTATGGAGTCCATATGCTCAAGGTAAGTGTGGGGTTAATGGTGTTCAGTCTATAGCTGAGCAAGGTTCAATTTCCAGAGTTTTGAAGGGTGACTTTCGGCCTTAGCTTTGAGAGACAAAGCTGGAAAATTTTCTGGTTTTAATGCTCAAGAGTTTCAAAGAATAAAGACTTTTGGTGCAGAATTTTTGCACTCACTTGGCTCGATTTTCAGTGGTTCTCCTGGGGTGTTTGAGGGTCTTCCAAGGATGGTTTTTCAGCCTTCTTCCTGAAGAAAAATAGAAGGGTTTTACTGGCTTGAAGGTGGATTAGAACAGCTGCATTTTCCTAGCTGGAAATGGCGAAGTGCCATAATTTTTTTCCCCTGGTTTGGTGCAGTTTGTGCAGTCCGAAAATTGCATAGAATTTTCAGCCTTCAATCCATATGAAATGACCATTTTCTGGGCAGCAAATGAAGAGGTTTACTGGCTGAATTTTCGAAGAGATGATCTGCAAAAATTCTGGAAAATTTTCCAGATTTTCCTTCACTAAAATATGAACAACATGAAGGTGAATTTTGAAGGTTCTTTCTTGGTGATTGATTTCTCTTGGAAACCCTTCCTATTTTCCCTCCTATTTTCGGCCAACTCCCCATCCTCCCAGCTGATTTTCGAAATTCAAGGTGAAGGAATTATCACAGAATTTTTGGAATTCAAAAGAAGAGATTTAATGGATTTAAATTATAAAGATGTTAGGACAAGCTAGAGGTAATAAAAAGGACAAGAATTCCTCTAGAATTCTTTTTAGGACATGAGGATAAGATTAGGACATTCTCTTCATGTCTCCCCTAAGACAACATTCCTATTTTCATGGAATGGAAGAAAGCAAAAATTCCAAACTTAGTTAAGATAATCATGACAAAAGCTTAAATGATGGGATTTGAACTCATGACCTTAGAAATTAATTCACCAAGCTCTAACCACTAAACCACACTAATTCTTGTTCTTATTTTCTCAACCACATATTCTTCTTATGAAATCCTCAAGCTATCTTCCTATTTTGACCTCAAGCAAAATTACCATTTTACCCCTCCTACTCCATAAGCATAACTAAGCATTTTAACCTATAATCCACAATTCTAAAGCACATAAAATCATCCAAAAATATATATATTCATGCAAAATAATATGATATGCATCCCGACCCCCTTACTCTAGGGTTGGCTTTAGGTGGGGTTTCAGAAAACATGTCCTATTGCATATAAGTTACACATGTTAGTTCTTATCAATGTTTGTTATAAGTTAAAACTTAGGAGAATACCCTTAAGGCTAACAAAAGCTTTAAAGTAAGGTTAGTTACAAAAGGTTATACTCAGAAAGATGGGATCGATTATGAGGATACCTTTTTACCTGTTGACATGTTCAAGTTCATACATATTTTCTTAGCTATCGCATGTTGTTATGCCTACGAGATATGACAATGGATTCAAGATAGCCTTTTTTAATGGCTATCTTAGCGAAGACATATATATGTCCCTGCTGAAAGGCTTTTGCAAAAACCTAATAGCATATGGTCTACATGTTTAAAAAGTCCATTTATAGACTTAAGCAAGCACCACGAGCATAAAACATACGTTTTGATGATATTGTAAAATCATATAGATTTATACAAAACGTGGATGAACTATACATGTATACGAAAATAGATGGTAACAACATGTCTTTTATGCTACATTATGTGGACAAAATTCTACTCATTAGAAATAATTTAGGAACATTATCATCCATAAGAATTTGGCTATCAAGTCAATTTAGCATGAAATATATGAGGAAGCTAGCTACATTCTTGGAATAAAGCTTCTTAGAGATAAGAAGCAAAGGATGTTAGGCTTATCCCAATCTACTTATATTAACAAGATGTTAGCTAATTTAGCATGGATCAGTGTGAAGGGGTAATTATACCCTTTAGGCATGGGTTGACCTTATCTTCCAAACAGTGTCTTAAGACACATGAAGAAAAGGAAATGAAGAGTAAGTTCCCTATGTCTCGATAGTGAGAAGTATCATGCACGCAATGGTTTGTACAAGGCCAAATATCTGCTTTGCAGTAGGTATAGTTAGTAGGTATCAGTTAATCCCAGGTGAAGAATATTAACAAACTGTAAAGTATATTCTTAAATACCTGAAGGGAACAAGGGATTATATACTTGTTTACAGGGCTGATGACTTAGTTCATATCGATTACACGGACTCAAACTTCTAAGCAGATAAAGTTGAAAGAAAAATTCACTAGTAGATATGTTTTCACTTTATCTAAAGGGGCCATTTTATAGAGGAATGTTAAGTAAATCTTGCATTGTTGATTCTACCATGAAAGATGAGTATGTGGTAGTTTCAAAAGCTTCTAAAGAAGCGATTTAACTCCAGAGGTTCCTCACAGAACTTGGAGTTATTCCGCAAATTGACAAGCCTATTACCATATATTATGATAATTTTGGAGATGTGTTGCAATATAAGAAACCAAGAAACTACAGGAAGGGCAAGCAGATTGAGAGGAAGCATCACTTGATTTGGAAGTTTATCCAGAAATAAGGGATAGTGGTTGACTAGATTTTATCTACAAACAATTTGGCGGACCCATTTACTGAGCCTTTAATAGGAAAGGTGTTTCGAAGACACTTAGATATCATATGGGTAGGCACATATGGACTATAATAGTCCATTTAGTGAAAATGGGAGATTGTTGGAATGTATGCCTAAAATGGCCTATGTATTTCTGTATTTTAGAAATTAATAAAAATTTCATTCATTAATGGTTATTTATTTCCATATATTGCACATTAATGTCTAAATATATTAGCATGTAATCTACGTGATTGGGTTGTACTTTCATAGTAAGATGTAGATTATGGATTATTAACACATAAGCGGAAAAATTGTTCTTGATTGATTGATGGAGCTTGACACTTAATCAAAGTTTATATCATTACACTATAGTTTCTAAATGGGGAATGGTTTACCTTTAACCAGTGAGTAATCTATTCACACTAATAGTATAAGCATAGTTAGAATACACAGAACTGGACTATGCAATAATAATTTTTATAAAGTATTAAAATAAATAAAGATTGGTTTATCGCAGCAACTGTCTGGATGAGTACTCTAAGACTTGAGTATAAGTTGTGGTTTACTGAAGTTGGACTTGTACACTTTGATGTATGTTGAGTGAGGTCTTATCTCAAGGCCAATAACCTTATACGTTAGATGTATAATTCTAGTTAATTAAAATAGACATATAAAATAGAGTTTTTATACTTTATTATGTAAAGAAATCACCCCATTGTGATTGTTCGGGATAATCTAAATAATCTATGGTTTTGGGAAGCATATCTAAGTATGTACACTTTTGGGTAGCTCCCTGTAATAAGTGGATATATATTAAAAGTTATGGATTATCGGACTAGCTATCAAAGGATGGTATATGTCATTGAGAAAGGTGTTAGTGCATCTTTTCTATCTCAATAATGGGTTTTACATAGAGGGATATTTTTTTCGTTACATATGTAGTTCGAAGGTACTGCACTTGTAATATTATTCTCGGGGTCAATATTTCATATGGTGATAAATAGAATCTTTAAAATGACAAAATATAACTATTTGTTAGTAGGGGTATTTTGGTCATTTTAGTAGCCAACAACTGTTAGAAAGTATCCCTCAAAGATTATGTATTTTGTGTAAACATATTGCAATAAAATATTTATTTATTCAATTTAGTTTGTTACTTATACTACTGCACATTTAAAGATCCAAGTATGCAAAGTAATGGTCTATGTGTTGGGTCATTTTTCACAATAAGGTATAGACCATGGGTACTTGTTATACGAGTAAAATTGAGTTCTTAGTCGTTTGATGGAACTGTGCATTTCATTAAGATAAGACTATTGTGCCATGATTTCCAATGAGAAATGGTTTACCTTGAATTAGTGAATAGCTCACTAACATCATATGCATAAGTGTATTTCAAATATGTAGAATTGGACCTATAGTAGTGGTCTCTCTTAAAGTTCTATAATTATAGAGACCAGATTATTACTTCTACAGCATGGATGGTACCTTCATACTTGAGTATAAGTTGGTGGTCAGGCGAAGCTAGAGTTTTATACTTTAATGTATGTTGGGTGGAATTTCTTTTATGAGATCAATATCCTTGTATGTTGGGTGTATTACTCTAATTAGTTAAAACGGACTCATGTAACAGAGTTTCTATGCTTCACTTAGTGAAGTTAAATCACTCCCTTGTGATTGTCTGGGATAATCTAAATAATCTAGGGCCCTAAGAACGTGACTCTAGAATAACTGCTTTTGGGTAGGTTCGAATAATAAGCGAGTACATTCAAGTGAACCATGGATTATTGGACTAGAGATCTAAGAATAGTAGATGTATTTGAGATGGGTGTTAGTACATTTATCCTGTCTCATTGACGGGTGCTACATAGAGCGATATTTCTGTTATTTCACCTATAGGTTGGAGACATTGCTGTAGTAATATTATTCTTGGAGTCTATATTTCTATATGGTGATAAATATAAATATTTAAAATGATAAAATGCAGCTATTTAACAGTAAGGGCCTCTTGGTCATTTTAGTAGTCATGAATAATATGTTTCTTAGTCCCCGAAGTAACTTAAATTACTTTGGTATTGTTAAGACACAATATGGGCTTGGTGGATAATTATTTGGAAGAGAAATAAAATTTATTCTAAGAGTCTAATTAGAATTAATTAATTAGTCATGTGTGTTTTTTTAATGAGGCTCAGAAAAGATAATTAATTAAGATAATTGGGCTGGAATAAATTAATTACTTTGGACTCATATATGTTAACATATATGAAGAGTCTAATTAAAATTAATTAATTAGTCTTGGGTATTTAATGAGGCCAAGATAATATAATTAATTAATTAAGAGGATTGGACCAGTCTTGCACTATTTTTTTTTAGTACAACACCTAGCCGAATTAGGCTTGGTGATTTCGGCCATTAGGGCTTTGGAAGCTCTAAGGCTAGCTGAAATGTGTACGGAAGAAAAAAATAAGCGTTGTTGAATTTTAATTAATTAGAGT
The DNA here is from genome assembly GCA_026120185.1 of Voacanga thouarsii. NCBI lineage: Eukaryota > Viridiplantae > Streptophyta > Magnoliopsida > Gentianales > Apocynaceae > Voacanga > Voacanga thouarsii. The sequence continues at coordinate 99,580 of JANUWF010001224.1, read as the reverse complement.
GTGCCACCTCCTCTTGTTGTCTCTTCCACATTCTTTCTCTTCCTTCTCTCTGGTAGAATGATTTTATCCAAGAAAAGAGCTCTCACCAATCTATCACCTAGAGCAAGGTAGAGTCATACTCTGGATGATGAAGAGAAGAAGCTTAGAGACACTTAATGTGTAGGAGTAGAAGATTGACGGGAGTTCAAATTGAACAGTAGGCGCCTTCTTCTTCCCTTCCAATGTAAAAGGTTCCAGTGCAACCCGGCCCCTCTTTGATTAATTCGCGATCAGTAAGAAAAAGTAAGTACTCTCTTCTAGATGTAGCTCGAAAAACTAAAAATTTTTCGTTGCATTTTCCTTTGATAGTTTTCTGCGATTCCTTCAAGTAGTATCAAAGCCACGGTTTTCATCTAGGAGCATGTGCTAGGGTTAAAACTTAAAAATGCGATTCTTTTACTATTAAAAAATGAATCTTTTGTGATTTAATGCGATCCCTCATACATTGGTTTTTAGAGTTCATGTACGCCTCATGATTAGAGGCATATGATAATGTATTCTAATAGTTTTCCCATCATTTTTTTTTTAGTTTTAAGTAGATTCGTTTTACGCCTCATGGTTAGAGCCATAGGCGCTTGTAAAGGCATGTTTTTTTATGCTTGGTTTAGCATTTCTTTGTATTCTTTTAACCTGTAAATCTAGGGGACTGAAGAATGCGATTGCTAGAATTTTTGAGGGGCGAAAAGTGGCTGAAAAACTAATTTTTTTTTTTTTTTTAGAAATTGGCGAACTACAAAGCTGACCCGGTTCCACGTGGGCCGAACGGACCATGCGCTAGGTCCACTCTGCCCAGCTAGAACCTTTAGGAAAACGATTGGACAAGGTTCTAGGTGGGTCCAATAGACTAGGCGTTAGGTCCACTCTGCCCAGAGGCGGATGAGCACAATTTTGTTCAAGAAAAAGGGGAGCACTACTGAAATTCTGTACCTCAATTTTTGCTTGATGTAATCATGTTTTGAAACCATTGTATGAGGTTAATTTTTTGTAATAATCTTATTTATCTATGGGTGAATAATGTGCATGAAAAATGAATAGTAAAGGATAGAACTACCTTAGAATTAAACAAGATTATTAATTTTTTAATTCATGATGTTTAATCCATTATTTGGTCACTTAAGAATAAATGAATAGTTTGAGCATGGAAAAGTTTGCTTTTGTTATCATGCTTATTTCGTTTTTGTGATCAAATGCACCAGTTTTTGTGAGACTAAAGTCTCACTAGATTGGAAGGTCTTTGATAAAATGTTTTAATCTAAGAAACTTTAAAAAATAAAATAGTTCATGGTTTATTTTCTTAAAGGATATAATCCTTGACATAGAGAATAATACTGAACTTAAAGTTATTTAATAAAGTTTTTCTTGGTTATTAACTTAGAATAGTAAAATAAATTTATATTTTATTCTCTCAAAGGATTTAATCCTTGTCATAAAGAATAATATTGAATTTTATATTTTAACTAAATTTAATTAAACCATAAGATTATGGAAAACACTTTTGGGCTAAAAACATTATTTTCGATAAAAGATTAAGTGGGATAGGGGTTCCAATGATCCTATGGCTTCCATCACAACTCTCATTAGAGATAGTGGATTTGCTCGTGTCATTTTGATCTTGACCCCCTATAAGATTTATTTCCACAAGTATCTATAACTAATAGAAGAGTAAAATTAAAAGCCTAATGTATTTGCTAGGATCGACCAACATACGTTAGAGGTTTTTAGCAATAGATTGCTCATAGGTAGTGTGAATTAGTGGCTAATCTATCGGTGGAACTTCTTTTAGACTAATACCTATTTTAGGAAGTTTTGATTCATGATGGTTATACACTTAACTTAGGATGCTATTAATCTTTCTACAAAGCTCTGTTAGCTTTTCTAAGAGCTAAACTATTTCTATTATTGATAATGGTTTTAAGAGTTATTGATTATCAAAGAAAATATAAAAAATGTGTATTTTATTTCTTACAAACTAAATGAATGTTTTTTCACAATATTTTAGAAATGTCTGGTTTCAGTCTATTGTCAATCATTCTCAAGAAGAATAAGTTGACAGGCCCAAATTATGTGAATTGGAAGAGAAACCTGAATATAGTACTCACTGCCAAGGAGTACAAGTGTGTTCTTATGGTTCCCTATCCTAAGATTGGGGAAGAATCCACTGATCAAGAGCGAGAAGCCGAGAAGGCATAGAATAAAGCTAATGAGATGGCTATGTGCTATATGTTAGCTTCCATGTCTAGTGTACTCCAATCTAAGCATGAGCACATGGCTACTGCGTACGATATGGATTTGTCATTGTGTACCATGTTTGCTGACAAGAGCCGGCCCACAAGGCAGGAAGCTCTTAGGGCAATTATGAACACTACGATGGTTGAGGGGGTATTGGTTCGAGAGCATCTGCTTAAGTTGATTGCCTACTTTGAGAAGCTTGAGGTCTTAGGTGCAACAATAGATCCTAAGGGCCAAATTGACATGGTTCTTGAAACTCTACCTGATTCATACTCTGAGTTGATGTTAAACTACAACATGAACAAGTTGGATATGAATCTCACGGAGCTTATGAAAGAGCTCCAGGTGGTAGAGAAGATCATGAATCCTGTGTCAAAGGTTTTGGTCTCTTGTTCTGCTTCTTCTTCTAGAATTAAGGTGAAGCCTAAGAAATTCAAGAAGAAAAAGTTCCAAAACAATGCAAGGGCCTAGCCCATAGCATCTGGTCAGGCAAAGCCCAATGGGAAGCCCAAAGGCAAATGTTTCAAGTGTGACAAGAAGGATCATTGGAGGAAAGATTGTTTGGACTTCTTAGCCAAATCTACTTTAGGTATTGCTCTATACCTAGGTTCTATTTTGATGATTAGATCAATATCTTCCTGGATAGTTGATTCTGGAGCCACTAACTATGTCTGTAACTCTTTACAAGGGTTCGGAAGGATAAGGAGACTCAGTAAGGGTGATCATGGACTTCAAGTTGGCAATAGAGCAAGAATATAGGCTAAAGCAGCGGGAGATCTTGAGCTTATTTTTTATTCTAATAGGAAGTTGGTTTTAAAAGATATTTTATATGTTTCTTATTTTAAACAAAATTTGATTTTAGTTTCCAAATTGATGAATCTAGGATATTCTGTTTCTTTCCATTCTAGTGTTTCCATCAATAGAGATGGTAATTTAATTTGTATGGAAAATATGTATGGAAATTATTTTTATATACATCCTATTCAAAAAACTGAACCTGATAATAAAAAGAAAAAGGCCATATCAAATGACTCGTATTTGTAACATCTAAGATTGGGACATATAAATCCCAATCGGATTCCGAGGCTAATCCATGATGGGTCTTTATGTACATTAAGATTGGAAGAATAGCCTTAATGTGAATCTTGCCTTAAAGGTAAAATGATCAACAGGTCCTTTACCTTAAAGGTAGATAGAGCCATGGAAATATTAGCACTAGTTTATACGGATGTTTGTGGTCCGATGACTATACCAGCTAGATAAGGCTACGAATACTTCAACACTTTCATAGATGGTCACACTCATTTTGGTTACATTTATTTGATGAGGTGCAAGTCTGACTCTTTTGATAAATTCAAAAAGTTTAATGCTGAAATGGAACGTCGACCAGGTAAATTAATTAAAACATTGAGATCGGATCATGGTGGAGAATACTCCCTTGGTGAGTTAAAAGATTACTTGGTACATCATGGCGCAGTATCTCAGGTAACTGTGCCTGGGACTCCCCAGCAGAATGGAGTAGCTGAGAGAAGAAATAGCACTTTGATGGAAATGGTCATAAGCATAATTAGTTATGAGTCTCTTCCTATTTCTTTTTGGGGGTATGCCTTAGAAACATCAGCATATATTTTAAACTTTGTGCCTTCCAAATCAACACCTAAGACACCCTATGAGATTTGGACTGGACGAAAGCCCAGTCTAAACCATCTCAAGATATAGGATTGTCCAACTTATGTACTGACAAAAGGAAGTAAGATAGAACCAAGATTAGAGTTATACTACTTTGTTGGATATCCAAAAGGAACAAGAGATGGATATTTCTATCATTCTTTAGAGCATAAAGTACTTTTTAGTACCAATATTGGATACTTAAAGGATGAAGAAGTTACTTCCATCACGGATTTAAGCAGAATAGAGTTAGAAGAGAAGTTAGTCATTGATTCAACTTCAGGTACTTCTAACACCCGATCGAGGAACTAAGAAAAACACAACTGGATGTTGCTATACAAACTGAGCCTCATCGTAGTAGGAGGATAGCAAAAGTTCCAAAAAGGTGGACTGAAGTGATCTATTATCTAGTCTCTGATAATCGGAAATAAGATTCTACTAGATACGAGGAGGCCATTACTGATTCTGATGCAGACAAATGACAGCTAGCTATGAATACCGAGATTGAGTGCATGTAACTCAATCAAGTTTAGGATCTTATCACTGTGCCTGTTGGGATAAAATTCATTGGGTGTAAGTGGGAATACAAGAGGAATAGAGGTACGGATTGAAAGGTTGAAACCTATAAAATAAGGTTGGTTGCTAAAAGTTATACTCAGAAAGAAAAGATCAAATATGAGGAAACCTTTTCACCAATAGTCATGCATAAGTCTATCTGAATTCACTTAAGTATCGTATGTCATTATGACTACAAGATATGGTGGATGAATGTCAAGACGGCCTTCATAAATGGCTATCTTAGTAAAGATATCTATATGTCCCGGCCAGAAGGTTTTGTTGCTAGAAGTCAAGAACAAATGGCCTATAAGTATAAGAAGTCCATTTATGGACTTAAGCACGCATCACGAGCATGGAACATATGTTTTGATGAAACCTTGAAAACTTATAGTTTTATTCAAAACATGGATAAACCATGTGTGTATAGAAAATCAAACATTATCAATGTAATTTTCTTGGTACTTTATATAGATGACATTCTACTTATTGAAAATAATATAGGAACATTGTTATCTATTAAAGTTTGGCTATCTAGCCAATTTAGCATGAAAGACATCGGAAAAGCTATCTATATTCTAGGCATTAAACTTATTAGAGATAGGAAGTAAAGAATGTTAGGCTTATCCCAATCTGCTTACATTGACAAGATATTGGTCAAGTGCAGCATGGATCAATGTAAAGGGGCTATTATAGCCTTTAGATATGGATTATCCTTATCTTCCAAACAATGTCCTTAGACACAAGAAGACAAGCAGAAAATGAGCTGGATCCCTTATACTTCGGTTATAGGAACTCTCATATATGCTATGCTTTATAATAGGCCAAATATCTGCTTTGCTATAAGCATGGTTAGTAGATATCAGTCAAACCTAAGGGAAGCTCACTAGTAAGCTGTAAAGTATATACTCAAATTTCTCAAGGAAACATGAGATTATATCTTGTATATCATACTGATGATTTGGTTCCTATCTATTACACAGACTCAGACTTCTAGGTGGATAAAAATTAAAGAAAATCCACTAGTGGATATGTCTTCACTTTATCTGGTGGAGCTATTTCATGGAGAATTATCAAGCAATCTTGCATTGCTGATTCTACCATGAAAGCTGAGTATGTTATTTTTTCAGAAGCTTCTAAGGAAGCTGTGTGGCTCTGGAAGTTTCTCATAGAACTTGGAGTAGTACCACACATAGATAGACGTGTCACCATTTATTGTGACAACTTTGAAGTAGTGTCACAATGCAAGGAACCTCAAAACCATAGGAATGGCAAGCACATAAAGAGGAAGTATCACCTCATCCGAGAGTTCATCCAGAAATGAGAGATTGTGGTCGATCAGATTTCCTCTGTCAACATTCTCACGGATCCCTTTACCAAGCCTTTGATAGAAAAGGTGTTTTGTAGATACTTAGATGTCATAGGGGTAAGAACTTATGGACTTTCTTAGTCTTTATAGTGCAAGTGGGAGATTGTTAGAAAGTATGCCCTCAAAAACTATGTATTCTGTGTAAACATGTTAAAATAAAATGTTTATATATGTTACTTATATTATTGCACATTTAAAGGTCCAAGTATGATAAGTAATAGTCGATGTGTTGGGCCGTTCTTCACAGTAAGGTATAAAGTATGGGTACTTGTCATACGGGTAAAATTGAGTTCTTAGTCATTTGATGGGTATTTCATCAAGGTAAGACTATTGTGCCATAATTTTCAATGAGGAATGGTTTACCTTGAGTCAATGAATAGTTCATTGACATCATAGGAATAAGCATATTTCGAATACGTATAACTGAACATGTAGTAGTGGTCTCTTTTAAAGTACTATAATTATAGAGACCAGACTATTACTGCTACAGTATGGATGGATACCTTCATACTTGAATATGAGTTGGTGGTTTGATGAAGTTAGAGTTTTATACTTTGAAGTATGTTAGGTGGGATTTCTTTTGTGAGATCAATATCCTTGTATTTTGGGTGTATTACTCTAATTAGTTAAGACAGACTTATGCAACAGAGTTTCTATGCTTCACTTAATAAAGTTAAATCACCTCCTTGTGATTGTCTAGGATAATCTAAATGATCTAGGGCATTGGGAACATGACTCTAGAATAAGTACTTTTGGGTAGCTTATAATAATAAGCAAGTAGATTCAAGTGAACAATGAATTATCGAACTAGAGAGCTAATAATAGTAGATGTGTTTGGGATGGGTATTAGTATATTTATCCTATCTCTTTAATGGGTGTTGCATAGAAGGGCATTTTTGTTATTTTAGCTGTAGGTCAGAGGCATTGCTTTAGCAATATTTTATTCTTGGGGTCAATAGTTCCATATGGTGATAAATAGAAATATTTAAAATCATAAAATGCAGCTATTTAATAGTAACGGCATTTTGGTCATTTTAGTAGCCATGAATAATATGTCTCTTAGTTCCTGGAGTAATTCAAGTTACCTTGGTGTTGTTAAGACACAATCTGGGCTTGATGGATAATTATTTGGAAGAGAAATAAAATTTATTCTAAGAGTAAATTTAGAATTAATTAATTAGTTTTGATTTTTTTTAAAGAGGCCCAAAAAAGATAATTAATTAATTAAGATAATTGGGCTGAAATAAATAAATTAATTTGATTGAAATATGTTGACATAGATGAAGATTCCAATTAGAATTAATTAATTAATCTTAGATATTCAATAAGGTCCAGAAAAGATAATTAATTAATTAAAAGGATTGTGCCAGTCTTGTGCTATTTTTTTTGCACAACACCTAGCCCAATTGTGTTAGAATCCTTAGATGCATCAAACATGCATTACGCAGCAGAAAACAAAACATTCTAGACAAGAGGACAGCATGTATGTGTATTAGACGGATCAAAAGTCAGAAGATGTACCTTTGCCGGATGTCTCTGCAATTCAAAACGTTTATTTCCTCTATTCGTGGCGCGATCCAACAATACTAGAGCTCCTCGTCATCGCCATTGCAGTCTAAGTGTAACACTCCCTCTAATAATATCCACACGAGATATGCTAACTCAATGAAACCCGATCACAATCTCTGTGCTAGCAGAGAAGAATTGTGACGGCTAGGGTTAATGTCTCAGAGAAGAAGAAAAGAGAGAGTTGTGAGGGTTTTTCTAGAGATAACAATTTTTCCTCTGTCTATCTAAAAAACAACCATGACATTTACTAAGGAAAAATCCCAGAGTTCATGCCGATATAACCTCTACAAATTCTAATCAAATTAGAATTCATTAAATTGTAATTGGAACCTTTAAGTTCTTATAATTATAATTTGGATCATAAATTTAACTAATTATAATTTGGCCGATATAACTTCTATTTCTCATGATTTTCCCCATAATGTTATCATATAACATCTCAAGTATATAATTCTCTATTGTGTGTGACCTATTAGATTTCCCAATCTATTGGTAGTGAATATGAATTTATCCAAACGTCTTTGAGATTAATAATCTTTAATAACTTTGAATTAATCTATTAATTCTAAACAGAATTGTTTTATCAATTTATCAATTAATAATCCTTTAATCAGTAGATCATGAGCGATATCTAGCAACACATCATGACCACCCAAGAGTCCAAGAAGTCAAATGGCTTGACATGAACCCTTCAATAACAAACTATAGTGCAATAAACTCCTTTCATCATACAATATCTCATTCGGTTTGGAGTATGGAATTAGTGTCAACTCTCTCTAGACTAATATTAATTCTGGCTCAAATATATTAGTACTTGTACTAAGAATCCACAACTCTACATGTGTATTAATTAGATCTGTTTCGAATACACAATTACCTTAGCCAAGAATTTCAGAAGTAGTAATTCCAATAAGTGGCCGTGAGATATTCACTCCTACTATTTAGAGTGGTGAATCCTTTATTAACCCTCTCAACTACTTTCGTTTACTTCACATTGGTCCCAATATCCACCCCATAGGGGGCCCTCGATCTGACTCCAGAGATTGGAATCAAAGTACAATGCTCAATAAACAAAGTACCCTGGTGATCTCAAGTCTAAGGATACTTGCACGTTTGCTATAATGAGATTCTATCACTGGCACTACATAGTTATCCAAGTGATTATCTTATAGTCAGGTTATCCAATGTACTTGTTCTATTAACAAGAATCTACATGTTAACTTTGAGTATCTTAATACTTACAGATATGAGAACCACCGCATGATCAGATCAGGAAATCTAACACGTGCTAGTCTTAACGCATTAATGATATCCCATCTCATTAATATAACGACTAGGGATTATTTAAGTACTAACACTATACAGTATAGTAGGAATCTCACATAATGATTTTCTTAACACAGCGTTGTACTAAGGACTTTATCTAACAATTATTTTACATGAAAGTAAAGAAAATCAACTGAAAGATACATAATGTCTTGTTTTATAAAACAAATGTTTTATATGCAAAGTAAAAGTGATTGCCTCTAGGGTACAACACTAATAAATTAGGCTTGGTGATTTCGGCCATTTGGACTTTGGAAGCCTTAAGGCTGGTCGAAATATGTAGAAAAAAAAAAACAAGTATTGTGCAATTTTAATTAATTTGAGTGTACCGCCTCCTCTTATTTGCTCTTCCACATTCTTTCTCTTCCTTCTCTCTAGTAGAATGCTTTTATCCAAGAAAGGAGTTCTCACCAAGCTAACGCCTAGAGCAAGGTAGAATCATACTCTAGAAGTCGAAGAGAAGAACTTTGGAGATGCTTAATGTGTAGGAGTAGATGATTGGTGGGAGTTCCAGTTGAATAGTAGGCACCTCCTTCTCCCATTCCAATGCAAGAGGTTCCTGTGCAACTCAGCCCCTTGTTGGTTAATCCGTGACCAATAAGAAAAAGTAAGTACTCTCTTCTAGATACGGCTCGGAAAATTGAAAATTTTTCGCTGCGTTTTCCTTTGATAGTTTTTCGCGATTCCTTCAAATGGTATCAGAGCCATGGTTTTCATCTAGGAGCGTATATAAGGTTAAAACTAGAAAAGATGATTCTTTTACTATTAAAAAATGAATCTTTTGTCATTTCATGTAATCTCTCATACATTGGTTTCTAGAGTTCATGTACACCTCACAGTTAGAGGCATATGATCATGTATTCTAATGGTTTCCCATTGTTTTTCTAGTTTTAAGTAGATTCGTTCTACGCCTAATGGTTAGAGGCATAGGAACTTGTAAAGGTATGTTTTTTATTCCTGGTTTAGCATTTCTTTTATTGTTTTAACCTATAAATCTTGGGGATTGAAGAACGTGATTGTTTGAATTTTTGAGGGGTGAAAATTGGCTAAAATTTTGGAATTTTTCCAAAAATAGGTGAACTCCAGAGCTGACCCGGTGCCAGGTGGGCCAAACAAATCAGGCGCTAGGTCCACTCTATCCAGAGACAGATGCGCGCAATTTTGTCCCAGAAAAATGAGAGCACTGGTGAAGTTCTATACCTCAAATTTTTCTTAATGTAAATATATTTTGAAACCATTGTATGAGGTTAATTTTCTGCAATAGTCTTATTTATCTATGGATGAATAATTTGCATGAAAATGAATTGTAAAGGATGGAGCCACCTTAGGATTAAACAAGATAAGTAATTTTTTAATCATGATGTTTAATTCATTATTTGGTCACTTAGGAATAAATGAATAGTTTGAGCATGGAAAAGTTTACTTTTGTAATCAAGCTTATTTCATTTTTGTGATCAAATGCACTAGTTCTTGTGAGACCAAAGTCTCACTGGATAGGAAGCTTTTTGATAAAACGTTTTAATCTAAGAAACTTTAAAAAATAAAAGAGTTCATGATTTAATCTCTTAAAGGACATAATCCTTGACATAGAGAATAATATTGAATTTAAGATTATTTAATAAAGTTTTCTTGGTTATTAACTTAAAATAGTAAAATAAATTCATAGTTTATTCTCTCAAAGGATTTAATCATTGACATAGAGAATAATATTGAATTTTAGATTTTTATTAAAGTTAATGAAACCATAAGATTATGTAAAAGGTTTTTGGGTTGAAAACTCTATTTTTAATAAAAAGATTAATTGAGAGAGGGGTTCCAATGACCCTATAGCTTCCACCACAACTCTCATAAGGGATAGTGGATTTTCTTGTGTCATTCTGAGATGACCCCCTATAGTATGGATTTCTGAAAGTATCCAGAACTAATGGAAGAGTAACATTAAAAGTCTAGGGTATTTTTTAGGATTGACCAACCTACATTAGAGGTTTTTAGCATTAGATTATCCGTAGGTGGTGTGAATAAGTGGCCATCCTATAAGTGGAACTTCTTCTTGACCATTATCTATTTTAGGATGTTTTGATTCGTGATGGTTATACACTTAACTTAAGATACTATTAATCTTCCTACGAAGCTCTGTTAGCTTTCTAAGAGCCAAACTATTTATTGATAATGGTTTTAAGAGTTATCTATTATCAAAGAAATAATATAAAGAATGTGCATTTTATTTCTTGCAAACTAAATGAATGTTTTTTCGCAATATTTCAGAAATGTCTGATTTTAGTCAATTGTCAATCATTTTCAAAGAGAATAAGTTGATAGGCCCAAATTAATTGGATTGGAAGATGAGCTTGAATATAGTACTCACTGTCGAGGAGTATGATGTGTAAATTTTGGGTATATAAAATCATCAATTTTAAATCCATTCCTTAATCAAGTTTTAATTAAAACATTAATCCTAAAATATACATGTGAGCAAATATGCTCATCGCAAGCATAATAGAGGGAATTAACGAGTATCGAACCTTAAAAGAACAAGTACTCACTAATCACTTTTCTTTTATTGTTTAATTGACCCAAATAAAGCGAGAATAATAAAACGAGAAATAAAGAAATATATACAGCTTAAGGATGTAGGTTTAGATAATTTAAATAATTATCGTAGAAAACATGACAATGAACCAATTAGCAATTCTCCCAACTAATTATCATCTTGGCATCATGAAGGAATATAAAGTAAAATTCAATCGTCTCACAAGTCATGATTCTATTTAGATAAATCCCACTTCATTTCCCAATCCATGGAATCCTATATTTTGATTACATTAATAGATTTGCCAATCAAGCTAATCATAACCGAAACATGCATTAGACTCAATTCTTCATAACCATGAAATTAGCTAATAACCCTTTGCTTCAGGCGAAATCAACTAATCTTTAATTACTTAGTCCTATAACCTTAACTTTGTTGCTTAAGTCCATTAAGATTAGACAAACATGAAATCAATGCAATAAAATTCCTAACATCGTCGTATCAAGTTAATTAGAAGAAATCGCATTAATAACTAATAAAATCAAGTAATCAAATACCAAAGATGACAAAGAATTGATCAAATAACTGAATTAGCACAAAATCATGAACCCTAAAATAACGTTAAATTATAATAAAAACATTAAATACATCATTATCAAAGGAAAAAGAAGACAAAGAGAAAAGAAAGCACTCATAGGCAAGCCTCTTTCTTCTTTCTTGAAGGCTTCCTTGAACATTCCTCCTTGACTTAGATGAATTCCTCCTTCAATGAGAGAATCAAAATTTCTACCATTTAATTCACCTGTCTATGTTGTATCTATTAAACCCTTGTGTTCTCTTATGCTTTTATAGGTCTCTTAGATTCCAGTTTCATGGTTGAGGAAGCCTTGGCCGATTAGGAGAAGGAAAATACCAAAATCATTAGATAAGCCCTAATTCCATGTACATAATTTTCGCCTTTAGAGCTTACCTGGCACCGAGTGCCTTCGATCCACCTGGCTCCAGGTGCGCTCTGTTCTTCCTCTATTTTTGATCTATTTTTTGCCATCTCTCATTGGCAGACAGAATGGACCCAATGCATGGTCCACTGGCTGGGCTTGGCGCTAAGCCTGTTTTGGAAAACCCCTGAAACTTACTCAAATTCTACTGCTGCAACAGAATAGATCCGGTGCCTAGTCCATTGGCTGGGCTTGACACCAAGTATATTCTGGTTTCATGCACTTTCTGCTCGATTTTACCTTAAATCTGTACGTATTTGACAAAAACACATTTTACAAGTAAAATGTCAAATAGAAAGGAATATACCTAGTTTATTACCATAAATGTATCTTAGAACACCCTCAAATAGCTAGGAAAAGAATGATGATTTTAACCCCTATCAGAATAAAAGTATGTTATTACGGATCTTTGTCCTGAGATTGGAAAATAATCTACTAATCAGGAGCGAGAGGCAGAGAAGGCATGTAAAAAAGCTGCTAAGATTGCTAAGTGCTACATGTTGGCTTTCTTGTCTAGTATGTTCCAATCCAAGCATAAGCACATGGCCACTGCGTACCACATGGATTTTTCAATGTATACCATATTTGTTGACAAGAGCCAGCCCGCAAGGCAGGAAGCTCTTAAGGCATTTATGAACACTAGGATGGCTGAGGGGGCATCGGTTCGAGAGCATTTGCTCAAGATGATTGTCTACTTCAAGGAGGCCGAGGTCCTAGGCATAACGATAGATCCAAATAGCTAAATTGACATTGTTCTTGAAACTTTACCTAATTCATACTCTTAGTTCAAGTTGAACTATAACATGAACAAGTTGGACATGAATCTCATGAAGCTTATGAAATAGCTCTAGGTGGCAGAGAAGATCATGAAACCCGTGTCAAAGATTTTATTCCCTCATTCTTCTTTTTCTTTTGGAATTAAGACGAAGCCTAAGAAATTCAATAAAAAGAAGGTCCAGAACAATGCAAGGGCCTAGGCTATAGCCCAATGGGAAACCCAAAGGTAAATGTTTCAAATGTGGCAAGAAGGGGCATTGGAAGAAAGATTGTCTGGACTTCTTAGTCAAATCTACTTCTGGTATTACTCTATACCTAGAGTCTATTTTGATAGTTGGATCAATATCTTCCTAGATAGTTGATTCTGGAGCCATTGACAATATCTGTAATTCTTTACAGGGTTTCAGAAGGACAAGGAGACTCAGTAAGGGTCAGCATAGACTCAAGTAGGCAATGGAGCAAGAATATGGGCTGAAGCAGTGGGAGATCTTGAGTTATTTTTTATTGTAATAGGATATTGGTTTTAAAAGATATTTTATATGTTTTTTATTTTAAATAAAATTTGATTTTAGTTTCCAAATCAATGAATCAAGGATATTCTGTTACTTTCTATTTTAGTGTTTCTATCAATAGAGATGGTAATTTAATTTTTACAAGAAACATGTATGGAAATCTTTTTTATATATATCCTACTCAAAATCAAGTAAACAATATTCAAACTGAATCTGATAATAAGAAGAGAAAGGTCATATCAAATGACTCGTATTTGAAGCATCTAAGATTGCGATATATGAATCCTAATTGGATTCAGAGGTTAATCTATGATGGGCTTTTGGTTTCTTAAGATTGGAAGAATGTCCTCAGTGTGAATCATGCCTTAAAGGTAAAATACCTAAAAGGTCCTATACTAAAAAGGCAGATAAAGCCATGAAAATACTAGTACTATTTCGTACAGATGTTTGTGGTTCGATGACTACACCAGCTAGAAGAGGCTACGAATAATTCATCACTTTCACAGATGATCACACTCGTTTTGGTTATATTTATCTGATAAGGTGCAAGTCTGAATCTTTTGATAAATACATAGAGTTTAAGGCTAAAATGGAGTATCAAACAGGTAAATTAATTGAAACTTTGAGATTGGATCATAGTGGAGAGTAACTCCTCGGAAGGTTTAAGGATCACTTGGTACATCACGGCATAGTATCTTAGCTAACTGTGCCTAGGACTCCCTAGCAGAATGGATTAGCTAAGAGAAGAAATAGAACTTGATGGAAATGGTCAGAAGCATGATAAGTCAAGTATCTGTTCTTATTTCTTTTTAGGGGTATGTCATAGAAACAGCGACATATATTTTAAACTTGGTACCTTCCAAATCAGTACCTAGGACACCCTATGAGATTTTGACTGGACAAAAGTCCAGTCTAAACCATTTCAAGATATGAGGTTGTTCAGATTATATGTTGACAAAAGGAAGTAAGCTGGAACTAAGATTAAAGTTATGCTACTTCGTTGGATATCCAAAAGGAACACAAGAAGGATATTTTTATCATCCTCAAGAGCAAAAAATACCTGTTAATACCAATGCTAGATACTTAGAGGATGAAAAAGTTACTTCCACCACGGGTTCAAGCAGAATAGAGTTAGAAGAGAAGTTGTTCACTGATTTAACTTTAGGTACTTCTAACACCATGATCAAGGAACTAAGAAAAACACAACCGAATATTCCTATACAAGCTAAGCCTCATCATAGTGGGAGGATCACAAGAGTTCAAAAAAGGTGGACTGGAGAGATCTATGATCTAGTTTCTGATCATTAGGAATAAGATCCCACTAGATACGAGGAGGTCGTTATTGATACTAATGTAGACAAATGGCAGCTGGCTATAAATACTGAGATTGAGTCCTTGTACCTTAATCAGGTATAGGATCTTGTCATTGCACCTGATGGGATAAAACACATTAGGTGTAAGTAGGTATACAAGAGGAACAGAAGAACGAATGAAACAGTTGAAACCTATAAAGTAAGTTGGTTGCTAAAGGTTATACTAAAAAAGAAGAGATTAATTATGAGGAAACATTTTCACTAGTAGCCATGTTTAAGTCTTTCCGAAGTCTCTTAGCCATCGCATGTTATTATAACTACGAGATATAGCAGATGGATTTCAAGATGGCTTTCTTAAATGTCTATCTTAGCAAAGACATCTATATGTCCCAGCTAGAAGGTTTTGTTGCTAGAGGCCAAGAACAAATTGTTTGTAAATTTAAGAATTCCATTTATGGGCTTAAGCAAGCGTCACGAGCATTGAACATACGTTTTGATGAAACCGTGAAAGCTTGTAGTTTCATTCAAAATGTCGATGAACCATGTGTGTATAGGAAATCAGACAATGACAAAGTGATTTTCAAGGTACTTATGTGGATGACATTTTATTCATTGGAAATGATGTAAGGATATTGTCATCCGTTAAAGTTTGGCTATTTAGTCAATTTAGCATAAAAGACATGAGAGAAGATAGCTACATTCTAGGCATTGAACTTCTTAGAGATACGAAGCAAAGAATGTTAGGCTTATCCTAATATGCTTACATTGACAAGATATTGGTCAAGTACAACACGAATTAATGTAAAAGGGCTATTATACCCTTTAAACATGGATTATCCTTATCTTTTAAGCAGTCTCCTTAGACACAAGAAAACAAGAAGAAAATGAGCAGGATCTCTTATGCTTTGGCTATGGGAAGTCTTATGTACACTATGCTTTGTACAAGGCCAAATATCTACTTCGCAATAGGCATGGTTAGTAGATATTAGTCAAACCCAAGGGAAGCTCATTGGCAAACCATAAAGCATATACTCAAATATCTCAAGGAAACGAGAGATTATATACTTGTATATCGTACAGATAATTTGGTTCCTACCAGTTACATAGACTCTGACTTCCAAGAAGATAAAGGTGATAGAAAATCTACTAGTGGATATGTCTTCACTTTGTCTGGAGGAGCTATTTCATGGAGAAGTATCAAGTAATCTTACATTGCTGATTTTACCATTGAAGCTGAGTACATTGCTACTTCAAAAGCTTCTAAAGAAGTTGTGTGGCTCTAGAAGTTCCTCATAGAACTTGGAGTAGTACCACGCATAGATAGGCCTATCACCATTTATTATGACAACTCTATAGTGGTGTCACACTATAAGGAACCTCAAAACCATAGGAAGGGCAAGCACATAGAGAGGAAGTATCACCTCATCTGGGACTTTGTCCATAAACTAGAGCTTATGGTCAATCAAATTTCCTTTGTCAATAATCTGGCAAATCTAGTTATCTAGCCTTTGACAAAAAAGGTATTTCGCAGACATTTAGATGTCATAAGGATAGGCACTTATGGGCTTTCTTAGTCTTTGTAGTGCAAGTGGGAGGTTTTTAGAAAGTATGTCCTCAAAAACTATGTATTTTGTGCAAACATATTAAAATAAAATGTTTGTTCATTCAATTTAGATTGTTACTTATATTATTGCGCATTTAAAGGTCCAAGTATGATAAGTAATGGTCTATGTATTGGGTCGTTCTTCATAGTAAGATATAGACCATGGGTACTTGTCATACGAGTAAAATTGAGTTCTTAGTCCTTTGGTAGAACTGGACATTTCATCAAGATAAGACTATTGTGCCATGATTTCCAATGAGAAATGGTTTAACTTGAATCGGTGACTAGTTCACTCACATCATAGGTATAAGCGTATTTTGCATACATATAACTGGACCTATAGTAGTGATCTCTTTTAAAATACAATACTTATAGAGACAAGACTATTACTGATACAGCGTAGATGAATACCTTTATACGTGAGTATTAGTTGGTGGTTTGGTGAAGCTAGGGTTTTATACTTTGATGTATGTTGGGTGAGATTTCTTTTGTGAGACCAGTATCCTTATTTGTTCGATGTATTACTCTAGTTAGTTAAGATGGACTCATGTAACAGAGTTTCTATGCTTCATTTAGTGGAGTTAATTCACACCCTTATGATTGTCCGGGATAATTTAAATAATCTGGGCCCTAGAAACATGACTCTAGAAGTATGTGTTTTTGGGTTACTTCTAAATGATAAGCAAGTACATTCAAGTGAGTAATAAATTATTAGATTTGAGATCTAAGGATAGTAGATGTATTTGAGATGGGTGTTAGTACATTTATCTTACTATAAGAATAATTGGCTTTCCTGACACCTTTTTAATCACATTTTTTAAAAAGCATCATAATAGAGTATTGATAATGATGCTGGATTTATTCGCATCATTATAATAAATTTAAAATGACATAGTTTTATTAAATTAACAAAAATTGATGTACTATTATGACATTTTATTATGCCACACAAGATAAGGTATCTTTGGTGACACTTGTACAGTGTAAGGGAAAAAAAGTCCACCTATAAAATTTTTCATCAAAAACACAACCGCGAGATTTTTTCTAAGGGGCTAAGGAAATTTAAATTTTTCATCAATGCTTTCTTTGTCACCTTAAAGACGTGTTAATTTATTCTTCACCTCAAAACTTTCGTTATGCAGTGCAACATATGTGAGTTTGAGGTTAAAAACCTTATATATTTTTTAAAATCCCTATGAATATCATCACTACACCGAACCCTGTCATATGATCTCTGCATTTTTTCCTTTGATTAAATCCTAGATGGCATCAAATCCTTTTAGAAATAGAGTGCTTGACAACACAGAATACCTAAGATTTTAAGGCAATGGGGGAAAATCTGACAAAGTTTCTATTGAGAAAAGAAATTTAGAAAGTTTCCCTTTGAGGTATGTAAGTCTCTATGAATGCTGAGCTTTTTTACCGTCTTTGATTGCTGAGTTCTGTGCATTTTCTTTTATTGATATGCTTTTTTCGGTTAGGCCCATTCGGGAAATCAACATTTTTGTGATGGGCGTAATTTTTATGGTCGATTTGAATGACTAAAATATGTTATGAATGAAAACCATTCACTTCGTTCTTGATATTGTTCTTTTTTATGTTCAGGATATTCTGGATTTGTAATTCATTTCTCTCAATAGGTTTGTGGATACGGTTTTCTTGGTTTTCTTTGTGTATTCGATTTTCATTGTTTTATTTTGAATGTTTACTGCCATTTAGGGAAACCCTTTGTTATTTTTCATTTACACGTTTAAAAATAGGTTGTTCTTTTGGCTAGGGTATGTTCATATAATTTAAAAAACTTCCATTTTTATATTTATCTAATCTTTCAATATGTATATGTAATTAATTAGTAGAAACAACGGCTTTTTTTTTTTTTTTTTGCACCTAGTTTTCTTCTGTAAAAAAAATTTATTCTGGTTTGTCCAAAGAACATGAATGCTAAAATGAAGAGGAGGACTATAACTAAGAATGGAGGCACTGGTGAGGACTCTATTCTTGCCACTATGATCAGTAATGGGGAGGATTTGGGTCCTATAGTTAGGCTTTCTTTTGAGAGAGGGAAGCCTGGCGTCTTCCTATAACAGCTTAAGAATGTTGTAAAAAATGAAAAAGTTGAAATTGAGGAGTTATCCAAGATTCATTATGAGGAGTTCATTAGTGCTATTGATGAACTCTGTGGTGGCTTTTTGTGGCTGAATATGTTTCTCCAATGATTTTAGTAAGGCCAATTTAATTTTTAATCCTCTACGTTCTACTTAAAAGGACAGAATTAATCTTCTGCAATTCCAAAAAATACTTTTGCACAGATTTATGTTCAATAGCCATTCACAAACCATTCTGATCAAAATGGGAATTAACAAACCATTCACAAACCATTCTGATCAAAATGGGAATTAACAAATGTCATGCATTTTGAGTCATTCTTTTAGTACATTTCTTGTGTTTTCCTAGGAAACATTCTTTAGCTGAGGGTCTTTAGCATTACCATGAGTTCTACCTTCAATTGATAGAAGGGAATTGGAATATTGTGTTTACTCTCTCCATAGGCATTCTTATGGTTTTCATCCCTTCCTATGCACTGATTGCAATTTTTCAAACTAAAATATTTCGTTGGTTGCAGTTATTTCATAAATGTTTTTTGGTCAGGTATATTGGGTTTTTTTTTTCTTTTTGGGACATCATATTTGATCTTCGCTCGAAATTCATCTCTTTGCTTGAAATGGTTGTACTTGTTTGTGTGACCATCCACTGGTTTTTTCAAGTCATGGCTCTTCTAAATGGCTTTGTTGAAGTATACACGGGTACATATTTATCATGCACTTCACTGCGTGATGGTATATATCATTATATGAGGACATAATTTTTCTTGTAAAAGTTGAGTAGATATGGCAATAAAAGTTGGTTTGTGTTGGATATATTCCAAATTTAGATTTTAAGATGCGTTTTTATTAATTGAGTTTAAAACACTTGTGGTCAATTTAAGAGCAATTTGCATTACTTTTCCTTTTTCTTTTAAATTCATTTCTAAATACGAAAAGATGCTTGACAATGGGAAACTAGTTTCAATTTCTTTTTTACTTCTCTTTATAGCCCACACATCTCTTCTTCCTTCTAATTCCTCCTTCTTTTTTTTTTTAATCTTTCTTGTTGCTTACGTTCTATTGAAAATGTAAAGGTAAAGGTAAACATAGTGAAAATGACAACAAAAATGGAAAATAGTTTGAAGATTTAGAAAATCAGTCACTGATCGAATTGATTTACATCACTCTAATCCTTCCTTGGAAGATGAATGATCTTTTACAGTAGTAATTATATGTCCTTGTTGTTACTTTATTTTTGACAATTGATTCCTAAACTTTCTGTATACTATGTGTTTTTACAATATTCCAAAATGATTTTGCAGGCCTTAGGAGACATTGTACTAAAGCACGGATGTGCTCATAAGTAGGTGACCTCCTGATTTAAGTATATCCTTATGTTTGATTGAGATTAAGACCTATTCTACTTGTGAATAATATTTATGTTCCTTATCATCCTAATTATGAAAAAATAGAGTAAGAAAACAATCAAACATGTATTGTGTAAAATCATTAGAAATATGAAATAATGTCATCCAGTTTGATTTTAATATTGGGCACAAATCTTTTAAGTGCTAAAGAATACTATGAAATAATGCTCCTTGAAAGATGATGGCTTTGTTTCATAAAAGCATACATTGCTTACAGAGAGCCAGTAATTCAAAATGAAAGCACTAGTGTTGTTGCTTACATGTGCTTTCGGGCATGCAGGTGACATATTTCTTGTGGCTCCAAATATTGATCATTCCTAGGACTGATATGTTTGGGATGGGAATTCTTGTGGTCTATGCTTTAAAGCTTTGAAGCTATCTACTATTCATAGGACATTTATTAGAGCTAAAGGTGTATATTGTTTAGAAATTTGCACTTCTAATTCTAACACAACGGCATGTGAAGTCACAAACCAGTTCACAAGACAGTTTTTTTTTCCCCCGCTTTTTAGGCACACATTTGTTCTTCTACAGTAGATGTTGTAGTTATCCTGGGCTTTGGTAAGGAGATGGGGGATATTGTTTGATATACTAAGTAATGAAATTATTTGGCTAAAAATATTGAGAATATGGTCAAAATAGGTTTAGTCCTTTGCTTACAAAAAGGAAATTCTCATAACCTTAACTGAGCATACTGATTGACAACTTTCTTCTTTTCAATTGTTTAACTATCTTTTAAATTCAAGTGGCCAATGATTCTCTGCAGTGACCTAAAATCTTAATTTGTGCTCATCAATTGGAAAATTAGAACATCTTTTTTACTATTTGTAGAGGATCTACTGGTGGATATATCAAAGAACATATAAAGTCTTCAAAACTTGCTTTTGCTATTGGAGAATACTGGGATAGCTTGGCTTATGAATGTGGTAATTTGTGTTATAAACAAGGTAAGGAGTGACCTACAAAAATATATTCATTCATGTCTTTCTTAATTATTTGCATTTATTTATAGCTCCTTGATAGGGCCTAAATTAGTCATATTTTTCATAGTTATTTGAGGTTTTTTTTGTGATACATTTTGTTCAATAACTAGCTATATTCCTTCATATTTGAGATTGTACACTTGGAAATATATTTTATGCATTATTTCAGATTTTATGGGTAAAACAAAGCAAAAACGTCTCAAAACAGAACACAGGTGGTGCCGGCCAGGGCAAAGGAATCGGCGCCGGCCACGCACTGTTGGCACAAACTTCGAGGCAGTAGAAAAAATCAGTGAAATGCCCGGAACAGAACTAAATCGGTGATGGTTGTACTCTGGAAAACATTGCAAGGAAATCAAGAAAAAATTCGGCGAACAACTGAAAAAATAGAACACAACCGGTGCTAGCTCCAGCAGCTAAGGCGGCGCCGACTGTACCCTAAGAATAAGGTGGAGCTTTGATTTTTGCATGTTGTTTTCGGTAATCTGCAGAATTTTAGTATCTTCCTACTTTTACTCGGCCATAAACCCTATTCCAATGAGTTTAGACACTTTCTAAGCGGATAAATAGTGGAAAAACACAAGAGAAAATAGGGAATTCATAGATTATCATAGAAAATCACTCAAATCAAAGGAGAAATTCTTCAATTCATGGAGGGTTGTACAAGAAGGTCTTCAAAGGAAGAAGAAGGAAGCTTGCCTATGAGTGCTTTCTTTTACTTTATTTTCTTTTTCTTGAACAATAATGTATTAATTATTTTATTGTAATTTGACATTGTTTTAGGTATTCATGGTTTTTAGAGTTACTTTGATATTTTGATTAATTGATTGTTAGTCTTGGTATTTAATTACTTGTGCTACTTATGAGATTAATTGGTTGTTTCCTTCTATTGGATTTCTTGAGAAAGAGGTTGATGGTGGTTTCAATTGGTTAATTTCATATTTGTTATCTCTTAACTTGCTTGAGAAAGGGGTTAAGTGCTAAGAACTAGGTAATTGAAGGTTAATTGATGTCTACCAGAGTATGGATTCATTGGTTAATTTCATGTTTTAAGTTTGCTAGAGTATGAAAATTTAATCAAGGATTATATTTAATACATCTTTTGGGTGAATTAGTTGAGATAGAGTATGTGATGCTAATTTCTCTAGAAGATAGTGAATTCTTGGATTGAAAAAGAAGTGAGTCTATCTTAATCATTCATGATGCCAAGAGAATAATTAGTTGTGATAATGATTGAGTACTTTAGGATCATGTTTGTCAAAATAATTATTTGAGTTACATACTTCTCCATCCTTGACATGTATATATGTTATTTTATTTTATTTTATTTTGTTTTATTTTCTTTTTTTATTTCATTTTTATTTTATTGAGTCGGTTAAACAATGAAAGAAAAGTTATTAATGTATACTTATACCTTGAGGATCGACACTCGTTTGAACCCTATGCCATTTTAATAATGAGTGTGCTTACTCATATGTGTAATTTGGAGTTAACGTTTTAATTTAAACTTGATTGGAAATGTGTTTATTTTTATATGATTTTTATACCCAAATAAATACGCTTCAAGTTTTTGGCGCCGCTGTCGGGGAAAAAAATATGTGTTCATTTGTTTAATAACTCTTTCCTCATGCCAAAAATATCAAGTTTTTGGCACCGTTTCCGGGGAACAATATCATGAATGCTTGGATTTTGTTAATTTAACCATGTGAATATGTAAATATGCAAATATGTAAATATGTAGATATGTACAATTGTTCTTTATGTAACAAGGTGCCATCTTTTGTAGTGTGTGTATCTTTGTAATCTAACTTTCTAACTTTGACTATGTTTAATTGACTAACTTTTTCTTCTTTTAATTTTGTTTTAATTTGGAATTCCATTATCTAACTTACTTCTTGTCTGTGCTAGGTGTTAGCCTTGGTACATGATCCAATGACCTAAAGGCGATATAGTAGATTTCATTTTATTTTTATTTATTTCTTCATGAATTAAATTGCATTGTACATCATTGCTGCGTGTTCACCATTTTTATTTCGTTTAAAAAAAACATTAGTGTATTGATGATAGATTGTCAAAATTACAAGCTAACATTGATGTTTTTAGTAAGATGTTATTAGAAGCATTAGTGAATTCTTTGGTTGCCAATACAAATTCATCTATTCAGTGGCATGAAGAAGCTTCCCAACGTTTGTGCGATCAAAGGAAATAATTAGTTCAGATTGTTGAGGAGACTCGTGAGTTCATGCTAGTCCGTACAATTGACGATGGAATAAAAAGAGCGGCTATGAGGGACAATTGCATGATGTGGCAAGAGAGGTATTTAATTCTACTCCATGTGCTCATAATTCTAATATTTCTTTGTCACTTGATTTTTTAGGTTCCTCTCATTTCTTGGAGAACAATGGTCCCAATGATGATGTATGGAGTTTAGCATGCTTCAAGAAGTTGGATTTATCATTCATTCTAAGAAACCCTTTGAGGATGTTGACGAATTCTACCCTTCACCCCAATTTCAGGGATGTAACTTGGTATTTGTAGAAGCATTGAAAAGTAAGAATTTCCCAATCCCATCTTTAAGAACTCAGCTACTAAGTTTAAAGGGGTATTTTAAATTGTAGAAATTTTTTTGAAGGGTTAATCGGTGATTTCAAAGTTGATGCATCCGTTAGATACCATGTGCACTCATATGTTGAAAAAGATATTTATGTGTCTAAAGGAATGTTAGAGAATGAGGTTTATGTGTTTTGCTTTGCTGAGACAAATCGTTTTTATAAACCCTCCATTTTTCAAAACCCTCCATTCTTTCTACATTCATTATGTCTATCTTCTATTTTGGAGCTTTAATCTCTTTTCCAAAGGTTTGATGAAGAAGCATGATGAGTGGAAAGAGTTTGTATCTTTGTTTTGTGTTTGGTTTTGTTAAGTTTTTTTTGTTTTTCCTCTTTCCATAAGGAAAATATTTTTCATCTTAAGTGTGGGGGAGTGAGTCGTGTCTCTATTTGCTTTCTAGGATTTTTAGTTTGTTTTCTTTTATTTTTGTGGATCTTTATTTTGTTATTATTTTTCATGTACTTTTCTTTTTCGTACTATTTTCTTTACTTTTTTATTTATTTTTATTTTCTACTTTTTATGCTTTGGTGTGCTCTTTTGTATTTTTCTTTTTAGGTACATTGACAATGCCTCCTTTTCCAGGAACTCAACTCTTGTATAGAAAATTGTACAATGAATGGAAGTATTGTCTTTATTATCTCTTCTCCTTTATATTTTTGGTCCCATGGCATTATTTCTTCCTTATTCTATTTATTTGGCCATTGAGGACAATGTCCAATTTAAGTGTGGGGAAGTGGTTAGATTGAGAATTCTTCTATGCATCATTCTTTTATACATCATCCTTCTTGTGAGCAAAGCACAATTTTTTTATCGAAATTTTTTTCTAATTTTCTTTGAAATTTCAAACTGTATTTTTAATGCATGTCTTTATGATAGGTCATAGAGCATATGTCTAAATCATTTATGGCTTATGCATGACTTTTTGCATACATTTGGACTAAGTAGTTCTTGATCAATTGTTTTACATTATTCTTAAACCTGTTTTCCCACTAAAATTCATTGAGCATTCTAAAACTTACTTGAATACCTCTCGAGGTGAAATAAGAAAGACATTCATGATTTAACTTAGGAAGGACGGTAATAGGCCTCCTTTGGATAGTTTGAGCTTTTCAAGCCTACCTATTTGACATTATCACTAGTGCCTATTTTGAGCCTCAATTGTTAATCTCTTTCTTAAAACCCGTTATCATAGTTTGTCCATTACTTCTTTTTGAGAGTTTGATGTATCTTCCAAATCTTTGATTGCTTTGGATGGATAAAAGTACATGTAGGAGAATGTTGAGGGAGAATACTTGTGTAAAGGTCATGACTTGTTACTTTAAGTCATACGTCAATAGTTGCGTTGAGCTGGGAAAGTGATAGGGCATAAATTAGTCATATTTTTCCTAATTATTTAAGACTAAATTAAGATACTTTTTATACAATAACTAGTCATATTCCATCTTATTTGATATTTCCCTTATAAAAATATTTTTCTGTAATTTTATACAAAAATAAGAAAAAATTAGAGGTAATTGTGTGATTTTTCAGAACAAGACTAGCACCAACCCAGGAAGAGGAGCCGACACCGGTCTTCCACTGGAAAAACATAGAAGTGCAGAGCAATTGAAGGAATTTCAGTCAGCAATTAGCAAAAGAAAAAGGGAAATCGGTCAGCAAGTTCATGGCTCAGTTGAGCCGACAGCAAAAGAAAACAATTGTAACAAAGAAAAGCAAACAAATCGGTGGGGCCAAGATGCAAAGCAAAGGTCAACAAAGGTGGCTGAGAAAAGGACAAAAGGGAAATTGAATTCGGCAGCAATTTTCGGTGGTGATTTGCGGCTAAATTAAGCCGATGCAATGCAGGAGAAAGAAAAGAAAGTAGCTTCGATCTTCAATTCACTGGCTTGGGTGTTTTCTGCTGCTTCAATTGAGCTGATTCAGGTAGAACAAAGAAAAGTAGCTCAACAATTGTGTAGGCTCAATTGAAGCCAAATTCCATAACAAAAGTGTGCTTCAGCACAAGAAGACAGAGTCCAATCCAAATTGATTTCCAATCTTCCAATTGACAAAGTCAAAGACGGTGGACCATTAATTTCTCTTAGGTTTTTATTTTAGCAAATTCTATTCCTTTTTTGTTTTGGATTATTTTTAGGTAATTTCTTCTTCTTTACTTAGGATTCTTTTAGGAACTTCGTGGGCCTATAAATAATGGATAATTTACCTTACGAAAGGGAGGTGCACAATGTAGAGACTTAGATTTATTTTGGAGTGCATCACCAATATTCTCTCGAGATAAATAATTCAAGGAGGATTGTATAAAAGGGTCTTCAAAGGAAGAAGAATAAGGATTGTCTATGAATATCTATTTCTTTCACTTGTTTTCTTTTCTTGAACAATGATGTTTTAATTGTTTATTGTAATTTGACATTATTTTAGATATTCATGATATTTAGAGTTATTTGATCTTTTGATTAATTGATTGTTCTTCTTGGTATTTAATTACTTGGGCGTATTACGAAATTAATTGGTTGTTTCTTTTCATTAACTTGCTAGACCAAAGAGGTTGATGGTGGTTGCAATTGATTAATTTCATATTTATTGGTTGTTAACTTGCTAGACCAAAAAGGTTAATTGCTAAGGATTAAGTAATTAAAGGTTAATTGATGTTTGCCAGACCAATGATTCATTGATTAATTTCATGTTCTAAATTTGTCAGATCAAGGAAATTTAATTAACGATTGTGTTTAATGCATTTTTTGGGTGAATTAATTAAGACAAACCAAGTTATGCTAATTTATCTAGAGGATAGTAATTTCATGGATTGACCATCAATGTGAATCTACCTTCATCCTTCATGATGCCAAGAAAATAATTGGTTATGATAATGGTTGGGTTCTTTAAGATCATGTTTGTCTAAACAATGGCTTGAGTTACATAATTCTCTATCCTTGACATGTATATATTTTTATTTTTATTTTATTTTATTTTATTTCTTTTTTCAATTTATTAAGTTGGTTAAATAATGAAAGAAAATGGATTAATGCATACTTGTTCCTTGAGGATCGACACTCGTTTGAACCCTATGCTATATTAATGATGAGTATGTTTGCCCATATGTATAATTTGGGTTTAACGTTTTAATGTAAACTTTATTGGGAATGTGCTTAGTTTTTATATGATTTTTATACCCAAATCTAAACACATCAGAAAGGAGAAAAGAAAAGAAAGATTGAGAAAATAAAAGTTGCTAGAAAGTATTGAACAGAAAAATTAACAAACAAACAACAACAGCATGTGAAAGAAGAAGAGAAAAAGAAAGAAAAAATTGACAAAGAAATAGAAGAAAGATCACAAGAAGAATAATGGTTGAGCTGTAGGAATTTTTGAAAAACTTGAGTTCATATCGAGTTCTTGGCACCAGTGATGAAAATTTGAATGATCTTGTGAAAGAATTATTGATGAGTTGAGAATAAGTTATGGAATGCAAGATTTGCTTGACTTATGCTATAATTAGGTTATGGGTTTTGATTGATTCTGGAATAGGAGAGCAAGAAGAGTTTGGAATTTCTTGATACATTGTGTTTATCCTTTTCTTGAGAACTATCATCTTCTTTGATATTTGATTCTTCTATATCATTCGTTTGACAAGCTACATTACAAGAATTTAGCCTTACATTACAAGCTTGAAAGTCCTACTTGATCTAAGTAGAATCATGATATGTCTTGGATTAGTGGAGAGAGTGTATGCAAAGTAAGCTTATGGAATGCATATTCTTTTTTAACTAAATTCTTTCCAATGATTTGAGAATATTGTTAAGTATTATGATGGTTCTACTAAGTCATTATTTACTTACACAAGTCTTGCATTTGTTATGAAGGATGTAGTAGCATATGCTTTATGTTCTTGAATGAAGAAAGCATTAGAGATATCATTTTAGAATTGATTTGAGTGAATCTTTGAAAACTTGTGTTGTTCCTACTTGTCTTTGATACTTTGCTTGAGGACACGCAAAGAGCTATGTGTGGGAGAATATGATATGGCCTAAATTAGTCATATTTTTCATAGTTATTTGAGGTTATTTTGTGATACATTTTATTCAATAACTGGCCATATTACTTCATATTTGAGATTTTACCCCTAGAAAGTTATTTTATGCATTATTTTAGATTTTAGGGGTAAAACAAAGCAAAAACGTCTCAAAACAGAATACAGGCAGAGCCGGCCAGGGCAGAGGAACCGGTGCCGGCCACACACTGTTTGCACAAACTTCGAGGTGATAGAAAAAATCAGTGAAATGCCTGAAACAGAACCGAATCGGTTCCGGCTCCAACAGCCAAGGCGACGCTAGCTGTACTCTGGAAAACATTGCAAGGAAATCAAGAAAAAATTTGGCAAATAACTGAAGAAACAGAACACAACTGGCGCCGGCTCCAGCAGCCAAGGCGGCGCCGGCTGTGCCCTAAGGATAAGGCAGAGCTTTGATTTTTGCACGCGATTTTTGGTAATTTGCAGAATTTTAGTATCTTCCTACTTTTACTTGGCCAAAAATCCTACACCAATGAGTTTAGGCACTTCCTAAGCCTATAAATAGTTGGAAAACACTAGAGAAAAGGGAGAATTCATAGATCATCATAGAAAATCACTTAAATCAAAAGAGGAATTCTTCAATTCAAGGAGGGTTGCGCAAGAAGGTCTTCAAAGAAAGAAGAAGGAGGCTTGTTTATGAGTGCTTTCTTTTACTTTGTTTTCTTTTTCTTAAACAATAATGTATTAATTGTTTTATTATAATTTGACATTGTTTTAGGTATTCATGGTTTTTAGAGTTACTTTGATCTTTTGATTAATTGATTGTTATTCTTGGTATTTAATTACTTGTGCTACTTACGAGATTAATTGGTTATTTCTTTCTATTGGCTTGCTTGAGAAAGATGTTGATGGTGGTTTCAATTGGTTAATTTCATATTTGTTGTCTCTTAACTTGCTTAAGAAAGGGGTTAAGTGCTAAGAATTTGGTAATTGAAGGTTAATTGATGTCTGCCAGAGTATGGATTCATTGGTTAATTTCATGCTTTAAGTTTGCCAGAGTATGAAAATTTAATCAATGATTGTATTTAATACATCTTCTGGGTGAATTAGTTGAGACAGAGTATGTGATTCTAATTTGTCTAGAAGATAGTGAATTCATAAATTGAAAAAGAAGCGAGTCTATCTTAATCCTTCATGATGCCAAGAGAATAATTAGTTGTGATAATGATTGAGTACTTTAGAATCATGTTTGTCAAAATAATGGTTTGAGTTACATACTTCTCTATCATTGACATGTATATATATTCTTTTCTTTTCTTTTCTTTTCTTTTATTTTCTTTTTTTATTTCGTCTTCACTTTATTGAGTCGGTTAAACAACAAAAGAAAAGTGATTAATGTATACTTGTTTCTTGAGGATCGACACTCGTTTGAACCCTATGCTATGTTAATGATTAGTACGCTTGATCATATGTATAATTTAGGGTTAACATTTTAATTTAAACTTGATTGGGAATGTACTTATTTTTAATAATTTTTATACCCAAATAAATATGCATCACTCCTTATATGCAGATGTTCATCGTCATCAAATTATTAATTGGATGAATGCAACTGGTGGAATAACGTATTTATATGTTAGCCATGCAACTTTAACATAGGCATTCTCTTTATAAGTGCTAAATCTCATGTTGTTCTATATTCTTAGTTTCTATGTCCTTACTGTTTCTCAAGTCATGAGTTTTGTTAGGTCAGAGAAAATGAGATTTCAACATACAAATATAGATTGTGATACATCTAACATTGAATGTGATATTGGGACTGTGAGTAGTAGAAATTAATGTCTAGTATGTTGTGTGAACGAAAGTGGAGCAAAAGTAAGATGGTCCTGGTCCCTATGCTTGCTGATGCATTCTCGTCCTTGAAAAGTAAGATGGTTTGAAACTCACTTGTCTATTTTCTTTTACAGCTCCATGTCATATTGGAGAGATAAATATGAATTTGTGTAGTAGTAGATCGCATACAATAATCCGCATGGTATGTCAACTTATTTGCTTTATTCTTCTGCAACCTGAGTATGCTTAACTTGAACCTATTAATTTTTGTAAAACCCCACCTAAACCTACTCTAGGCTAGGAGGGATGGGGTGTATATCATATCATATTGCATAAAATATATTCGTTGAATATTTTTGTGTGCCTTAGAATTACAATTTATGGGTTATATGGTTTATTTATGCTTGTTGAGTAGAAATGGTGAAAAGGTAATTTTACTTGAGGTCAAAATAGGAAGTTGGATTGAGGCTTAGATAAGCAGAGGATTTGGTTGAGAAAATAAGAACAAGAGTTTGTGTGGTTAAGTGGTTAGAGCTTTGTGATTAAATCTCTAAGGTCTTGAGTTCAAATCCCATCACCTAAGTTTTATTCATAATTATCTTAACCAATGTTTGGATTTTCTTCTTTCTTACATTCCTTAATGGTAGGAATGTTATCTTAGGAAAGACACATTGGTAATGTCCTAGCAATGTGATCTTGTCCTAAAAAGAATTTTAGAAGAATTCTTGTCTCCATTATTCTTGCAAGCCTTGTCCTAACCTCTTTGAATTTAAACTACTCCTATTTCTTTAATTCATTTTTCTATCTATAAAAGTCTTGGATAATTCCTTGCTTGGAATTTCAAAAATTCCAGCTCTTGCATGATAGGAGGTTGGCCGAAATTGTTGAGGAAGAATAGAAGAGGTTTCAATTAAATCACCATAGCTATTTCTTCAAGAACTTCATCTTCTTCTTGTTCTTATTTTGGTTAAAATCTGAAAACTTTTCGAGATTTTCTTCATGGCTGGTTTTGGAAATTTGCAGTAACCTTTCCCTACCTAATTCTTGCAAAGAAATAACCATCTTGTGTGAAGATGAAAGCTGAAATCATTGGAATTTCACAGCTTCAACAAAGTTACACCAAACCAGAATTTTTTTCCAGCAATCAAGCAATCTTTGAACATAAACATTGAGCCATTCATTTGTGCTCAAGAAACTTTCTTCTTTCTTCTTCAAGATGGTGGTTGGAAAATCACCATTAATGGACCTTCAAATACTCCTAATTTCCAGCTACGAAACTATTTCAAAGAAGTCCAAAAATTCTGCACAAAACCATTTCAAATCCTAAGAGTTCTTTAGCTAAAATTCTAGAAATTTTTCCAGATTTGCCTATCCTATGTTAAGTCCGATTTTCTTCATTAAACTTCTTTATGCTTCGGCCATAATGCAGCCATGTACAGAACCCCTTGGCTTCTCTGTCTACCTTGGTCATTAGGACTCCATTAACACACCTCAAAACACTCCTATC
Organism: Voacanga thouarsii; assembly: GCA_026120185.1. Classification (NCBI taxonomy): domain Eukaryota; kingdom Viridiplantae; phylum Streptophyta; class Magnoliopsida; order Gentianales; family Apocynaceae; genus Voacanga; species Voacanga thouarsii. The sequence goes on along the minus strand of JANUWF010001224.1, from coordinate 68,639 downwards.
TTCACTCCATTCAAAATTATTCAAAACTTTAAATTAAATTCCAGATTTTTGTTCCATTAAACACTCACCTAGCAAGAGAATAAATATATATATATATATATATATATATATATATTCCTTTGCTATTCTATAGCCATTTTCGCCCAGCCCAAAGTTGAAACAACTCTCCATTCTATGATTAAATCAATGCTAGTTCAGCCATACACCACTGAAGGACAAGAAACCTTCCAAGAGCAAACACCATTACCCAATCCTATACCTCAAACATCTCCACTTTTCTCTCAATTTGAATTTTGAAAAAGCTGAAACTCTCTCTCTCCTTCTTGGAAAACCGAAAGCCTCCCCTAAACTAGACCATTGGGCCATCATTCACACACACACACACATGAAATCACACACTCTCTCAATTTCTCCCAAGAACACACACTACACATCTTCAAGCCTAAATCACTTCTAAATAGCTCCAATCACTCCCAAACTCTCTAAATCATTAATATTCAACCTATATTCTTCTCTAGTGTAATTTATAACACCAAAACACACGAATTTGAACCTTCAAGCGAATCAAACCACCTTTTTTGTTCAAGATTCGAAGAACACTAAAAAGGTAAAATAAGAACAATCTTCTTGTTCTTCTTCTTTTCTTCAACTTCTATGCATTCTTATCTTCTTACTCTCACTCTTTTCTTCTCACTCTCTCCCTCTCTCTTGGCTGAAATATTGATGAACAACCTTGGACAACTTCGGATCATTAAAGCCATCAAGCACCCGAGGTTCTCCTTTAACAAGCAACATCTTCAACTTCAAGAGTCATCAAACAAGTTTTGAAATATAACTCTTCTTTTTTATTTTGAACTCAAGATAGGTAGACTAATGTGGTTGTTTGTTGATTTGTTGGAGACATGATAGAGACATGTATATCATATGAAGATAGTGATTAAATGATTTAGAGGTTGAGTGGCTTTAAGGCTATTGCATAAAGTATGTGAAATTGTGGTTTGTGAATATGATAAATTTGGGAATAGATTTGTGTTATGAGTTCATATGTCATTAGCAAGAGTTAGTTTGATAGAGATTGTTGCTATGCCTATGCTCTTATATTGTTAATTCAGCTAGCAAATATCATGTTAAAAAATATTACTAGTTTAATACTATCCTTGTTGTAATATATGTTAATTCAAGTTTATTTTTTAATAGATTAACATGTTATTTGTTGAATCTTTATGTGTATGAGTATTTGCATGGATTTTCTCTAGCAATATAATTATTGTAAAAACTACCTTTGTTATTTTTAGAATTATTCTTGCCATCATCATCATCATCATTATTATATTATTATTATTATTATTATTATTATTATTATTATTATTATTATTATTATTATTATTTAATTCAATTTACTAAATTCAAAAAACAGCAAGTAGTTTTGAAATTAGAGATTATTTAAAATATTATTATTTTATTAGATAACTAAATAGAATATTTTTATTGAAAATAAATAATAATATATTGAAATTAATTAATATCAAATGTCTTTTATATTCATATTATTATTAGTTAGCCTTATTAAAACTTTTATTTACACTCATAAATATTATTTATATTATAATAATTTATTTATTATTAATTTTATTTGTTATGTATTATTTATTACTAGAATTATTTATAATTTATTATTAATATTACTTATTATTTATAATAATATTATTTATTTATTATTTATATTATTTATAACTTATTATTACTATTTTTATTTATTATTTATTAATTGTTAATAAATAGGTAATATTATAGTTTATTATTTATTTATAACACTTTTTTATTTTAAATTATCAAATTAATTTTATTTTATAAAATATTTTATCAACTATTGTTAAAACTTAAGGCATTGTTGTTATAGTTAGATGTTGTTATAGCTAGTTGACCTAAGAGTTGTTTATTTAAGGCAAGTATTGCTTGGATGTTGGACTTATACCCTGTATTACCCCAGGCGGGTTTAGGTTGCCTTGAATTACCTTGGAAGGCTATTGTACCCAATAAAAGCAAAAGATTAGGTAAGTTCTTGCATAAAACTGTTTGAAGACCAAACTTACCTTGGCAAGTCAAACGCAATGTATATGAGAATTTCTACAGTAAATGCAACTATGGACAATTTTTCTTTTCTTTTCAGTCAAACAAACCATTTAAAGTCGAACAAGCAATTTTATACAAAATGCTAAACTTTTCCTAAAAAAGTCAACTTTGACAAGAATTTTGTAAACCATAATTGCTATTTCAAAGAAAACACTTTAGATGATTCTTTTTTTCCCAAAAGGGATAAATATAACGTTGAGTACTCAACAAAGGTAGACTACTAGGACTAATCTTTGAAGGACTAGGTAAGTCTCTCAGTAGGAGGCCACCTTTGAGGGGCGAGCTTTGCCTAAATAAAACGACCGTTCTTGTTGGTCAGGCCGGTCTGAGTTAACATTACAATTCAAGTGGACTGTTTATTTTTGGAATAGACACTCGGTAAGTCTGGGTGTAGAGATGGAGGAGTATCTCACCTGGTGGGTTGTACACTCATCTTGTATCAGAATGCACAAAGTATGGCATCCTAATCATTTTCTTATCATGATGCACAAAGTGTGGCATCTTGACCGTTCTTTTGTCATGGTACACAAAGTGTGGTGTCATGGCTACTTCTTTTGAGTGGTTGCTTTTATTATATATATGTATGGTTTGAAAGAAAAACACCACTCTTCATTTGTGAAATCTATTTGAAGTTTGCCAGCACTTTCTTTTATGAAAATTTCTCAACTTGCATTCACGAACTGTTTTACCCGAAGTACTCTAAGTACACATGGGCTTACTGAGATTTATGTCTCACCACCTTTTTATACCTTACTTTCAGGTCGATCCTACTGTGAAGGTTAGTGATTAAAGATTGCCTTTCTTTGAAGATTTAGTTTTTGAATGTATTTTATTTTGAGAGACTCTAGCAGACATATATTTATTTTTAGAATTGTTCATGTATTATTTGAGTTGTGATAAGTTTAATTTGGATTGTTTCTTTCTTTTCTTTTGTGAGTCCTAATTATAAAGACCCCTTGTCCTATGGACGCGGCGACATCCCCAACCCTAATAGGGTATATAGGTAGTGGGGTGTTACAATTTTGATCATAGATAATTGAGAGTAGGGAGAAACTTGAGGACGATGATGCATAAAATTCATGTGATGCAGTCCGTGTCTCTAGGTAAGTTAGGTTTGTTCCTAAAAACAATTACCATGTTTCTCATCAAATTTCAGTAATAACATTTTTATTGTTTCTAGGTAAGTTTATATCACCTATCATTGGATAGCTGAGCGAGAAATACCTATTTGCAAAATAGGTTAAAGATACAATTGTTTCTTTGACTATTCGAAAAAGCATTAGCAAGGCAAGAGAATTATTTTTATATTTCATTACTGGATCCCCGTAAGTGATGGGTGATTATTCCTCGTGAGTGATGGGTGATCGCTTCCCATGGGTAATGGGTGATTACCCTTAAATTAGTTTTGTACTATATAAACTTAAACTAGTTTTATTAAATGATTGGATTGTTTTTGAGTTTTTTGTTAGTTGAATTGCATAATTGCGCATTTTGAGGTGGCCTAGTGCCTGGAAAATATTCAATTTATAGGGAAACCTGTGTTAAAATTTTTTCTTTGCATAAGTCAGGATAGCAATTGGTTTTACCCTTGGATTCATTTCTGATTGCTTCCTCCTCTTGATTGTCCCTCGTCTCGCTTAGCTTTAGGATGAATGCTTGTAGTTGCTCTTTTTCAATAGAGCTAACAAATTTTGAGCTCCATAATGCAAAATCTACTTAGTCTTGACTCTACATGATATAAGAACCACCATATTCATATATAGGTTCCTGATCTTCAAGAAAATCAGAAGACGAACTTAAGTTTTATTACTGCATAAAAGATTGTTCAAGCTTGAAATGTGTTTGCATTGGAAGAAGACAAACAGTTAGTAATTATGGACTTCAGATCCTCTTCTTCGGCATCCTCCTCCTCCTCCTCCTCCCTTGGGCCAGAATCTAGACTAGCAGCAACAGAATTAGCCATGAAGTTACTGTGAAATGAGTATTGAGATTTCATCATCCCCATGAGTTTTCTCTTCTTATAGTTGGCCTTAAAGCATGCTTGTCTCAGTCTTTTTGTTTAGTCCTCCAACTACATATCAGGGATTTCTTCCATCAATTTCTTCTCACATTACAGTATCTTAATGGCTTCTCTCAACTTCTTCTCAGCCATATGTCCTCCTTCTTCTTCATTTTGCATCTCCTGCAAATCCAAAAGCATGCTCTCAAATTATTAGTTCTTTGTTATCTTTGGGGCCATATAATTATTAGTTCTTCATGCACAAGTGTGTGTGAGAGAGAACCTGAACATTCTTGATTAGGGTCTCCAACCTCATTGACTTCCTGTGAGGCCATCGACGAATTCCCAACTCCCTACATCTTTTCTTGAGAAGGGTTAGGCCAACATTCAGTTTTTTGGCCGCCCAACTGATTGGCATGTAAAAGTACTTTGAAATGATTGCTCTTGATGATGTCTTGGAGCTACTGTCCTTCTCCTTTCTATACCTCCTATTCATCATCTTCTTTGCAGGAACTTTATCTGAAGTGATACCTTGACTACTGTCACACAATAACAGCGGTTGGTTCACCTTGATATTAAATTCAAGATGCATTTCATGATTCCTCACTCCGAATTCATTGCTAAGACCATTCCATATTTCTCATAGAAAAAGAAAAATAATCTCAATAAAGGTAATGCCATTCAACGAAAGTCTTTGTAATTTTCTAGGATCATGAGCTCTTATGTATGATAACCTTGAACCATGTTCTAGCTTTGCTCAAAATTCTTTAGGGAGTAGAAAAGATCATACACAAGCATATCCTCCATAAGAGGAATAGCATCAAAAGTAGTCTGTTGAATAGGCAGATCAAATAGGAAATCTAAAGTAGCATGTCCAAAAATTCCACTAATTCACATCACAACAAACCAAAAGAAGTTTAGTTTCATTATCAAGCAGATTTCAAGATGAAGAAGATAGGTGAAAAGCCCAATAAATAAATAAATAAATAAAAGCCCTCAAAAGTATCTCACCTGAAATCAAGAGGAAGTGGTTGGCTTGGAAAGGAAAACATATCAAAATCTTCTTCTTTGGAAACTAATTCAAAATTTGACTACTTCTCAAACAAATTACGACTCCCCATCCCTGAAAAAGAGAACTGAAGAAGAAATCCTGATCTCTTTGTGGTTTTGTGAAGTCCACAAATGACCGATGACTGAGAGAGCAAATTTTGCATGATGGATTAAAATAAAAAGGAAGAAAAACTAGAGAAATATATATATCTATGAAACGAAGAAAAAACGCCATGAATAAAGATAGTTTAATGTAAATACAATTATAAAAAATTAGTGCATTAGAGTTTATGCACCATCGTATGAATTAAATTGGCCAACTTAAAACGAGGGGAGAGAAGACAGAGGAAAGAAAGAGACAAGGAGGAAGAGGAAGAGGGAGATGATAGGTGGAGGGAGGGAAGAGAGGAAGGAGGGCTGAGGAGGGAAAGAGACAAGGAGGAAGAGGGAAAAGATGATACCAGGAAGAGTGAGAAAAGATGAGAGAGATTGGTTTGTTCAATTTTGTCAAAACTTAAAGTATACGTAGAACCTATAGAAAGAATGAGACAGTAATGATGAGATTCGGTAAGATTGAGCAAAGGGCTACTATAATCATTTGGTCAACAGGCTAATAGTTTGACTATAGAGAATATTGTAAGGAATTTTCTTGAATTTTCTCTGAGTGTTGGTTCCAATTCTCGACCCTTTGTCTCATGCGATGCTATTGAGATTGCTCGTGATGACTGACGTATTTTCATTTTCTTCTTTTCCTTTTCTCTGTTCACTGAAGATCATCTCGAACTTGAATATTTTAATCTTTATCATGGCATTTTAAGTTATAAACCATATGCACTCTCTGCTGCTGAAATTTGTTAATTGTCTTGAGGCCATAATGGACATAATATGTGGAATGCATTTGCATTTGAGTAGCTAATACTTCTGCCTTCATGTCTAGTTTCTTCTGTTTTTGGCTTTCTAAGCTCATTCTAGTTTTCTATATGAATTTTGTTATGTTCCCTTAATTTGTGATAAGTTGAATACAGATTTATGCTGAAGAGACTAAAAGTTGTCTTCAATTTGCAAGTAGAGCATTATGCAAAAGTATTCTTCAATTTGAGAGTTTTTAGTGCTTAATTGTTATTATTTCTAATATTGGTAATCTCAAATATTATTCCCCTTATTAATTAGTTTAATAGTTTTTAAAATTTTTCATCATGTTTTACAATGTTGTTACTAAATTCATTCTATATAATATTGTAGGTACAATTCCACGATGAAGATTAAATAGGTGTTTTAGTATCACAACAACTTGGGATTGGAACAAGATCAATAATGCTTGGCTTGAGGAGCTACAAGATAAATGATGCTTGGTTTATGGAACTTCTTATGTATTTAACTATCGTATTCCTCATTTTTTGACAACGACTGTGAATGTTAAATTTGGATGTTACGAAATTTATATTTTGAATCTGATTTTCTTTTTAATGTTTTCTAGTTTTGATTGTTTTGAATAAAATAGCTATATATATATATATATATATATATATATATATATATATATATATAGGACAGGGAGAAAAAAAGCCTATCATGGCACACAAAAAGATGTTAATTAAAGGAACCTATGCTGATACATTTAAAATGCATTCTTTAGGACTTATAGTGACACTATAAAGTGTCAAGTATAACTACTGTAATGACATATTTTATTTTTGTATTATAAAACCTATTATGATGCTAAATGGTGTTATAATATGAAAATTTTCCTTATGCGTTTAAGCGTCACAATAGTTATTGTGGCGTAAAATAGTGTCATAACATGATACTTTTCTTGACGCTTTTAAAGCATCACAGAACCTATTGTGATGCTAAATTGTGTCATTACATGATATTTTCCTTGATGCTTTTAAAGTATCATAATACAGGTGTAACACCCCACTACTTAGGCTCAACAGGGCCGGGGATGTCGCCCCGTCCAAAGGATAAGGGGTCTTTATATCTAGGATACACAATCAATATAATGGAATAAAAACAATAATTTAAATTTAAATCTTATTACATCCCAAGAATTCAAAAAAAAAATCCAGAATAAAATTATTTACTCTCAGCTCCCAAAGCATTACACAAAAATAAATAATAACATTTCTTCCAAGGCAGGCAATAACTAGCTACTCATCCCCACAGTAGGATCGACTTGAAATCATGGTAAAACGGGTGATGAGACAAAAATCTCAGTAAGTCCGTGTGTGCTTTGAGTGTCCAGTGAAAATAGTTCGTGAATGCAAAGTATAAAATCTTCATAAGAGAAATACTGGTAAGCAATAAACAATAGTCAAAATCAAGAGTGGTGTTTTGGCTTTTCCAACCATACAGATACAATAAAATCAACCACTCAAAAGTGGTCATAGGTTACCACATGTTGGGCCCCATAACCAGTCAGAATGCCACACTTTGTGCAGACTGACAAAAGGTAGGTAATCCGCCTACCGGGCAAGATACTCCTCCTTCTCTATACCCAAACAACAACCAGTTGTCCATTCCGGCAACACACAGTCACTTGACTGAAAAACTATTAGTTCGGACCAGCACGACCTACTGGACTGTCATCCTATCCGGGAAGGACTTACCCCTCAGAGGTGGCCACTTACTGAGAGACTCACCCCATCCCTTCAAAGACTAGTCCTAGCAGTCCACTCTTATTGAGTACTCAACGTAACTTACCCCACTCATGGAAAAAGGAACAAAACATAGTTCCACCTGAAAATGGCAATTAAGGGTTTCTAAAGTCTTTGTCAAAATTAGTTTTAGAAAAAGTTTTGAGTTTTTGTAAATCTGCTTATTGATTTTCAAATAATTTGTTTGACGGAAATAAGACAGGAGACAATCCTCAATTGCCTTTACAGAAATGAGTGTCTATGTACTCTACATTTGGCTTGCCATAATAAACATTTTGCATCAAACAGGTTTTTTGCAGGAGCTTACCTGATCCTTAGCTTGAGATAAAATAAAGGTCTTCAACAGCTAACGCAACACTGCCTGGGGTAAATATAAACCATAATCAAACTCAAGCTAAAATCCACTTTCACAAATAAAACTAGCTCAACTCACTACTACCATGATCCTAGTGTCCCAAGCTTTAAGGCCAAATAATAAATAAAAAGGGTTTATAAGCTAAGTCTAATTTGATATTTAAGTGTTTTGGGAAATAGGTACTAATAAGTTGAAGGTTTAAATCTTGCTAAAAATAAATTAGAGTTTATTTTGATGAAGAATCTTATGTGGTATTAGGTAAAATAATGATTTATTAATAATTAATTATTAGAAAATAATTGATAACTAAAATTAATTGAAAATGAATTTCAATGGGTCTTGATTGAAAGATAATAAATAAATTTTAATAGGTTTGATTAAAAGATAATAATTGAAAGATAATAAATTTTAATGATATTTATGAATATAAAACTCACAAAATTAATATTTTACTTATTACGATTATTTATATAAAAGGCTTTATTTGATATTATTATTATATACAATATCTTTATATTTTATTTCTTGTAATAAAAACTATCATTTATTTGACTAAAATATCCTTATTATATGTATAATAATCTAAATCTACCTTCCTAGGATTTTCGAATTTACTAGTAAAAATTATAATATTAATCATTTTATTGATGAAATAAAATTAGCTTAAGGACAACTAGATCATGATCATATTTCTACTTGCTAATCGCAATCATGAACATACACTTCACTTCAATTCATCAAATCATCCAAATCATGAATAAAGGCATAGATCTAAATTTACCAAGACATGATCCAACCTCTACTAGCATAAACATATTCATGGCTTTAGCAATCATACTTGAATATAAATCCTATTCACCAAAGGTGACATAATCTCTAACATGCTTGATCACACAACCTATTCACGACATAGAGACATGCATTAAACCCTAAAAACACTATACAATCAACTCATGCATCAATCCCATCTCCATCATATACACACATTTATTCATGCTTCAATCTCAACTCATCACAACAATACATGCTCCAACCTCAAATATAACCCATCTTCTTTCAATATTACCCTAGAGACATGAATCTAGAATTTAAAAAGAGAGTTGAAGGGGCTTACATGATTGATGAGAACCTTGGAGGAGTTTTGAATGGATCTCAACTCCTAGGAGACTAGATTCGTCCAAGAAAGATGAAGAAAGCATGGCTATTGTTGAAGAAATCATTCGGCCAAGAGAGAGAGAGAGAGAGAGAGAAGAGAAAAAGAGAGTCCATTAGCATGCTTATACACATATATATTCATTAGAGATTGAGGATTAGTGGAGATGAAGTTGATTGAACAAGCTTACCTTGAAGGGGTTCTTGAGCCTTCACAAAAATACTGATTTTTTATCCAAGAGAGAGAGTTGGATTTTGGAGTTTGATGTTAAAAGTGGTATGAATGGATTCATGGCAGTGAGTAGGTGAAATCTGGAATTTTTGAAGAAGATTGAAGTGGTTTTGGAATGGTATTAGGCGTATGGAAGCTAGTAGGTGTTCTTGGTGTTCTTTGTATACTTGAAAGGTGAAGAGAATGCAGGGGATTTGATTGAAGCTGCCGAAATTCCGAGGGATTGTAGTGGCCGAATTGTTTGAGTGGTTTTGGTAGATGATTTTTCTGGTTTGAAAGGAAAAGGAAAGGCTGATTGTTGAAATCCTAAAAGAATAATTTGGGAATCAAATTTGGAAACAAAATATGGCAAGAATATCTTTGATCAAGGGAGAGCTTTTTGGAAGCTGTAATGGCCGACTGTTGCTCAGTGTTTTTGCTGGATGAAAGCTGGTTGAAAAAGCTTAATGGTGGCTGAAAAGAGGGGGTACAATGGTGAAGGAAGGTCTGGTTGTTTAAGGGATATTTTAAGAAAGTTTACTAAACTAGGATTGCTGGAATTTTGGTCTTCAATCAAGGCTTGATTGGATTAATTGTTGGAGATATTTTAGGGGCAGCCATGACTGGTTTTTCGAGCAGAAGGTTGGGGAAGACAATGGAGTTCAGTTCATGGCTGTTCAAATAAGTTTTTGCAGAAAAATGGTGAAGTTTCGGCTAGGGCTGAAGAAGGAAACAAAGCTAGAAAAAAAAATTCCTGTACAGGTTTCGCTATTGCTGGAATTTTTCTAGGCAGTTTTTGCTGCCATTTTCTAGTCAGTTTGTAAAGGATTTGAAGGGGCATTTAGAGGTCTTTCAAGGCTGGTTTCTAGCCTTATTCATGGAGGAAAAACGTGGCGAAGCTGCTGGGAGAAAACTGGAAGAAAACAGCTTGGTTTAAGCTCACCTATGTTGCTATTTTGCCCAGAAATTTTTTTAATTTTGCACAGCATTTGTGCAGTCCAAATTTGGCCAGAAAATTTCAGATTTCAAGCTGGTCAAGAGGGCCATTTTCTAGCAGCATTTGGGAGGGAATGATGGCTGAAAATTTCAACACTTTGAATGCACAAGAAGCTGGAAAATTCCAGATTACTTCATGAAGGAAAATGAACATAGCTAGAGTGGAGTTTTAAAGGTTCACTATAGAGATTAATTCTCTTGGGAACCTTCCCCAACTCCTACACAATTTCGGTCCATAAGATGTCTTACACTTAGAAATTTTGAACCTTCAAAGCCACAACACTTTCCTGGAATTTTTCTAGAATAAAATTGGCTACAACCTAATGAATTGAGAAGAAAAACTAAGGATCAAGAAGGGTATGAATTCCCTTAGGAATTTTTGTAGGATACAAGAATTGGATTGGGTACTCCTATCATGTCTCCCCTAGGACATCACCTTTACCCTTCTCTAGAGCACACAAGGTCGAAAATACAACCTTCCCAAACAAAAGTAAAATTTAATCATGCAAAAACTCCAATGATGGAATTTAAACCTAAGACCCCAAGAATTAATTCCAAAGCTCTAACCAATAAACCACAACAACTCTTGTTCTTAATTTCTCTCTAAAATATTTTTTCTATTCAATCCTCAAGCTATCTCCCTATTTTCACCTCAAGCAAAATTACCATTTTAGCATTCTTACTCAATAAACATAGTTAAGCCCTCGAGACTATAAAACACCAATCTAAAGCACATAAAATTATACAAAAATATATTTAAACATACAATAAAATATGATATGCATCCCAACCCCTTACTCTAAGGTTGGTTTTGACTGGGGTTTCACAACAGGAATTATTGTAAAGCTAAATAGTGTTAGGACATGACACTTTTACTAATGCTTGTAAAGTAACACAACATAATACCTATTGTGACTCCATTTTGGACAACGTTGTTCCAAAGCATCATGATGTTAAAAGCATCACTAAAGACCCCTTGTCTTGATGCTTTTTCATGTAAGGAAAGCCTTTTTTTTCTTGTAGTGTCCTGTCTCATTGATGGGTGTTACATAGAGGGGTATTTCTATCATTTCGCCTGTAGGTCGGAGACATTACTTTAGCAATATTATTCTTGGGGTCTATATTTTCATATGGTGATAAATGAAAATATTTAAAATGATAAAATATAGCTATTTAACAGTAAGGGCATTCTAGTCATTTTAGTAGCCATGAATAATATGTCACTTGGTCCTCGCAGTAGCTCATGTTATCCTGGTATTGTTAAGACATAATCTGGGCTTGATGGATAATTATTAGAAAGAAAAATAAAATTTATTTTAAGAGTCCAATTATAATTAGTTAATTAGTCTTGTATTTTTTTTAGTCGAGGACAAGAAAAAATAATAAATTAATTAAGATAATTACGCTAGAATAAATTAATTAATTGGGTTGATATATATTGACATATATTAACAGTCCAATTGAAATTAATTAATTAGTATTGACTATTTAATGAGCTCCAGAAAAGATAATTAACTAATTAAGAGGATTGACCAGTCTTGTGCTGTTTTTTTAGCACAACACCTAGCCTAATTGGGCTTGGTGATTTCGGCCATTTGGGCCTTGGAAGCCCTAAGGCTGGTCAAAATATGTAGGGGAAAAAAACAAGCGTTGCGCAATTTTTATTAATTAAAGCGTGCCGCCTCCTACTGTTTTCTCTTCCATGTTCTTTCTTTTCCTTCTCGCTGGTAGAGTGCTTGTATCCAAGAGAGGAGCTCTCACCAAGCTAATGCCTAGAGCAAGATAAAGTCATACTCCAGAAGATGAAGAGAAGAAGCTTGGAGATGCTCAATGCGTTGAAGTAAAAGATTGGTGGGACTTCCAATTGAATAGCAGACGCCTCCTTCTCCCCTTCCAAAGCAAGAGGTTCCAGTGCAATCTAGCCCCTCGTTGGTTAATCCGTGACCAATAAGGAAAAGTAAGTACTCTTTCCTAGATATGGCTTGAAAAACTAAAAAATTCCTGCTGCGTTTTCCTTTGATAGTTTTTTGCAATTCCTTCAAGTGGTATTAGAACTACAATTTTCATCTATGAGCATGCACTAGGGTTAAAACTGGAAAAGGTGGTTCCTTTACTATTAAAAAATAAATCTTTTGTGATTTTATGTGATCCCTTATACATTAGTTTCTAGAGTTCATGTACACCTCGTGGTTAGAGGTATAGGATCATGTATTCTAATGGTTTTCTCATCGTTTTTCTGGTTTTATGTAGATTCGTTATACGCCTCGTGGTTAGAGGCATAGGCACTTCTAAAGGCATACTTTTTTATGCCTAGTTTAGTGTTTCTTTGTATTCTTTTAACCTATAAATCTTGGGGACCAAAGAACGTGATTGCTGGAATTTTTGTGGGGCGAAAAGTGGCTTAAAAAGCTAGATTTTTTCCAGAAATCGACAAACTGTAGAGCTGACCCGGCATCAGGTGGGCCGAATAGACCAGGCGCCAAGTCCACTCTACCCAGTTGGAACCTTCGGGGAAATAATTGGACCCGGCACCAGGTCTACTCTGCCCAGAGGCGGATGCACACAATTTTGTCCAAGAAAAAAGAGAGCACTGTTGAAGTTCTGTACCTCATTTTTTCCTTGATGTAATCATTTTTGAAACTATTGTATGAGGTTAATTTTCTGCAATAATCTTATTTATCTATGGATGAATAATTGCATGAAAATGAATAGTAAAGGATAGAACCATCTTAGGATTTAACAAGATCATTAATTTTTTAATTCATGATGTTTAATCCATCATTTGGCCAGCGGAAGAGAACAAGAAATCCAAACAACTAGGATCACTATTATGCGTTAAAAGGATTAAAAAATAGGTGAGAATAATACCTTCGGTCCGCCTTTGTGAAACAAAATTTTTTTTTCTCTGTTCTGAAGGCATGAACCAGCCAAACAAAGAGAATGTCTTCTCTTTTGTTCCATTAAAGCACTGCAATCCAAGTGTAGGATCACCTCTAATATAGTCTACACGAGAATGGCACTCAAGAGTCAACAGAGTTTTGTGCTAGCAAAACTAATTCTGGCGGCTAGGGTTTTCTGTGGGTTTTCCAGAAGAAGAAGACGAAGGGAGCTCTCAGTTTTTTCTTAGAAAAAAACCTCTGTAATTCTCAAATCATAATCCCCCAGGGAGACTATATAATGATATATATCGTCTGTATACATTTTGGCAATCAGAATCCATAATGTATATGCATTATTTATTACTAATTATATTATGATTATTGTTAATTACAATATAGCCCACAAATTATAATTAATTAAAATTTAACCACAACTTCTTCTTTTCACAATCAACACTATAATGTTATCAAATAACATCTTAAGCACTCAATCTTCTATTGTGTGTGACCTATTAGGTTTCTCGGTCTATTGGTAGCAAAATATGAATAAATCTAAACATCTTTAAGATTAATAATCTTTAATAATTTTAGAATTAACTTATTAAGTCTAATAAAAATTGATTTATTAATTCTCTAATTAATAAATCCATATTCAGCAGATTATGAGTGGTATCTAGCAACATATCATGACCACCCAAAAGTCTAAAAAGTCAAGTGGCTTGACATGAACCTTTCAATAGCAAATAGCAGTGCAATAAGCTCTTTCACCATACAATATTTCATTCAGTTTGGAGTACAGAATTAGTGCCAATTCCTTCCAGAATAATAAATTAATTCTGGCACAAACATTTTAGTACTTGTTTCCGAAATCCACTACTTATCATATGTATCAATTAGAATTAGTTCCAATACACAATTACATTGGCCAAGGACTTCCCGAGTAGTGATTCCTTCAAGTGGCCGTGAGATATTCATCGCTACTATTAGGAGTGGTGAATCATTTATTGATCTTCTCAACTACTTACATTTGCTTCATGTTGTACTTAATATTCATCCCATAGACAATTCTGTCAGGACTCCAGAGATTGGAATCAAAGTTTAACACTTAGCAAATAAAGTACCTTAGAGATTTCAAGTCTAAGGATACTTACACATTTGTTATGACGAGATTCTATCACTGGCACTAAAAAGTTATCTATGTGATTATCTTATAGTTAGGTCATCCAATATACTTGTTCAAGTAACAAGTATCCATGTGTTAACTTTGAGTATCACAATACTTATGGATGTGAGAACCATTGCCTGATCAAATCAGGAAGTATAATACGTGCTAGTTTTAATATATTAATGATGTCCTATCTCATTAATACTATGACTAGGGATAATTTAAGTATAAACACTATCTAATAGAGTAGGAACCCCACATCATGATCTCTATCATGATTTCCTTAACACAGTGTTGCACTTGAGACTTTATCTAATAGTTATATTTACGTGAAAGTATAAATAAAACAAATTGAATGATAAAGAATGCCTTATTTTTTTAATAATGCATAATATACAAAATACATATGATTACCAAGGATGTGAATACTTAGGTCATAATTAGACATGGTTACCCTACTTTTGTCAAAAGGCCATAATTAGACATGGTTACCCTACTTTTCTAAACAGAGTTCCATAAAAAATGGTTAATACTACACCATTTAAGATGTACTTTGGCAAGAAATCAAAGTTATCTTTCCACAATGATGGCATGGGCGTTTGGTGGCTACTTCTTTCTTTTTCACAGCACCTTTGGGCTTAGTAGAAGCCTTCTTCTTCTTCTTCTTAGGAACTTTCTTCTTAGAAGAGAAAGATTCTACCAACATAACTGCATTGAATTCCTTCTTCATGGAGGACTTTGCAGTTTTGAGTAGATTGATCAACTCGAGTAGGGTGGACTCAATCTTGTTCATTTGGTAGTTAATCATAAATTGTGAAAAACTATTTGGTAAAGATTGTAAAATTAAGTTGATACTTAATTCATTGTCCATCACAAACCAAGAGACCCAAGCTTCTCAATTAAACCCAGCATCTTCAGCCCATGAGTGGCCACAGAAAGTACCCTCAGCCATTTTCGAATAGAACAGTTATTTTGATATCTCAGATCTTTTTGTTCTGGCTTGGGCATCAAATAGCTCTCGAAGATATAATATAATCGAGTAAGCATCCATATACTCGTGTTGTTTTTGCAGTTCAGGGGTTACTGACGCTAACATCACACAAGATGACGTGTCACTGTCTTTTTTATGCTTCTTTGTGGATAGTATGCTCATCAGTATGAGCATCTTGAGCTGGTGGTGGCGGAATAGGAGCTTCTAACACGTAGAGCAACTTTTCTGACTTGAGAGCAATTCTCAAGTTTCTTTACCAATCGAGAAGGTTTGTTTCGGTTAGTTTGTTGGTTTCTAAGATGCTACGCAGGTTTAGATTGGTTGACATGATGCAGATGATCTAGATGTAAATATAGAGAAAGTTAACTAACTGTATATGCACATATAATGCAAATAATTCAGTCTTTAATTAAGTGCATTATTATTGCACTATTTTACTCAAACCAATAGCCCCTACTATTGATTCAGGAAAGCCCGTTAGAAGATTTCCTAGTGGACCGGTATCCAAATTCCTCAAGAATAACTTCGGGTTTGCCTAACAAGACATCCTTAAGTTCAATGGTAGGTATTCAATACCAATTACATCGTATGTAATTACCAGATCATTAGGTGATTAATATATTTTAATCTTAAAGCTTTTAAGCTAATTCAATCTTACCTCTAATTTTCTTTTTCCTTAAGTTAGCCCAACTAAGATAAAGAAATTAGTTAAACTGAACCCATTAATTAGGAATTTAAAATTCCATAGCTTGAACATGCCCATTGTCAAATAGACTTGGGTTAGCCCAACAACCTAGTTTCAAAAAAGGACTCTCGTTCTTTCTATATTAATGGAAGACATTAGGTTTAATTTTAATTAAGGGATTTTTTATATTTGTGTCTTACAGATAGCATTAATAATATCATCATATCTAGACATTGCACAATAATAACGTGGTTTGGATATGGGCTTTACTATATTAATTTCCTTGAGACACAAAAGAAATTAATTTGGCCAATCCTAAGTGTTTATGCATGATATAGGAAAAAAACCTTACCACCCTCTTTTTGGCCTTGATCATCTTCTCCTGAACTTTTAATAAATTCTATTCTATCTAAACTATGTAATCTATTACATAAAATTCTAATAAAGAAACATTGAGTTACATTTGAGAGGAGTTAGATGAGAAGAAAATTTTACAAAAGAAAAATAGAGAAGGTAGGACTTGCAGGCCCTATTTTTAATTCAAAACCATAGCGATAAAATGCATGAACAATTTAATTGGGTCCATAGTCCATAACCAAACCACCATGCTAATTTTATGCTCAAAATAATATTAAATATAGAAAATAATTCCAAAATTACTATTTTAGAAAAATAGAATAAATTCTAAAATCAATATTTTAGAATATATATTAATTCCTAAAATTAATTTCAAAATCACTATTTTAGAAAAATAGAATAAATTCTAAAATCAACATTCTAGAAAATATATTAATTGCTAAAATCATATTTTAGGAATTAAAATAATATATAATCTAAAATTAATATTTCAAAAAATATTTTTTTTTCCAAAAGCAAGATTTTTGAAAAAAAAATATATATGTTAGTCCCAAAATAGAAACTTTGGGAAAATGTGGGCACCAATTGAAAAGAAAGAAAAAAAAAAACAATCGTGGGCCATTTCCTGCACAAGAAGACGAAACAAAGAAAAAGATTTTTTTTTTTTTTAATAAAAGAAGTTGCATCTTAGGGAGGCATTGAGTATACCTCCCGAGGATTGCAAATAAACCAATGAGCAGCGAAATTAGGAGTCCAATCTAGGCTAGCCACGGCTTAGCTTTTAGTGAGCTAGCGGCTTGGGCCAAACAAAATATTTTTTTTTCCATTTTTTCTCTTCGTCTTCCCCCGAAACGTTTTCTAGAAAATTTCCTCAAGACTTTTCCAACAATTTCAGAGAACAATTTTCTAGGACATTCCATTTTTTCTGTTCTATAAACTCATTCAAAGTAATCTTCTATTCAGTAAAACGAAAACAGAACCAAAAAAAAAAAGAAAAAAAGTTTTAAAAAATACGCTTTCCTTTTTTTAAATTACAAAACATAATGACCAAGAAAACCAATTTTCTGCAAGAAGAATTAACTCTATTAATTCTCATTTAAAACCATCTCCAATAACTTTTATAGAAGCCATGCTCGTCGCAACCAAGGCCCACAAAATCATTTTTCTTTTTCATAAACAGGCTATATTCTAAATAATTTAAGAACATAACAGAGAACCAAACTTGAAACAAATTTTAATGGAAACACTCACAGAAACAATTCATATAATTCAACCTTATACATGAAACGGTTTTTAGGCATAAGAAAAACTTAAAAATTCTTGAAACTATTTCAAGAAACGGGCTAAAACGTTTTCAGTTAAACATGCACACATGAAACAATTTTCACAGAGGACACAAAGGCTACAATGAACCATATTTCATGGCCAAAGATATGATCCATTAACGTATAAAAGGGGTCTCTGATACCACTGTACGAATTCCCTATGCAAAAATAGATTTATGTAGCGAAAGAAAATAAGAATTCTAGACAACTAGGATCACTCTTATGCATTATAAGGAAAAAAAAATGGGTGAGAATAATACCTTTGGTCTGCCACTGTGGAACAAATTTTTTTTTCTTTGTTCTGAAGGCGCGATCAAGCCAAACAAAGAGAATATCTTCTCTTTTGTTTCGTTAAAGCACCGCAATCCAAGTGTAGGATCGCCTCCAATATAGTCCGCATGAGAATGCCGCTCAAGAGTTACCAGAGTTTTGTGCTAGCAAAACTAATTCTGGTGGCTAGGGTTTTTTGTGGGTTTTCCAAAAGAAGAAGACGAAGGGAGGTCTCGGTTTTTTCTTAGAAAAAAAATCTCTATAATTCTCAAATCATAATCCCCACGAAGACAATATAATGATATATATCGTCTTTATAAATCTTGGTAATAAGAATCCATAATGTATATGGATTCTTAGTTACCAATTATTATTATAATTATTGTTAATTATAATATAGCCCACAAATTATAACTAATTATAATTTGACTACAACAATTTCTTCTTTTCACAATCAACCCCATAATGTTATCAAATAACATCTTGAGCACTCAATCCTCTATTGTGTGTGACCTATTAGGTTTTTCAGTCTATTGGTAGCAAAATATGAATTAATCTAAACATCTTTCGATTAATAATTCTTAATAATTTTAGAATTAACTTATTAATTCTAATAAGAATTGATTTATTAGTTTTCTAATTAATAGATCCATATTTAACAAATCTTGAGCAATATCTAACAATACATCATGACCATCCAAAAGTCCAGAAAGGCAAGTGGCTTGGCATGAACCTTTCAATAGCAAATAACAGTGCAATAAACTCCTTTCACCATACAATATCTCATTCAGTATAGAGTACAGAATTAGTGTTAACTCCTTCTAGAATAATAAATTAATTCTGGCATGAACATTTTAGGTTATGTTCCCAGAATTCACTACTCATCATATGTATCAATTGAAATCATTTCCAATACACAATTGTCTTCGCCAAGGACTTTTCGAGTAGTAATTCCTACAAGTGACCATGAGATATTCACCCCTACTATTAAGAGTGGTGAATCCTTTATTGATCCTCTCAACTACTTACATTTGCTTAATGTTGTACCCAATATCCATCCCATAGGTGGTCTTGTTAGGGCTCCAGATATTAGAATCAAAGTCCCATACTTAGTAAATAAAGTACCTTGGAGATTTCAAATATAAGGATACTTGCACATTTGATATGATGAGATTCTATCACTGGCACTAAATAGTTATCCATGTTATTATCGCATAGTCAGGTCATCCAATGTACTTATTCAGATAACAAACATCCACGTGTTAACCTTGAGTATCACAATACTCACGGATGTGAGAACCACCGCATGATCAAATTAGGAAGTATAACACGTGTTAATCTTAACATATTAATAATGTCATAGCTCATTAATACTATGACTAGGGATAATTTAAGTACAAATACTATCCAGTGTAGCAAGAATCCCACATCATGATCTCTATTACAATTTCCTTAAAACAGTGTTGCACTTGAGACTTTATCTAACAGTTATATTCACACAAAAGTATAAATAAAGCAAATTAAAAGATAAAGAATGCCTTGTTTTATTAATAATGCACAATATATAGAATACATGTAATTACCTCTAGGGTTAACACTAACATCCAATTCAGCTATCAACTTGGAGATTAATTCTCCCAAAACTTAGTATTTAAAATATTACAGATAGAAATTCTGATTGTTTTTCATTATCATAAAATAATTATCAAGTGATAATTATCCTTGCATATTTTAGATACCATAAGATTCTTAGCATAAAAATGGTTTGGCTGAATCCCAATTGTCTAAGAATTTTCGTGGATTGAATTAATAGAGTTCAACCAGCATTATTTGAAGCTTAAGACTCCTCCAAATTAGCCATTTCAAATTTCATATTTTGCAAAAGATAAGAGCATACAATTTTGTTAACACTCCAACTCTTATCTTTTCCATTTAGAGGAATTTTTGCTTATCTAAGGCACCAAACTTCAGCATTGCTTTTGGGCATTCTGTATACACACCCATTCACATGGCCATACGAAAACAAAATGAAACCAGATCTTTGCAAGTCTTGGTCAGCACAAACAACCGAAAGCCTTCTTAATTGCACCAAATCCCAACAGCATAATTCGGCCACTCTATTCATAAGTTTTCTCTCAATTTCAGTCAGCCTAGGACACTACAAAGCTAGAAAATTTTTCTCCTTTCTACTCTAGCTGGCCAAAACACACTAAATCTGAAGATAGGCACTTAAATTACTTGAAATTTCCGATTCTTTTCTTCTCCTTATTGAGAAAAATTTTCATTTTCATAAAACTCTCTTTTCCTTTTTCCTTTTTCAGTAATTTGGTTCTTCTACCCTATTTTCCTCCATAACCAGATGGCAGCAAGCCACCTTCATGAAATGAAAATATTTTTTTTCTTTTCCTTCATAGCTGACCGAAACACAAAGCTAGGAAGAGAGACTTTCTGTCCTAGTAAAACTCCAAACTCCTATTTTATTTCCATCAAGAAGAATTCTCATTTGTCCAAGCCAATTCAACACAAACAATATTATTTTGAACGCCATTTTCGGCCAGCCCTCACACATCTGCACAAAATCAGATATAACCAAAATAGCTTCATCTAAGTCACTAAATCTCAGTGACTTTGGCCATACTTCATCAAATAAAAATATCCAATATTTTAATCCTTTACCAACATAGCATGAGCAAACCTTTTCTATCCTTCTGAGAATATTAGTTTAATTAGACTACTATTTTCCCTCAGCCTTTGGCACCTTTTTTTTCGATTAGCATAAGTTCACATATGCGAACCGAGATAACAAGTGCTGAACACCAGAACACTCCCATTCCCTATTCTTTTTAGCCTATAGCCTATCAAAATACTAGAAACAACAAGAAGAACTTTTGATTCCCTCAAGCGTCATTTTTAAACTTACTAAATAAAAGGAAGCTGAATTCATACCCACAGAACTCTCAGTGTTCGTCACTTCATCACAGCCAAATTGAATAAACCTTCTATCTCTCTAGTTGCAAGCCTTCTTTCTTTTTCATGGTAAAAGCGCAGCACTCCCATTCACGAGATCTCTTTCAAGTAAGTTGTTTTCTTCATTTTAACTTTCCTATTTCTTTCCCTTTGAGCCAAAATAAAGAACTGATTTCCCTCAATTCTCCTTGCAACCATATAGAAGTTCTAGAAATCCTAAGAAAGTCATCTCATTCTCCTACTTTTAAATTATTCGACGTGATCATTTAAGAGTAATCATATGATCTCATAGAGGTAAACGTTATAGCTCATTTAAAGTGTTTTGTTTGGATGAGTTATTTAACTTAACATTCGGTTTATTTAGAGCATGGATGTATGTGATAATCTAGATGTAATTTTTTGGATTAGTTAAACACGTTTTGATAAAAATATGATCATAGAGAGTTTGAGTTATGTAATTGATTGATCTTTTGATGGATGTATGATTTTATGATTATAAGCATACTTTACTAGTAGTAGGATCATAGAAGATGTGAATTATGATGTTTGATGAATTTGATGGTCTTTTATGAGATGAAGTAGATTATTATTTGTCTACTTGATAGATTATGAGTTCTATGATGATTAGATTGAATTGTAAAAAAGTTAGTTATATGCATATTTGGGATGATTAAAGAACTATGAACATTATTTGATGAGTTTGATGCACAGTTGACAATAAATGTACGTATTCATGATAGAGACCTAGATCTAGTAGATTTGAGTGATTGTTATTGGACCATGTATTGGGGAAGTTTGTGACTTTGCTATGATATATACTTTTAGATAAGGAGTGGTCTAAAGTGAGAGACCAAGGCAGTCAAACTTGTATTTATGTCTGAACTACTTTAAATAAGTCTTTGCATTAAGTTTTGTAAAATAAAGCTCTGAATTGCAAGTGAATTGTGAAATGATGGTTATCTCAATGATGTGATTACTTTAAACATAAGCTTGGTCATTTCCATTAAAGCCTATTATATATATATATATATATATATATATATATATATATATATATAATAGTTTTAATAAAATACTACCTTTTATTACAAAATGATTTTTCAGCAAACTAAGAAAGTGTTTATATAGAGATTGGATCTTGCACGATGAATTGGAGGTTGAGTATTGAATAAGGGAAAGCCACTAGGACTAACCTTTGAAAGGATGGTAAGCCCTTCAGTGAAGCTACCTCTGGGAAATAGGCTCTATTTGGAAAAGGTGACAATTCTAGTAGTTCAGGCCAGTCCAAGCTAGCACTTCAATCCAAGAGGATTGTTATTTTGATGTGGATATCCAGTAAGTTAGGTTAAAATATGGAGGAGTATCTTACCCAATAGGTCGTACACCCACTACATTATGATGCGTGGTTTCACAGTATTTCTCATGATGCAGGGTTTCATCGCAAGGGTACGATGTAGCCTGTTATCTAAGTAGTTCCTTTATAATTATTATAGTAATGATTTCTAGCACGCATGTGAAAAATACCACTCATTATTGATTATGAAATGTGTTTGACTTGTGATTAATTTTTTTATAAACGATTTCAAAGTGCACTTATGAAAACTCTTTTGATACAATCATAAGTATATATAGGATTTACTGAGATGTATTTCTTACACCATATTTAATGTCATATTTTAGGATTTGCCAATTTTGACAAGGTTGGATATTGTTAGAAGGTTGTTGATTCATTTTTTTTTTTTTTTGGATTTTGTTTTGTTTTGGGAACTTCCATGTGTTATTTGTTTAGAGAGAGACTTGTAGACAATATTTTCCCATGTATTGAGATTTTTTAAAGTTATTTATGCTTTAGTTTATTTTAATACCTAGTTATAAAAACCCCTAGTCTATTGGACAGGGCGACATCCCCGCTATTTTAGGTACTTAGGTTGTTGGGATATTACAAGTGGTATTAGAGCCTAGATTTAAGCAACATGCATATGATTGATGATATTTGTTTAGTTAAATATTTAAATATGTTACTAATCCTAGTTGTTGTTTGTGATTAGGATGGCTAGGAGATTTGTGCCAGTAGCAAGAGATTGGCCTTTCATTTGTAGGCCTAATGCACCATCACCACCCGTACCCTTCACCAAGCGACTCTGAATCTGAGTCCAAGCCATAGGAATCGGAGCGCGAGCATGAGAATGAGGGAGTCGAAGTGGAGGAGCCCGTCCCTAATCTACTTGTATTGGAAGAAGATTTGACCCCAAATAGTGATGATCTGAGAGACTTAGAATTTAAGGCACTCAGAAGTAAATACGAAGAGTTTATAGCATAACGCTAGGAGTGAGTTAGGCGAGCAAGACTGAGAGCTGGTCTTACAGAGCCGAAGAGTTTTAAGAGACCCATTTGGGCTATAGGGAGGTCTAGTAGGGTCACCAAGGAACCTTGGATCTTGGAAGTTATGGATGGAAAAATGATAGACTTTCCAAGAAAATCGGGGGTTAGTTTTATAAGCTTCATATTTAGGATACAAAGGGGAAAAAAGTGCGAGTAAGATAATTGAACTGACCTAGTAGTGGAGATCAGGAAGCTTTATTTCTTCTTTCCAGTTAATAAAGGGTGATTCTTTACTATGTGTTATTTTAGGAACCTTCATTTATGTAAAATAAGGATATGCATGCCTTTTCTTCCTTTGTTAAATTATGCAGTTTGAATAGATAACAAGTTTACTTTTTTTTCAAATGATTCCTTATTTCCAAAATTATTTGATTTACTATCTTGCATAAGTGGAGTTTGAAATTTCTATTGTGGAACATTCATACATGATTTAATCACTGCATGCATGCACAACTTATCCTTTATGTGACTTTGTATGGTTAAAGATGGCACCAAGACTAAGGACCATAGTGTGCAGCAAAACCACCAGGGAGAGTGCATCATCAACCCTGGAGTTTAGATCCATGCTACACTCCACACTTGAAATAGGAAGGGATTACAGGCAGAAACATGAGAAAGCACCAGAGGGACCTACAAAGGTGACCCTTGGGCAAGCATTTCACAAGATGACAGAGATCCTCCATTCTTCGTCGAAAAAGGTTGAGAAGAATATATCTAAGGGTGATGACGTAGCTCTAGAATGATTTCTGAAGTTTCAGCCACCGATTTTCTATAGAGAAATGAAACAGGATAAGAAAGCGGAGCAATGAATTGAGTAGATGGAGGATATATTCTCCACTCTACAATACACTAAGGAGATGATGGTTAAGTTCACTACCTTTAAGCTGAGAGGACTGGTTAGGCTATGGTGGCAATGCATCAGGAGGAGTGGAAGAAGATTGATCGAGAGTGGATTTGGAGCAACTTCAATGAGGCTTTTAAGGTAGAATACATTCTACAGTGGATAATGAAGAAGAGAGATGATGAATTCCAAGGTCTAAGGCAGGGAGGCATCACTGTGGCACAGTATGCCACCCGATTCACACAACTATCAAAATACTGCAAGTGTTGGTTTATAAGAAGTTAAATCGAATAAGGTACTTCATCAAAGAATTAAGGCAAGAGCTAAAGAGGGCTTTAGCACCCTCTTCACCGGGAACATATACGGCCGTTGTGGATGTTGCTACCAGAACGAAAAATGAAGACAAGCATTGAGTGACACCTAAACCATACTAGCAAACAAGGCTGCCAATAATACAGCAGTTCCATAAACATCCAGCTACACTATAGTAGGGTAACAAGGATAAGCAGGTACAAACTACTCTAGCAAGCTCAACTCTGAATTTGCTAACATATCAGTACTACGGAAAGCGTGGTCATGCGGAGAAAGGTTATTGGTCAAAAAGAGTGGCCAGGAAATATTTCAATTGCGGAGACCTAAATGATCTTCAAAACAACTGTCCCAAGCTATTGAGAATTGGATAAGGAGCCTTAGTACCACCTACTGGCGCTAACAAAGGACAACCACTGGAGTTGCTGGAAATGGAGGATAAAAACCTCAAGTAAAAGCTAAGGTATTCGCTTTAAACTAAGATGAAGTTGGAACCGATGCAACAATAGTGGAAGGTAAGCTCTTTATATAGGATTATGCTATTAATGTACTTATAGACCTTAGATCCACATATTCTTATGTAAATGAAAATTGTGCACATTATTTGGGTTGGGACGGTGATGAATTACCCTATCCTATGTTGGTGAGTACCCCTTTAGGAAAGACGGTAGAAGTAAGAAAGCTAATGTAAGAATGTGAAATTAAGGTGGGAAAAGGAAATTCTTAAGGCAGATCTCATAGTTTTACTTATTGAAGACTATGACCTAATCTTGGGTATGGACTACTTGGCTAAGCATGGAGCTAGAGTAGACTGCAAGATCAAGACAATGCAGTTTGTTAGAATAGGATATGACATAATAGAATTCAATAGGAAATATGTGAAGGAGTTGAAATTTTTTATAGCTGGGATGAAGGCTCAAAACATGTTGAAGAAGGGATGCAGGGGCTACTTGATAAATAAACCCAAGGAGTAGTGTACCTTAGAGAATACTGCGGTAATGAATGAATTTCAAGATGCTTTTCCTACTGAGCTCACCTTACTTCCACCTTCTTGGGAGGTTGAGCTCACTATAGATCTGATACCGGGAGCAGAACCTGTAACACCCTACTACCTACGCACCCCAAAATGGGTGGGAATGTTGCCCCGTCCAAAGGACAAGAGGTCTTTATAACGAGGTAAATAAATAACTCATCCAATGTAATATCTCAAATAAAATTTGAATGTATTATAGTTTAAGTAAAACTTGTACAGAATCTCAAAAAAAGGGATGATAGAATATTGTCTTTAAACTAAACAACTAAAATATAAAGTACAAGATCCTGAACTCCAACTTGACCTTATCAGTAGTGCTCACGATCTGAAAACATGCACAGAAGTTTGAGAATAAATTTCCCAATAAGTCATCTGTGTATGAGAGTGTTTATTTGAAAGAATTTCGTGATGTGCATTTTAAATTACCAAAAGCGTAACTGCAATCATAATTAATAGTTTTAAACACAAGAGTGGTGTTTTCAATTTGCATTCTCAATAAATAAATTTATTTCAAGAAAATCAACTACTCAACAATAAAGTGGATTATGAAACCCTACATCATAGTCCAGAGCCATAAAACCCTGCATCATGACCCTGTATTGTGAAACCTTACATCACAGTACAGTAGGTGATCGGTCCACGGGTGGGGATACTCCTCCTTCTCCCAAACCCCTCTAACTTACTAGTTGTCTATTTTGGAGAAAAATAGTCCTATTTGGAACTAGTTGCTAGCTTAGACTGATCTAATTCCCTACTACTGCTGCCTAATCAGAAATGGGTTCGCCTCTCGGAGGTGGCCACCTACTGGAAAGCTAACTCGCTTCTTATTAAGCTAGTGCTAGTAGTCTACTTTTATTGAGTACTCAATGTTTTTGCATCAAAGAAACTCATTAGCATCAAGTAGTAATATAAAAGAAAATATCCAGCATAACATGATAAACCTTGATTAAATCATTTAGTGCAAAAGTCAAGTGAATTATTTTGAAATCCCTTTATTTTAAGAAATTAGTGCGTGAGTTGAAATAGAGTAAGAAAACTAGTTATAATGAATATTTTAATACAAAACTCGGGTTTCCAATGGCAAAATATAATAGGGCAAACTATCCTAGTGACCCTTAAACTATTGCGAAATCTAAATTGTACCCACCAACTAAAAAAAACATAAAAACATTCCTCGAACTTTTTAATCGTCCAAATCTTGTCTTCTTCAATTGACATACAGTCAATTGATAGTTCCATTAATTTTGAAAAGTATTTCAACAATTTTATATTTTTAATTAATGATGTATACGAATTTGGGTATAAAAAATCATAAAAAAATAAGCATATTCCCAATCAAGTTTAAATTAAAACGCCAACCCCAAATTACATATATGAGCAAGCGTACTCATCATTAAGCATAGCATAGGGTTTAAAACGAGTATCGATCCTTAAGGAATAAGTGCGTAGTAATTACTTTTCTTTCATTGTTTAACCGACTCAATAAAGTGAAAAAGAATAAAAAATAAAATAATATAATATAATATATACATGTCAAGGATGGAGAATTATGTAACTCAAACCATTATTTTGATAAACATGACCTTAAAGTACCCAATCATTATCATAACTAATCATTCTCTTGGCATCATGAAGGATTAAGATAGATTCACTTCTTTTCCAATCCATGAAATCACTATCTTCTAGACAAATTAGCATCATATATCCTGTCTCAACTAATTCACCCGAAAGATTCAACAAACACAATCCTTGATTAAATCCCTATATCTTGGCAAATTTAAAACATGAAATTAACCAATGAATCTATATTCTGGCAGACATCAATTAACCTTTACTTACCCAATTCTTAGCAATTAACCCCCTTTTTCAAGCAAGTTAATCGACAACAAATATGAAATTAATGAATTGAGACCACCATCAACCCCTTTTCTAAGCAAGTTAATAGAAAGAAACAACAAATTAATCTCGTAATCAGCATAAGTAATTAAACATCAAGAATAACAATCAATTAATCAAAAGATCAAAGTAACTCTAAAAATCATGAATACCGAAAATAATGTCAAATTACAATAAAACAATTAACATTATTGTTCAAGAAAAGAAAACAAAGTTAAAAGAAAGTATTCATGGACAAGCCTCCTTCTTCTTCTTTCGTAGACTCTCTTGTACAATACTCATTGATTTGATGAATTCCTCTTTGAAATTGAGTGATTTTATGTTTTGCTCCTTGAATTCATACACTTAACTTATGTTTTTCCTCTATTTATAGGCTTTAGAAGTGCCTAAAGTCGTCACTTTAGGGTTTCTAGTCGAATAGAAGTAGGAAAATACCGAAACTCTAAAAATTACCAAAAATACACACGAAAATCGAGGCACCACCTCTGTACCAGTGCATTACTGGTGCTGCCTGTCCTGCCTAGGCCGGCGCCGGTTGCATTTTGTCTCTCTGTCCATTTTTTCGATTTTTTTTTTAATTTTTGTGCCAAGTTCTTCTGGGTCGCAGCCGGCGCCGCCTCTGGATTCCCAACCGACGTCGGCTATGTTCTGTTTAGTCCCTATTTCACCGATTTTTTATTGCCTCGAAGTGCATGCCAGTAGCACATGGCTGGCACCGCCTATCCTGTCCTGGCCGGCACCGCCTTTAGTCTGTTTAGCGATGATTTTATGTTATTTTACCCCTAAAATTTGAAATAATGCACAAAATACCTTTCCAATGGTAAAATCTCAAATATGAAGGAATATGACTAGTTATTACACAAAATATATCACAAAAATGGCCTCAAATAACTAAAAAATATATGACTAATTTAGGCCCTATCACATTCCCCCACACTTAACTCTTTACTTGTCCTTAAGCAAAGTATTAAAGACAAGTAGAAAAACACAAGTTTTCACAAAATCACTCAATCAATTTCAAAATAATATTTCCAATGCTTTCTTTATTCAAAACAACAAAACATATGCTACTATACCTTTTATAACAAATGCAAGACTTGTATAAGTGAAGAATGACTAGTAGAACTATCCCAATACTTAACATCATTCTCAAAACATTGGAAAGAATTTAGTTTAAAAAAAAAATGCATTTCATAAGCTTACTTTCCATCCACTCTCTCCATTAATCCGAGACATATCATGATTCTATTTAGGTCAAGTAGGACTTTTAAGCTTGTAATGTAAGGCTAAAGGGTTTGTAATGTAGCTGTTAAACAAAGGATATAGAAAAATCAAATGTCAAAGAAGATGAGAGTTTGCAAGAAAAGGATAAACAAAATGTACCAATAGATTCCAAACTTTTCTTGCTTTCCTATTACAAAACCAATCAAAAACCTATAACCTTGTATAGTAATCATATTACAGTTCAAGCAAATCTTGCATTCCTTTCATCAATACTTTCATCAATAGTTCTCAACGCATCAATCATATTGCACAAGATTATCAAAATTTCAGCAATTCTTATTCCAACTCAACCAACATTCTTCCTGTGCTCTTCTCTTCTTTTTCTTTCAGCTTTTCTTTTCTTTTTCTCTTCTTTTCAAATGCTGCTTTTGTTTATTTCTCAGTTTTTTCTTTCAACATTTTCTAGCAGCTTTTTGTTTTTCTCAATCTTTCTTTTTCTTCCTCATTTCTCCTTTCACAATTCCAACTCAACACATGATGCATGACTGAAAGTAACAAGTCATGACATTTACACAAGCATTCTCCCTCATAATTCTTCTACTTGTACTTTTATCCTTCAAAAGCAATCAAAGATTTGGAAGTAAATTAAACTCTCAGAAAGAAGTATAGACAAAGTATGATAGTTTAAGAAAGAAATTAACAATTTAGGCTCAAAATAGACATTAGGGATAATATAAATTAGGTAGGCTTGAAAAGCTCAAACTATCCAAAGAAGGACAATTATCGTCATTCCTAAGTTAAATCATGAATGTCTTTCTTATTTCGCCTCGAGAGGTATTCAAGTAAGTTCTAAAATGTTCAATGAATTTTAGTAGAAAAATAGGTTTAAGAATAATGTAAAGCATTTGATCAAGAACTACTTAGTCCAAATGCGTGCAAAAAGTCATGCATAAGCCACAAATGATATAGAACATATGCTCTATGATCGCACAAAGACATGCATTAAAAATACATCTTGAAAGCTCAAAAAATCAGAAAAAAAAATTGAAAATTTTGCTCAAAATGTTCAAAGAATTTCAGAAGAATGAAGCATAGATGAATTCCCATTCTAACCACTCCCCTCCACTTAAACTGGATATTGTCCTCAATAGCCAAACAAATAAAGCAAGGAAATATTGTCACGGGACCAAAAATAAAGGGGAAAAGAGAAGAAAGAAAATACTTCCATTGCATTGTGCATTCTCCTACAAAAGAGTTGAATTCCAACAAAAAGGAGCATTGTTGAAGTATCTAGAAAGAAAAATACACAAAAGAAACACACCAAAGCATAAAAACTAGAAAAGAAAAATAAGAAAAAAGTAAAAAAAATAGTACGAAAAAGAAAAGCATATAGGGATTGTTACCTGGACGGCCATTACCTGCAAAGGCTGCTTGTTCTGTGGTTTCTTGGAGTGAACCCATATTTTGGCACTCATGATTTGGGTGCCCTTCTCCACAGAAATTACAACTTACATTTAGCACTTGGCCTTAAGGCATCATCATTTGTTCCATCTTTTGAGTTAAAGCTTCCACCTTAACTTCCAAAACTGCCACAACATCCACTTTGTGCACTCCTTGCACACGAGCTTTAGACCTTGTGTTGGATTGTATGCCCTCTTAGACTAGGTTTCTGATGTAAAATCGAATTATTTAATGAAAGAATTTATTTTCAGAAATTGTTTGTGAATTTACGTTTTGTTTGTGCATGATTTTCGTTTGGAACAAACCCATTGTGTTTAAATAAGTGATCCATGTGAATGGTGGTCTTTCACAGTAAGGTATGGATCATGGGTTATTTAACACATAAACATTTGTTCTTAACCTATTGATGAGACTGTGAACCTCATCATGTTTAGGTTATTATGTTTTGAATTCCAAATGGGGAATGGCTTACCTTTAGCCAGTGGGTAGTGCACTCACTTCATGACATAAGCATATTTCGAATACGTAGAACAGGACCTGTAGTAGTGGTTTCTCAAAGTACTATATGGTAGAAACCTAGACTACTACCGCTACAGCGTGGACTAGTACTCTACGACTTGAGTATGAGTTGGTGGTCTAACGAAGCTGGAAGCATATACTTTGATTTGCTGTAGTTGAGGTTCTATCGTAGGGCCAATATACTTGCATGTTGGGTATGTGTGACTAGTTAGTTAAGACAGACTTATACAAGATAGTTTCTGCACTATATCGCCCCTTGTGGTTGTCCGAATGGTCTAAATTATCCAGGGCCCTAGGAAACATGACTTGGATGTTTGCTTTAGGGTAGCTCCCTTGGAAAGCGGAAACACTCCAGGAAGTCGTGGATCATTGGACTAGAAGCCTAAGGATGGTAGATGTCATTTAGGGGGGTGTTAGTACACTTCTTTCTCTCTAAATGTACGACGATGTGTAGAGGGGTATTTTAGTCATTTCACCTGTAGGTCGGAGACTTTGCGAATGCAGCATTGTCCTTGGGGTCAATATTTCCTTATGGTGATATTAGGAAATATTTAAAATGCAAAATACGGCTATTTATATAGCGAGGGTATTTTGGTCATTTTAGCGACCAAGGCGATGTGTCTTTTTGGTCCTCGGAATAGCCAGTAAGTCCTAACTATTTTGGGTTGAGGAATTGGTCTCAGTTGAAGAGGATTTTATTTTATTTTATTTTATTTTATTCAGGAAGTCTAATTTATTATTGGACTGGAATAAAATAAATAAATAAATAAAATAGGAGTTGAGAGAAATTAATCATCTAGTTTATTTGGTTAATTAATTATTCAGGGCCTAGGTCCAGTATGAATAATTAAGAAATTAACCTGGGCTTAAACTAGGGGAAATAATTAATGTTTAATTATTTATTGGGTTATTTATGTAGGCCCAAGAAATAAATAATTAAAGATTAATTATTATGATTCATTTGGGCTCATTAATTATTTATTGGATTACTTATGTAAGCCCAAGAAATAAATAATTAATATTTATTATTTTGGGCCTTTTTGGGTCCAAGAAAAATAATAAATATTTATCTGGCCCAATAGCTTGGACCTTAGGGTTTTTTCCAGATATGGTTAAGAGGAGTTTAGGGTTAGGCCAAACTGATTCTCAGGATAACATCCGGGTGTTTTGAAATCCCGGGGATATGTTTATCAGATAATGAGAGACCTAATTTTTGGCTAACTGATAAAACAACTCTTTGGAAAAGAAAAAAAAAACCCTAATTCTTTCCCAAGCCACAAGACTCTCACGTCACTCTAGTTCTCTCTCTCACGGTTTTCTTCTTCTTGTTTTTCCCCTTGTTCTTTGCTAACTAATAGCGAGCGAACCAAGTAGAATTGAGACCGTTTCTCTTTCCCATTGTGTTCACCAACTAGAGGTTAGGCTGAGGAATATCCCGAGAGCTGGAGAGCTAAGCGTTAATGCAAACAAGGTGAAGTCGAAGGCTAGCGGGTGTTCAACCGGAAGCTCCTTCAAGTGTGCAAAGCGAGGTGATTCCAGCCGTTCATTCTGTTCCTACGCAACCTAGGAGGGTTAAGGAACGCAAAGGTATGATCTTCACGCTTCCGCATGGCCTTTATGGCTCACGTTTTATTTTTCTCCAATTTTTTTTAACTTACGATGCATGCCCCTGTTTCTGCATTTTCCTTCAAAGTGGTATCAGAGACACTGGTTTTGATCAATATAGGGAGCATGGTAGTTAATAAAATGGAGAAGATGATTATACATGTGATCCTTCGTTGTTTTGGTATGGGATAGATGTTTTTGTATTATTCACCATTGAAGCATAGGAGCTCTCTGTAAATTTTTGGCTTTGATGTTTTAATCGTGTAAACCCAATTTTAATGGGTATAGGCGGTTGTGGTTATGTTTTGGATGAGTTTTTATAAGTAAAAATGTCCAAAGAAGCCAATGAAGACAGAAAAAATCGAAGAAAAAATGCTCTGCAAGTCGCGCGTGAAACAGAAGAAAAAACGAAGAAGATGCACTGTTCCTAAGCCGTTGAAGCCGAGCCTCGAGCCGAGCCGCCACTGTTTCTGTGTGAAGAGCCGTGTCGCACGAGCCGCTGGAGCCGAGCCGCGACTGTAGCAATCCAAGCCGAATTCATTTTGAATGTTGAATTTGAATTGCAATTGATTCCGGGTCGGGTAGCGAATCCGGTAAAACACGCGGGTCGCGTGCAGAGGAGAAGCGGTTCGGGCGCGGTTCACGGGCGGAAGGGTCACGGCTTGGCGGGTTGGAAGCTTCAGGAGATCTGGTGCGGCTGGTTCACAGCGGCCGCGGTGGACCACATGCCAAATGGGCTCGGATCCGGTGCGGCCGGTGCAGTGGACCTCCAGTCAAATTTTTTTTATTTTTTTCCTTTTCGTTTTGGGTCCCATACCAGGCGAAGTTAATATTTTTACAATATTTATATTCTTGGAATATATTTGCATGAAAAATATTAGTAAGGGATTTTAGGATTAAACAAGATCATTAATTAATTAATTAATGTTTTTAATTCTATTATTTGGGCACTTAGGTTTAAAAAATAGAAAAGCATGAAAACGTTTATTGTTTTCTTGCATGCTATTTTTTTTATGTACCTATGTGTGCTTTTTCTCAAAGACCAAAGTCTTTGGGAACCTTTTGTTTTGCCAAGGAAAAATATTTTTCTTTAAAAACTAAATGGTTATTTTAATTGGTACAAAAATTAATCCTTAAATATTTTCTCAAATGATTTAATCCTTGACATAGAAAATATATTGGATTTAGATATTTTTGTAAATTAAAATGGAGAGCCATTTTGTTTTGTTTTGGACTAGAAAAATGATTTTGTCTAATAAACTTGAGACCAAAGTCTCTAGAAAGTTTTAATTGGAAAATTTTTGAAATCATTAAGTTTTAACTTAAATAAAATTAGTCCATGGAGGAAATCTCTCAAAGGATATAAGCCTTGACATAGAGATTTTATTGGACTTAGATATTTTATTTTTGAGTTAAGAAAAACTTAATGGAAATTTCAAAAGGATATTTTCCAGAAAACATTTATTATAAAAGACTAAGTGGGAGAGGGGTTCCAACGGCCCCACGGCTTCCATCACGGTCCTCATTAGAGATCGTGGATCCCCTCGCGTCACCCTGGGAGTGAACCCGTATAGGATAGGGATACCACATGGATCTAGATCTAATGGAAGGATGTAGTTAATAACCCGGGGCACGTACTATGATCGGCCAGCCCACGTTGGAGGCTATAGTGCGAGGTATATCCATAGGAAATGAGAGGAAACGGCCATCCCACGATGGAGTTATTCTCTAGACCATTACCTAGAAGGGAAATTAATTTGTGGTGGTTAATACACTTAGCTTAGGAAAGTGTTAATCTTCCCAAGAAGTTATGTCAGTTTTCCTAAGAGCCAAATTATTTTCAGTGCACAAATTTCATTTTATTTTCACAAACTAATTTCTTTCTTTTATTTTCGATTTTCAGAAATGGTGGGAGGTTCTTTTAGTCCATTGGCCATTATTCTCAGGGAGAATAAGTTAACGGGTCCAAACTATGTGGACTGGAAAAGGAACCTGGACATAATACTCACAGCCGAGGAGTATAAGTATGTCCTTTACGAAACCTGCCCTGTTATCGGGGAAGGTTGCACCGCTGAAGAGCGAGAGGCTAAAAAGGCATGGAAGAAAGCTGACGAAATGGCACGTTACTATATGTTAGCTTCCATGTCTAATGTGCTCCAGTCAAAACACGAGCACATGGCTTCTGCATATGACATAAGTCAATCGTTGGCAACTATGTTCGCGGACAAGTGCCGGCCCGCAAGGCAGGAGGCTCTTCGAACAATTCGAGAGTATATGCTCAAGATGATTGCTCCTTTCGAGGAGGCAGAAATCTTAGGGGCTGTCATTGACCCGAGAGCCAAGTGGACATGGTTCTCGAATCTCTACCGGGCTCTTTTACTCAGTTCAAGTTAAACTATAACATGAACAAGTTGAACATGAGTTTAACTGAACTAATGAAGGAGCTCCAGATGGCGGAGAAGGTCATGAAGCTGCAGTCTAAGGCCATGATTGCTAAGGCCTCTTCTTCAAGAACTGGGCCTTAGCCCAGAAAGTTCAAGAGGAAGAAGGGGAATGTAGCAGCCCAGCCCAAGAACCAGCCCAAGGACAAACCAAAGAGCAAGTGCTTCAAGTGTGGAAAGAAGGGACACTGGAAAAAAGAGTGTCCAGATCTTCAGGCTAAGAAAAACCCCATAGGTAATGTTTACTATCTAGAGTCCATATCAATGGCAGGATCAACTTCCACTTGGATTGTTGATTCAGGAGCCACAGATCATATCTGTAACTCCTTGCAGGGGTTTAGGAAGATAAGAAGACTCAAGAAGGGCGAACATGGGCTTCGAGTGCGAAATGGAGCACAAGTCTGGGCCATTGCAGTGGGAGAGCTGGATCTCATTTTTTATTGTAATAAGATAGTGGTTTTAAAAGACATTTTATATGTACCTGGTTTTCGTTAGAATTTGATTTCAGTTGCAAAACTTATTAATCAAAGATATTCGGTATCTTTCCATTCTGGTATTTCTATCAGTAGAGATGGAGAAATTTTATGTACTGGGCACATGTATGGAAATTTGTTCTTTTTAAACCCTATTAACAAACAATCAAATAACGCTCAGTCTGAACCTTTAACTAAGAAGAGAAAGACCAATATCAATGATTCATACCTTTGGCATCTGAGGTTAGGTCATATTAACTCGACCAGGATTCAGAGGCTAATCCATGATGGGCCTTTGGGCTCATTGAGATTGGAAAGTTGGCCTCAGTGTGAATCCTGCCTGATGGAAAAAATGACCAAAAGGTCTTTTACACCAAAGGCAGATAGAGCCAAGGAGGTGTTGAGTCTTGTTCACACTGATGTGTGTGGTCCTTTGTCTACACCAGCTAGAGGAGGTTTTGAGTACTTCATCAGGTTCACGGATGATTGTACGAGGTATGGTTACATTTACCTGATGAGACATAAGTCTGACTCTTTTGACAAGTTCAAAGAGTTTAAGGCTGAAGTGGAGCGTCGGACAGGTAAATTAATCAAAACCTTACGATCGGATCGTGGTGGAGAGTACCTCCTAGGTGAATTCAAGGACTACAGGTATATCATGGGATAGTATCCCAGCTCTCTGCTCCGGGAACCCCCCAGCAGAACGGAGTAGCTGAGAGAAGGAATAGGACGTTGATGGAAATGGTCCGAAGCATGATGTCTCATGCTACTCTTCCAGTATCCTTCTGGGGATATGCCCTGGAAATAGCGGCATATATTTTGAACTTGGTGCCTTCCAAGTCAGTACCTAGGACTCTCTATGAGATGTGGACTGGGCGTAAGCCAAGTCTGAATCATCTCAGGATTTGGGGGTGTCCAGCTTATGTACTGATCAAGGGAGACAAGTTGGAACCAAGATCAGAATTATGCTATTTTCTTGGGTATCCAAAAAGGACAAAAGGAGGCTACTTTTATCATCCTAAGGAGCAGAAGGTACTAGTCAGTACCAATGCTAGATACTTGGAAGATGATCAAAGTACTTCCACTAAAGGTTCAACGAGGTTGGAACTTTAGGAGAAGTTATCTACGGAATCAACTTCTTCTGACCCGATTCTAGAACAAGAAGAGGCACAGCCTCAAGAGCCTGTGCAGATAGAGCCTCGTCGTAGTGGGAGAGTGTCTAGGGTTCCAGATAGATGGACTGGAGAAGCTTTTGAGCTGGTCTTCGACCATCATGAACAAGACCCCGCTAGATACGAGGAGGCTATTGCTGATGACGATGCAAATCTGTGGCATGAAGCAATGAAAGCCGAGATTGAGTCTATGTACCTCAATCAAGTTTGGGATCTTGTAGCTTCACCTGAAGGGATAAAACCCATTGGGTGCAAGTGGGTATACAAGAGAAAGAGAGGAGCGGATGGGAAGGTGGAAACCTTCAAAGCTAGGCTTGTGGCGAAAGGGTATACTCAGAAAGAAGGTATCGACTATGAGGAAACTTTTTCCCCGGTAGCCATGCTTAAATCTATTCGCATCCTCCTTGCCATCGCCTGTGACTATGATTACGAGATATGGCAAATGGATGTCAAGACGGCATTCTTGAATGGCCATCTTAGCGAAGACATCTATATGTCCCAACCGGAAGGCTTCATTGCTGAAGGCCAGGAACACATGGTTTGCAAGCTTAAGAAGTCCATTTATGGACTTAAGCAGGCATCAAGAGCATGGAACATTCATTTTGATGAGACTATAAAGTCTTATGGTTTTATTCAAAATGAAGATGAACCATGCGTGTACAGGAAACTTGAAGACATCAATGTGGTTTTTCTTGTCCTGTATGTGGATGACATTCTACTCATTGGAAATGATGTAGGGACATTGTCATCTACAAAGGTTTGGCTGTCTAGTCAATTCAGTATAAAGGACTTGGGAGAAGCCAGCTACATTCTCGGGATTAGGCTTCTTAGAAATAGGAAGCAGAGAATGTTAGGATTATCCCAAGCGACATACATTGACAAGATGCTGGCCAAGTACAGCATGGACTCATGCAAGGGAGCTCTAATCCCTTGCAGACATGGGTTGTCATTTTCTTCGAAGGACTGTCCTAAGTCTCAAGAAGAAAATGACAGAATGTGTAGGATTCCCTACGCTTCGGCTGTGGGAAGTCTCATGTACGCCATGCTATGTACTAGGTCAGATATCTGCTTTGTCGTGGGCTTAGTTAGCAGATATCAGTCAAACCCAGGGGAGGTTCATTGGCAAGCTGTAAAGCATATTCTCAAGTACCTCAAGGGAACGAGAGATTATATGCTGGTTTACAGAGCTGATGATTTGGTTCCTGCAGGATACACAGACTCAGACTTCCAGGCGGATAAGGATGAGAGAAAATCCACTAGTGGATATGTCTTCACCTTGTCTGGAGGAGCAATTTCATGGAGGAGTATCAAGCAATCTTGTATTGCTGACTCAACCATGGAAGCTGAGTATGTGGCAACTTCGGAAGTGTCCAAGGAAGCAGTCTGGCTCCGGAAGTTTCTTTCAGAACTTGGAGTCGTACCACATATGGACAGGCCGGTTGTGATGTATTGCGACAACACTGGAGCAATGTCGCAATCTAAGGAGCCTCAGAACCACAAGAAGGGGAAACACATCGAGAGGAAGTACCGCCTGATCCGGGATTTCATCCAGAGACGGGAAGTCGTGGTGGAGCAAATTACCTCAGAAAACAATCTAGCAGACCCATTCACCAGGCCTTTGGCTGAGAGAGTCTTCAAGAGACACTTGGACGCCATAGGGGTGGGCACCTATGGACTTACCTAGTCTTAGAGTGCAAGTAAGAGATTGTTGGATTGTATGCCCTCTTAGACTAGGTTTCTGATGTAAAATCGAATTATTTAATGAAAGAATTTATTTTCAGAAATTGTTTGTGAATTTACTTTTTGTTTGTGCACGATTTTCGTTTGGAACAGACCCATTGTGTTTAAATAGGTGATCCATGTGAATGGTGGTCTTTCACAGTAAGGTATGGATCACGGGTTATTTAACACATAAACATTTGTTCTTAACCTATTAATGAGACTGGGAACCTCATCATGTTTAGGTTATTATGTTTTGAATTCCAAATGGGGAATGGCTTACCTTTAGCCAGTGGGTAGTCCACTCACTTCATGACATAAGCGTATTTCGAATACGTAGAACAGGACCTGTAGTAGTGGTTTCTCAAAGTACTATATGGTAGAAACCTAGACTACTACCGCTACAGCGTGGACTAGTACTCTACGACTTGAGTATGAGTTGGTGGTCTAGCGAAGCTGGAAGCATATACTTTGATTTGCTGTAGTTGAGGTTCTATCGTAGGGCCAATATACTTGCATATTGGGTATGTGTGACTAGTTAGTTAAGACAGACTTATACAAGATAGTTTCTGCACTATATCGCCCCTTGTGGTTGTCCGAATGGTCTAAATTATCCAGGGCCCTAGGAAACATGACTTGGATGTTTGCTTTAGGGTAGCTCCCTTGGAAAGCGGAAACACTCCAGGAAGTCGTGGATCATTGGACTAGAAGCCTAAGGATGGTAGATGTCATTTAGGGAGGTGTTAGTACACTTCTTCCTCTCTAAATGTACGGTGATGTGTAGAGGGGTATTTTAGTCATTTCACCTGTAGGTCGGAGACTTTGCGAATGCAGCATTATCCTTGGGGTCAATATTTCCTTATGGTGATATTAGGAAATATTTAAAATGCAAAATACAGACTATTTATATAGCGAGGGTATTTTGGTCATTTTAGCGACCAAGGCGGTGTGTCTTTTTGGTCCTCCGAATAGCCCGTAAGTCCTAACTATTTTGGGTTGAGGAATTGGTCTCAGTTGAAGAGGATTTTATTTTATTTTATTTTATTCAGGAAGTCTAATTTATTATTGGACTGGAATAAAATAAATAAATAAATAAAATAGGAGTTGAGAGAAATTAATCATCTAGTTTATTTGGTTAATTAATTATTCGGGGCCTAGGTCCGGTATGAATAATTAAGAAATTAACCTGGGCTTAAACTAGGGGAAATAATTAATGTTTAATTATTTATTGGGTTATTTATGTAGGCCCAAGAAATAAATAATTAAAGATTAATTATTATGATTCATTTGGGCTCATTAATTATTTATTGGGTTACTTATGTAAGCCCAGAAAATAAATAATTAATATTTATTATTTTGGGCCTTTTTGGGTCTAAGAAAAATAATAAATATTTATCTGGCCCAATAGCTTGGACCTTAGGGTTTTTTCCAGATATGGTTAAGAGGAGTTTAGGGTTAGGCCAAACTGATTCTCAGGATAACATCCGGGTGTTTTGAAATCCCGGGGATATGTTTATCAGATAATGAGAGACCTAATTTTTGGCTAACTGATAAAACAACTCTTTGGAAAAGAAAAAAAAACCTTAATTCTTTCCCAAGCCACAAGACTCTCACGTCACTCTAGTTCTCTCTCTCACGGTTTTCTTCTTCTTGTTTTTCCCCTTGTTCTTTGCTAACTAATCGCGAGTGAACCAAGGAGAATTGAGACCGTTTCTCTTTCCCATTGTGTTCACCAACTAGAGGTTAGGCTGAGGAATATCCCGAGAGCTGGAGAGCTAAGCGTTAATGCAAACAAGGCAAAGTCGAAGGCTAGCGGGTGTTCAACCGGAAGCTCCTTCAAGTGTGCAAAGCGAGGCGATTCCAGCCGTTCATTCTATTCCTACGCAACCTAGGAGGGTTAAGGAACGCAAAGGTATGATCTTCACGCTTCCGCATGGCCTCTATGGCTCGCGTTTTATTTTTCTCCAATTTTTTTTAACTTACGGTGCATGCCCCTGTTTCTGCATTTTCCTTCACCTTGCACTTCCCCAAGAATAGTTATTAAAAGCCAAATTTTCAATGGGATCGAATACCTGTTTTGGGGCCTTATGATTGATGGAACCCCCTGCAGAAGAGTCCACCACTTGTCGTGTTGCAAACATAAGGCCATTAAGAAATATGAGCATTTGCATTCCTAGCTCAAATTTGTGGTGTGTGCACTTCCTCAACATCTCCTTGATTCTCTCCCAACTTTCATACAAAGATTCAAAATCTAATTGTTGGAAGGCAAAAATTTCATTTCTGAGTTTAGATGTCCTAGTTGGAGGAAAAATTTGGCAAGGAATTTTCCTGCTAGGGCATTCCAAGTAGTGATGGAACCTGTGGGTAAAGACTTTAACTAGGATTTGGCTTTATCTCTCAAAGAAAAATGAAAAAGTCTTAGTTTTATGGCATCTTCAGAAACACCATTCATCTTAAATGTATCACAAATTTCAAGGAAACTAGCAAAGTGGGCATTAGGATCTTCTTCAGGTAGCCCATCAAATTGGATCATATTTTGGACCATCTAGATGATATTGGACTTTATTTCAAAATTATTTGCATCCACTCTAGGTCTAGTGATACTCGAGCCCGTGCTTGAGATTGCAAGTTTCACAAAGTCATCCATGACCCTCTTATTGTTTCCAGCATTGTTGTTTTGAGCACTGTCCATGTCTGTGAGTAAGTTCGTTTTGACTGTCCGGCGGATTTTTGATAAGGTTCTTTTGATTTCAGGATCAAAATCTACTATATCGCATTCAGATCGTCGGGTCATGTACCATGGCTAACACCTAGAAAAAACAAGAAGAAAGAGAACGAAATTCACAATTCAAACAAAATTAAAAGAATAAATTAGTCAATTAAACATCAGTCAAAGTTAGTAAATTAGATTACAAAGATGCACAAGCTACAAAAGAAGGCACCTTTTTGTAAAAAGAACAATTATACAAATTCACATATTTAAATGGTTAAATTAACAAAATCTAAGCTTTCATGATATTATTCCACGGTAGCGGCGCCAAAAACT
This sequence comes from Voacanga thouarsii, assembly GCA_026120185.1. Classification (NCBI taxonomy): domain Eukaryota; kingdom Viridiplantae; phylum Streptophyta; class Magnoliopsida; order Gentianales; family Apocynaceae; genus Voacanga; species Voacanga thouarsii. The sequence continues at coordinate 27,326 of JANUWF010001224.1, read as the reverse complement.
TGATGTTTATGAATTTTGGTATAAAAAATCATAGAAAAATAAGCACATTCCCAATCAAGTTTAAATTAAAACGTTAATCCTAAATTACACATATAAGCAAGTGTACTCATCATTAAGCATAGCATAAGGTTTAAAACGAGTATTGATCCTCAAGGAACAAGTACGCAGTAATAACTTTTCTTTCATTGTTTAACCGACTCAATAAAGTGAAAAAGAATAAAAAATATAATAAAATAAAATAAAAGAATATATACATGTCAAGGATAGAGAATTATATAACTCAAACCATTATTTTGACAAATATGACCTTAAAGTACCCAATCATTATTATAACTAATCATTCTCTTGGCATCATGAAGGATTAAGATAGATTCACTTCTTTTTCAATCCATGAAATCACTATCTTCTAGACAAATTAGCATCATATATCATGTCTCAACTAATTCACCTAAAAGATGCATCAAACAAAATCCTTGATTAAATCCCTATATCTTGGAAAATTTAAAACATGAAATTAACTAATGAATCCATATCCTGGTAGACATCAATTAACCTTTACTTACCCAATTCTTAGCAATTAACCCCTTTTCCAAGCAAGTTAATAGAAAGAAACAACAAATTAATCTCGTAATCAGCATAAGTAATTAAATATCAAGAATAACAATCAATTAATCAAAAGATCAAAGTAACTCTAAAAATCATGAATACTGAAAATAATGTCAAATTACAATAAAATAATTAATACATTATTGTTCAAGAAAAGAAAACAAAGCTAAAAGAAATCACTCATAGACAAGCCTCATTCTTCTTCCTTCGTAAACTCTCTTGTACAATACTCCTTGATTTGATGAATTCCTCTTTGAACTTGAGTGATTTTGTGTTTTGGTCCTTGAATTCATACATTTGACTTGTGTTTTTCCTCTATTTATAGGTTTTAGAAGTGCTTAAATTCGTCACTCTAGGGTTTCTAGCCGAATAGAAGTAGGAAAATACCAAAACTCTGAAAATTATAAAAAATGCACATAAAAATCAAGGCACCGCCTCTGTACCAGTGCACAGCCGATGCTGGTTGCATTCTATCTCTCTGTCCATTCGTTGATTTTTTTTTTTAATTTGTGTGCCAAGTTCTTCCATGTCGCAGCCAGCACCACCTTTGGGCTCCCAACTGGCGCCGGCTGTGTTCTATTCAGCCCCTGTTTCATCAATGTTTTATCGCCTCGAAGTGCTTGCCAGCAGCACGTGGCCGACGCCACCTCTAGTATGTTTAGCGACGATTTTGTCTTATTTTACCCCTAAAATCTAAAATAATACACAAAATATCTTTCCAAGGATAAAATCTCAAATATGAAGGAATATGACCAGTTATTGCACAAAATGTATCATAAAATGGCCTCAAATAACTAGAAAATATATGACTAATTTAGGCCCTATCAATTAAAATATATTATTTTCTTATTTTTTATTTATTTTAAAATTTTTATTTTTATTTTTCTTTATTCTCATCTTCTTCTTTTCTAATTTTCCATTCATTCTTCCCCGCTGTTGCAATTATGCCAACGAAATTAAAATGAAACTTATTCTGTTCCATAGCCTAAACAGAAGCGAAATGAAGTGCTTTAAATGCCACTATTTTTGGAGTCATGGATTTTGAGGGGCCAGTGCTGTAAATATGATGCAATTATATTGCAAAGAGCTACAAAGAGACTAGAGGCGGTGGAGATGGCCGTTGAAGATCTTGAAGAAGAGCTAGAATGCATTTCCAGACATTTAATTAGAACAAGGGTTTCGCTACTTAACATACTCACCAACTAGGAGGGACAATATTAGCATTTCTAGATTTCAGCAACAATTTATTAGAGGCCTTGCTAGCCAGCCGACTGGCCTTGTTTTATCTACCACAAGAACACCAGAAATTCAGTTGAAAGTTAATGCTAGGGCTGATTGATTCTCCAATTATTTGCCGCATCAACTGATATTGAGTAATAGTATTCCATTAATTCTTCATTGTTCTTCGTCTCCACCATTTTACTACACATGGATTTGTCTAGATCTATAGATTCATGAAGTGGGTTGTATCTTATTTGGGCAAAAATGCTCTCTACTTTAGTAGGCAATTAATATTTCTGGTTCTCTTCTTTTCTGATGTTAGTGGGGACAAGTATTGAATTTATCTATCTCTTCTTCTATATCTTTTGATGAAAGAATTTATCTTTAATTACTTTTTCTTTGTATTTTTGCCTTTGATAGTTTTTTGGAGTGTTGAGGAAGAACTTTGGTTTGTGTATGTTTTAGGGATGCAAACCACCTCCTATTGAAATGGGAGGCATTTCGACCAATATTATGCTTAGCTCTTCCAGAAATTCCAATCTGCCTTCTTCATATTTTGCCAGTCCAACTCCTTCCTACTAACCCAGTCCTTGACTTCCTCTGCAACCTAAACTAGAAAGAGAAAAAGAAAGATAAAACTTAAAAGTGGATAGTCAAAATTAAATCCTTAAACAAATTCTAGGCCAACCTGAGCCACCAGAACTTCTTGGCAGAATGGCAAAATTGAAGAGACAAATGCATATTTGAAATTGTGGTGATAAGAGTGGAGGTGTGAATGAAGAGGGTTTGAATTGGGATTTTTTGAGGATAAGGACAAAGAAACCCATATGAAACTTTTGTTTTATGATCGCAATTAACTAAAGGCACTTTTAATTTTACAGTAAATATTAATGGATTTGTTACTCAATCCAAACAAAGTTAGAATAGAAAAGAATCCAAAACTAAGGATTTCTAAGGATTAACACAAAAAAAATATGATGATATTTTTAAAAGAAACTCATACTTTGGGAAGAAGAAGAGAACAGTAAAATGTTGATTTTATCCTTCATTTTTGATGAATTGGATGGTTGACCGTTGGTCAACTCACGGAAGGGTAAGATCTGGATGATTAAAAAGTTTGAGGAACGTTTTTACGATTTTTTAGTTGGAAAGCAAAACATAGATTTTGCAATAGTTTGAAGGTTACCAGGATAGTTTGTCCAAACGTAATACTTGACAATATTGCAATTGTTATATTTCACAAATAATTTTAATATAAAAGCTTACTTTGGTATAGAAAATCAATTTATTAACTCGAATGAGTGAATTCTTGTCCTTGTCCTCCTTCCAAGTCTAGAAGTCATAAAATAAATAAGTCACAACTTAATCTTAGTATGTTAGGAAATCGTATTCCTTGTATAATTAATTTCCTATTCACATACAACCAACAAGGCTTCAAATAAATCATTATTTAAACATTTTCTACATCCCTAGTGTCAATAAATATAATTATTACACCTAAAGAATGATACTAATTAATAATAGGGAGTATCCTTAGAAATTCTTAAAGCTGAACACAATTTTCTACAAGTTATCCTTTCTTTCCCAAGTATATAATACATAGAAAAATACCTCGGATTGACCTCAAATTTTATAGAGATAAACCCTAATGCATTTAAAATAAGATTTAGGCAGTCCTATAAAAAAAATCAAATTTAAAAAAGGCTAAAAAATATTATTTTTGCTACAATAGGATTACGCCTGAACAGGACCAACATTAAAGAAAAATTCATAAATTTTAATTGCTACATCAAAAAATTCTGAAATTTAACAGGTAGCATCTATGCACATAAAGCTATGTTTTTTCTATTTTGACATTTTCTCAAATTCAGACTTTATCACATTGGAATAATTGTGTCAAACTGACTATACTGTAGAAATATGGCACTCTATCCCTTAAGTTTTTTCAAAACTTTTTGGGATTAAAACTAGGGTTTTTCTACATAATTATTAAAATAAATAACTTCCTTTACATGTCTAGGAACCAATATCAAAAGGCCCTACAACAATAAATTATATTGCTAATTTATTTTGAACCAAAGCGAGCCACTATCACATATATTCAGAAAGCTTAATATTACACATCTCAGCTCTAAAGGTGCCGGATGAAAATTATATAAACTCAGTACTTGCCAAGCTAATTGCAACTCAAAAGAGAGGATTATAAAAGAAGATGGTGTATCAAAGATATAAGCAAAAGGCCAAGGAATGTGACTTGCCAGTAGGATTAGAAGGGATGGAATCTGAAGGTTCTATAAATACAGCTAGTTTTCTACCTTTGAAGTTTTGCATAAATGAGGGCAGGAAGGCACTAGTAGGAAATGTCTTTGTTATTGACCAGGCAATAGCAGAGTGAGTTTTCTGCCTTTGATTGTTATTGACCAATCAGATAATACAAAAGGATCTGGCATATTTTTTGCTGAACTGATAGAAAAAATGGCAAATCATTTAAAACCTTCATACATCAAAGCTCATATAAATGGTAGACCTATTTTCAGAGTATTCGTTGATAGGGGAGTTATTCTCAACATCATGCCTATGTCAACACTCAAGAAGTCGGGAAAGTCAGTAGCAGACTTGGTAGCAATGAACATTGATGCATAAATTTGGGTGTATAAAATCATTAAATTTAAATCCATCCCTTAATCAAGCTTTATTAAAACATTAATCTCAAAATACACATGTGAGCAAGTATACTTATCACAAGCATAGTATAGGTAATTAACGAGTATCGATCCTCAAAGGAATAAGCATATACTAATCACTTTTCATTCATTTCTTAACCGACCCAAATAAAGTAAGAAAAGAATAAAAAGAAAAACTAAAGAAACATATACAACTCAATGATGTAGGTTTTTGCAATTTAGACAATTATCCTAGAACACGTGACAATGAAGCAACTAGCAATTCTCTCAACTAATTATCATCTTGGCATCATGAACGAATATAAAGTAAAATTCAATGTTCTCATAAGTCATGATTCTACTTAGATAAATCCCACTTCGTTTCCCAATCTATAGAATCTTATATTTTGATTACATTAATAGATTTACCAATTAAGCTAATTATAACCAAACATGCATTAGGCTCAATTACTTATAAACATGGAATTAGCTAATAATCCAACTTCGTCACTCAACTCCACTAAGATTAGACAAATATGAAATCAATGTAATGAAACTCCTAACATCATCGTCTCAAGTTAATTAGAAGAACTCGCATCAATAACCAAGTAAATTAAGTAATCAAAACCAAAGATAACAAAGAATTGATCAAATAACTGAATTAACACAAAATTATGAATTCTAAAATAATGTTAAATTATAATAAAAGCATTGAATACATCCTTGCTAAAGAAAAAAAAGACAAAGAGAAAAGAAAGCACTCATAGACAAGCCTCTTTCTTCTTCCTTGAAGACTCACTTGAACAATCCTCCTTGACTTGGGTGAATTCCTTATTCAATGAGAGATTCAGAATTTTTGCCCTTTGATTCACCTCTCTATATTGTATATCCAATCTTTGTGTTCTCTTGTACTTTTATAGGCCTCTTGGATGCCAATTTCGTGGCTAAGGAAGTCTTGGCCGAGTAGGAGTAGAAAAATACTAAAATCATTGGATAAGCCCTAATTCCGCGTACAAAAATTTCTACCTCCGAGTGCATACCGGTGTCGAGTACTTTCAACCCACACGGCTCGGGTGCACTTTATTCTTCTCCTATTTTTGCTCTATTTTTGGTCGCTTCTCCTTGGCAGACAGAATAGACTCGGCACTAGGTGCACTTGCTAGACCTAGCACAAGGTTTATTATGGAAATCCCCTTAAGCTTGCTTAATTTCTACTGTTGGAGTAAAATGGACCCGGTGCCTTGTCCATTAGTTGGGCCTGGCACCAGGTCTATACTGGTTGTGTGCACTTTCTACTCGATTTTAACTTGAATTTGCACATATTTGCCAAAAATACCTTTTACAAGCAAAATGTCAAATAAGAAGGAATATACCTAGTTATTACAACAAATGTTACATAAAATAACCTCAAGTAATTAGAAAAAGAATGGTGATTTTAACCCCTATCACATACCCCCACACTTGAACATTTGCTTGTCCTTAAGCAAAACACTTTAGTCCAAGAAAATTTATCAGGAAAACACAAGTTCTTTCTCAATCCAAAAATTTCTTCACTATAGCAAAGATCATGTCTTCCTTTCAAACTTTAAATACAACCCTTGTCATTCATACCCTTTGAAAATAATTTCAAACTTTGAAACATTGGACAAGACATCACAAAACTCTTGAAGTCAAATTAATCAAGTGTATACCTTAGTCTAAGAAAATTATTTCACTCTTCAAGTAAAAATATAGATAACATGAATCATATAAGTCAGGCCATCTACTAACTCAAGTATTATAAATCTAAAAATTGTACAACTTAAGTTATGATGCAAGGAAAGCACTCCAATTTTTTTTCTCTCTCCAAAATTTTCAATGACTTAGAGAATTGATAGCCTCAAATGCATGAATTTCTCTTCACACACCGTATTGGCCCCCTTTACAGTCATCACTCATCATTTTTTTTTCCCAACAATTCTTTCTTTCCATCTTTGCTTTTTCTTACCTTTTTGCCTTCGAGATAGCCTTAAGAGAGTGCACGGAATTCACTTGCTACTTCTCCCCATATTGACCCCCTTTTCAGCTAAAGGTCTTTAATGATCATCAATAAGAGCATTTTTTCTCAATACACACCAATAATAGTGTTGTTTCCACTCATTGTTTTTTTCAACTCAAATAAAAAATTTTCAGCATTCTCCTCAATCCTTCCTCTTAAAGATCTTTTTTTTTTTTTATAATTCACATTTTTTAATGATAACTCAAAGCTAGCAAAATTTAAACTCATAATATAAGAGTTAGTCATTAAACTCTTCCCATATTCATCACATCTTCTATATTTTAACTAGATAAGTCAAATAATATTCAAACACCAATGCGTAAACAAGATTAATCAAAATTCTCAAGTCTTGACAAATATCTTATCCAATAAAATCAATTTCATCAAACTCCACCTAATGAATGACAAAATTCATATCTAAGTATGAAAAAGAATTACAACCTTGCTTAACAATGAAACTGATGAAATTTTCGAAAAAAGTTATCACAAACACAAAATATATTCACCAAATAATATAGAAAAGCACTTCTTCAACCTTATTCTCTCCCCCCCCCCCCCCACTTAAATTAGACATTGTCCTCAATGGCCAAAGATAGAATAATAAAAGTACAGCCAAGAAGACCAAAATAAATAAAGAGAAAAAAGAAAGAGAAGAAAGTACTTTCTTTGTGAATTAGCTCCAAAACTTTCAAGGAAATTGTAACAAAGTTATTTTTCAATCAAAATCTTTTAAAACAAAATTTTGAAAAGAAAGGATTGGTGAGAAATAAATTTTTCCAAAGTAGCTCAATACCAAGAAAACACCAAGATAATTAATAAAAACTTGGTCAAAGAATTTCACCGAACTACTCCCCCACACTTAAATTAAACAATGTCCTCATTAGCAAAAAATAAACAAAAGAAAGCATTTCCAAACGGACCAAAAATAATAAAAGAGTAGAAAGTTTAAGCAATACTTCCCAAGTGAAATAACGTGCCAATAGATATTAAAACTAGAAATAGAGAGAAGGGCTGGTTTAAAAGGACTTTATTCCTACCTATAAAATAAACCACAAATACAAGAAAAATAATAATAAAATAAAAACACACCTAAATAAAAGAAAACAACCTAAAAAAATACTAAAAAATCCGAAGAAAGAAAATAAAGACACGACTCGCTCCCCCACACTTAAGATGGAAAATATTTTCCTTATTTGGGGGGAAATAACACACAACAATCGAAACAAACCCAAACAAAAAATAAAGATACAAACTTTTTCCACGCATCATGCTCCCTCATCAAACATTTGTCAAAGACGTTGAAGCTCAAAGGAAAAAATAGGCAATATAAATGCAGAAAGAAGGGAGGTTTTTGAAAAAGGCCATGTTTATGAAAATAATTTTTCTCAATAAAACAAAATACACAAACCTTATTCTTGAACATTCCTTTGGATTCACAAATAACTTTTTCAACATATAAGTGCACATGGTATCTAAAGAATGCATTAAACTTGAAACCACCATTTTTCCCGTCAAAAGATTTGTCGCAATGAAAATTCCCTTTAAAAGTTAGCATTTGAATTTCCAAAAATGGGATCAAGAAATCAGTACTTTTTGACACATCTACAAAAACTAAGTTACCTCCCTTTGAATGGCATGAAGGGTAGAAATTACCACCATCCTCCAAGGATTTCTTATAATGTAGTGTTAAAAGATCCAACTCCTTGAGGCATGATTAATTCAACACATCATCATTTGGACCATTGTCCCCCAAGAATGGACAGGAACCTACTAAATTATGTGACAAAGAGAAGTTAGAATTATTAGTACATAGAAGAGAATCGAATACCTCCCTTTCTACATTGAGCATTTGTTCATCATATCTGATCTCTTTTCCTTGGGGATTCTCCTATTCAAGTGTATGGGCCTTTATGGCATCCTCAACCAACTTAGCTTGTTGTGTTCTTTGATGGCTCAATCGTTGGAAAGCGTCTTTATGCTACTTAATGGAGGAATTTGTATTGGCAACAAAAGAATGCATTGGGGCTTCAAGTGACGTCACAAAAAGCGTCAATCTGAGCTTGCAAATTTGCCAAATTCTCGTCATTATAGCTCCTTTGATCTTGTGCCCAAAAGTAGTTGTCCATGAAGATTTCAATCTCGTGCTCAAAGAAAAATAAAAATCAAATAAAAAATAAAAACAAACAAAAATAAAAGAAAAATAAAGAAACGAAAAAAATAAAAGGAAAAAATAAATAATAGAAAAATAAGGAAAAGAAAAACACACTTATTCACAAACTACCTAAATATAAAAGTTAATGGTATTTAAAAGTACAACATAAACTAAGCCAGCCAATTCAGTCACATAATGCTACAAACAACAAGATAGAATACCAATTTAAACAAAGCACATATATACATATTTACATATAGATATATGGACATATAAACATATAAATATGGTTAAATTAATAAAATCCAAGCTTTCATGATATTGTTCCCTGGCAACGGCGTATAAAACTTGATGTGTAAATTTTTGGTGTATAAAATCATTGATGCATATTTATTTGGGTATAAAAATCATATAAAAATAAGCTTATTCCTAATCAAGTTTAAATTAAAATGTTAACCCCAAATTACACATATGAGCAAGCTTACTCATTATTAACAGAGTATAGGGTTCAAACGAGTGTCGATCCTCAAGGAATAAGTATGCATTAATTATTTTTCTTTCATTGTTTAACCGATTCCATAAAGTGAAAAAAAATAAAAAGAAAAATAAAATAAAATAAAAATATATACATGTCAAGGATGGAGAATTATGTAACTTAAACTATTGTTCTGACAAACATGATTTTAAAGAACCCAATCATTATCATAACTGGTTATTCTCTTGGCGTCATGAAGGATTAAGGTCGATTCACTTCTTTGGTCAATCCATGAAATCACTACCTTATAGAGAAATTAGCATCACATGGTCAGTCTCCACTAATTCATCCAAAAGATGCATTAAACACAATCCTTAATTAAATTTCCTTGGTCTGGAAAATTTAAAGCATGAAATTAATCAATGAATCCTTGGTCCGGTAGACATCAATTGACCTTTAATTACTCGAGTCCTCGACAATTAACCCCTTTGGTCTAGTAAGTTAATAGCCAATCAAATATGAAATCAATAAATTGCAACCACCATCAACCCCTTTGGTCTAGTAAGTTAATGGAAAGAAATAACCAATTAATCCCGTAATAAGCACAAGTAATTAAATACCAAGAAGAGCAATCAATTAATCAAAAGATCAAATAACTCTAAAAATCATGAATACCTAAAACAATGTCAAATTATAATAAAATTATTAACACATCATTGTTCAAGAAAAGAAAACAAAGTAAAAGAAAGCACTCATAGACAAGCCTCATTCTTCTTCCCTTGTAGACTTTTTGCACAATCCTTTTTGAATTGAAGAATTCCTCATTTGATTTGAGTGATTTTCTATGATGATTTATGAATTCTCCATTTTTCTCTTGTGTTTTCCATTTATTTATAGGCTTTGGAAGTGCCTAAACTCATTGGTGCAAGGCTTTTGACCGAGCAGAAGTAGGAAGATACTAAAATTTTGCAGATTACCAAAAACCGTGTAGAAAAATCAAGATTCCATCTTATCTTCAAGGCACAGCTAGCGCCGCTTGGCTATTGGAGCCAGCGCTGATGGTGTTCTGTTTCTTCCATTGTTCACCAATTTTTTAGTTCTGTTCGGGTCCTGTTTCAATAATTTTTTGTTGCGTCAAAGTACGTGCAATAGTGTGTAGCTGGCGCCGGTTCCTTTGCCCTAGCCGGCGCCGCCTATGTTCTGTTTTGTGACTTTTTGCTTTGTTTTACCCCTAAAATCTAAAATAATGAACAAAATACCTTTGCAAGGGTAAACTCTCAAATATGAAGGAATTTGACTAGTTATTGAACAGAATATATCACAAAATATCCTCAAATAACTAGAAAAAATATAACTAATTTAGGCCCTGTGACATTCCGCCACACTTAGCTCTTTGCTTGTCCTCAAGCGAAGTATCAAAGACAAGTAAGAAAAACACAACGATTGATAAATCACTCAAGCAATTTGAAAACAATATCTTCAATGCTCCATTCATTCAAGAATATAAAACACATGCTACTACATCTTCTGCAACAAATGCAAGACTTGTGTAAGTGAATAGTGACTTAGTAGAACCATCCCAATACTTTAACAATATTCTCAAACTATTGGAAAGAATTTAGTTCAAAAAGAATATGCATTCCATAAACTTACTTTTCATACACTCTCTCCACTAATCCGAGACATATCATGATTCTACTTAGGTCAAGTAGGACTTTCAAGCTTGTAATATAAGGCTAGAGGCTTGTAATGTGGCTTGTTAAACGAAGGATATAGGAGAATCAAATATCAAGAAGATGAGAGTTCGCAAGAAAAGGATAAACAAAATGTATCAATAATTTTCAAACTCTTCTTGCTCTCCTATCAATAAAAACCCATAACCTTGTATAGTAATTATAGCATAGTTCAAGCAAATCTTGCATTTCCATAACTCATTCTCACTTCATCAATCATTCTTTCACAAGATCATTTTAATTTTCATCAATGGTGTCAAAAACTTGATGTGAACTCAAGTTTTTCAGAGATTCCTATAGCTCAACCACCATTCTTCTCGTGATCTTTCTTCTCTTTCTCTTTTTCTTTTCTTTTCTTCTTTTGTTTTTTCAAATTCTGCTGTTGTTTGTGTCATAATTTTTTTCTCTTTCCATCTTTTCTTAGTAGCTTTTTGTTTTCTTTTCTTGTTTTCAATCATTCTCTTCCCAACTCAACACAACTATTGATGCACGACTGAAACCAACAAGTCATGATCTTTTCGCAAATATTCTCCCTCCACATTTCTCCTACATGCACTTTTATCCATCAAGAGCAATCAAAGCTTTGGATGAATTATTCAAACTATCAAAAAGAAGTAATGGATAAAGAATGATAATGGGTTTTAAGAAAGAAACTAACAATTTAGGCTCAAAATAGGCACTAGTGATAATATAAAATAGGCAGGCTTGAAAAGCTCAAACTATCTAAGGAAGGCCTATTACCGTCATCCCTAAGATAAATTATGAATGTCTTTCTTATTTTGCCTCGAGAGGTATTCAAGTAAGTTCTAGAATGCTCAATGAATTTTAGTGGAAAAACAAGTTTAAGAACAATGCAAAACATATAATCAAGAACTACTTAGTCCAAATGCGTGCATAAAGTCATGTATAAGCCATAAATGATATAGAACATATGCCCTATAATCCATCATAAAGACGTGCATTAAAAGTACTGCCTGAAATCTTCAAAGAAGATCAGAAAAAATAAAAAATTTGGAAAATTTTTGCTCACAAGAAGGATAAAGGATACAAGAATGATGCATAGAAGAATTTTCAATCGAACCATTCCCCCACACTTAAATTGTGGCCAAATAAATAGAACAAAGACATAACAATGCCATGGGACCAAAAATATAAAGGAGAAGAGATAAGAAAGACAATACATCCAGATATTGCACAATTTGCTATACACGTGTTGAGTTCCTGAAGAAAGAGGTATTGACAAAGTACCTAAAAAGAAAAATACAAAAGAGCACACCAAAGCATAAAAACAAGAAAACAAAAATAAACCAAAACGAAAGGAAGAAAATAGGATAAAAAGAAAAGTAGTTCGAATAACCCAAGAAGTTCTATACTGCAGTGTCAAAGAGTACCTCCACTTACTCGATGTTGTGAAGATTCTCACCAACATAGCATTTCACACGATTGCCATTGACTTTGAAAGTACCTCTAGTGGGGTGAGTAATTTCAAGGGTGTCAAAGGGGAATATCTTACTTATCGTGTAGGGTCCCCACCACCTTAATTTCAATTTACCTAGAAGAACTCTTAAACAAGAATTGAGTAGCAACACTTGATCGCCTTTCTTAAATTTGTGTGGTCGAGTGATATGCTTATCGTGCCATTTTTTGACTTTCTCTTTATAGTGCAGTGAAGTATCATAAGCATTCTCCCACAACTCTTCCAAGGCTGTTAGTTGGAGCAATCTTGACTTTCCAGCTGACTCAAAATCGAGGTTAACAAGTTTTATAGCCCAATAAGCCTTATGCTCAATCTCAATAGGCAAATGACACACTTTTCCATAAACTAACCAAAAAGGAGTTATGCCAATTGGGGTCTTAAAAGCTGTCCGATATGCCCAAAGAGTGTCGTCCAATTTTAGACTCCAATCCTTCCTAGTATGATTAACAGCTTTTTCTAAGATTCTTTTGATTTCCCTATTAACCACTTCAACCTGTCCACTTGTTTGGGGGTGATAGGGAGTGGCAACCCTATAGTTTATGCCTAGATGTTCGAGAACTTTTTCCATTTTTGCATTACAAAAATGAGTTCCCCTATCACTAATAAGCACCTTAGGTATACCAAAACAGGTGAAAAGTTTTTTCAGAAATTTTACCACAACCCTTGCATCATTAGTGGAAAAAGCTTGGGCTTCTACCCATTTAGAAACATAATCCACTCGCTACCAAAATGTATTTATTCCCTAAAAAACTAGGAAAAAGTCCCATGAAGTCTATCCACCAATAATCAAATACTTTACAAGCTTGAAAAATTTGTAATGGCATCTCATTAGATTTAGAAATGTTACCTGTACGTTGACACCTATCACAATTTTGAACAAACCTGTGGGCATCTTTGAACAATGTTGGCCAATAAAATCCAGACTCTAGCACCTTTTGTGCAGTGTTGTTGGCTTGGTAGTGGCCTCCAGCTAGTCCTTCATGACAATATCTAAGAATATCCTCTTCGTCCTTAGAGTCCACACATCTTCGAATGATTTGGTCCGCACAATATTTAAATAAATACGGATCGTCCCAAAAGTAATGCCTTATTTCGGAGAGGAATTTCTTCTTTTGATGCATAGTGAGAGCTTTTGGAACAATTCCTGCCACCAAGTAATTAGCAAAATCTGTGAACCAAGGGGTGTTTGGAATCTCACCTTCTATGAGCAAGAGTTATTCATCCGGGAAGGTGTCATTGATGTCCTCTTCTATCAGCGATTCTAAATTAGGATTATCTAGTCTTGACAAGTGATCCACAGCCAAGTTCTCCGCTCCCTTTTTGTCCCTAATTTTCAAATCAAATTCCTGCAATAATAATACCCATCTGATCAATTTTGGTTTGGAATCATGTTTGGTTAGTAGGTACTTTAGGGCAGAATGGTCCGTATAGATAATGACTTTTGACAAAATAAGATAAGAACATAATTTATTAAAGGCAAACACTATGGCAAGCAATTCTTTCTCCATTGTTGTGTAGTTTTCTTTTGCATCCGTTAAAGTCTTGCTTGCATAGTAAATAGGTTGAAAGTGTTTAGTTCGCCTTTGTCCAAGTATTGCACCAACCGTAAAATCACTTGCATCACACATTAGTTCAAAAGGAAGAGACCAATCATGTGCAATCAAAATGGGTGAATTAATTAATTTTTCCTTAAGCATGGTAAAAGCATTGAGTCATTTGTCATCAAAATTAAACACAATATCCTTCTCAAGTAAAGAGGTAAGAGGTTTGGAAATTTTTAAGAAGTATAAGATAAACCTCATGTAGAAACCGGCATGACGAAGAAACCTTCGTATAGCTTTCACAGAAGTAGGAGGAGGCAGCTTCTCAATGGCTTCAATTTTAGCTTTATCTACTTCTATACCCTTCCTTGAAATTTTATACCCCAGCACAATACCTTCTCGCACCATGAAATGGCATTTTTCCCAGTTAAGCATGAGGTTAGTCTCTTCAGACCTTGCTAGTACCTTTTCAAGATTAGAAAAGCACAAATCAAACGAATTACCAAAAAATGAAAAATCATCCATAAATACCTCCATGATGTCCCTTACGAGTCCTTCAAATATAGCTGTCATGCACCTTTGGAATGTTCCGGGACCATTGCAAAGACTAAGCGGCATTCGAAGATATGCAAAAGTGCTATATAGACACGTAAAAGTGGTTTTTTTCTTGGTCCTCAGGAGCTATGGAGATTTGTAGGTAGCCAAAAAATCCATCCAAGAAACAATAATACTCATGTCCAGCTAACCTTTTCAACATTTGATCAATGAACGAGGAAAGGGACGTGATCCTTTCTAGTGGCTTTGTTTAACATCCTATAATCAATGCAAAACCTCCAACCCGTGACCAATCTCATAGGGACTAGCTCATTTTTGTCATTGGGACTCACAGTCATTCCTCCCTTCTTTGGTACCACTTGAGTAGGACTCACCCAAATATTATCAGAAATAGGGTAAATGATGCCTGAATCTAAAAGTATAACCACCTCACCTTTTACCACTTCACTCATATGTGGGTTCAACCTACGTTGGGGTTGCACTATGAGTTTTGCACCTTCTTCCATCAAGATCTTGTGAGTGTAAATGGATGGATTGATTCCCTTTATATCAATTATCTTCCAAGCTATTACTTTCTTATATTTCCCCAACATACTTACTAATTTGGTCTTTTATTCTTGAGTGAGATCTTTGGCAATGATCACAGGCAATTTATGTCCTTTAGCTAAGAACACACATTCTAAGTGCTGAGGTAGGTCTTTTAGATCCAATTCGGAGGCTCATCTATGGACAATTTCATTCTCCCCAAACTGCTTTTCTCAATTTCCAAATGTTTCATCCCATCCGCATTATGAGAGTCCTCCAAATATGCAACTGACGTTTCCATCAACTCCTCCTCAATTGATTCCTGCATAAACTCCAAAATCAATTTGTCAAGAATATCAATTCATAAACAAAAATCATCAAAAGATAGAGGGTGTTGCACGTTTTTATTGATTTAAATGACTACTTCATCATCCCCAACCCTAAGGGTCAACCTTCCCCCATGAACATCAATTAACACCTTTGTTGTAACTAAGAAGGGTCTACCTAAGATTAAAGGGACTTTGGAATCTTCATCCATATTAAGAATAACAAAATCCACTGGAAATATAAATTTGTCAACTTTCACCAGCACATCTTCTATTATGCCCCTAGCATATTTGATAAATCTATCTGCAAGTTGAATACTTATCCTAGTGGGTTGAGGTTCACCTAAGTCTAGCTTTTTAAATGTTTTATATGGTAATAATTTGATGCTAGCACCTAGATCAACTAATGCATTACAGAAATTAAGATTACCAATTAAACATGGGATAGAGAAACTCCCTAGATCATTTTCTTTGTGTGGCAAATTTGGTTTATCCAAGCAATATGGCTGAACATTCTTCACTTAGTATCATTGTGGATAGTTTCTCCAATCGCTTTTTACTTACAAGCATACTTTTGAGAAATTTAGCATATTTGGGCATGTGGATTAAGGCTTTATTGAGTGGAATGTTTATGTGCAGTTTTTGAATAGCTCAGGGAATTTGTTGAATTGGGCATCTTTCCGGGCTTTACGTAGACGGGTAGGATATGTGATTTTAGGCTGAAAAATAGGGTTTTTGGGAGATAGGTAGGGTCTAGCCGGTGTCGGTTTCAATGCTTCGACCGACGCCGGTTCAATGTTGGGTTGCCCGGTCTCGTAGTTACCGGATAGTCGGTGCCGGTTCCCTTCCTCCAACCGGTGCCAATTGCAATCCGCAACGTCAGGCAACTCTTTTCCACTTTGTAATATGATAGCAGTCTGTTTCCTCTTTTCTTATTGGTGTTAGTTCATGGGATTTTATCACCATGTCAGTCAAAAACTAAATTTGTCGTTCCATATTGCAGATTATCGCCTCGAACTTCTCAAATGTGGAATCTATTTCTTTGAAGCACCTCGTGACATGGACAGCAAATTTTTGAATTACAGTTCTAGCTCTGCCGATTCTGGTGCTATAAGTGTTATCTTAGAAGAGGAATGAGGGTACTGCCCCTCATTAGACCACTTATAGTTCCATTTCTCCATTTCACCTAAACATAGAAGCTAGTTAGATACGGGAGTGTATGATTAAACATAATTAAAAGAATGCAAAGTTAGTCAATTGAACATAGTCAAAGCTAGTAAGTTAGATTACAAAGATATACAAAGCTACACAAGTTACAAAAGATGGCACTTTTTTTTTTGCGAAAAGAACAATTGTCCATATTCACATATTTACCTATTTACATATTTACATGGTTAAATCAACAAAATCCCAACTTTCATGATATTATTCCCCAGAAACAGCGCCAAAAACTTGATGCATATTTATTTGGGTATAAAAATCATATAAAAATAAGACTATTCCCAATCAAGTTTAAATTAAAAAGTTAACCCCAAATTACACATATGAGCAAGCGTACTCATCATTAATAGAGCATAGGGTTCAAACGAGTGTCGATCCTCAAGGAATAAGTATGCATTAATCACTTTTCTTTCATTGTTTAACCGATTCCATAAAGTGAAAAAGAAATAAAAAGAAAAAATAAAATAAAATAAAAATATATACATGTCAAGGATGGAGAATTATGTAACTTAAACCATTATTCGACAAACATGATCTTAAAGAACCCAATCATTATCATAACTGGTTATTCTCTTGGCATCATGAAGGATTAAGGTCGATTCACTTCTTTGGTCAATCCATGAAATCACTACCTTATAGAGAAATTAGCATCACATGGTTAGTCTCAACTAATTCATCCAAAAGATGCATTAAACATAATCCTTAATTAAATTTCCTTGGTCCGGAAAATTTAAAGCATGAAATTAATCAATGAATCCTTGGTCCGGTAGATATCAATTAACTTTTAATTACTCAGTCATCAAGCAATTAACCCTCTTGGTCTAGTAAGTTAATAGCCAATCAAATATGAAATCAATAAATTGCAACCACCATCAACCCCTTTGGTCTAGTAAGTTAATGGAAAGAAATAACCAATTAATCCCATAATAAGCACAAGTGATTAAATACCAAGAAGAGCAATCAATTAATCAAAAGATCAAATAACTCTAAAAATCATGAATACCTAAAATAATGTCAAATTACAATAAAATTATTAACACATCATTGTTCAAGAAAAAGAAAACAAAGTAAAAGAAAGAACTCATAGACAAGCCTCATTCTTCTTCCCTTGTAGACCTTTTTGCACAATCCTCTTTGAATTGAAGAATTCCTTCTTTGATTTGAGTGATTTTCTATGATGATTTATGAATTCTCCATTTTTCTCTTGTGTTTTCCATCTATTTATAGGCTTTGGAAGTGCCTAAACTCGTTGGTGCAAGGTTCTTGGTCGAGTAGAAGTAGGAAGATACTAAAATTCTGCAGATTACCAAAAACCGTGTAGAAAAATCAAGATTTCATCTTATCTTCAGGGTACAACTGGCACCGCCTTGGCTACTAGAGCCGGCGCCAATTGTGTTCTATTTCTTCTGTTGTTTGCCGATTTTTTCTTAATTTTCATGCACTGTTGTCCAAAGTACAGTAGGTGCCGCCTTGGCTACTAGAGCCAGTGCTAGGTTAGTTCTGTTCCGGTCCTGTTTCAACAATTTTTTGTTGCCTTGAAGTACGTGCCAATAGTATGTAGCTGGCGCCAGTTCCTTTGCCCTGGCCGGCGCCGCCTATATTCTGTTTTGCGATGTTTTTGAACAGAATGTATCACAAAATAGCCTCAAATAACTAGAAAAAATATGACTAATTTAGGCCCTATCAATCATCAAATTTAAATCCATCCCTTAATCAAGTTTTAATTAAAACATTAATCCCAAAATATATATATGTAAGCAAGTATACTCATCACAAGCATAGTATAGGGAATTAACGAGTATCAATCCTTAAAGGAACAAGCACACATTAATCACTTTTCATTCATTGTTTAACCGATCCAAATAAAGTGAGAAAAGAATAAAAAGAAAAACTAAAGAAGAATATATAACTCAAGGATGTAAGTTTATGTAATTTAGACAATTATCCTAGAAAACATAACAATGAAACAACTAGCAATTCTCTCAACTAATTATCATCTTAGCTTCATGAAAGAATATAAAGTAAAATTCAATCATCTCACAAGTCATGATTCTACTTAGATAAATCCCACTTCGTTTCCTAATCTATAGAATCCTATATTTCGATTACATTAATAGATTTGTCAATCAACCTAATCATAACCAAAACATGCGTTAAGCTCAATTCTTTATAAATATGAAATTAGTTAATAACCCTTTACTCGAGGCGAAATCAACTAATCTTTGATCACTTCGTCTTATAATCTTAACTTCATCACTCAAGTCTATTAAAATTAGACAAATACGAAATCAACGCAATGAAACTCTTAACATCGTCGTCTTAAGTCAATTAGAAGAATTTGCATGAATAACCAAAGAAATCAAGTAATCAAATATTAAAGACGACAAAGAATTGATCAAATAATTGAATTAACATAAAATAATGAATCCTAAAATAATCTTAAATTATAATAAAAGTATTATTGACTACATTATTGCTAAAGAAAAAGAAGATAAAGAGAAAAGAAAGCACTTATAGACAAGCCACTTTCTTCTTCTTTGAAGACTCCCTTAAACAATCCTCTTTGACTTGGGTGAATTCCTCCTTCAATGAGAGATTTAGAATTTCTGTCCTTTATTCACCTCTCTATGTTGTATATCCAACCCTTGTATTCTCTTGTGCATTTATAGGCCTCTTGGATGCCAATTTCGTGGCTAAGGAAGTCTTGGCTAAGTAGGAGTAGGAAAATACCAAAATCATTGTATAAGCCATAATTTTAAGTATAGAATTTTTGCCTCCAGAGCATACCTAGCGCCGACTACCATCGATCCACCGGGTGCCAGATGCACTCTGTTCTTCTCCTATTTTTGCTCTGTTTTTGGCCGCTTCTCCTTGGCAGACAGAATGGACCCGGTGCTAGGTACACTTGCCAAAGCTGGCGCTAGGTCTATTCTGGAAATCCCCTGAAGCTTGCTCAATTTCTGGTGGTAGAGCAGAATGGACCCGGTGCCTAGTCCATTAGCTGGGCTTGGCGCCAGGTCTACTATGGTTGTATGCTTTTTTTGCTCAATTTTAACTTAAATCTGCATATATTTGCCAAAAACACCTTTTACAAGTAAAATGTCAAATAGAAAGGAATATACCTAGTTATTACAACAAATGTATCATAAAATAACTTCAAATAACTAGGAAAAGAATAGTGTTTTTAACTCCTATCAAACATGTAGATAACTAGCTTCACTGACAATATCACTTCAATATTAGAAGTCCTAATTTCAAATGTAATTGTCAGTTCGAGGACTAGTTCGACAGCTTTCTTTGTCATTTAGGGAAAACCTTCATATTTAATCTTGTTAGGCCTGAAGGAATTTGACAGAGAACAGAACATGCATACGGGAACAAAAATGGAGACAAGAAATATATAACAGAACATGGCAGCAGCATGGAGGCATGAAAAACATACCTCTTAGAGCCTTAAACCTTTGAAGCTCAAAACACAGCTTCCTTCTCCTCCGTGCAGTGAAGCTTCCGGTTTCGGTGCAATGCTTGGCCTTTTCAATTCATAGAATATCACCCTCCCTAATTCTAGTTGGTGATCACAAAAAAGGAATAAAGAAAGCCTCAATCTCTATCAATCTCTCGATTGGCATTTTATGTTGACAAAAACCAAAAGTCAGTGAAGAAAACCAAGAGATACACACGAGAGGGAGAGAGCCAAGAGACTCGGGAGAAAATTTTTTCTCTTTTCTTTTATTTTATTTTTTCACACAGAAAGCCAAGAGTCATGAAACAAAAAATAATTATTTTGATAAAAAAATATTCCTGGAATTTAATATCCGAATATTATTAACAAAATAAATTTTGGCTTCGCCCTAAACTCTTCTGAACTGTGTCCGAAAAAAATCCTATGGTCTAGGCTATTGGGCTAAAATAATATTCATTATTTTTCTTGGACCCAAAAAGCCCAAAATAATAAACATTAATTATTTTTCTTGGGATTAAATAAATAGCCCAATAAATAATTAATGTACCCAAATGAACAAAAAATAATTAAACTTTAATTCTTTATTTCTTGGGATTAATTAAATAAATAACCCAATAAATAATTAAGGATTAATTATTTTTCTCTAGTTTAAGTCCCGGTTAATTTTTTAATTATTGAAACTGGACCTAGGTCCTGAATAATTAATTAACTAATTAAACCAAATAATAAATTTCTCTCCATTTATTTTATTCCAATCTAATAATAAATTAGACTTCTTGAATAAAATAAAACCCTTTCAACTGAGATCAATTTCTCAATCCAAAAATTAATTAGGACTTATGGGCTATTCCGAGGACAAAAAAGACACATTGCCTTGGCTACTAAAATGACCAAAATACCCCTACAATATAAATAGATGTATTTTGCATTTTAAATATTTCCTAATATCACCATAAGGAAATATTGACCTCAAGGACAATGCTGCATTAGCAAAGTCTTCGACCTACAGGTAAAATGACTAAAATACCATTCTACACACCGCCGTACATTTAAAAAGGAAGAAGTGTACTAACACCTCTCTAAATGACATCTACCATCCTTAGGCTTCTAGTCCAATTATCCATGACTTCCTGGAGTGTTTTCACTTTCCAAGGAAGCTACCCTAAAGTAAACATCCAAGTTATGTTTCCCAGGGCCCTAGATATTTAGATCATTCGGACAACTACAAGGAGCGATATAGTGTAGAAACTATCTTGTACAAGTCTGTCTTAACTAACTAGTTACACATACCCAACATGCAAGTATATTGGCCATACGATAGAACCTCAACTATAGTATATCAAAGTATATGCTTCCAGCTTCGCCAGACTACCAACTCATACTCAAGTCATAGAGTACTAGTCTACGCTGTAGCGGTAGTAGTCTAGGTTTCTACCATATAGTACTTTTAGAAACTATTACTACAGGTATTGTTCTACGTATTCAAAATACGCTTATGTCATAAAGTGAGTGGCCTACTCGCTGGCTAAAGGTAAGCCATTCCCCATTTGAAATTCATAACATAATAACCTAAACATGATGAGATTCACATTCTCATCAATCAGTTAAGAACAAATGTTTATGTGTTTAAATAACCCATAATCCATACCTCACTGTGAAAGACCTCAATTCACATGGATCACTTATTTAAACACAATGGGTCTTTTTGAAACTAAAATGTGCACAAATAAAGAAAATAAATTCACAAACGATTTTCAAAAATAAATTCTTTTATTAAAATAGTCGATATTTACATCAGAAACCTAGTCTAAGAGGGCATACTCCCAACAAGGCCGAGACCAGATATATGCTAATAAATGTGTCCTTTCTACACTTCATCAATTTTTATTATTCTAGAATAATGGGGAAGTTAAAGTATTAAAGTCGACAAAATCTTTTTAGGCGGACATTAAGATGGTGGAGATTGTATACTATTCCTGAGCTTTTGAGCTAATTAGGGCAAATACTATTTAACCTGGCCAGGAGTTCATAGTGTGTAACTTGATTAAGGTTGATTTTTAGTTACAAAGCATGACCTACTAGATTTTTTTTCAATATATCTTTGAAAGGATAGCCATTTACATAGCGGGACAGTAAGAAGATGACAACTTGTGCTTGTTACAACCATAGCTAGAGGATTGTTTAGGAGAATTTTTGCCTAGGAAAAAACCCAATTTTGTCCATTAAGATCTACTTATTGAAGTAAATTTGAATGGACCAGACGAATGCAATATGACCACAGTATGTGCATTATTGAATGAGGAGCAAAGAACTTGGTTGGCCATTGTTATCACAAACTACAGGAATTGTTTTGTTTGGAATTACCAAGAGATAATCGGGCTAGATAGAAGGATCATTGAACATCATTTGCCTATCAAAGATGGCTACAAACCACACAAGTATAGATTATTCTTTTTTAGCTAATCCAATGGGGTCCCCTTTCTCTTCTATTTCTTCACTTATCGAATCTCCAAACTTTGAGGGAAAAGTGTCCAAGGGAAGACAAGAGTAGATTTCTACCACAATTTTCCACCAAGAGAAAAATATTGCGAGTAACTTACGTGCGGGGGTTGAAATCTTGAAAGAAAAAAATTTCCAAGTGTTCTTACGTTTGGCTGATTCTTTTGGCCAGTTAGTGATCTGTTAGATACAATTATTTTGTGAATGTGGTATTATGAAGTGGATCAGCTAGAAAGTCTTAAGTATGGTCAAACTAGTAAATGAAGTAACGAGGTTGTATGGCTCTAAGAAAACCTTACTATAGTAGACAGCTGGCCAAGTCCCACTCAACAACTCGCAAGTCACCAACACGGCACCCAAGGCTTCCTTAAGAGTCATGTAGTTATTACTGTTCAATTCTTGCCTCATCCACTCTGGCTCAAATAACTTAGAACTATAAAGCACTAATAGGTCAATCGATCTCGATCAGGTGCGATAAAGGGAAGAGGTGATCTCAAAGGCTCTTGCCATCTCAGTCTTTCTATACTTACATGGTCAAGCACCGAACGAAGAACGTAGCCAGTCTCTATACCTACAGGAATTTCTCTTGTAGCAACATTTAATTTGAACAGACAAAACTTAGAGAAGTATTAGAATTGGAGGATCCATAATAGGCCAGGGAGAGGGAACATTTTCTCCCATTCAAATACATTTTCATATAGCAAGTAGAGTGAATGATAGATAGAAGATAAAAGCAAGGTAGCAAGACTGGTTGTACAGCCAGACAATAGCAAGAAAACATAATAAGAAAACTCAAGGACAACCCCGAAATAAGCAGAACAAATTACATACGTGTAGATTCAATACAAGAGGAAGGCAGTATGTTCATCCTCTATCTTTAACCCTTTTTTTCTATTTGCTTTTACAAATTTACTATAGACGACCACATTTTTGTGGACAACATTGTAATCAAGGACGTGAGTAGTGCTATAGTTTGATATTTCTTCTCTATAGAGGTAGGCCAATGATTGTAGCAATATCTAAAAGGGTTGGGCTTACCATTCCAAAAGGAAACATAAAACCATTGATGGTAGGTGACTAGAAGGGGAGAACAGGCTATAACAGAGGATAGTCAGGATGATGGTTGTAGATGGATATATAAATGACATAAAAAATGCCCCATTCATTCCATTGGTTCCCAAAAAAGAGAAAAAAAACTTTTCAACCAACTGTTGAAGTCCTCTAATTCCTAAAACAAGCTCCTAAATTCAAGTAGCCATATATTTGAAGTCTACTTGGGTTTATTGAAAAGTAGGTTAAAACCCTCAAGTTTTATGAATATTAACCAATTCACTGAATCCCTATTGGAGGATAAGACAGGCCCTAGCTTGCAACAGTTTGTAGGTTTAAAAAAGATATCAGGATGTGTTGGTCAAATTAGGATCCTAGAGTTTATTCTGAAAAATATTTAGTGGATGGGTCAAAGGAAAAGTCAGTGCTACTAGACATTTTGCGAAAAAGAAGGAAAAATGATTGTAGGAGTCTTTTTATGTTTAGGGCTTTTTATAGAGTTAATGAAGAAGAGAATGCAATTAAGAGATAAGGCCAAGGGTTTTGTTTTCTTAAAAATTCAAATAAGTAGAGGAAAAGAGTCAAAGCCATAGTCGTTTGAAGGAAGAATTACCATTGGACTCAAATTTCAAGAGTAGCAGTACAGAAGCTAAGATTTTTTATTCCTTACGCCTGCCCGAGTCCCAAGTGTTAGGCTTGAAATTTTCATATTTTCATAACTTTGTGCATTCTTTTGTGTGATAATGGATATTTTCTACTCATTTTATGTTCTTTTATATTTCTAGATAACTTTGGAGACACATGAGTAGAACGTAGGCTTAAATAATGAATTTTCACACAAGGATGATTGCCAGATAGTGGAAAGCCTTGGAACATGAGCTAGATTAGTTTGTAAAGATTTTTAGTGTGCATGGCTTGGTGTATGGTCATGCATCAAACCATACAGAATAGAGTAAAAAGAAAAATTTTCAGAAGCTATGCACGGCATGTAACATCCTTATGCATCATGCCATGCAAAATAGAGGATTTCATTCAATTCTTAAAAGTTTGGGAAAAATGTAGAAAATTGAAGCTTTGCAATCAATATGTCCAAGTGCACGGCCGTGCAATATCCCATATAGAAGTGAATGGCCATACGCACAGCCGTATATTTTCCTGCACTAGTATCAAGGGATTTTTCTAGAAATTATATATGACTTCAAGTCATAGCCGTACATGCATGCCATGCAGTACCTCTGAACATTTTAGAGAGTCCGAACTCACTCCAATGGCGGTGCAAACATCCCTAATTCATTCAAGAACGGTTTAGAGTCTCTATATAAAAATTGAGAACATCTAAAATCATAAGAATTCTATCTAATGCACAATTCTTTCATCTTTTTAGAGATAAGCATCAAAAGGAGGCTAAAGGAGGAGAAGAAGTTAGGAGGCAAAAAGAACAAAGAGATTGTAGGCTTTCTAAGTTTAATCTTTCAAACTTCTCTTATTTCTTTCTTGTGTCCAAGTTATTATGTTTTTGTTAGCTTTATTTGTATTCAAACAATTGAGATGTTATTTATTTTTAAGGCTATATTTTCATGTTGGTGTTGATACTTTGAGATTCATGTATTAAAGATTATGTCTTTGATTATACTTAGATTACTTCTTGAGTATTCATGTAATTCTATATTTTATTCTTATCAATTATGTTAAGTTAATTGTGTATGGTTAACATCCACTTAATTTGCATAATTGTATTACTAAGATAATTGTTCTATTGTCTAAGTAGCATCTATTAACTTGGTTTTGTTTTGAGGTTAACTAGCATAATTAGATTAGTAGGGAATTATGTAAGGTTCAATTGTATATTTTTGAGTTTAACTGGCATAATTAGATTAGTAGGGAATTATGTAAGGTTCAATTGTATATTTTCGAGGTTAACTGGGTATGTGACTTGATATTAGTGATGCCTTATGTGTTTATCAAATTTGTTATTAATCTATAATAGTTGATTAATTAATATCTTTAAAAAAAGATTAATCAAGTTGGATTAGATTAAAAATGAAGTTAGGGATTTTAACTTATAAGTTGACTACGGGTTAGTCCACTTTTGCAACGGTAGAGATTCTTGGCTTTAAGCATGAATTTTAAAACCAATTGCTTAAAATAGTTTAATTAATGAATAGTTTCATAATTGATTTCATAACATATGCCTAAGAACTTGGTAATTTCTTAATTAGTCTAGAAATTTCCTATTTTTTATTTGTTTCCCATCTTGTCCCTTTGTTTCTTAATTAGTTTAGGAGTATTTGGTAGTTTCTAATTTGATTTTTCTCCCATTTATTTGTACATACTAGTAAATAATGCATCATTAAGGTTACCTAGGTTAAGTGTCATAAGATGATTTCACAAGAAAGAAGGGATTGATTATTTTTCTTATAGAGTATATTTCTCTTGTTTCTTGTAGGATTGATACCTTAATTGCTACTATCCTATGCTATATATTTAGGAGTAAAGTTTAAAACTTGTTGGTGCAAGATAATTTCATTTTAATGAATTATATTTTTATGTCAAACTCCACAAAAAAAAAAAAAAATGGTCTCATTGGCGGGGACCAAAAGAAAATTTTGATCTTGTTCTTCTTCTTTGGTGTCATTATGGCAAAAAGTTTTCTCTTTAATTTTTGACTATTCTTTTTGTTTTGTAGGTTGCTAGGCTCGTTGATAAATCTTAGGAGTGATAATAAAGTTGACAAAGGCGAAAACACAAAGGCACTTAAATGGAATCCTAAGAAAACTAGAATTTGTGATGAAGAAGCACATCTAGAGGAGCCTTCTTCTCCTAAATCTAATTTTTCTTCAATTGGTGAACAAAGGATAAAGTAAATTGGTGAAAACTTCCTAACCTTGATTCTTAAATGGATGCCAATAGATATCTTAAAGAACTTACTATCCCTACTCTAAATGATCACCCTCTATGCATTATTTTTCCTAAAGTCCACACTAATTTTAAATTGCATTCTGGGTTCATACACCTTTGACCATCGTTCTATGGGTTATTGAGAGAAAATCTACATAGGCACTTAAAACAATTTCATGTTGTATACTCTAATATAAAACCAAATAGAATCTAAGTCTAGGTCATTATATTACGTATATTTCCAATTAGTTTGCATATTGACGCTAAGAATGGTTGTATAACTTGCCTAGGGATTCCATCAATAAGTGGTTAATTATACAAAGGCTTTTTCTTGAAAAATATTTTCCTACATCTAGAGCTG
This sequence comes from Voacanga thouarsii, assembly GCA_026120185.1. Taxonomy (NCBI): domain Eukaryota; kingdom Viridiplantae; phylum Streptophyta; class Magnoliopsida; order Gentianales; family Apocynaceae; genus Voacanga; species Voacanga thouarsii. Next base: position 522 of record JANUWF010001224.1, on the reverse strand, counting down.
CATCAATTAGGAAAGAGATATGTAGAATTAAGCAATTACATGAGGATTCTTTGGATGAGTACTGGAAAAGATTCAAAAGAGTTTCTGCTAGTTGTCTGCATTATCAAATTAGTGATCAATTACTCATTCAATACTTCAATAAAGGTTTGTTTTGTTGTGATAAATCTATGATTGATGCAGCTAGTGGTGGTGCCCTTATGGACAAAACCTCACATGCCGCAAGGAGCTTAATTTCAAACATGACAGCTAACACTTAATCGTTTGGTACTAGGAATGACTTAATTAGGAAAGTAGGAAAAATAGACACAAAATCTTTAGAAGAAAATATCGATAAGTTAACTAATTTGGTAGGAAAAATATTTGGGACCATCTCATAAAGTTAGGGCAAGTAACGTATGCAACTCTTTTGACCATGTTAGTGATACATGTCCTACTCTTAGTGCTAATGAACAAGTAAATGTTTTAAGGTTTCCTAATTAGCCCCTAAGAGATATATTAACCTATACTAACACCTATAATGAG